>JAHDVF020000150.1:0-733820 GCA_022606425.2 Lepidostoma basale | reverse complement strand
GACTGTCATGCTTCCTTCTTTTTTCGAAAATCATTACCTTAGACTTATTCACATTCATCATCAAATCGTATCGCTTGCATACCTCATACATACTAGACACCAGGGCTTGCAGTTCGTGCTCGTTGTCTGCAAGTAGCACAGCGTCGTCCGCATACAACAAACAGCTTACTGACACATCTTCCATTTTTGCACCTGCTTCCAATCCTTTCAGCTCTTTCATACACTTGTCCATATATACGAGTAGATTAAACAACCATGGAGACATTACACACCCCTGTTTGACACCTTTATTGATATCAAACCAGGCTGTAAGATCCCCATTTACTCTGACACTAGCAGTGCTTTCTGTGTACAGCGATGTAATTGCCGTGATCAGTTTTGCGTTTATTCCATATTCCGACAATATTCCCACAGTTTACCTCTATCTACGCGATCATATGCTTTTTGCAAATCGACAAACGCACAGAAGAGTTTACGGTTTTTGGCCATAAACTTCTCTGTCACTGTACGAAGTGCAAAAATTTGATCCATGTATCCTCTGCCATTCATAAAAGCGCCTTGCACATTCCAAACTCTATCACTCGTCGTCTTTCTTACTCTTTCTATTAAAATTCTCAAAATACTAATAGCTCTGTAGTTTCCACATTCCATATGGGATCCTTTTCCTTTGTACAGAGGCAAGATAACTGCTCTCCTCCAGTCGAGTGGGGTATATCCCTCCTCCAAGCATTGGTTGAACAGTTTACATATCCATGCGGAAACTACTTCGCCGCCGTTTTTGATAAATTCTATAGCGATGCAGTCATACCCTACAGCTTTTCCACTTTTCATTGCTTTCACAGATCTTTTAATCTCTTTCATACTTATTTTTTCTGTATTGTCATTTATACCAATCGCGATTACACCAGTTCTAATGCTTTCGTCAACACTTATATCACCACCATACATTTCCTTAAAATACTCCATCCATCTTTCTTGTACGATCTTACTTTCCGTTAACATTCTTCCCTCACTATCCAAAATTGCTTTCACACATCCGTTTTCAGGAGGATTTCGGGCTTTCTTCACTTCCTTCCAAAACATTTTTATATTGTCCTGGAAGTTGTTTGTCATTTTGAGCCCTTCTTCCTCCTTCAGCTTTTCTTTTCGCGCTTTCACTACCGACTTCACTCTCTTCTTGCATGCCTTATACGAATTTTTTGCACTTTCATACTTACCTTTGTCATTCTTATTTATCGAAAGCATATTCAACCAAGCATTCTTCTTCTCTTTAACTGCACTCTTTACGTCATTATTCCACCACGCATCCCCTTTCCTTCTTCCTTGTACACATACACCACACGATTCTTTCGCTGCTTCACACAAACTTCCCTTTAAATACTCCCAGGTATCGTCAACATTCAACACACTTACATCACGCTCACTCAATCTTTCGTTCACTTTTCTCACGAAATTATCTCTTACGTCATTGTTTTGTAGTTTTTCAACTTTGACTCGAGTTGGTGCGGCCACTGTTTTGCTTCTTCTGGTTCGCCATCCCCGGAATAAGATCACTTTTGCCACCACTAAAAAGTGATACGTTTCCATTTCGGCTCCCCTGAAAACCCTCGTATCCACAGTATCCGCCCGCAATCTAGAGTCTACAATGACGTAATCTATAATAGACCTTTCGTTTCCTCTTTCCCAAGTATATTGATGGATTCTCTTATGATCGAAAATGGAGTTCGACACAAAGAGACTCCATTCCATGCATACTCCAAGCAGTCTCCTTCCATTGTCATTTATTCTTCTATCTCCAAACCTTCCCAGGCAATCCTCATATCCACTCCTTCGAATTCCCACCCAACCATTCATATCACCTGCAATTATTAATTTTTCATTGTCTTTCTTGCACATCAATGTCTCGCTCACCTTATCCCAAAACTCATCCTTAATCGCCTCATTTTCGTTGTTGACGGGAGCATAACCAATTAACAGGAATACTCTCGTTAACCCGATCTTGAAGCGAATCCACATGAGTCTTGAACTAACACATTCATACCCTTTCATACATTCTATCATCCTTGGAGCAAGCACCGCCGCCACGCCCTGACATGCTCTGTGGTCTTTAGGTACTCCCGACCACAGAACAAGCTTATCTGCATGCTCCTTGGATCCACACTCTTTCATCATGCATTCAGTCACACATAAAATATCTAACCTCTTATTTTCTATCTCTACACACATCTCATTCATCTTTTCCTTCATACCCCCTCTAATATTTAACGTTCCAATGCGGCATTCCACTCTCCTCTGTTCGCCTCCGCGGGAGACGCGGCGTGATGGGTTGCGGACCTCATCGACACCTGTCGGCATATCTCCCGTACACACTTACTATCTACGACATTACTTTTCTATATAATTACACATTAAACTAAAAAATACAATTTTATATAAACTAGCACTGGGGTTCCAAACTTAAGACTAACACATCACAAATACACAAATACAACATAGATTGTTTGTTGGCGGGGTCCGAGTCCAAGTGGGCAGGGTGCGGAGTTGTCCTATGTTGCTGGCTGTTGCGGTAGCGCGCTGCCGGATTTTATTGCTTTATACTGGTTGGCTTCATTGAATCTGCTTCTGGTAGTGCCGAGAGTCGCCGTTGAACATGTTAACGCAGTTCTTCCGCCGCACACTGGATCCATTTGGCAAAAACATGGGCACAGGGGTCAAACTCCGACTTTTGCCCTGATTTTTTTTTTTTTTTTGTTTTTTTAAATTAGGTCCTCTGTGTGATTTTAAACCACTTTTGTCTTTTAACTTTTTTGATATGACTGGAGTATAAAGTGTTTTCGTATTTTTTGTTAGGTGCATAAATGATCGCACTTACGTCGTTAGGATTTTTGTCTTCCCTCATAGATCACTGCTAGAGAACACAATTCACTGGACACTCGCGCCGTTGAAACATGTGGCGAGCATATTCGGGGTCTCGCCTGGGTCGCTCGGGTAGCCGCTTGCTAGAGATATGTATTTGCACGATGCGCTTTACACTGAGTCCTGACAATAATATAATATATATTTGAAAAACTTGATTTGATCTATTCACAGAAACTAATCTAAATTTACTAAATTTGGATATACAACTATATTTGTAAACATTAAAGGATGATACGAGATGATAAATGAACTAAGATGGTGATGGATAGGTCAGAGATTCATCAATTATTTACAATCACGCCTCCATGTTTGTAAACGTCAAGCGTCAGAGTTCTGAAATGTCAAATGAAAAAGTTTACGAACATAAAGCAGAGTTATGTTGATTTTTTTTTTATTAAATGTCTGGAGGAAACCGGCAAAGTTTTAGATTTATGGATTTACTCGCACTTGGTGGACAAAAAATTTTTCTTTTCATTTTTAGAGGAAAACGAAATGGCAAAGTTCTCTTTAAAATTATAAATCCAAGAAAATAACTAAATATTTTACTAAATAAACTTACCTCGCATACTGCTAAAGGCATATCGTCACCTGAGAGTAAGAGGGTTCCAACTAACAAAATTTCACATTTGTCTTTTTTTCGAGAAAAGGGTTCTTACTAACCTTATCTATACGTACAATAAAAAAAACATGTAATAGTATCGTCATTTTGATGTTACAAAAAGAATCACGTTCCATCTGATCATTCAAAACACACGATTCACTGAAGAAGGATTCATTTACACTTAGAACTTTATTATTCCAACTGTCGCCAGGGAAAATTTACACCTTTCTCGGTAAAAGAGTTTCATCTGTTTTAAATGGAACCCTTTTATTCCAAGATACACACCCGAAACCATCAAAACTTTGATTTCATTTTCTCAGCTTTTTACTTTTGACAGTTGGAACCTTCTTACTCTCAGGTGACGATATGCAAGTATGCACGAGGAACTATGAAGGAAGTATGAAGGAAGGAAATCCGCAACAATATACGAGAAAATAAATGATTTTTGAATACAGTGCTGTATTGAATTCACAACAGTTGTTAAGCGTTCTGATTTTCTTAATACAAAAAAGGTGTTCAGTATTCTTCAAACAAATTATTTATATTTTAAACTAACTAACCATCTAACCATCACGCCGTCTCCCCGAAGGGGTAGGCAGAAACATGGACTGACAAACTTTAATTTCCTGACATACTTCTCTTGCTTCCTCAATATTCATACACGATGTCATGCACGCACGTTGATTTTTCCGACTCCTCACGCGGCTGATATTAAATATTTGATTAATTTTATCGTGCCACGTTTTTCTCGGTCTTCCTCTATTTCTAGTTTAATTTACGTCGTTAACATATACTTTTAATCCTAATTTCTTTATTAAATCTTTCCGGGTGTCAAAATCATCTTAACAATCCTTTCATTATTTTGTTCAGAACATTTTTATTTGCACTGCATTCACTTCTTATATTTTCAATCGTACACAGATTTTCCACACATTCAAGATATGGCATTTTTACTGCATTTATTCTACTTTCATCGTTTCCGTACATAAGGTTCAACACAAGAACACCATTGTCAAAAGTCATAAATATAAATATGCAAGTTTTCAAAACAAAATCATTAAAATAATTATGAAGTATTTTGATTATTTCATCAAGACCGACTATGAAACGAGGAATTCAGTTTTATCTGAATAACTCTATTTAAGGCGGGCGAAACACTTTAATACGAGAACAAAATAACTCCCCGAGTATTTTCGCTCACAATAAATTGAACAAAGGCTTAAAGAAATGCAAAATAAGAAGAAAAAAAAAAAAAAAAAACGAATATTGCTTCCGAACCAATTGGAATTTTGCGGCCGAATTGAATTGGTTTCGGCCAGGAAACCCTGTCATAATGTTGAATTGAGAAAAAGAACATTAACCCACGTGAATTGAATTTGGAATGAAGCTCTTACTTTTATACATTATATATATATGACAAACTTTTCTTTCCTGGTATACTTCTCTTGATTCCTCAATACTCATACATTGTGTCATGCACGCACGTTATAAAGATATTCAAAATATTGTAAACAAATTTACAATATTTTAAATATCTATATCGCACGTGCATGACACGATGTATGAATGTTGAGGAAGCGAGAGAAATATGCCAGGAAAGAAAATTGTGGCAGTCCATTCTTTTTTAAGAATATTTTATAATAATTTAAAAATTGTTTAAAAAAATATAATACATATGTCATCATTATCATTATCAGCCGTCTGTCATCCAATGCTGGATGTAGGCCTCTCCCAAAGCCCGCCACCGCTCCCTATCCATTGCCGCTCCCATCCATCCATGTCCAGCAATCCTCTTCAGATCGTCGGTCCAGGGGGCAGAGGGACGTCCAACTCTACGGAATCCTGTACGCGGTCTCCACTCCAGAACCCGTCTTCCCCATCGGCTGTCGGTTCTCCGACAGATATGGCCAGCCCACCGCCACTTCAGCTGTAGAGCCACCTCAGTCATCTTGGTTTGATGTCGAATAAGTTCGTTTCTAAATCTGTCCCTTAAGGTTATTCCAAGCATGGCTCTTTCCATGGCGCGCTGGGCAACCTTGAATCTGTAGACTAGACCTTCTGTCGAAGTCCACGTCTTGGCTCCGTACGTCATGACTGGCAAACAAACTGGTTGAAGACTTTAGTCTTGAGGCATTGTGGTATTTTGGTGAGATAAGTGATAACATGACGTAATTTCCCAACTGAATTAATGTAAATAACATATGTAAATATGTAAATATTGTATAATATAAATATACAAGTAATGTGCAGGCCGCGTGTACCCCCACTTAGATAGCAGTCGTCGTCAATTGTAATTTAAATCAGGTAAAGTTCCAAAGCGATCGTCTTTCCGCACTTACAAAACGGTTACTTCGCGTTTTGATTATATTATCTTTTCTCCGAGAAAGTTGCCGTGTTAAAGGACAATTTAAAATTCTGTCCTTTCATACCTTTCCATTATAAACGAAGTAAAATGTATCAGTAAATAAAATGAAACATTTCAAGCATTACAAGTTTCAGAGAAAGGGAAGAGTTGATAAACCGAATTCGAGGACCTACTACATTTTTAGATAAATGGTATATGGTATACCACTACAAGATTGACTGTTAACTATATGTTTAAAATAGGGACTTAAGATTTACGTAATTGTATTGTACTTAACTTTTAAGTTTATTGTTTGGTTAATCTTCGCACAGAAAAGGGGAACTCTTCGTTCCTGCCGAAATTCGCGGTATAAATCTTAATCATGAAATAGCCTAAATAATATGTTGAATGTACACAAATACTTGTAGACGAATACTGGATTTTACCCATTGCGGGTTATCAATTCAAGGATTAATTGTATCTCAATAGAGACAAAGATGCAAATTGGAATTAGAGTGACATCTCCAGGCGATATCTAGCAATACGATAATGGCGGTAGCCTTTCACATTGCGTTAAAAGATCTTCTGCTTAGTGCTTAAAATCCAATCTTCATAGATGGCGCTAGTGTGTAGATTGAAACTACCATGTAAAGGGTGGTGTTACAGATTAACATATATACAACTTCCAAAAATTTGTCAGACATGGTGGTCATAAGAAAAGGTGGAATGGGGAATGTTGTATTACATAAAGTCAAACAATGATATGTCATAAGTCCTGTAAACACCTCGATCACCATATTCTGTTTCCAATTTGCATCTTCGTCTCTACGAGTATTAAGATACAATTAATCCTTGCTTAAATAATAATTTTATGTAACGTTTTTTTTTAATTACTTCCACTTTTGGCTTTATTTCGACAGCGATCGGTTTCGCCAGGCTAGCTGGCATCGACATACTGGTGACAGTGTAACAATCTGACTTATTTATATACGAGTACATACAGATCAGGGGTGGCATCATTTGCACCGCATTCACTTCTTATATTTTCATTCGACACTATATCATACACAAAGTATCCACTCATTCGTCTAAAAGATCTCATTTATACTACTTTCATCCTTCTTTTGCCAGTTCCATGCTTCACTTCCATACATAAGGGTCGGTACAAGAACACCATTTTTAAATAAGTTTTTGTTTGCGATGCAAACTTTCAGTGCACCATGCACTTCGTTGCCTGCCCCAACTCTTCTTTCAATATCCCTCTCCACTCGCCCATTTTCGTAAACATACTACCCATATACACGAACTCATCTACCTACTCCAAATTTTCACCATTCACGCTAATATTGCATTTGATTAAATTTTGTTATGTTTTAGTTAATGGGAATTACATCTTTCTCTTTAAATACTTCTAATAACAATGTAGATACTTATAGTTTTAATGACATAAGTGAAATAATTGTAATTGATATTGTTAATCATTTTTCGTTTTACGAAAAATATAGCATTTCACGCAATCAGCGGCATGAAATTCGATAAACTTTAAATAAAATCGAATTTTAGTACAAATTTTATAACGTTGGTATTTCCCGATGTCATTTGAACCGTATGTGTGTTCGTGGAAGTTAAAATATACCAGAGATATAAAATATCAGACAATTTTGCCTGGAAGCACGTTCTCGGAATCCGAGTGATCGCGGAACCCCATCAGAAGCCGCGATGCGATCTATATAGAAGCAAGCCCAATATCCGAGCATACAGATGATATTTGTATGCCCAGAGATCACGATCCAATATAATATTATCCGAGTCATACTTCAGTACACGTGATTTGTAATATGCACATTGCGCGTCGCATTGCAATCTTCTGGATTCCCGTAAAAGAGGTTATGAGTTTCAGCATACGAATTTTGATCAATAATAAACGACATTTTTTTATAATCAAAGTATTTTTAAATTTTGGTAAACTTATGGTAAAATTAATAAACTGTGAAATTTTTGTAACCATTTTTCTTTTTAATTAAAATATTTAATCCAAATATGAGTTTATTTTTATCAGAATAAATTGTAAAGCGAAGAAAACTATTAACTGTTAAATTTACAACACTGTTACAATTTTTTATTTATTACACCTTTTTTGAGAATATCGCGATAGCTGTTTCGCCAACCGATGTTGGAATCATCGTGTGTTACAAACAACTCTAGTTTCTTTAATAAAAAATAAAAATTTATAACATCTGTCAAAACTGATCATATTTGTAAACAATTTTATAATATCGCTCATAAATGCGCCTTGTACATCCCACACTGTCGGTCGTCATATTTTTCACCCTTTCAATTAAAATATGTGTATTGTTTTACTTAATATCACCAATTATTTACGGTTTACTTAAATTAGTTAGTAAGTATAACAGCACATTGTAATAATTCCGTATATTGTGAATAAATCACATTAAAAATGGTACCGATGGCGTTGGGCGAAAAGAGAAGGATGGAGTGCCGTATGGGGGTAACAGTCCATTCTTTCTGCCTACCCTTTCGGGAGACGGCGTGATGGTTAGTTAATTTGTTTAGTATAAAAATAACACCTACTGATTACCACAGAGAAACGCGAAATATTAATCTAATTTAAGCATTATGTGACACAAATGGTAACAGATTCCAATCCAGAACAAGAGAAGCTCAATAAAACATTATTTCTAAGTCGTTATAAACGGCTGACCCGTTGTTGTCTGTTAGTTGAAATCCTGAATGGGCGTGTTACCGCACGATGGGTCGTTTTATTACTCGTAAAATTGCAGCGTACGTCATTTCATTGCATTAATTAGTTCTCCAGCATTAGACGAGAGTGTGATTGCTGACAGAAAGCGTTAATAACACAATAAATGTACTGATGGCTTTAGAGAGAAGAGTTTTATAACCGCCATTAAAACTCCAATGGATCTACGCGACTATAAGTAGTTTAAGCTTACAAAATCACAGAATTTTTAATTAAATATTTAAACTGAAAGCTTCACATATTATCTATTACGTTAATTCATAAAATTATGAGCTCACTATATATAATAGTAACTAACTTACTTACTAACCATCACGCCGTCTCCCCGAAGGAATAGGCAGAAAGAGTGGACTTCCTACAAAGTGTCATGCACGCACGTCGATTTCTCCAACTCCCATTTTCAATATTTTATTGATAATATCGTATCATATTTTCGTCAGCCTTTCTCTATTTCCAGTTCCGATTTTCATATACTTTCTTTAACATTCTTTTGTCATTCATAATTCCCATGTATCCAAACCACTTTAATGACCCTTTCATTCTATTTTTCATAACACTTACTGTCATTTAAATATATTTTATAATCAGAAATCGTTTTAAAAACATAATTATAATACCTCAATTTAATATGCAAATTTATATATTACTTCTATAAAACTTAAAGTCACAGTTAAAATAATGATAATAAATCATAATATAAAATGGCAAAAGCTAGATGTTGTCAAGAAAGAGTACGACAATATTTTGAATATAAGAGAGTGAGAAGAACACTACGATTCTCTCCAAAAGCAATTCAAAATGCCATGCGCATGGCCGAGAACGCTTCTGGATTATATTAATTGTTGTATGACAGTAGTATAGAAAACAAACGGACAACAATCTGGTGTTGTTAAATGTGAAATTTTTAATTTGCGTGAAAAAAAATTACATTAAAAGGTAAAAATTATTACTGATTATGTTGTGAAAAATATTTACTTACCTACGTGGCATATTTTACAGATTGCAACTATGATAGTAGGCTTATTAAAATTAATGATGCGAATCAACGAATAGGTTTGCAACTTCAGAATCTAATTAATTCATTTGGACATTATTTTCTTCCTGAAATCAATATGTTGTGTTCTGAAACTTTATGAATCTTGTACATTATGTCCTTTTCATAAACCTTGTATATTGTAATTCATGAACCTTACATGATCCTTACATGAACCTTACATGAACCTAACATGAACCTAACATGAACCTCACATGAACCTTAAATGAATCTTACATGAACCTCACTTGAACCTCGCATGAACCTTGCGTGAACCGTACATGAACCTTACATGAACCTTGCATTAACCTTACACGAACCTTACATGAACCTTACATGAACCTTGTACATTGTAATTCATTAACCTTGTACATTATGTACCTTGTACATTATTTTCTACCTGAAATCAATATGTTGTGTTCTGTTTAATAAGACAAATTCAATTGGAACAAAATACACAGTCTTACTATTCACTTAGAACAGTAAAATTTCATTGAGTTTATATTAGAAATTAGTTTTTTTAAATTGTGACGTTTCCTAGGGGTATTAGAAAGGGGCGAATTCAACTCCAATATCGCCTGCTGGCAGTGGCTTATTAGGGAGTAGGTATGCATGTTGCTGTAAAATACAAAAAGCCTCGCGGTCGATTTGTAATTTTCGGTCAAAGGCCCCGCGGAGTCATTAAAATTATAAAGATACAATCACAAAAAGTGTATAGGCTATTATAATACGTAACAAGCAATGTTTTAAAATATGCGATTCGTTTGTTTTTCCGGCACTTTGTGTAACTTAACATTTCCGCAAAAAAGATTTTCTTATTCTCATTTTTCAATTTCATCAAAACATGTCGCAATCAAATTTTAATTGTAACATAAAATTTTATTCTTGTTTTGCAAATATTTATTTCATTTTATACTTTTATTTCATTTTATACTTTTGTTTCAATAATATGAACACAACATTTTTTTTAATCATTAAAAAGCATTGTCTTCGATTTCATATATTGTATTAATTTTTTTTAAGGATTAATTGTATCTCAATGGAGAAGAATATGTAGTCGTTTTCTGGGAACAGAATATGGTGGTCGAGAAGCTTACAGGACTTATGATCTGTCTTTGGTTGGGTTAAGTGATCGCTTTATGTTAACAACATTCCCCATTCCACCCTTCTTACGACCACCACGTCCGACAAATTTTTGGAAGATGTATATATGCTAAAATGTTGAGAAACACTTCACATTTTTTAGTTCAAACTACACTAGCGCCATATATTAAGATTAGGTGTTAGCATTTATTAAGCAATTTACATCTTTGTCTCTATTGAGATACAATTAATCCTTAAAAATGATTTACCCGCAATGGGTATAATCCAGTATTTGTCTACAAGTATTTGTATACATTCAAAAAATACAATTGATTTAATTGTAGAAAATATATTTTTCAACAAATATTACAGCGTGAGCCAATGGAAGCCAAGGTAAAGGGTATATATTTATCATATTGATTCTCGTGACATTTGATAGGTAGCTAATCTATCGCCATTTTATTGTCGCGTAAATTCTGAAGCAGATCAAAGCTAGTGTGACAATTACACTGCTATCGCTAGGAATCGTACCCAGGACCTTCGGGGTGGTAGTTACCACTCGGCCATGAAGGTCGTTAAGTCATAAAGAATACTACAATATTTTATTATTATATAACATATTTTGATTATTGAGAGCTTTGGTAGTTATTTTTAGACTTATTTATATGTTGCAATAGATTTTAGACGATATATCATTTGAACAAGTACGTTTTCACAAAAGGTACAGAGTTTCTTTTGAAATATATTTTTTCAAGGAAAACGGTAACTATTTTCGTTATAAAACTGACAAAAACAGCGCTCGTCGAGCGGAGGTAGTTTGTTTTCCTGAGCTATGATAACTTTGGAGTTTTATAAATGTTTTTCGTCACAAAGTTCAAACACGGAATATCAAACAGTTTGTAGGTGAATGAACATGTATTGCAGAGTACTATTTTTCATGCAAGTTTTTTTTAGAGCCATCATAAAGAGCTGGCTGAATTTTTACCGTTAGTGACTGAGCTTTAGACACGTTTTAATTAACCTTGTATTCACACCTCATTGTTTCCTTCATACGTTTTATTAAAGAACTTATTCCCCATTCGTATAAAGTACATTAAAAACGTTTCCCTTATACAATCTAGCTAAAAAATAATTATACTACCTTCAACTTTTATCACCTTTTCTATTAATGTAATCTATGTACATCCTGTTATTGTTTAACGTTTTTGACTCTATACTAACTAACTAACTAACTAACCATCACGCCGTCTCCCCGAAAGGGTAGGCAGAAATAATGGACTGTCACACTTTTACTGATGCGGCAGTCCATCCTTCTCTTTTCGCCCCGCGGGAGACGCGGTGTGATGGGTTGCGAACCTCACCGCCACCAATAGGCATCTCCCGCGCACACTTCGATCGTCCAACACCCACAAAATAAATCTAAAACAAATAATTTAAAATACAATGATATAAAATAAAATAACAAAATAAAAATAATTTAAAACAAAATGTTCTTTTTAGATGGTGCACATATTGTCTATTTAATTTATGTTCCACGTATCCACTGTTTTTTAATTTAGCACATAATGTAATAACACATTATGTTTTTTTCGATGTTGCACATGTTGACATGGACGATCCGGACTTTTGTGTTTATTTAATTTGTTACACGTATCCACCGTTTTTTAAATTAGTTGTAATTAGGCACTTAACCAGGAAGAACTTTAAAATAATATTGAAGAAATTATTCAAATTGTCATTGGAACAAATGAAAATTTTATTTATTCTATACTATGTGTAATTATTCCTTCTAATTACTGTTTTATTATTATTATTATTATTATTATTTTATTATATTTTCCACCTTTAATATTTTGTCCGATAAATAGTAACTCTTTTAATTAAAATATTTAGGTACCTAACTCAATTTCAGCATGAGGTTCAAAATTATGTCAAAGAAATAATTCAAATTGACAAAGGAACAAATACACATAAAGATTCGAAAAATCACGGAAATTAGACATTTCATATATTATTGTAACACCTGATGATGTCCACATGGGTTGATGAAACAGCTGTCTTGTAAAATAAAATACGATTGTGATACAAAAAACAAAGTTTATTTATTAACAGTTTCATGATAACATGATTCATTTTAATATTTTTTTTATTAACTTTTAAAATAAGGTTATTTCGTAAAGAAGATATTTTCTACTTTTCCGCAAAGTTTCTCTTGCAATTTCAAGACAAGCGGAAATTGATATTTTCTACAAACACTCGAAGAACGCTGCAGTGCAGCAAGATCGAGCACAGAAAATACTCATTTTCAAGCTGCATTCGTTTTCTAATATCAATTAATGATACTTCTCTGATTTCTCTCCACTCCATTTCAACTAAATGAAATCTCGAAATAGAAGTAACGTTAAATCTTTTAAGTGAGCTGTGGAGTGGAGATCCAACTTTTATTTCACGCGTCAAAGATTCGAGAGTTAATCGAAGTGTGAAGAGCTTATTGCGCCATGCATTCCACTTTAGATATTAAAACGGATTCTCTGCAGGTTCAAGGCGTATATCTTCTTGTAAAATGTTTCAGGTTCACGTCAAAGCCTTTTAGATAAAGAATTTTTCATATCCAAGACTACGGAATTCGCAGCGTTACCTGATAAAATGTATTCCACTCTTTTAATATAATACTACGAATCTAAGTAATGCTGGTGGTAGGTTAACGTGCTCACACCATATGCTATATACAACGCGAAGCAGGAAAGGTGAAAGGGTCAATCTTCCCTTCAGGCTTAGAGAAATATTTCTTAAAAGTAAAAATAAAGAAACAAGTTATAACAATTGCGAAATAATACAAAAGATACTGCTTTTGAAATCTTAGAAATCTGGTGTCCGCTCAAAAAGTTTTGATTTATATTAATTGCAACTCCCACCCACTCTTAAAAATATTAAAGTATTCCTGGTATCGCATAACATTTTTTTCAAGAAAATGTATACTTTATATGATAGTAAAGTTAATATAAAAGTTATCATGTTTTTCTACTTACTTTTGATAAGTGAGAAAAATACATATTTTTGGCCAATATGTAGACAATGTGTTTCATAAACAACGGGTTGATTTTTTTTAAATGAAAATAAAATCAAGTCAGTCTATTTTCTCAAAAGATATTAACAAAGATATTTGCAGTTTAATGAATCTATTTGAGAACACGTAATATACCAGGAACTAATGAGAGATGGTTATTTTTTTAGTAAGACAAGACACTCTCCAACGTCAAGAATCTTCTTAACATATTTTTACTAATATGAAAAACGTCAATTGATTATTAAGAGGGATAAAATGGCAAGTATTATTTTGTGGATAAATGAAATAAACAGTCCTAGTTACTCAATTTATTAAAAGAATTCCATAATATCTATTAAAACCCAGATAGCTTCTCGTGTTTTTTCTCTAGAAAAAGACTAAAGCTACAATTACGCAAGTGACATTTAAAAATATTAAATGAACTCTGTTATTTAAATAATATTACTCAATTCCGAAATATATAAAGAGATGTTTAAACTTTCATGTAAAAGTTCTATTTTAATATTTTTTAAGTGTAGGTTGGACGACCTTCATGGCAGTTTAGTAAGAGCTATGACTGCCATGCTGAAAGTATTGGGTTCGATCACGTGGCAATGTGATTATCACACTGTCTTTGTTCTGGTGAAGAACTCAAGTGACAATAAAATGACGACAGATTAGCTACCTATCACAAATCATGAGAATCAATACCTAAAATGTTGTATTCATCAATTGGGTTCAAATAACCTACTGTATACAAATGTGGAAAGCTACGAAAAACTATCACATTAAAAATACCAAAATGGCATCCCAAGAACCATAAAAATGATGCAAATTACACTTGTTGCAAATCAATCATTTGGATTGAAACTAAATATCTTTATATTATCACTGAGGAAGGACCGGCTTGTCCGAAAAGTATTTGATATTTAATTTTAATTTGTTTAAAAAGTTAGTGTTGTGTATACAAAGTATATAAAAAAGAAGAAGTAAAATATGAAACATCTACTGCACAAAGTATGGGGAACATAGAAGAAATAACCAAGTAAAGAAAACATTACTCCAACATCGCTATGCGACACATTCTTCGTCGACGCTTTTTGAAACAATTGTGACATTTAAAACAATTTTCCATACAAGCTAAATGATTATATCAATAATTGAGCTTCTTCAAAAATTTAAGAATCTATAATCGAATACTCGAGATCAGAATGTGCACGACTTATTAATCTGAAAATCATTCATTTATAAATTTGATCAACGTGACGCTTCTGAACGTTATTATCATTCCAAGGATTAATTGTATAATATCTCAATAGAGACGAAGATGCAAATTGGAAACCGAATATGGTGGTCATTGGTTGGGTTAAACGCACGCTTTATGTTATACAACATTCCCCATTCCACCCTTCTTACGACCACCGTGTCTGACAATTTTTGGAAGTTGTATTTATGGTACAAAGTCACACCACACTTCACATTTTTAGTTCAATATACACTTTAGCTTCATTTATATTTATATTGGATTAAGCATTAAGCAGAAGATCTTTTTATTAACGCAATGTGAAAGGCTACCGCCATTAGCTAGATAACGCCTGGAGATGTCATTCCAATTTATATGCTAGTTTTAACTTGGTAAAATCCAGTATTCGTCTACTAGTATTTGTATACATTCAAAATGTTGTTATTATCATTATTAACGCTAATCTTCTCTGCAGGAGCTATTTGTTAATTAATGTCCAATTAATGCGACTTGCTTTGTACGAAAAGAGTATTACGCCAGACAGCTGAGATTATTCGCCAACTTCACTTCTCACAAGTTGCACCACAGTTGTGTTAGATCTATGCCGCAGCACTGGTTATAAGTACTACACCGCGGTACTTATGCTGGTTCTACGATCTCACTTTAGAAATAGTTACATTCTACGCTTAAGGAGGTTAACATATGCATAGGGCATGAGCACTGTATGTACATTTTATAGTCAAAGTCTGTAATAACATATAAACATATTCATGGCACAATGTTCTGGAAACACAAGGCAGCAATAAAGAGCGTAAGCGTACTTCGTTTCAAAGTATAAACTCGTGAAAACGATGTCGAGTATCGTGAACTCTATTGCCACTTAGTAAGTAAATTGCAAAGAAACGTACAACGTTTTAAGGAAGAATAAAATAGTGTATGACTTCATTCTTGTTTAAAAAGCAATATGGTAATAATGGAAACTGGTTTGTGCAATATATTATAAAAGTAATCAATGATATAAATAAATGTATAAATCAGAATATTTTCATGTTTACACCGAATTAAAAACAGTATATTTAGTGGGGGTCACAACAGTTGCCATTTTGCCACGAAGGCCGCCTTATACATTATTAAACATTTTATCTATATTTTGAATCTCACTCTGTTTTCGAAATCGCAAAAAAATAATATTTACACGTGTATTGATTTTTGAATAATGGTGTAAAACTGCATTTTGAATAATAAATACAAATAATAAAAAAATCTGTTTTCTAGAACTTTAAATTTATTTTATGGGAATGGCATGTTTCTTGTTCCTAAACGAACTCGTTTTTATATATAAAAAAATGCGGATTTCGCACTGCATATACAGACACCTCTTAGAAAATGAGAAAAGTTTGAAACAACATAAATAAGGAATACTCTAGCGCTCGGCAGTCGCACCGCCGGCCGTCCGGAATAGCCATGACTAAAGGGTCAAAAGGCTTAATGAAGGGACGGGAAAATAAATGAATTGGTCTCCTGGATAATTTTACGATAAATTCTACCCAAGAAACAAGGATTTGTTGAAGAGCAAGCGATGGAATGGTGTGACCCTGTTGTTTGAGTCTCACTTAATCATTCGGTAAACTAATTCAAACTGTCAAACGTTTGAAAAAAGTAATGAATGCAATGACAATACCCAGGTTAAGCGAAACAATGAATGCCTTGTTTTTATTATTATTATTATATTTTGTTGAATCGCTTTTTATCATTACAGCACGAACCAAATCGTGGTCAAAGGATAAATCAATTATTTGATTATCATGACATGTGATAGGTAGTTAATTTATCGCCATTTTATTGTCACATGAATTCTACACCAGACCAAAAACAGTGTGACAATCACATTGCCATCGTCGGGAATCGAACCCGGGACCTTCGGTGTGGCAAAAGAATTGCACTTACCACTCGGACATGAAGGTCTTCCTATTTCTAGTCATCGTTTGAATTCTAACGAATGAAATATTTATTATTTAACTAGACAATTTTGTAAGTATTAATTTCATTATCTTGGAGAGGAATACCTTTATTGAAAATAGACGTACACAAATATATGATGTTGCTTACTAAAATTATACACTTTAAAGATATCCAGATCCACACAAAAATCTAAAACAAATAATATAAAATACAATGATACAAAATAAAATATCAAAATAAAAAATTTAACACAAAATGTTATGTTCCTCGTATCCACCGTTTAAATTTTAATTTAATCACAGGGAATTGAATTTAAATTTAATTGGCTATTTATTATATTTTCATTATTTTTGATGGCTTTTTTAATCTCTAAAATTTCTAAATTGCTTAAACTCGAAATTAATGCCGTTATATTCATAATAGAATTATTATTAAGGAATCCTACTGTAACATTTTGATATTGAAAACGGTGAAGGCTAGTATTAGTATTTTCATAATTAAATATAAGGTGAAATATGTTATTGAAAAACTCCAGGTGTTTATAAATGCCCTTTCTCAATATTCAAGATTTTTTGGTCCAAAACATTGTCAAATGCCGTTCGGGCCAGGTAAAAGGTCGATAAGAGATCGCTAGACCCAAATGGCTGTGGATCGGTCACACCTTAGAACCCAGCCTGCATCGCTCACACTCTGAGACGGAACTCAGCCTGCATCGCTCACACTCTGAGACAGAACTCAGCCTGCATCGCTCACACCCTGAGACGGAACCCAGCCTGCATCGCTCAGAGCGCACGAGACTGGTGCTCTGTGGGTGGAAAGAAGAAACGTGGCAGACCTTGAATCACCTAGAAAAGAACTCTACAGGTTAAAGATCCAGGTTAAAGCAGCAAGCCTCACTTAGGATGATATTAGGTATCACGCGTGCGATGGAGCCAGGTGGAGAAGATTCATTCAGGCCCTATGCACCACGGAGGTGTGACATGACAAGAAGAATAATAATAAGAAAGAAAATATTTATTATTAGAAGTTTTTAGGTATTACATATCCTTAGAGTGCCATATTTTAAGACAAGATTGTTATTATGATTTGTTCTAAAACACACGGTATCCTGATTCAAACACTTATTTTATATTCTGTTTAGAACATTAAAAATGTAATAACTGTTAATTCAAAAACTTTGTTTTATATCACAATAGTATTAACACCTGATGATGTCAACATTGGTTGATGAAACAGCTGTCGTAAAGTTAAATAAATACTATTGTGATATAAAACAAAGTTTTTGAATTAACAGTTATAAAATGTTAAAATATCATAGTGTTTCGGCCAAAACAAGTGACATTAAAAATGGTTTCGGTACAATCGTAGATATATGTTAGGTATTACAAGAACGAGATGAAGAGAGAGAGAGTGTGTATCCTATATACGTGAATTAAAAAAAATGTTGAGTATACTAACAAAATATAAAATAGGTTATTTCTCTACATAACAAGTGTTTTTAACCGTCGCGTTGCCATGTGGTCAATTAAGTTTCCACTGCCAATTTAAAGTTGATTTTCTTAAAACCTATGGACCCTAATATTATAAAAAAAAAATTTATCCTCCATTGAAGTGTTCTCAATATTTCGTAATAAAAAAAAAGCAAAAAATTACTTCCTTCATCCCAAAAAAAATTTTTTTTCTAAGACTGCCCTCACCTTCATTCGTGTTAAGGTAGAATTTGTTTTGCTAATATTTACAACTTTATCAAAAGTGACAAATACTTACTCGCTGTTTTGAACGTATTATAAATTATATCTTTGGCCTTTTCATAGGTACGTAATAATAGGTACGTAATAATACCGACTGTGGATGGAAACGCAGCACGCAACTTAATAATATCAGAACTGTGAAAATATTAACACTTTACCAAAAGGGACAAATATTAATACGTACTCGTTGTCTTAAACGTACTATACATTTTGCCTAGGTACCTTTATCATACGTAAAATCTCGTAAAGTCTCGCCCCGCCGGCCGCGGCGCGCAGACAAGTTTATACTTGGTGTCCAGTTGCTCGTATGCTGTGACGCATTCCATATCAGAAATCGCATGGTTCCAGAAAAAAATTAATAATGATATGTTTTTCAAATAATCCATGTATATTATAGATATCGATCTATTCCTAATGAAATTCCCTACAAGATGACATAAATTAAATTTTGATTCATCGAGTCATATGCTTGATATTTAGATAAAGTTAGCGGTAAACTGAATTTACCACATGGGAGCGAGCGTTTTGTTTTGAACACGGTGCGTTAAGGGTTAAAGAATGTGGAATACTGTTACCTTGCGTAAAATTCTATTAACTTCCACACACGATTCCATGAAATGTACACATTTTGCCGAATAAAGAAATTTCATTAAAAGAAACCAGAAAATGTATTCCCCTTATACAATTGAATTCCTTTCAATTTAAAATTGACTGCTATGAAAGCTGATCATCATAATTGAAAGGCAACTCAATTTACTTTGCGCGACTCAATCACATCACTATATTGAATGAAAATTCACTCTTCCGGATTCTTACAAAAGTATCCTGGTGCGGAGAAAATAATATTCCTTTCAGGAATAACGGGATACTTTTCCAGAAATTTCTATAGGCGATACTCTAATTATTTATTCCGAAACCGACATTTTTAAATGCTGTAAACATGTTTTCGTGGAAATGTTCACAATATTTTTAAAACAATTTTATTTTTTTTAGAAATAACAAACAATAGATTGCTCAAACATTTATATAACGAGTTTACAAAACGCTTCAAAACAAATAAAAGCAAATCAAAATGTTTACTCAAATGTAATTGGTATCATTTTGAACTTCTAAAATATTTTTTATCTAAAATAAATAATATGTATTTTATTGTTTGCCTAAATAACAACATAAATTATATTGAATTCTTTAGTAATCGTTCCGTTTTTATAATTCAAATAAAATAACATTATCCAACTTTGACGAACACATACACTGAATTCAAAGTAGGTAATTTTAATTTTAAACTTTAAAACCAGTAGATATATAAATTTCAGAATCCATGTCGTTTTATTGGAAATCTCTTTGACAATAATATAGATAAGCAGAATGGTAATTATAATTGAAGCCAACTAGTTTCACTTGTATTCAAGTTTCATCACGGCAATACAAGAACTGACCTGGTCATAATATAAAGCGATTATCATATTTTGATATGAACACATTTAAAGAGTCTAGCGACAAAAGGAGTTCTACATATATAATATAAAAAATATACATATATTTAAAAAATATCCATTTACTTTTATCTATTTTTATTTAACGTAAATAAACTCGCAATACACAATTCCAACTCATTGGATTATTTATTATTTCTTGAACAATGATCAAAAAGTTCATATAAAATAATTAATATAAATGAAAACGTCTGTCTTCTAAGAGTTTTATTAAATTTTAGATAAAATTACATGTTTCGCACTTATAATGCATTATCAAATGATACTGCCCTATAAGGGCGAAACATGTCATTTGATAATGCATTAGGAGGGCGAAACATGTCATTTCATATAAAATTTAATTAAACTTCTAAAAGAGAGATGTTTTATATAATATCAATTATTTGAATATATTTGTAATCGTTTACAACAATTATACAAATAATTCATGACGGTAGAGTTATTGCAAAGATATGTCTTTAAATCTGATTGATTCGAAATGAATTATTCTCATGACGGCTTTTGTAGAATCTCTGAAAAAACAATCGCACGTTCAAAAGTCCCAACAGATTTCCAGTTCCAACTATTCAAACAATACTACAATAAAATGTTTTCACGGAACAAATATTGAAATTCAGCCGTGAGAGCTGGGCTCCTTTTTTATGATCCATAATTCCGGATGGGCTTTTGCATTTCGTTTCCTAAAAATCATATAATTCCTGGGAACAAAGGGGCTGCGTATTACAGCCGAAACGCCAACACTTAAGCCGATTAATAACAAAATCTATCCAACGGCCGCGTTTTCCGTTCAAACAATATACATATATCGATATTTCAAATCCGAGTGCACTTAAATGATAGTCCATTAAATCTTTCAAATAGGAATGATAAAAAACCCAACCCTCTTTAACCGAGATGCCTGAAGCGAATATAATCGCTCTCTGATGCCGTGCTCGCGGGGCCGGCCATACAAATAGAGCGAGTTAACTCGCTTAAGTTTATGTCCGTTTCTAAATTATTTCTTGTACGAATTATTAGGCATATTTTGTGATAATGAATAACAACTAAGATGTGGCAGTTTATTGATATTATCAATTTTACACGGATGAACCTGAAAGTTCCGAATGACTTTCTCCGTTTCTACTACAGGATTGTCAGTTTTCGCGGCAGCAGTGTATCCCATTATATATATATCTAACTACCTAACTAACTAACTAACCATCACGCCGCCTTCCCAAATGGGTAGGCAGAAAGAATGGACTGTCACAATTTTCTTTCTTCTCAATATTCATACATCGTGTCATGCACGCGCGTCGATTTCTCTGACTCCTCATATGGCCGACATTTAATATTTGATTTATTTGATCGTGCCAAGTTTTCCTCGGTCTTCTTCTATTTCTGGTTCCATTTACATTCTTAACATATATTTTTTTAACCATTCTTTCTTCATTCATTCTTTCTATATGTCCAAACCATTTTAATGATACTTTCATTATTTTGTTCATAACACCATCGTTAGCACCGCATTCACTTCTTATTTTTTCATTCTACACTCTATCATAAACAAAGTATCCACACATTCGTCTAAGAGATCTCATTTCTACTGCATTTATTTTACTTTCATCCTTCTTTTGCCAGTTCCATGCTTCGCTTCCCTATATAAGGGTCGGTAGAAGAACATCATTGTGCACTGCCATTCTAGCTTTTTTGGATAGGTTTGCGATGACAACTTTTAGTGCACCATTCACTTTGTTGCCTGCCCCAACCCTTCTTTCAATATCCCTCTCCACTCGCCCATCTCTTGTTAACATACTACCTAAATACACGAACTCGTCTTCTTGCTCCAAATTTTCACCATTCACTCTAATGTTGCATACTGTCATGATTTCTTCTTTTTCAAAAATCACGACCTTGGACTTATTAACATTCATCATCAGATAATTTCGCATGAATTTTTTTTAGTATGCATTATAATTTATCATTGTGAATTGTGAAAAAAAAACATATTGTACATAACAGATTGTTTGAACCCTAAACTGTAAATATATTTTATTAAATTGATTCTCATGACATGTTATTGGTAGTTAATCTATCTACATTTTTTTTTCACGTGAATTCTTCACCAGACTAAAGACACTTCCATCGCTGGGAAACTTACCCAGGACCTTCGGTTTGGCAATCATATAGCTCTTGCCATTCTGTCATGATTGTCATCTTAGTTTATAAAGTGTGTTCTCTGTTTGTGTTTGTTATTTTTTATAAAGTTTTTTTGTGTTTCTCGTAGCGATATCTTAGTCTGCAAGCACGTTCGTATTTTCTGACATGTTATGTATTCTTTAAAGCTATTTGTTTTGTGATCATCTTATTGCAACAACTTGAATTGAGTATATAGACCTGGCCACACCCTCTGGTATCAAGTAGGTCTATGTCCTTTAACAATCGGATAAGTTGAAGAGGATACCTAGTAGTGCGAACACACCGGAAATCTCAATACAATTGTGTCGTCTCCATAATAATTTTATTCATAGAAGGAAGTTGTATTGTCGACCCTTATGCATAGAAATAAAAGTATGGAGCTGGGAAATGTGATTTTCACGAAGAATTTCCCAAAAAGATGTACTATTGAATATCGAACAAAGATATCACGTAGGAATATACGGGAAACGGGAGAAATTTTCCGAATAAAATAAAACAAGGCTCACTTAGATGGTTTACAAACTTAAAAAAAATGGAAAATTGGTTTGGAATAACGTATTTTAACAATGTCAATGGGAAATAATTTGGTAAGAAATGGATTTAAAACTGTGCTATTGAAGAGCGTGCTTCACAATGATGATGATGTCTGGATGTAAAGAAATATATTTTTTATATTCTCCAAACATCTAATGCGACAAACAATATTATTAAAATTGTTTTGGCCGAAACACTATGATACTTGAACATTATTACTGTTAAAATTCATAACACTGTTATAATATCACAATTTATTTTTATTCACTGAGATTTGCGACAGCTGTTTCGTCATATTACTATCTTTCCCCTGTGTTCCTTTTTCTTAGTAATGTAATCTGCTTTCTTCTAATGTTTATCATCCCTAATGTATTATGACTCATCGCACTTAATTTATTCCATGTATAAATTGTTCTTTATAATTACTGGTTTTCCCACTTTTATTATGTTTACGTATGATAATATTATTTGCAGTTTCTACACCTAATTAATTTTAACTGTCGACGAGATAATAAATACCCTTTCATTTCTTGTATGTATAATTGTCCCTTCTAATCACTGTTTTTTTCCACCTTTGTTATATTTGTTTGTAAAATTGTCAACAGATTTTGCATACTTAGTTTTAACTCTGACAAACCACACTAATGAGTTTTTTGCCTTATAAATAGTAATATAATAATAATAATAATGGAGAAGGATATGGAAAGAAGGGTTGAGAAAGAAGGGAGAAAAAAAAATTACAACACTTTTATAATATTACCATTTTTAGTATACGCTTTTCGAAAAAGTCGCGACAGCTGTTTCGATTGTTTATAAAACCTGATGATGCAAACATCGGTTGGTGAAACAGCTGTCACTTTATACTGTTAAATAAAAAAGTGATATTATAACATTATTGCACCTTCGTACATTGACAGAGAAGTTTCTGGCCAAAAATCGCAAACTTTTCTGTGCATTTGTCGACTTACAAAAAGCATATGATTACGTTAATAGAGAAAAGTTGTGGAAAATATTGTCTGAATATGGAATAAGTACAAAACTGATCACGGCCATTAAGTCGCTATACACGGAAAGCACTGCTAGTGTCAGAGTAAATGGAGATCTTACAGCCTGGTTTGATATCAATAAAGGTGTCAAACAAGGTTGCGTAATGTCCCCGTGGTTATTTAATCTGTATATGGACAATTGTATGAGAGAGCTGAAAGGGTTGGATGTAGGTGCCAAAATGAGCGGAGTGTCAGTAAGCTGTCTCTTGTATGCGGATGACGCTGTCCTACTTGCTGACAACGAGCATGAACTACAAGTCCTGGTGAATTGTATGTATGAGGTATGCATGCGAAATGATCTGATGATGAATGTTAATAAGTCCAAGGTAATGATTTTTGAAAAGGAAGAAACCACGACAGTCTGCAACATTAGCGTGAATGGTGAAAACTTGGAGCAAGTAGTTGAGTTTGTGTATTTAGGTAGTATGTTTACAAGAGATGGGAGAGTGGAGAGGGATATTGAAAGAAGGGTTGGGGCAGGCAACAAAGTGAATGGTGCACTTAAAGTTGTCATCGCAAACAAAAACCTATCCAAAAAAGCTAGAATGGCAGTGCACAATGGTGTTCTTCTACCGACCCTCATGTATGGAAGCGAAGCATGGAACTGGCAAAGGAAGGATGAAAGTAGAATAAATGCAGTAGAAATGAGATCTCTTAGACGAATGTGTGGATATTCTGTGTATGATAGAGTGTCGAATGAAAATATAAGAAGTGAATGCGGTGCGAATGATGGTGTCATGAACAAAATAATGAAAGGATCATTAAGATGGTTTGGACATATGGAAAGAATGAATGAAGAAAGAATGGTAAAAAAATTATATGTTAATGATGTAAATGGTACCAGAAATATAGGAAGACCAAGGAAAACGTGGCACGATCAAATAAATCAAATATTGAATGTCGGCCATGTGAGGAGTCAGAGAAATCGACGCGCGTGCATGACACGATGTATGAATGTTGAGGAAGCGAGAGAAATATGTCAGGAAAGAAAGGTGTGGCAGTCCATTCTTTCTGCCTACCCCTTCGGGGAGACGGCGTGATGGTTAGTTAGTTAGTTAGTTGTTAATTTAACATTTAATAGTGTTGAATATATTATACAACAAACGTGATTATATTGAAGTTTCTTAATTGGGATATGTTACGATAATTCAAATTATAATTAATAAGGGACCACCTATTCCTTCGGGGAGACGAATGATGGTTAGTTAGTTTAAGCATGAAATATCTAAAATCACACCTTTTTTATGTTCCATCTTACATCATAATTATTTAAAAAAAATTAATTTATTATTTTAAGTAAAAGTAAATAAATATTAAATAAGTGAAATCAACTCACACTAGAGACAAAAATTAAATAATAAAATTAATACAATATTTTTGAATACACATTTTTTAAGATCTTTATATTTTTTTATAAAGAAATGAATGATTTAAAACAGCGGATTTAAATAAAAGCGAATTCCTTAGTTTTTGCACCGAAACCCACTTCATTTGGTGACTTCCTGCACAACGGAAGGATATTATGACGTCACCGCTAGCTTACGTGTTCGGAATTGGAATAATAGTGATTTTCGGGCGGAAAGCAGAGTGGGTGCGAATCGGCCCAATAAACCAGGCGCGAACCGAAACGGCCGAGTCGAACCAGCAAAATCTCACCGTATTCGAAATATAGCATACACAAGCTTTTCGCATGAGACGTGGAAATTAGGTGGATTTTGCCGGGAGCGCTCTGCCGCGCTAGCCGCCCGCGCGGGGAGGGTTGGAGTCTAATGAATTCACGCGCTCGGAATCATTTAAGCGAATCCCCATACCGCGATCGATTCACGGGTAGGCCCCAATTTCCAGCATTTGAATCAATCCACGCGATTCAACGAATTTTGACAGAACTTTACACTTCATATGAGATTTTTTTTTCATTTCGGTTCTTTCATTGCTGCCTACGTTCAAGAGGGAAAAATATATAAAATATTTTATGTATTATATTTATTGACAAAATTTAACGGAAGATTTTATTATACAATAACTCTTTACTTGATTGAATTATAAAATAAAGAATTACGAGTAATACGAATAGTTCTAGATGTTTTATTATAATTATGTGAATTACATTTTTCGCATTTTGGCATCATCAAATGTGACTTAAAATGCCTTAGTCAGGCGAAACGTATCATTTAAATCAATCAATAAAAAACTTTCTAGAAAACCGAGGTTTTCATTCGTATTATTTATTTACTATGGAGTTTTACATCATTGTTCAAGAAACAATAAATAAAAAGTGCACGAGTGTCGTGATAATTGACGAGATATTAAGTATTTAAAAGTCAAACAATGAACTTAATAAGTTAATCATTTTGATCATAAAACTGCTTGGAATTGGAATATATATTTTTTTATATATTTTGTTCGTAAAACGCGCTGAAGCTATCTTACCATCACGTGGTTTTTCTGAATAGGTGGACAGAAATAATGGACCACCACAATGTTTTTTCCTAATTTATTGTACTTCCCACATCGATTTCTTTAATTATTTATGTGACATGGTCGATATTTAATATTCTTCTTCTTCTTCTTTTAACAGATCTGACGATCTATGACACAGGAATCATCTCTCGTCGGATGATGAGATCCAGTTGTCCCTCCATCTCTTAGGCGAAATATTTCACTGATTAATTGATAAAACGTGATAAAAAACACATTTAATTTTCTCTTTGAGAGATGTCATTTTGTGACCTTTAACTTATTTTTATAACTAACTAACTAATCATCACGCCGTCTCCCCGAAAGGGTAGGCAGAAAGAATGGTCCACACACTTAAAGAAATGCGGTACTCCATCCGAACCGAAGCGATCCTTTCATTATTTTGTTCATAATACCTTCTTCCGCTCTATATTCCTTTCTTAAACGAGTATCAGCATTTGAGAATCTGTCGGATATCGTTCTACCATATATACGTCTAAGGGACCTCATCCCTACCGCATTTATTCTGCTCTCATCTTTCTTTTGCCAATTCCACTTCAGAAATCCACTGTGAACGGCCGTTTTCGCTTTCATGGATACATTCTTGTTTCCAATAGCTACTTTTAAAGCTCCATTCACTTTGTTACCCGCACGAACCCTTCTTTCGACGTCACTATCCGTTCGGCCATCCGCTGTGAACATGCTACCTAAATGCACAAATTCACTCACCTGCTCCAAATTCTCTTCGTTCACACTTATGTTACAAACTGTCATGTGCTCTTCCCTTTCAAAAACCATCACCATTGACTAACTAACTAACCATCACGCCGTCTCCCCGAAGGGGTAGGCAGAAAGAATGGACTGCCACACTTTTCTTTCCTGACATATTTCTCTCGCTTCCTCAACATTCATACATCGTGTCATGCAGGCGCGTCGATTTCTCTGACTCCTCACATGGCCGACATTCAATATTTCGGTATTCCTCTATTTCTGGTTCCATTTACATCATTAACATATAATTTTTTTACCATTCTTTCCATATGTTCAAACCATCTTAATGATCCTTTCATTATTTTGTTCATGACACCATCATTCGCACCGCATTCACTTCTTATATTTTCATTCGACACTCTATCATACACAGAGTATCACACATTCGTCTAAGAGATCTCATTTCTACTGCATTTATTCTACTTTCATCCTTCCTTTGCCAGTTCCATGCTTCGCTTCCATACTTCGCTTCCAGGGTCGGTAGAAGAACACCATTGACTTTATATTAAAAAGTGTATTATTTAAAGAAACTAACAAAATATAAATATTTTTTATTTTATTGATAAACAACAACTATCAACTAAACGCCTGTTTATGTTATCCCGACACCTTTGTTTTCACACGACACCTTTCAGGTATTTTTTTCTACAATCTGTGATGGGGGTCTGAATTATAAAGGTGTTTGACACAGTATAGACGCACCATAAATAAATGTCGGTACCTACCCAGCAACAAGTTAGCAACGCCTACATGGCTAATATACATATACCCTACTATGTACGTATAGTATATAATAGTTTGCGGGTCCAATTTCACAGGAGAAACTTTTATACGGCACACACAAAGGGAAACTGACGCCAGATAGCGGTGTGCCTGAAGTTTTTTTTCAAAATAGAGGGACACGTTATATTGCAATTTATTTCAAATTGAGATTTTTTCATACATTGTAGGGGAATATTTTTTTTAATTATGAAATATGTTTTACACTATTTAAGTGCCTTACAAGAATAAAATTAATTATTAATTTAAAATTGTAAACACGATTGCTTAGTGGTTTACTTGTATTTAATTTATATAAATTATGTATTATTTTATGAACAAAATAAGGAAAGGGGCAATAAGATGGTTTGGACACATGGAAAGATGAGTGAAGACAGAATGGTAAAGAAGGTATATGTAAGCGGCGTGAACGGAGCTAGAAATAGAGGAAGGCTGAGGAAAACGAGGCTCGATCAAATCAATCAAATATTGAATGTCGGTCACGCGAGGAGTCGGAGAAATTGACGTGCGTGCATGACAAGATGTATGAATGTAAAGAAGGTATATGTAAACGGCGTGAACGGAGCTAGAAATAGAGGAAGGCTGAGGAAAACGAGGCTCGATCAAATCAATCAAACATTGAATGTCGGTCACGCGAGAAGTCGGAGAAATTGACGTGCGTGCATGACAAGATGTATGAATGTAGAGGATTCGAGAGAAGTATGTCAGGACAAAGCAGTGTGGCGTTCCATTCTTTCTGCTCACCCCTCCGGGGAGACGGCGTGATGGTTAGTTACTTAGTTTTAAATTATATAAATAGTGACAATTTTTTTTCGCCTTGCGAGGGAATTCTCAATCGAACCTAATCGCCAAACAGTGTATCCTTATATTGATTTATGAATATTGGGAAAGCGAGAAAAGTATGTCTTATTCTTCTTCAAGTGCCCTGTCGGGTCCCCCCAACGTTGGCGATCACCTTAGCGAACCTGTCCCTGTCCTGCGCCGCTCGGAACAGCTCCTCCACACTTCGGATGCCGGTCCACTCTCTACCGGGCTCTCGGTGTCCCTCAGCGTTCCCCTCCAATATCAGTTGGAGAATTCGGTACTTTTGCAGTATATGACCCAGATGTGAAACTTTCCGAACCTTGATAGTTGATAACAGTTCCCTGTCAACTCTAGCTCGCCTCAGGACTTCGGTATTGGTAATCATGTCTGTCCAGGAAATTCTCAGCATTCGGCGATAGAGCCACATTTCAAATGCTTCCGTATGAGATATTTAAATTAATTATAATATAATAAAATCAATAGATTAATAATAATAAAACAAGACTTCCACTTTTGTGTATGTAAGTGGAAGTATTAAAGAAATTCATTGTTTTATTAAATAATTATTTAAAATTAACTTCCATTAAAAGATTTCATTAAAATCATCCATTATCATTTGATTAATTTCATATCTAACTATTTCATTTTAGTTTTTATTTAAAAAAAAAATAATATCACATTTTTAATGGACTTCAGATATACAATATATTTTCTGAAATGAGATAAAACAAGTCCCCGTTTACCTAAGATATGAATTAACATAAATACGAATTCATCCTGTTTCAAAATTTTAGCACGAGTTATCATATTTTTAGAGTTTTACAAACTTATATTACTTCAAAACAAAGTATTTCGAATACCCAAGATAAATGAAACCTTTTTATAAACGTATTTTGAACTTTTGTAGATTTCAATAAGTTTTTGACGGTGCTTATATCTGGAGGGGTGGCGGTGAGTTTGCAAACTCCGCACAGAGCTGAATGAGAATTCCAATGCATATGACTGAGGCGGTCGGTACTAACTCAACCCAATTATTGTCGGGATTGCATATTAAAATGCAAATTCGATTAAGAACCGTTCGAAACATAGATATGAAACCTAGAACTTCTGCAGTATATTTAAGATTTTCATAAACATACATTTTAATATGATGGCTTGTACCACATATATTATAGTATAATGTTAATTATAATCGAAAACTAAAAAAAAAACTTACTAATCATCACGCCGTCTTCCCGAAGGGGTGGGCAGAAAGAATGGACTGTCACACTTTTCTTTCCTAACATATTTTTCTCGCTTCCTCAGCATTCATACAAAGTGTCATGCACGCGCGTCGATTTATCTGACTCACATGGCCGAGATTCAATATTTGATTTATTTGATCGCGCCACGTTTTGGAAGACGTACTCGTATACGAGTATATGCTTCAATATTAGGGAATACTTCACATTTTTTTAGTTCAATATCTACACTAGCGCCATCTATTAAGATTGGATTAAGCATTAAGCAGAAGATTTTTATTAACGCAATGTGAAAGGCTATCGCCATTAACATGCATTGCTAGATAACGCCTGGAGATGTCTCTCCAATTTTTATGCTTTTTAACTTGGACCAGTTTTTTTACAAGTTTTTATAAAAAATGTGAAGTGTTCCCCAACATTATAGCATATAATAATATATATCTTCCAAGAAAAATTGTCAGACGTGGTGGTCATAAGAAGGGCGGAATGGGGAGTGTTGTATTACATAAAGCGTGCGCTTAACCCAACCAATGACAGGTCATAAGTCCTGTAAACGCCTCGACCACTGTATTCTGATTCCAATTTGCATCATCGTCTCTATTGAGATACAATTAATCCTTAAAATGATAACCTGCAATGGTTAAAATCCAGTATTCGTCTACAAGTATTTGTTTACATTCAAACATATATACTCGTATAATAAATTACATTGAATCAGTTTATCTTCATTTGGCTGCTACGAACGACAGATTATGAAAGTAATATTCAAGCGAGAACGAACATCATGAAAACTAAATTGAATTAATGCGTCGGTGACTCATCGTCATAAGCTGTATGAAGTATTTTTTTTTATTTCATTGCCTTAACATGTATAACATAACAAAAGTAACCAAAGGGGCTTTGACGTAATGTTGTTTTTATTAAGATAAACAAATGATACTGAAATCTCTTAATAGAAGTTCATTTTAAATAATAATCAAATAAAATTATGTTTTTCCGACTTCTACTGTCGAAATAAATACAAAAGTGGAAGTAGTTAAAAAACATTGTTATATTTAAATATTATATGTCGATACAATAAAAAAAATGTTCAGATTATTGACTATTAAAAAAATAAACGAACTGACTGGACTGACGAACTGACATTCTCACTTCCTCGACATTGATATATCGTGTTATGCATGCCCATCAATTTCTCCGTATTTCCACGTGGCCGAAATTTGAAATCTGATCAATATGGTCTTGCTACGTTTATCTCGTTTTTCCTCTATTTCTAGTTTACATCGTTGATATGTACTTTCATCACCATTATTTTTTTCATTCAATATTATCATCCACTGTTCAAACCATCTTATTGACCCTTTTATTATTTCATGATGTTATTGTACCTACCCTTATCTATGGAAGTGAAGCATGGAACTGGCAAAATAAGTTCGATGGTAGAATAAATACGGTAGAAATGAGATATGTTAGACGTACGTGTTGTAAATCTGTATTTTATAGACTGTCATATGCAAATATAAGAAGTTTATCCAGTACGAATGAAAGTGTTATGGACAAAACAATGAAATATATTATAAATTTAATATTTTAAAAATTAATTATGTAAATAATTAAATTAAAATGAGTAAAAATGTTTTTTTTACTTTTAAAACTTTCTTCATCTATATCTGCACTTACTTCCTATATATTTTGTTAGTGATAACGGTCGCCATGATATCAGTAAGTAAAAATGTTTAGAAAGTACTCGTATTTGTTGGCGTGTTATGTAGACGACCAATTTTTCTCCATCTATTGATAGTTGTCCTTATGGTTTACGACCCTCTGGTAATGAGAATCCTCGCTAGGTCCATCCTCACAATGAGAATCAACTTCTCTGCCTACTCCTTCCCACAATGTCGATATAAATCAAAATATCTTAATATTTATATAATAAAAATAAACTAAATTCTTCAATAATTTTATTTTCACGTGTTAAGTCCAATATAAAGATTCCTTAAATAATATAATTTAAAACATTTTTGAATTGTTTTGTCATCCACGATTTTCAGAATTTTCTGAAAAATTTTAAGAATGTTTAACTCAACTTCGAGAAGATAAATATTAACTTATTGGATAACAAAATAAAAAAAAGTTCATTCCTTCAATCACAGAGCATCACTTCCGCTTTTCTGTGTTGCCTTATCAATATTTAGAAAAGTCATTTCCCAGATGCCGACTGTTTTCCGTTTAGGTAATATGTAAATAAAACCAATATTTCTCACAGGATGCGAGCTGCCAGAGTGGAAAAGTAAAACGGAGTGAACTGTCAATAAAAACACCATAACTTAATTACAATTGAGCACCAATAAAGGAAATTTCATTTTACATTTCGCATTTCAACTTTGAGCTCTTAAATCAACACGAAAACAAAATAAATTGGCGTTTTTTTTGCTCCAAATAGGATCAATGTTGACGCAAACCAATACAAGTGTACAAATACACATACAAATGTTATTATATGCTTGCATACCTGTTGGTAGAAACGTGGAAACTAAATATTGATTCGCTTCTATGAAATTTTGCTTTAAGTAATTTGCATTAGTAAACATTCCTACATTTGAGCAATTATTATACAAGCTTTTTAAACTTAATATAATCATTGAAAAATCTGATTTAAAACCCATCTCAATGATTATTCTCACATAATTCATCACTAACTATAAATAATATTTTGTTAAAATTTGTATATACAGGGGTAGGCACTCGAAGTGTTACCAACTTCACGCTGCTGTAGTAACCAAACGGATTACGACAGTGCATTCATGTTTTGACAAGTGTTAGTATGTTATATTTTTAACAGTTCTGAGGAAGCATATCGTTTTACGTCAAAGCTAAAAAAAGTTATCGAAATGGAATTCAAACTCAACAGTGTTATTACTCTGTATTTGGCTGGAAAATTGCAATCAGCCATTTTTAATGAGCTACGACATTTCCATGTGAACAAAATGTTTGTGTATCGGACCATTTCACGTTACAATGATACTGGTAGCATAAAATAACGCCATGAAAGTGGACATCTAAAAACTGCAACATCGACAGAAATGGTTCGAAAGGTGAAGGCCAGAATTCAACGTAATTCAAGACAAAGCGCAGTTCAATTGGCGAAAAATCTCAATGTGTCTGCTCGTAGCATGGGGCGCATATTAAAAAATGAACTACAATTAAATCCCTAAAACATACAAAAAGTACAAGATTTAACGTCTGCACAAAAGGCAGTTCGCCTAGCAAGAGCAAAGGTGTTAAAACACTTGCACGTTGGTGGCGAGCTAGAAAATTTGGTATTTTCTGATGAAATTTTTTTACGGTTCAGCAATATGTAAACAAACAAAACGATCAAATATGGTAACAATGCAAATCGAGAGACAATTTGGACCCTCGAAATGCTCTGCAAAAGCAAACGCCTGCATCAGTGATGGTTTGGGCCGCGGTAACTGCCACAGGACGCTCACCACTCGTTTTCATTGAACAGGGCGTAAAGGTAAATCAACAAATCTACCGTGAAAAGATTTTAAATGATGCGTTGTAACCTTGAGCACGTAAAAAAACCAGTAGAAATCATTGGATGTTTCAATAAGACTCGGCACCATCCCATAAAGCCCGTGAAACCCAACGTTTTTTACAAAAAAAAGTTACCACCTTCATTTCATCACAACAGTGGTCTCCATATTCCCCGGACTTAAACCCAATAGAATTTTCCATATGATCCATTCTAGAGCTCAAAGTATCAGCTAAAAATATTAGACGGTCGGCGCCTTAAAGATTGCTCTTCGCCGAGAATCGGAAAAAATACCATCAGCCCACATTCGTGCAGCGTGTAAAGCCTTCTTGGACAGACTCGATGCTATTATCCGCGCTAAAGGTGACTACACCAAACAATAACATATTATTTTTAAATTTTGAAATATTTTAATGATATACTGAAGTTGATTTTCAATACATGAATTATCATACATGAATCCTCAAAAAAAGTGTATGGGAATATAGAAGAAAATAATATTTACAAATCTATACTTGTGAAATACGTTTTACCATTCAGCACTAAAAAATGCCGGTTATTTCAAAATAAATTTTCAAATTTACATTATTGTTGTATAATTTAACAAATGAATTGATTATTAAATTTCATTACATGTTTACATATAATGTTAGTGTTATTTGTTAGCTCTGCAATAAATAATATTAATTGTGATAATTTTAATTATTATTTGCTGTTACAAGTAACCTTAATGATAAAGTCATATACAAGTTGCAAGAAATATGCGCTTACGTAACTAAAATGATAACTAATTAAGAATTATCGTCCTTAATAACATCAAATCAAAAAAAATATTGATCAATAATTGTGAAAGAATTCAAAGATTTTCATTATAATCATCAACCATTAGTCGTCCAGTGCTGGGCATAGGCCTCCCTTCCCGACTGCCATAACTCTCTATCAATCGCCATTCTGTGCCATAGACCTCCTGGCATTAGTTTAATGTCATCAGACTATATTGCTTGTGGTTTGCATAATTTTTTGTAGCTGATTCTCGATTGCACCTTCAGGGTGAGTCTAGTCTACCGATCATCCGTTGTCCTCGCTATATGGCGGCCCAATTCCAATTTAATGATGCGAATATGCAGGTTACATCTGCAACTTAGGTCCGTTCTCTGATCCATTATTTTCGTTTCCTGTCTCGCAGACTAATGTTCAACATTCTTCTCTACATTGCCCGCTGGGTCACTGGGAGATATGTCCTGTTCTTGCTGTGAACGCGATTGATTTAAACCCGTATGGCATTACTAGAAGAATGCACATGTCAAATATATTTTTCTTCGGGTGATTCGCGAATCGTTTGGACTAGAACATAAAGAACAATTTACCTCTTATTTAATTTTGGATTTAACATTTTTTTACACTTTTTTCCATTTTATTTTTAATGTGGTAGAAAAAAATTAGCCAATAATTTTCATTTTTGTAATTAAATCTTTATTTTATTTTTTTCGTCAGAACGCACACTTTTCTTAAAATGTAAAAAATTAATTAATAACGTATTATTTTAAACGAAATACGTACTTCCAAGGACATGTTTGACATACACACGACCCCATAATATCAACTTAGGATTCCAGAGCAATAAAAATGTCTCTCGTAAATTCTACTCCTATCGGGAACAATGTCAATATCGCCACCGAATCCAACGAGCTAAAAGAAGATGAAAATAAAAGGACAAAAGACGGGTATAGGAAACTAAAGTAATCGATATTTTCCGTGCATGAAGTAAATTCACTGTAATATGCGAAAATGGGAAACGGTAATGAAAATTAGAAAATAATTCGTTTAATCAATTGTGTATGAATAAATCATTTTCAAATATTCATACATCAAATATGTACAAACATAATTTCCAATGATTCCGTAATTTCACCTGAATGGCAAAATGAACTTTATGAGAAAGCACAAATAGTCTGCAACCCATAATTATGCTTCCCTGATGAATATTGAGGATCCTATTGGACTTTTTGCCAGTGCCTGTAGTAGGATTATTTTCCTCCTGCAAACGAGATGCAAGAAACATAAGAGCATAAATATTTTGAATATTAAAAACGGATAAGCGGAAAATGTTGAGGCGAACAGAAAATGTTTTCTTAGGACTATGACGTTCAGAATGAAAAATACGTAAAAATAAGAAGAGAATAAAGAAGGAAACGTTGCCTACATAAGATAATTTTATAAAAAAATTAAATTTATGGGAATTATTTAATCTTACCAGCTTTTATCAAATGCATCGAGAAATTAATAAACAATGTATTTATTATTAAAAAATTATGATAAAAGGAATTTAAATTTACTGACAAGTGCAAAGTTTCAAAAAAGTCAAAAATCAGTTTTTAATCACAATTGGTGTTTATACATGAAAACACCAATAACTGAAAAAATGACAAAAAGTACAGGGCAGTTCAAACTTTACCCTAAGCATCCCACCTTTACTATCTGACACTTGTCACAGTAAACAGTATTTTCTTTTTTGTTTTAGGTATAATTAAACACTTTTATAACAACCAACCTTATTTTTTATGTCCTTATAATCCACAAATTATCTTAACATAACTACTCGTAGTCGAACACGTATTAAAGTTTTTAATCTGTTTAATCGCAAAGTATTTGTTATATTTCAATTTATTTTTCCACTTACGTAGTTAAAATTTAAGTTTTGTAACAAAAAATGTGAAATAAATACATTAAATAGCTATTTTATTATATTAAAACACATAAACATTTCTTATGAATGTTGAATTGATACCAACATTTTTGACAAAACCAATACCAGCATATTTTAAACGACAAAAAAAGAACAAAATGCGTACAAAATTCAAATTAAAATCACTTAAAGCATATTAAATCCAGTCCAGTGCTTTTTTTCTCCTAGTGTCGTCCGATTTCAGGTAACGAAGTTATATCGTATTTGCCTTGAGAGTTTAATAAAGCGCTTCCAAGGAGCGAAGAGGAGCAATACGATATTTTATAAAGTAATAATATTCACAATACTGTTTTCATAATAATTAATTAGAAACGGAAAAGCGAAAAAGGCAAATAACTTCGAAGTGCACACTTGACTTCGTCGGTAAAACGGCACATCATCGTTTTCAATCTGGGAACAAAAAGACCTACACCCTCAAGCACGGCTGTGTTTTCAAAATATCCCCTAATTAATCTGAAGAAATGGATTTTGAGAAACCCGTTTCTTCGAAGCTGCAGGAAATGAGACCCCAACATTCTCATAAGAAACGCTGGGTAATAGAGACATACTCGTAGATAGCTACCATACTCCTTCATGTAGAGATACCTCAGAATTTTTTCCTGAACTCTCTTTCCAGCACAAAGGAATATCTCGCCTCATGCGGACTCCATATCACAGAACCACTTTCGAGTCTGCTCCGAACCAATGAATTGTATAGTACTATAAGCACATTATGATCTCTGAAAACCCTTCCAGTCCGAATGATGAAGCCCGACATCTTCGGTGCAATGCCACAAATTCTCTCAACATGAGCGTAAAAAGTTAATCTACTCTCATACGAGTAGATGACCCTGAGATCTCTCACAGTGGATACACATGCCAATTTCTGGTTATTCATTGTGTATCTATGATATTTAGTTCTCAATGCTCTCATAAAAGAGATTGAATTTCATGTGATTACTGTGACTCCAGGTAAAATAAAAATTCGAGAATCCATTGTATCTCAATAGAGACGAAGATGCAAATTGGAAACCGAATATGGTTGATCAAGGTGTTTACAGGACTTATGACCTGTCATTGGTTGGGTTAAGCGCACGCTTTATGTAATACAACATTCCCCATTCCACCTTTTTTCCTATGACCACCATGTCTGACAAATTTTTGGAAGTTGTATATATGTTAATCTGCAACACCACCCTTTGCATGGTAGTTTATTCATAATTGATAGCCCGCAATGGGTGAAATCCAGTTGTTTGTCTACGAGTATTTGTATATTATACATTCAAAATGTTGTAAAAAATAAAAACTATTTATATTTATGCACATAATTTTACGTTATTAATCCATGTTAACGTTTTATATCCGTACATTCAAACAAACTATTTTCTAGAATGATACGGTAGAATTCAGAGGTGGTTGTGAAAATACAGTAGTTAATGGTTCATTCAAGGTTTACGAGAATCCATTTGCCCTTAAGTTAAAATATGTACCGGCACATTCAAAATGTATGGAAACGTGAAAAAATTCAACAAGTTGCTTCTGACTTTTTCCCAAACTAACCTGTGTCGGTCCATGTCATTTACCTTACACACCGCCAGAATAAACAAACTAACTATAAAGACGTAACCCGAAGGAAGAGGCAGAAAGAATTGACTACCACACTATTATCTCTTGAAATTCTTCTCCAAATTTATCAACATTCATATATCGTCTTATTCATGCACGTCGATTTCTTCGACGAAGTGTATATACATATGATTTTTCATTATGTTAACATGACAACCAAACAAGTTTTGAGGACTTCTGAAATAAAGACACTGAGGACGATAGCAAGCAAGACACTGAGAGATCGCGTGAGTAACACCAGAATAAGAGAGATATGTGAGGTTGAGGATATTATAAGACGGAGCAAACAGCGAAAAAGGGGACTGGTACGGTCATGTTCAAATAATGGATACCACCAGACTCCCTTATATTGCATTGCATAATCAACCTCATGCGACTCGTCCTCGTGGAAGACCTCCTAAAAGATGGAAGGATGGCTGGGAATCTACCTCATAGGAGGAGCAACACTCTGGAGAAGAGACCACATAGGTCTACAATAAGGAAGAAGAAGAAGAAGAAGAAGAATAAACATAAAAAGAATATAAAGACCGAGGAAAACGTAATGGAGAAGTAAGAGAAGCATGTAAGGAAAGAACAGTGTGACAGTCTATTTTATCTGCATACTCCTTCAGTGACATGGCCTGTTGGTTAGTTAGTAAGTATAGAAATGTAAAGTTTTTAAAATATGTGAAAATAATTAAATTAAAAGTTTAAATATTGGCCAATTGAGATGTTTGAGGAAAATTTCTTGAATATGAACAAATATTTTATCCGATTAGATAAAGAAAATCAGACGGCAGAACTAAAACGAAGAATCGGACTAAGTTGGGCTGCCTTTTGGAAACTGGAATACATATTAAAAAATAAAAATAAAAACATCAATTTGAAGAAGAAAGTATATGAAGCTTGTGTTCTGCCAGTAAGGTCTTGAAACAGCCACTCTGACAAATCATAGTGCAGAGAGACTAAGAGTCATGCAGCGAGCGATGGAGAGAGCCATGCTAGGTCTGTCCCTTAGAGATAGAGTCAGGAACGAAACGGTGAGGCATAAAACAAGAGTCACATACGTGATCCACCGGGTGACGATTTTAAAATAGAAATGGGCAGGGCATGTCGCTTGAGCTGCAGACGAAAGACGGACCAAAATACTGCTGAATTGGAGACCGAGAGACACGAGAAGAAGAGTAGGAAGACCACAAATGAGGTGGAGGGATGACCTGGAACGATACGCTGGGGTGCTATGGATGCAGACTGCGCAGACATGGAGGGACATGGAGGAGGCTTTCGTCCAAGAGTGGACGGCGATAAGCTGAAGAAGAAGAAGAACAACAAATTTCAGTTAAATGACAACTATTTCAATATGATCAAATATTTTTTAAATGACAACTTTTTAAATATGAACACATTTCAGTAAAATGACAATTATTTGATTACGAAAAAACTTGGCCAGCGATAAAAAAAAAAGTGGTTGCGATAACACAGTGTTTACCTTGGTGACTCTTCGCCGGAACATTTAGGTATTGTTTTAGTGTTCTGTTTACCTATATAGCTAGCGACGGATGTTTTCCGTATTTATTTTGAGAGAAAGAATGAAGAGCCAGCCTTATTAATAATGTAGGAGCTATTCCTATCTTAGGTTCCAGCCTCTCGACGCGACTCGTAGCGGAGATGAAATAAATTTCGCTCCAGTGCCCAACTTATTTTTATTGCTAATATTATATAAAAAAAACTATGATTCTGGGTCAAAAGTGATTTCGGGTATGGAAAACTTCGATCAATGTATAACTATTCACACATTCACTGAAAAACTCAGTAAGGTTTGGATACGTTATGTCATTTTTAATCTCACCTTCTTCAATTTATCTGTGTCCTGTCAGGTCTCCCCAACGTTGACTATCACCCTTGAGTAGGCCTCACTCTCCTAGGCATCTCGGAACAGCTCCTCCACGGTCCTCAGCCCTATCCACTCTCGGATGTTCCTCAGCGAGGAAACCTGCCTTCTCCCAACACCTCGTTGACCATCAATCTTACCCTTTAAGATCAGATGTAACATTGCGTATTTTTAGCCTCTGAGAACATGGCCCAAATAGGACACCTTACGGACTTTGATGTTGGTCAGCAACTTTCTGTCAAATCTGGCTATATGGAGAACGCTTGTGTTGCTGACCATGTCAGTCCAGGAGATGCGTAACATCCTTCGGTGAAGCCACATTAATCTCACCGACGACGCTTAATTTTTTTCACTTAATGACATAAACTATTTACAAATTTGGTTTAAAAATGACGGCTGGGAATACTCGTATAGTCTCTATTGAAAAGTGAAATTACAATACAAACATTTAAAATAAATTCTGTGAATGGTAGACATAAAATAACAATAGATTTTGTACTTATGAAAAGTTTCATTAAATTGTAAAGCGATGGGAAACAATTCTATGAAATTGTTGGCCCATTTTCTAAGACCTGAGTTGGTATCTACAATGGGAAATCTTTTATCTTATTAAGAAAGAGATTTTGCAACGGCATAGAAGACTTAACGTCAAGTTACTCGCTTTCTTTGCGTGTAACGTGTCGTTTTATTCCCGAAGCAAGAAGAGCTTTCCTTTGTGCATACTATAGAGTATGTTTTAGAGAAACGGATAAAGTTTTCCAAAGTGTAATCTTCGAGATAATACCATTAGATGCTCAAAAGATGTTCGTTCACAGTACTTTATATGGCGAAATATAAAATACCGGATGTCCTCTGAGATACCTTTTTTTATTGTCATTTGCATTGACTTATTTTTAATAAAAAACATCGCGGAAACATTGCGTTTAAATATTTCGGTGAACTTTTTTTAAATATTTATTTTTAAGTAGTATTATATTTGATATTTACTTAAAAGATCTATTAATAAATTATTTATATATGGATGTAATCAAGTCATTTTCATGGTATTATCTAAAGTTTCAATAATAAATCATAATACACCAACTTCAAAGAAATCATGAAATACGCTTACTAAGAAGTATTTCAAATATCCTGCCTAATAATTATAGAGAAATGTCGAGGAAAAACTGGCTTAGTCAAATCAATCAAATATTAATTGTCGGCCCCATGAGGAGTCAGAAAAATTAACGTGCAAGCATGACCCGATGTACGAATGATGAGAAATCAAGAGAAGTATAACAGAAAATAACAGTGTTGCTTTACTTTTTTTCTGAGATGGTGTGACGATCAATTTTTTAGAATTGAAAAATTTCGCTTCAAACGTGTACAGTACCTTAAGATGAAGGTCGGTAGGTCATCTAAAAGTTGTACTGATAATCCGGATAGGCTTGGATGCGGAAGGAACAAGACAGGGACGAGTGAAGGAAAATGGAAGAGGCTTTATCCGCAGTGGAGGAAAGTAGGCTGAAGAAGAAGAATAATAATTATTAAAATGAATTTCTTATTATGATTATTTTTCTCCGGCGTTACAAACCTCCTTGGGTCTTAGCTTCTTCCAAGACACGTCTCCATCCCGTCCTGCCTCTGGCCGCCACCTTCCAGTCTTGCTGCTCTAGAACTCGAAAGTCTGCCACGGCACCACCCAACTATTGCAGTCTCGGTCTGCCGACGCTTCTTCGCCCTACTGGATTGTCAAAAAACACTATTTTTGGGAACTCCAGATCCCTCATGCTGTGCAAGCGCCCTTAACCAGCGCAGTCTACTAATCATTATGAACATGACCACGCTGAAGTCTTCGTATAGTTTATAATTATGTTAAAATGTATATAACTGCAATTTATGCGAGTATATGAAAGCGCCATATAATTTATAAAAAGATTTTTAGATTGTTTCTTAACTTTTTTTATGACACGATTCGTTCATAATTTCATTCTCAATATTTTTCCTCATATTTTGCATTGTAATATAACCTATTTTGCATACATTACGTTCGTTATAATCCCAGTATTTCCAAGGCAATTTACAAAATAAGATAATTTTAAATTCATGAAGTTAGTTTATACTTCGTAATATGAAAATTTCGTATTTAAAATCAGCTTCTAAAGCTTTGTTTGTCCTTGAAAACTTTCTTTGTTTTGGGTGGGATTAGAACCGATCTTTCGTTCAGGCGCTATGTACACTCTCGTGCCTTATTAATGGGCTTAGCGAAGATAAACACACATGTAGTATCTTCCATATTTTATCAACATCTCAAATTTACTTATATTTTGAAACCCAAAATGTTAAATATGTAGTCATACCACTATCTTCACTGGCACGAGTGTCCTGAAATAGTCCGGTGTAAACTATGCTGGGCGGTTTTTAAAGCGATCACGGAATGATCATATCATACCTAAACTTTGTATTGCTGATAGACCGAATTTGCGTCAATCTACGCTTCGATCAGCACACTTCTCGGCAAAAGGTAGATTAGTTGAGCCAAAGCACAATCCCCGGACAATTTTTTGAGATCGGGATTTCGCAGTGGCAGGTCCATTCGCCTGGAATATGCTCCCTGCACGCCTTTGATGCATAAATAATCCGACTGATTTTAAATCTAACCATAAAAACCCACCATTTCTAAATATCACATAAAATATAAACAACTGTAATCTGATGCAGCTCTCGTTACTAAAAATTTTGTGAAAGCGCCCATGAGATGAGTTATTCACGAAAACGGGGCTATACTCGTACAAATAAGCTTAATTCAATAATTGCAATAACAGTTAACTTTCAATTATCCAGGTCAGTGCGGAAAATTAAAACCTAACAATTAAAACCCGAATAACCCTTGAAAAAACGGTAGATTTTAGTATGTCATAAAGTACCCAAATTCGTAAATAAAAAACGAATGCATATAGTTTTTTGGAAAGGAAATCGAAAGATGAAAAAAAAAAGTTTATCGCGATTTAAACAATCCGAGCACGTGTAAAACTTTTAATTCGTAGCTGTCAAAAATAATATATAATATAAACAAAAAATTATTAGAAAAAAACATATTTCAGAATTTGTTATAATAAATATATTTTACGTAAATTATTTTAAAATATAAAAAAAACTCAGGTATTAATAGATGTCATCGGCGAATCTTAAATTGTTAAGGTTTTTTCCGTCCACCTTGATACCTTTTTCTTCCCAGTTCAGGTATTTCATGGCATATTCCGAAACCGCTGTGAACAATTTTGGGGATATTGTATCTCCTTGCCTTACACCCTTCTCTATTGGAAACTGGTCAGTGGGTTTATCTAGTTTTACATAGGCTGATGTGTTATCGTATATGTAATTTAACAGTTTTGTGTATATGTGATCTATACAGCACTGTTGTAAGGCTGCTATGTTCATTATATCGACTGGAATATTTTTTTGTTCTTGGGGTTAATAATTGAGACACGTAATAATTTCTGATTTAATTGTATCTCAATAGAGACAAAGATGCAAATTGGAAACTGAATATGGTTGAACAAGGTGTTTACAGAACTTATGACCTGTCATTGGTTGGGTTAAGCGCACGCTTTATGTAATTACAACATTCCCCATTCCACATTTTTTTACTTTTTTATGACTATGTAAGACAAATTTTTGGAAGTTGTATATATGTTACAAATCTATGCCTAATTTCACATGTCAGTTTCAATGTGCCATCTATGAAGATTTTGATTACATATGTTAATCTTTTTTAAAGATTATTCGTGTACAAGTATAAGTATACATTCACAAAAAATAACGAAATAATTTGTTTAATCTAAGAAGCTCAACGATCAGGATCGTACGTTTACGTAATAATATTCGGAGCTTTTGATAATAGGGACGTGTAATTGTAAGTGCCCGAGGTATACTTTGTTCAATTCACGTTCCTCGTTCCAAACTGTGACAGGGCGTCTTTGGGTCTTTGCTTTGCCTCTTGTTATTGTGCTCGCAGGCCCCAGACAAACGGGGGGATTAGTTTTTGTCACAAACACTCCCCGCATTGGATACGTGCTGCGCCTATAAATGAATTCATTACGATAATTTCACGCAAATAAATAGGGCATTGTTCGGTCTGCACGGAATCTGGTCTTAGTGTATATTCATTATTAAATGTACGTATCTTGTTGCTGGGTAAACCCCCCAATTAATGGTGGCAGATAATTTAATTAACTCGTTGAATACCATATTTTTTTAATAATATTTAATTCCTTCTATATTCGCCGTATTTTGTGTTGTAGATGCTTTATTTCTTTTTTTCTATTTAATATACTTTGTATGTACAACACTTACATTAAAAAAAAAAATTACATAGACATGTTTCGGGCAACCAGTCCTTCTTCAGTGATGCATATTGTAAAGATACACATTTAAAATATTGCAAATAATTTTTTTGTTATCACAAAAGCATAAACGTTCCAAAATAAATCTTTGTAACATCTGTCAGATCATGTTAACTATTTTATAATATTTTAAATATGTATCTTTATAATATGTATCACTGAAGAAGGACTGGTTGCCCGAAACATGTCTATGTATTTTTTTTAAATGTAAGTGTTGTATATACAAAGTATATTAAAAGAAAAAGAGAAATATAACATTAAATGTTATTATTTTTATTTTCATGTTGTTGAGTAGCTCTTTACATCATGGCATTGCGAGTCAAATCGATGTTAATGGTATACCTATTATAATGATACTCCCGATATTATCTTTATTATTATAATTAATTGATTAATGGCTATTTACATCATTACAGCGTGAGCCAACTCGATGTAGAGGTTACAGCACAGCTATAATATGTGATAGGTAGCAAATCTATTGTCATTTTATTGTCACGTGAATTTTACGACGATACTGGCAGAATATCTACAACAAATGCTTTATAGGTACCATCTTGCGTCTGAGAAGTATAATATGATGATATCCGCCGCCAAAACAAAATGTCTAACAATATCCAGATAGCCTCTCAGATGCAAACTGGTTGTAGACGGAAACCCATAGAACAGGTCATGTCAGGAACAGGCTATTAACGTCGCATGAATTCGGCACCAAACAGGACAGTGTGAGAATCACACTGTTATCGCCGGGAACCGAACCGGGATCTCTTAAAAAACAAGCGATTTCACTTATTTAACGTATCTTATTTATTAGGAACGGAGTAAGAAATAGAGGAAGACCGAGGAAAACGCAGCACGAACAAATCAATCAAATATTAAATGTTAGTCACGTGAGGAGTCGGAGGAATCGACGTGCGTGCATGACAAGATGTATGAATGTAGAGGAAGCGAGAGAAGTATGTCAGGACAGAACAGTGTGGCGTTCCATTCTTTCTGCCTACCCCTCCGGGGAGACGGCGTGTTGGTTAGTTAGTTTATTAATTTATTAAAGAGCGTTAAGACTGTGGAAATCCATTATGGAGATTAATCTAATATGAATATGTTCATAATTTTCTCCCGATGATGAAGGAACAGGTCGAGAAAAATAAACTTAAAAGTTAATTATTTTAAAAAAAAACTAAGTAACGTAAAAGTTTTCTTTCCTGACGTATTTCTCTTGTTCCAAAACATTCATACATTTTCTCATGCATGCGATAATAATATCTCTTTAATCTAAATCATACTCGTATATGATGAAAAGGGCCATACGTTTAGAAATACGATTTTCACTGTTTCAATTAGTAACTCTCCATAGTTTCACAAACTAAAGTTACCGTTGTTGAGTCAACCTAATTCGCTGTGTCTCCTCAAAGGTTCCTCTTTTATTATCTGTACACCTCGCAATTCCATCCCGTGCTGATGAAAGATTATTAGAATCTAACCAACCGCATATGAACACAAACTTTACATAAATAGTAAGTACTCCAATAAACCACAATAAACCTACCTTGAATAAACGCTTCCTGGCAGGGAGTCGTGTAATGAGAGTTTATTGGTTGTAAAATATTATGCAGATTCTTATACTTTGCGCTTTTGTTGTAAAAATAATGAATATATTCTCGTAGAGCTTTTTTACCCTTGGTATGTACTCGTATATTCATAAAATGTTAAACTTTTTTAACAATATATTTCTTAAAAGAACAACTTCGATAATGTTATCCTTTGTATAAATATGATTATTATTATTTTGTTGAATGGCTCTTTACAGCATGACAGCATGTGCCAAATCAATGTTAAAGGTATTATAGCTATCATAGTGATTCTCGTGACATGTGATAGGTAGCTAATATATCGCCATGTTATTGTCACGTGAATTCTACACCAGAAAAAAGGCAGTGTGACAATCACACTGTCCTCGCCGGGAATCGAACCCGGAACCATCGGGGTGGCAGTCAATGCACTTACTACTCGGCCACGAAGGTCGTCAATAATAAATACCATGGAATAACGTCCAAATAAAATCGCTTGTTCCACAGGAAACCTAATCTTTATATAAACACGTTTCTGAAATACACGATTCTTTGTTCTTAATTATTAGAATTTTTGTAATTTAAACCCAGTTTATAAATTCTTAGTTTCAAAAATACGACAATCTTTTGAATGAAAAATATTACAAATAAAATCAAAGCACTCCAATACGCTTCCGAATAAAATGTATTAAATGTGTTTATTTATTTGAACAAAATGATAAATACCTTCTATGTTTTCTATTAAATGTTAAGCTATTGTCTTATATTTTCAATTATTATTATCTAAATGATTCTTAAATTGGAAAACGACGTATGGTAGTTTTAAAGTAATTTTTAATTATTAAAATAGATAATATAAAATAATGTAAGTCTAATTATAAAATCATTTCCTAGCAAGGCGAAATATTTCACTATCACAAAATTATTTGAAACTCATAAATAACGGGTGTTTTCGGAAAAATTAAATATGGAATTTCTCAGCAATGTTCAATTTCCGAGAATTATTCTGATTTCTTTAGCATACATCATAAACATTGGCAACTCTTCATTACTCTTCACTCATATCCATTAATAATGAATCCTTTAAAAGTGACATTCATATAATACTACGCGAGTTGGTTACAGTCTATAAAAATTAAAGTTATCTGTTTACCATGAAAATATACGTATCGAATTGAAGCTTGGAGTTAGCAAAAGTAGGATTAAAGCCATAGAAATGAGATCACTATGAAGAATATGCATGATAAATTGCAAAATGAAAAGGTCTTCTTCTCCGGTCTCCATCTAGTGATTGGTCTGCAGCAAGGCGACGCATCTCCTCTTCCACTCCACTCGGTCCTCGGCAACTCCACATAAGAAGTGCAGTCCATATCTCGGCAAATCTGGTCTAGGTACTCTTGGCGAGGTCGCTCTTTGCCAATCGATATTTCGACCATTCTCGAAACATTCGTGTCGCAACACATGACCAATCCATCTTGCGCGCCTCTCCGCTATGGTGTTCAACACGTGCCTACTCTCTTCAACTCTGCTGAGAACCTATTCATTTGTAATGTGGTCCCTCCATGAAACATGGGCCACTCGTTGGTAGGTCCACATCATGAAGAGGTAAGAGAATAATATTATATAAGGCGGATGAATGCTTCCTAAATAAAACTCAGAAACGGACAATAAGAGGGTTTGGGCATATGGATCGAATCGATGAGATAATAATTTTTAAAATAATATACACAAGTAATGTGAATGAAAAAAGAAGTTGAGGGAGAACAAGGAAGACATGGCATGACTAAATGAAGGCGGATATGTTAGAAGCAAGAACAATAGACGAGCGTGCATCTCAATATTTGTGGATGTACAAAGAACGCGAGAGCTACGTCAGGATAGAACAGTGTAGCGGTCCATCCTCTCTGCCTACCCCTCTCGAGAAACGGAGGGTTTGTTTAATGATGATTGCCAAGTTATTGATGTGCGTACATCTTTTAAAAAATATATTTTAATTTTTCAGCAGTTTGTGAATTCAATTATTCAATAAATAATATCCATTGCAATACTCTTGAGATTGGACAAAGGTATTTTGAACTGAAAACATGGTAGTGATTTTATGTTATCTTTCTGACTGATGCGACGCGACGGACCGCCGGATATGCCTGTCAACCAGTCAAGATAAATAAAATAAGTCTCACTGAATACGATTATTTCATTTAAATAAAAACATAATTTTAAGTAAATTTCGTGCTAATAGAAATAAATTGTGTGTCTAAATACAGTAATTCTCATGAGAGAAATAATAAATACATTTATATAAAATCTCATCTCTAGTACAATTTCTTAAAGTACAACCGTTTTATCATTCCCTAGTGGTTTCACAACAACAAACTTCATTCACGTGTTTGAAATAAAACATGAAAATATCTCATTCATAACATTTCATTCGCGTCCATGTTTTCTAATATACCGGTCCGTTTTATAACAGAGGGCTCTGGCTGCTTCAAGCCTTCTAATCTGGAGGTAATTTTTTTGTAGTAACCATGAGCATCTGTCAATTAAGTTCAGTTCGCACATGTTTGTCATTCTCACAACAACATTTGTTTTCTCACTCATTAAATTGTCGACTTTCGTGGAAAATAAGAAGCGTTTGCGTTAAGTTCTGCCGTTCTGTTTGTATTTGAAAAAGAGTGTAGCTGAGGCACATCAGATGCTTATGGAAGTATATGGCGATCACGATCTGAAGCCAAGAGACGTTAAAAGGCGATTTTTGACTTGCGAATTGCTGCTAGCAAGGCAGAACGGAAAGTCGTTTCTCTATCGTATCATTACGGGAGACGAGAAATGGATTTTTTTACGATAAAAATCTTCTTCTTCTCCTTTAACACCCGTTGTCGTCCACTACTGGACATAGGCCTCCCCCATACTTCACCATGTATGACATGTTATACGGGGGGTGATTGGAATCACAACTACACGCTTGCCAGACGGGTTGGCGAGGTGTCCTTCCACGTAAGCATATGCATCAATATTATCCACCAAGGTTATTCACACTCGATCTCTAACATTTCGCATAGTTTCCAGGGGAGACCAAAGTCGAGGAGGTATGGATAGGTACTTGGGATCAGATCAATCCTCTAGCGTAGCATGGCCATCACAACGGTGATGGCCATTCACCGCTCGAAGAGTCAATCGGATCCCCCTTTACTTTCCCATTACGATAATCTTACCCCCAAAAAATACCGTTACAGACGTGGCACGCCCGTCCCATCGACGGCAATAGCATCGCCGAAGTGACATATATATGCTGTCAAAGTAATGCTCTACATATGGAGGGATCAGAGGGTTTTGGTGCATTATGATCTCCTCAAACGGTCTCGGAGGAAGTCTACTGATGACAACTAGTGCGATCAAAGGCACTTGCTGAAAAACGACCGGAATGGGGCAACAGGCAAGCAACAAGCTGATTCTTCAACACGGCAACACTCGACCTCACATTGCAATCGCGGTCAAAACTACATACAAAATTTGGGTTGGGAGATTCTATCGCACCCGCCTTATTCACCAGACTTGGCACCATCGGACTACCACTTGTTCAGATCCATGTCACATGCCTTGCATTCATATGCAGATGTCAAGAATTGGGTCGATGCCTAGATTGCCACAAAAGACTAGGTATTTTTTAGATGATGGATTTATCTATTGCCAGAAAGATGGGGAAAAAAGTGTCAAACGATGGACAATATTTTGATTGATGTATTTTTTATTTTTCCTTTCAAATAAATGCGATATATACGAGTATGTAGTCCTCAATTTTTTAAATATGGAATCTCTTTTACCATAAATCAATTAGGTTTCACGAAATAAATGTAACCTTTGTGCTGCACCCTTTTTTCTCATTCCAAAATAGCCTTTCTATTTTCTCGTGGACGCAAGCTTTACATAGGTGAAGTAGGTTGTGGACCTTATTGTCACATAATGATAGGTTATTGAAAGGATATAGAACTTTGTAAAAGAGAAAAGGTATTTTGGGATTAAGGGATTCGGATGTAACATTTTTAAAAGTTGGAATGGCGTAATCTGAATTTTATTAAAATTTATTTCTGTAATTCTACAAGCCCAATCTCGATGAATAACATCAAAATGGAATACTACTAAGTTAATAACTTACCATCACGCCGTTTCACCGAAGAGGAAGGCAGAGAAAATTGAACGCTATACTGCTCGGTCCTGATATATTTCGAGTTGTCCCTACATTCATACATCGTAACAGACACGGCCGTTGATTTTTCAGACCTAAGTATATCATCATCATCATCAGCCATTAGTCAAATAGCGTTAGACAAAGGCCGCTTTTTTCGACTTTCACAACTCTAGATCCATCGCCACTCTGTATGATTGACCCCCTGCGACTTGTTTGTTATTATCAGACCATCTTGATTGTGGTCTACCCAGGTTTATATGGCCGGTTCTCGGTCACCACTCCAGGGTACGTCTCTCTGGTCATCTGTTGGCTTTGCTGTACGACCAACCTAATTCCACTTCAACAAAGGTAATACTAACCTTTATCTACAGGAATATGAATTATATCTAGTGGGAAATATTTTTCTTCGATCCAATTGTGTTATTAAAATAAGTTTTCTGGTACAAGTTTTACTCTTCTAAAAATATCACCTACTCACATATTTTTTGTTTGGCAATACGAGTCTCAAAATTATAACATCTTCATTAGTTATATTTGGTACTCACGACATGCGCTCCACAGGAGCATTTTCAATGCATATTTTTCCCATTTATTGACATGATCCTAATTTCGTATTCATGTGGCGTAAGAGGGAAAATAGGCTGCGATTCCTATTGCGTGATGAACTTTATATGTATTATATCTTTATATATACATATTTAATTAATTTTTACCAATTTGATGATATAAATACTGTTGGATTTTAAAAAAAAACAGTTTTTCTTCCACTTGTGTTTGTTTTCTCGGCTTGTTTCGAACGATATAAGCTAATGATGAAGGCATAAAACTTTTTTCAACATTGAATTTCAATAATGTTAAAACAGTATTTATATCCAAAAAGAAATCTTCGTAAACGTAAACGAAAAGTAAACTTCCTTAGTTCATTAAAAAACAAATGCTTTTATTTAGTGCGGGATAAGACAAAATAGCCGAAAAGTTTGTTTTTTAACAATTTAAGTGAAGACTGTAATTAAAATATACCTGTATTCCACGTTTTGCTTATAAAATTTAGCAACCGTATGGGACTTTTGATATTTATCATTATGAATGTCATTATAAGTAGTAAATTCATATGATTCTACTGAAAAATCTTGATGGAAGTGAATTTTAAATAACAATGAAATCAAACAATGCTTTCTAATAACCCTTCCATTTTTGTCTTTAGTTCGACAGTGAAACGTAGAAATAAATACAAAAGTGAGAGTAGTCCGAAAAAAACATAATTTTATTGAATTATTAACAACAACAATAACAAAAAATTTCACGTCGTTTCTCCAAAAGGGAAGGCAGAGTGAATAGACAGCCACACAATTCTATCCTGACACACCGCTATAGATTCCTCAACACTCACATAGCGAGTCATACACGCATGTCGATTTTTCCGACGAACATGGCTGACCTTTCAAATTTGATTGATTATGTCATGCCATGTTTGACTCGGTCTTCCTTGACTCCGTACTCCATTCACATCGTTGATGCATACTTTCTAAATCATTATTTTTTCATTCACGCATTTTATGTTATCAAAATTTATAATACTTTCTTCCGCTCTACATTCCATCCTAATATAATATCATCATTTGAAACTCTGTCGTTCATCGTTTTACCACACAACGTCTAAGGGATCTCATCTTCACCGCATTTATTCTTCCCCTTTTCTTCTGCCAGTTCCACATTTCATTTCTATAAATAAGGGTTGAAACCAGAACTCCATTGACAACGCCCATTTTTACTTACATTGATCTTTTTGTTTCCAATAACAGTTTTCAAGGCTCCATTCACATTATTTGCTAGCACCAACCCTTCTTTTGACGTCACTGTCCATTCGACCATCCGCTGTGAACGTGCTACCTAAATACAAAAACTCAGACACCTGCTCAAGATTCTCTTTATTCACACTTATGTTACTAACTGTCATTTCCTTTTCGCTTTCAAATCCTTTTAATTATTATTTAATCTTTTAATTATAATTTAATGTTAATTTTGTTAAAAAAATCTAATATTCACTTAACACACCATAGTCCAGTGGTTCCTAATTAGTTTTTCCTGCGTACCACTTCAAGTCTTCAAGGCTATTAATCAACTCAAAAACACGAATTCATTAGGTCCAGATTTTGTTCCAACCTTTATATTAAAAGGTTGCAACCACATTTTCAAAAAACCACTGTCCATTATATTTAATCGATCGCTACAAACGGGTGTCTTTCCGGAACTTTGGAAGATTTCTAAAATCTCTCCAGTTTTCAAGAAGGGCACAAAATCATGTGTTGAAAATTATCGACCAGTAGCAATTTTATCTACACCTGCGAAGGTATTTGAGGCGTTAATACATCGTTTTATTAACCCAAAGATAGAACCATTCATAATTAATGAACAGCATGGATTCAGATCAGGGCGTTCAACCATTACAAATTTGATGGTATTTACGAACTTTGTCACTAAGTGCCTTGATAAAGGTGCACAAGTCGACTGCTCGTATAGCGATTTTTCAAAAGCGTTTGATAAGGTGGACCACCAACTTTTGCTTCGAAAGCTTCAAAGGATTGGCTTTAGTGACAATCTGCTCAAGCTTTTCTCTAGCTATCTAACATCTCGAAAACAATATGTGTCATATGGACTTTTTCAGTCTTCGGCCTTTCACACCTCATCAGGGGTGCCACAAGGGTCTAATTTAGGACCATTGCTTTTCACGATATTCATAAATGATATTTCTAACGAAATAAAGTTTTCAAATTTTTTATTATTTGCTGATGACATAAAAGTTTTCTCTGAAATAGAGAATCCCTCAGATTGCTTGAAGCTTCAGTGTGACATTCAGAGCATAACCCAATGGAGTAAACGTAATAAATTATTCTTCAACGTCTCCAAGTGCTTTGTTATGTCATACACACGGGCATCGAAAACATTATACTTTCGCTATCTTATGGATGGGGTACAGCTTGAAAGAGCTTCTACATCCAGAGATCTCGGTGTTCTGTTCGATGCTCAATTATCGTTCAATCTTCACATAGTTGCTCTATGTAATAGTTCCATTAAAATGCTTGGATTTGTTTTCAGGAATGCCAAGATATTTTCGAACACACAGGTACTTAGGGTGTTGTATAATTCCCTGGTAAGAAGTCGGCTGGAATATAGTTCCGTTATTTGGTCACCGCCTGGGATCCGATATTCTCTGATGGTGGAGCGAGTGCAGAAAAAATTTCTGCGCTTTCTTTACCTCAGGGAGCGCGGTTATTACCCGTGGCTCTTTCCGACTGAATTCTTGCTAGGTATGCTAAGCTACCAATCATTGGAGAGAAGGAGGAACATTCACTTGGGAGTTCACTTCTTTCAGCTGATTGGCGGCCGTATACAGAACTCGGATGTCCTGAGTGATGTAGGTCTATTTGTCCCTGATAATTACCTTCGTCAAAGACAGCACAGATTGTTTTATTTGCCACGCTGCAGAACCAACCTGCCAATGGTAATGCCTGTGGGTAAGGCAATCTTATTGCTTAATCGGATCGCCTCGGAGGTCGACATATTTCGTGATAGTGTGAGTTGCCTCAGGGATGCAATATCAATGTTATGATTTTTTCTTACTCTTAAGCTTAATTTTTATTTTTTTTAATGCTTCTCTGTTTATAATGTAATTGCAAATGATTTGGAATTGTATGTCTGTAATGTTTGTGATTATTAGCAAAATAAAATAAATGAAAAATAAATAAAAAATAAATGAAAAAAGAAAGATCTCAAACTCGTCTACCACTTATTGCGGAATGGTAAATAAAAATGATATTATTTTTTAATACATTTATAACCATCAAAATATAGATCTCATGACGGTAAAAATCAGTTGAATGTGACAAATGTGCACGTTGTTCTTTGCACATCTCTGAAAAATCTGGTTGTTTTTTGGTCAATTTCAACATAAGTGAACTAAAAATGTAAAGATAAGCGTGAGATTCTAGCATATATACAAGTTCCAAAAAATTGTCAGATGTAGTGGTCGTAAGAAGGGCGGAATAGGGAATGATGTTAAACATAAATCGATCGCTCAACCCAACCAATGACAGGTCATAAGTCCTGTAAGCGCCTCGGCTACCATATTCTGTTCACAAAAAAACAATTTACATCTTCGTCTCTATTGAGATGCATTTTTTTTTATGTACACAACAGGTCGTTTGGACCCAATTACTGTATACAATATTTATTATTTTAAGCTATTATATTGATTCTCTTGACATGTGATAGGTAGCCAATCCATCGCCATTTTATTGTCACGCGAATTCTACATCAGACCAAAGACAGTGTGACAATCACACTGCCATCGCCGGGAATCGAACCCAGGACCTTCGGCATGGAATTCAGAGCTCGTAACCACTCTGCCACGAAGGTCGTCCTTCGTTTCCTTATAAAAAAAATTCTTATAAAAAAAAATTATCCGCAATGGGTAAAATCCAGTATTTGTCTACAAGCATTTGTATACATTCAAAATGTTGTTTACATAAGTCGTTTTCGACCTGAAGTCTATGACATAATTGAGTTTTTTGCATACTTCTTGATGCAACGTGTTCCACCAATTGGGAAACACTGCTATAGTCCATCTAAATTAACTGGTGTGAATGCCACCGTGAGCATAGCCTGCACGGGCCAGATAAGTCACATATCAATTCATAGTATATGCCATTTTCACACCTCGTAACTGCTCTCCATTCAGCAGTTACGTAACTCGATCACACGGTGTGTTAACATGCGGGACCGCGTGCTAACTCAGTGCGGTCATGGTACGTGTCTACACATCAAACACTACTCTGGACGCCCTCTGTTAGCTGCAGATAAACTTAGACAATGAAGCCAAACCCTGGAGCGGTTCGATTGCACATTTAATTATTGGAAACTAATACACTTTGTTGTTAACTAATAGTATAATATTTGCATCTGGTTGTGGAAACATCAAACAATAAAGCAGTAAGCTCTTTGACTTGCAGCGTGCAGTCGAGTTAAATCAAATTTATTGAATATAATCGAGCTACCCATAATGACTTATTGAATCGAAGCAACAGCAAACACTTTCAGAACAGAAATGAAAACATTGCGATCTATTGTAGGGAGAATCCTTGTTTGGTTACTGGATAGTGGTAATTCGTAAGTATGAAACTTTATACGCAGCAGCTTCCACCGTAAATAACAATTTTAAAATATTCTCGTTATCATATTCTTGTCTTAATACTTCTACGGTATGATCCTTGAAGACTACCTTCCCTACATTTTTAAATAAAATTTGTGATCTCAACTTCTGAATTAATTTCGCGTCAGTCATCAGGACACCGGAGAAGGGAATGTATCCTGGTTCATTAAAAGGATATTATTCCTAGAGATTTACAGATCATGCAAAATTTATGACGATTCTGGAGGGACGACTTCGAGAGAATAGATACAGGATAGACCAGGATAGATTCGTTGATCATGATGCACGAGACTCCAGAGGTAGGTCAACCACCAGGACATTTAATTTAAAAAAGTTATTTAATTATTTTAACAATAATAGTGTAAATGAATTAATTTCAAATGTTAAGGAATGAGGTATCATATTTTTTTCATTACGATATGTTTCAATTTTCATTTTCATTTGTACGAGTAGAAAGAATTTCAATACCAAAGTCGATTAATTATCTAATAACGTAATATTCGATACTTCTGCATTACTACGGCTTAAGCTCAGATGAAGTGAGCAGGCAAGTTTCTTAATTGGCTGCAAATATCAACTACTTCCTCACTTAACACCAGGATAATCTACAAACAATTGCCTTGACATACTAACATATAATTTGTTAATCAAATAAAATTTAACCATATACAAGACACCAGGTTTATAAGTGATATACCATATGATATTTTTATACATAATTTTAACATCCAAAAAAACCTTAAAAAATTAGGGTTTTCAAGATTTAAAAAAAATGTTTTTAGTGAAAACCCTGCATTCAAAAAATTAATTATTCTCTTCAATAAATTAAATTACACTTATTATAACTTTTTTAACATTTCAAAGACATTTTTTTTTTTGTATTACAAACCTTAATCAATTTTTTTTGTTATATTTAAGGCATCCATAAAGATTTTGTCTGATTGTGTTGTGATTGTGTGTGTGTAAATGTAAACAAAGTCTAATTTTATTTTTTAAAATACGACTCCACAACCCAAAATGACGGTTAGTTTGTTAGTGAGTTTTCTCCGGAGGGGTAAGCAGAGAGGATACATCCGACTTCGAATGTGGCCGCCTTTTAGTAATTGATTAATTTGGTCATGCCATGTTTTCCTCGGTCGTCCTCGGCTTCTTTTTCCACTCACGCTGCTTGTGTACAACTTTTTAACCATTCTTCTCTCATCCATTTGTTCCACATGTCCAAACCATCTCAGGGATCCCTTTTTAATTTTATCCATGATGCAGTCATCTGCCTTATATTTCTCTCCTATTTCATCGTTCGGTATTTTATCATACAACGTTTTCCCCCACATTATTCTTAGTGATATCATTTCTAGGGCGTTTATCCTGTTTTCATCCATGACGGCGAATATAGAAAAAAAAATTCTTTACTTTAAAACTATTGTTATTCAATGAACTTATATATTGAAAAAAAAATGGGGAGTGAAAATATGAAATATCAAAAATATATTACTTGATTTATTTGTTGTAAGATAATACATTTCATAAATTAATAATGACCGGTTTCTTTTTAGAAATGATTCTATAGTAGGTTTGGATCATTTTATTTGACGGTGTGTGTTGTTATTTCTACTAACAATAATATTAGTATTCCTGAAGAAGTAAGTACCTAAGTAAATACTATAGTATGGATTATCACATTAGTATATCCAGATATCACGTACGCACGTCGACTTCTTTCTCTAAATTTATTTGGCTGTGCTATATTTGTATTTGTTATCCTCAATGTTGTCTTCCACTCACGTTATTAACTATAAACAATTATATTATTATATTATTACATTAATAAAAAAAAACATGAATTCATCGTCTTGTTTCGCTCAATATCAATCTTTGTCAGGGCAAGCATTTAAAACATTTTTTATACGAAACTGTAAGAAATATTAACTAAGATCTTATATTAAAAAGAAAGAGTTCATAATAACTAATAAAAACTAATTAAAACGTTTTTTTAAGCTTTGAAATATTTTATGTGAATGACATGTTTCGCCTGTCTAAGGCATTATCAAATGATAATGCCAAATTTGATAATGCCTTATACAGCCGAAACAAGCTATTTACATTTAAAATAATACAACTTGTATATAACAGTTGTTTTTATTCGTGTTAAATAATTAAATGGAGTTTAACATACATTAATTTAAAAATGAACAAAAAATTCACAATGGTTAATAAAATATTTCAATTCGATTTTTTTTTAACATTGAAAATTAATACAAAAAAAATAATATTTTTAATAAAATGTAACGTTCTTTTTTTAAGATTTAAAAATACTTTTTTATTCATCAAATATAATAAATGAAATCTGTTATACAGCACAAATTCCAGAACAAACTTAATTCTGGCAGATATTTTTTTTTGGCTCCCAGCATAAGATGTAAGCTTCCCTACATTGCTTATACATTCTCAACATAACATGTAGGAAAGTAAAAATTTAGTTTTTCTACAGAAGTGCGCACGTGATTGTAATTTATATATGAGCTTTAACTTGAGTATCTCACTCGTTCGCTTCGTACTCCTTTCCCGAAGTACTTGTAAAATACAAATTTTGAAGCGTTTTAACGATTCTATTTTATTTCCTAAGCGCACTTTTAAGACACTTTCGGAAGGAACACGATTTTTCAGTAGGGGTACTTTAGCATTGAGACTTGTGTATAAGACAGCGCTTTTATACCGCCGTTGAGGAATTAAGTGGCAATATATATATTACCTCATAAAAACTCATAAACTCGCACTCATAAATTCGTTAATTGGATGAAATTTAATTCCGCGGCTAACTTTGTATTTTTGATGTTTCGTTGTATTTTTTAATTAACTCATAGCATGTCTACCTCTTCCATCCAATTGATTGCCTGTTTCAACATTTTTATTTTTTAATTAAGTAAATATGAAACATGTACGGAATATTGAAATATCTTCATAAAATGTTCCTTTTTAAATTAACTTAAAGTAAAATACTGCGTTTATATGTTAACGGTGTAAATGGAACTAGAAATACAGGAAGACCGAGAAAAACGTGGCATGATCGTATAAATCAAATATTGAATGTCGGCCACGTGAGGAATCGGAGAATTCGATGTGCTTGCATGACTGTTGAATGAGTGTTGAGGAATCAAGATAAATATGTCAGACAAAAAAAAAACATTATTTCTGCGTTTCCCATCGGAGAAACAGAGTGATAGTGAGCTTGTAGTTAGTTAAAGCAATGCAAAATATTATAGTGGCAAGCTTACTTACATACTGTTTTCCACGATGGCTTTTTTTATTTCCAGGAAGCAATCTACTGTTTCCTGGAAACTACATTAAGAAATCCAAAGTCATGCTAGACAAATGTCTTAAATAAGAGCTTGAAACACTGAGAAATGAAATAACTCTTCTAAAAGGAGAATGCGTTATACAGTATCTTGCTTTTTGCAGCTTTATTAAATCAGCAGGAGGAATTTCAATCGCAACCTTCTTAGAACAATGTGAAAACTAATCTCATATATATTTTTATAAACTTCAAATTTTTAAAATGCATATAACATAAATTCACACAATAGTTACAATAAGAAATCAAATGATTGAATGATTGGACTAACTATTAACCGAGTGTTAATCATGACAGAATGTTTGGTACCTGATCCAGGTATTTGGGTTTAATCCTGTATACGATTCGGTTTCTTCTATGTAATAATAATATACTTTTTTTTTTACACTGGAGATTGTATAATAAATACAATTGATTTTGAAACTTAGTTTAATTTTTCGTATTTAAAAAAAAAACTGTACTATAAAAATATGGGGCCTTAATTAATACTCATTAGTTGAATAAAAACATTCTAAAATAAAGAATTATATAAAGGAAATAATTATTTTTGATTATGAATAGATATTACATATTTTTCAAATGGATACGAAAGATACGTAAGTTATGATATAAAGTAATTAAATATAACTTTATTAACTTCTTAATCTCGTGATGCTGTAACGCTGTTTTGTAATCTAAGTTAAGAATCCAGCTAACCACAAACATTTTGGAAATAGCGATATAAATGTGTATGACCGAACCAGGATATTTTTAACCTAGATTTCTTGTTTATATCTTGCACTCAAAAGAAAATCATTAATTAAAAAAAAAAAAAAATTACAAACATTGCTGTTATAACAATAATTTTAGAACAGAATATCAACTACCCAATCGTGATGAGCAACTCTGAAGAAACGATAAGCATGCCTTACGGACTACTTTCACTATAAAGCCTCTAAATAAGGCGGTTTAAAATTATACATAATTAACTAACTAACTAACCATCACGCTGTCTCTCCGAAAGGGTAGGCAGAAAGAATGGACTCCACACTTTAACCGATGCGGCACTTCATCTGTCTCTTTTCGGCGCGAGAGATGCAGTGTGATGGGTTGCGAACCTCATCGCCACCAATAGGCATCTCCCGCGCACACTTCGATCGTCCAACACCCACAAAATAAATCTAAAAAAAATTATATAAAATTACATAAATTATCAACCACCAAGATTATTTTGACATTAGAAATAATATTATAAATATAATATAATATATGACGATACGATTGAACTTCAATCCCAATTTTCCACATGTTTTAATTATGCACATAATCATTTTTAGAAGACAATTACCCACATCTCTAAAGTTAATGATATTTTTTCATTCATTTCATAAAAACATCCATGTTTTAAACCTTATCAAACATCCATTTTTGTTTTAAGAAGACGTGAATATATAAGAAATTATGTATAATACATTTAACGATTGTATGTTTTTTTTAAATAACGGGTAATATTGTATAAACATCCTTTATGAAATTTGAAAAACACGTTTATAAATATACATTTAATATAAGACTTTCAGAAAATTGCTTTTAGAAGACAATTACCCACATCTCTAAACTTAATGATATTTTTTCATTCATTTCATAAAAACATCCATGTTTTAAACCTTATCAAACATCCATTTTTGTTTTAAGAAGACGCGAATATAGAAGAAATTATGTATAATACATTTAACGATTGTATGTTTTTTTTAAATAACGGGTAATATTGTATGAACATCCTTTATGAAATTTGAAAAACACGTTTATAAATATACATTTTAATATAAGACTTTCAGAAAATTGCTTTTAATTCAATTAAATATTTGTAGTAAAGTTATGAACAGGTATGAAGCATATCTTCTTTTTTATTCAATTATTAGAAGGCTTTGAGAGTTTCGGAGCATGTTGTATGGCGTATACATTATTAATTTACAGTGTCACTTGGTGGGAGCTCCCTGCTTTCAGCCGAGCAACCGGTGCTCTCAAAGGGAACGTCACTGCCTTCAGAGAACGGCTAATTGCATCACTCCAACACGGCGCATCCCCCACCGCACTAGCCACTCTCGTTGACAACTTGACCGTTATTTTGTTGGCTTTCACAACTATAATGTTTATCTCGGTCAGAAGGAGCTTTTGAAGTTACACGATCACACAACCATCGTTCCACCAACAAAAAATAATAATCGCATCCCCGTATCGAATTTATTAAATATGAATTACCGTGTATTAAAAGCTGTCGAAAATTATATATAGTTAAAATGGTAACGGACGTTTGATATACGAAAGCTATACTCTATATTATATTGTTTCTTGAACATGTAAAACTCCATTTCCTTGGTTGTCCACGGCTTCTATTTACACTAATACTGAATGTATACAACATTTTAACATTTATTCTCTTTACAATTCAGGGATCCTTTTTTAATTTTTAGGTATGATGGAATCATCTGTCTTACATTTATTCCTTATTTGGTCATTTGTTTTACTATGATAAATCGTTTTCTCGCACATTCTTCACAGTGGTCCCATTTCTACGGCATTTTTTCTAATTTCATCCTTCTTTTCCCAGCTCCAAGCTTCACTTCCAAACATAAAATTAGATTTCAAGAAGGCTTATAACCATATCCTCATTCATCATTTAGAAGACTTATTTGCTTATTTGTGGAACAAGCCAGATTTCCAGAAATGCTTGTCTTACCGGGATGCCGGATCCCGAGAGTGGCGGCGCTTTGTACACAACTTGGTCTTGGTGCAAAAGCGCAGTTTCTAGCTGAAAGCGCTGTCTGTGCACTCATGAACACATTTAATAACCGAAAGCTTAAAAGCCTTTCACTCTGCAAGCAGTAATATTATGTATACAAGACGCTACGGCGTCAATTCAGAGTGCCACTAATGTTTGTTGAACAACATTGATAGTTAGATTCGTACGTGCACCGGGAGTCTATTGTAAATGTACACTACGCTGCTCAATTATGAAGATTATTAATTTTATTGAAACTTTTAATGGTGAAAAAAATAACATATCTAATAACATAATTTAATAATTGATACAATGTTTTGAAAGACGTTGATCATATTTAAAAAGATAAAATAAATAGAATGATTATCAGATAAAAAATAATATTTTTTTTTATAAATTAAAACACTGATTAACATTTTTATGAACAAGACATAATTCAAGGATTTTACAACTTCCTTTCATAATTATTTCGTTCAGATGAAAGATGTTAAAATTTGTAAACAAGTTTTTATACGTGTAAATCATATAATAAACAAAAAATAAATAAATTTTACTTTTTTACTTAAAACAGTCTCTTCCGCTTTAAGGTTTTATTTTTCTCAACAAATTTCTACGGTTTTATACCTTTAACAAGAGAAGAATAATATAAATAATGCTTTAAAATATAAATTATAAATAAACAATGCTAAAACCTTTTTAAATTTATCATCCTGATCTTTTTTTTTATTTATAAAACAAGCGATTAATTTTTATATAAATGTTTATAAATTAATAACACTTGAATCTCTTTCAGATTATACAAAAATAAACTATTCACACGGGAACAATATGGTTCAATCCTGAAATCAAATTTATATTTGCAGAGCGCTATCAATTTCCAAACAGATTTTTGTTTTCAATATATTAAACACAGGCTTTTCTGTGTTGGAATTTTTATCACGAAGTGCGCTTCCAAATAATAATTTTTATCGATAAATGTTTGTGTCTACGATGTATTCGTTTTTAAAACGTTAATAAAAACACTTTTTGTAAATATTTTTGTTTCACGTTGGTAGATAAATATGCGCCTAAAGCATCATATCTGAAACAAGTAAAGATATCATATTTTATAAATAATTCAACATATTAATAACATATGCTTTGTTGCCTATTTTAACCGGTTTTCATCCGTTCTCTTCGTTTTGGATTTAGTCCGAATCCGAGGTTACTGGGACCACGTAGTCTTCTTTATATTGAACACTTTGAAGTTTTAACGAGGATCTCAGAGAAGCACTTGCGCTTTGCATAAAAAGTTTGCGCGAAACGTCTTTATTTATTTCAGCAATTTAATATTTAATAATTATGGAATCTTATTAATTATTTTATGGCCTTTTGAACCATGTCCTTTAGATTTACGACTGTCCTTCGGATTACTGAATACATCGGTTTGAGATGAGATCTCTTAGACGAATGTGTGGATACTCTGTGTATGATAGAGTGTCGAATGAAAATATAAGAAGTGAATGCGGTGCGAATGATGGTGTCATGAACAAAATAATGAAAGGATCATTAAGATGGTTTGGACATATGGAAAAAATGAATGAAGAAAGAATGGTAAAAAAATTATATGTTAAAGATGTAAATGGAACCAGAAATAGAGGAAGACCGAGGAAAACGTGGCACGATCAAATAAATCAAATATTGAATATCGGCCATGTGAGGAGTCAGAGAAATCGACGCGCGTGTATGACACGATGTATGAATGTTGGGAAGCGAAAGAAATATGTCAGGAAAGAAAAGTGTGGCAGTCCATTATTTCTGCCTACCCCTTCGGGGAGACGGCGTGATGGTTAGGTAGTTAGTTAGTTAGGCTTGAATGTTAATTTGAAAAAAAAAAGATTGCAACGGTCAGCAATTTTGAAATGTATACTTCTTTTGACGCATTTTGTAGAGATGTATGAAAGAACTGAAAGGAATAAATGCTGGTGATAAGATGAGTGACTTGCCGGTAAATTGTCTGCTCTACGCGGACGATGCCGTTCTTGTTGCGAGTTTTTAACCTAAATGTGAACGAAGAGAACTTGGAGCAAGTAAGTGAATTTGTGTATTTAGGTAGCATGTTTCCAGCGGATGGCCCAACGTATAGTGACATCGTCAAGAAAGGTTGGTGTGGAGAACAAAGTGAATGGAACTTTAAAAATAATTATTGGAAACAATAATTTATCAACGAAAGCGAAAATGGGTTCTGGTCCCAACCCTTATGTATGTAAGCAAATCATGAAACTGGCAGAAGAAGGAGATCCCTTACACAAATGTGTGGTAGAATGATGTAAGACAGAATCTCCAATGCTGATATATGAAAGGAATATAGAGCGGAAGAAGGTATTATGAACATATGTATTATGAAAGAATTGCTGGGTTACTTCGGACATATGGAACGCATAGATGGAGTAATAATGATTAAGGAAATATACGTTAACGATGTAAATGGAGTACGGGGTCAAGGTAGACCGAGAAAATGATGACCGAACAAATTAAATGTTAAAGGTTTGTAAAAGAGACATAAATAACGTTAGTCGTCATACGTGTAAAATAGTACCATCGAAATGTCACATTTTGGTGTGGTGATTTCTATCATATTGTGCAATATTAGGCCCTTCCTTCGTCCATCCGGGACATACGTTACTAGGGTTGTGATTAATGAAAAACAAAAGAAACCCAGGCCACATTTAAACTACCCATTACCTCTGTGTCCCGCCGAAATGTATATTTATTTAATAAACACAATAGAAAATACAATAAAAATTTAAGATAAAACAGAGCTACTGGAAACTATCACATGGGTTAACCCAAGGGTTGCTCCCCAAGAGGCTTGAGATTTTCCCCTTTTTCTTTTCTCCCCACAGGATTCCACTAAAGAAACGATGTAGACTGAATTCTAAAGCCATTTTCACAAAACAATCATTCATTTGATTGCCCTTTCTTTTGCAATAGTCCAGAGAATGACTTTTTATACCTTCTGAATCCAAAAAAGGGACACAGTAGATTTATTATTGTTATTATTTCATTAAATCGCTGTTTACAACCTTTACAGGGCAAGCCAAATTGGTGTAAAAAGAAAAATTATCATATCGATTCTCGTGATATGTGATAGGTAGCTAATCTATCGCAATTTTATTGTCACATGAATTCTGCACCATACCACTCTACCACGAAGGTTGTGTATTTAGAACAGCAGTACGCTTTTAGTTAAGAATAAGAGTACATAAAGGCAAACAGACTTTGGGGAATAGCGCAAACATTCTTAAATGGCGAATTTTGCAAATTGAAAAATTTTATAAATACTTTGTCATTTACATTAAATATAATTTCTTCCTAGAAATTAAAACAGGTGTTTTGATTCCTATACTTATACGAGTACATCATTATTCAATAAAAAATAAATATTTTTCATTATTTATTTTTGATACAATATCTCTACTATCGTTTTCACCCTTTCATCGGTTATCAATTCTGCATTATATGTTAACATTATATTGGTGCCACAACCAATTTAAATAACAGATAAATAAATGACAAAATAACTCGCAAACATTTATGTGCAATATATATTATAATTTCAAATGTAAATTTGATCGTTTTAAAAATAAAAAAAATGGTAATCAAAATATGCTTTTTAATAATAATTTCATTCACAGTTTCACGCACTAAAAGTTAACATTTTTCTACAGAATCACAAAAGATTTAAGAGGATTTATCATTTCTCACTGATGCAATTTGCAAATTAATTTTTATTTTCATAAAAAAAGATTTCAGAACAGTCGCCAAAGCATAATAAAAAACCTGTTTACAGGCTGTTTACGCTGTAATATTGGTTTATAAATAAAGTGCAATTCTTGGAAAAAGGAAAAAATGAACGAAAGGAAAAGGAAAACCAATTAGTCGTTTCCGTTCCCGGTGACAGGCGCGCCGCGCCGCCTGACGCCGCGATATCCTGCCCGTGACGGGTCCCTTCAGCACCGCCTCAATAGGATTCATCACGCTAAATATATTCCGAGAATTACTAAGCCAATACCGTAGGTAATCCATTTTTCCGACAAAATAATTAAAAAAAACTTTTGAATCATTTTTAATTAATTTAAAAAATACGTATAAATAAAACTTTAAATGAAGTTTTAAACACTTATTACGTACGGAAACGCCAGTATGTATTCAACATTTAGGGAAATACTTCTAAAAATATAAACAGAAAAACAAACAAATGTTATTTATTATAGAATAATGCAAATTCAATTGTATTGTAAATTTAATGAATACTTCTAAAAATATAAACAGAAAAACAAACAAATGTTATTTATTATAGAATAATGCAAATTCAATTGTATTGTAAATTTAATGAATGTAAACTTTTGTATTCTAGGATTTTTATGATTATATATTTTATATGAAATGATATGTTTCGCCCTTCTTAGGTATTATCAAATGACAAAACATTTGATAATTCATTAGAAGGGCAAAACATGTCATTCCACCTAAAATATAATAATACTGCTAGAAGAAAGACTTTTTCATTCATATTAATTATTTCATATGAAGTTTAAAATCATTTTTCAAGAAACAGTAAATCATTTGTATGGTTTTAAGTTTCGTAAAAAATGGGAGAGTATTATAGTTTTCGTTTCGTTTTATTCAATATAATAAATAGAACTCCTTTAATCATGAAATATTGTACTCAGCTGGATAGTAGTGGTAATGGTTATGGAAGTTTTATTATAATATTGTAAACATGCAATTGTTCTGATGCTAATTTTATCAATCCATCAGTTGACTATATAAATGGTACTTTGTAACTGAACACTTCTTATGACTTTCGCAATCACACTTATCTCTTATCTATGTATAAATGGTATTCATTAAAATGCAATAAAACATGGTATGGCATTACATATAAGTATAAAACAAAGGCGCAGTGGAAGTATTAAAAAAAGTCATAAATGTTCCCCCATAGACCCTGTACCAATCTTGAAATAATTCAACACTTGATTCGAAACAAGAGAGTCTCGATAGTTGCTCGAATATCAGGGTCTATGAGTGGCTTCATTATTGCAAATGTTTGGATCTTTGCATATCGAATATCAATTGTTACACCGATATACACCCTCTTAAAAATAGCGAGTAAACAGCAAATCCCCTTCTCGACCAAATCCATGAAATCCGCGCCATTTTTAATCCGGATTGTTATAAGCGCAACGTTCCGCGAAAATAAACATATTTCATCAGAACCAACAGAGAAACACAATAGAAATAAAAAATTGATGCATAGATTTTAATATACAAGCAAAATACAGTATGCACTCTAAAAAATACCGACTTTTCATATTCTATCCCGTTTGATGCTTTATACGCATTAAAAAATGTTGTTTTCAATAAATAAGGATTTCAACGTTGAAATTATTACAGTTTCCTATTATCGATAAAATTTTAAAAATAAGTCTGTTCCTGAAGTTCAAGCTTCTATTCTGTAACACCAAGCTGCGTATTAATAACTTCATCATCAAGCCAGTTGTGATATTATGGTTCTAAGTAATGGACGATGATTCTTAAAGAACAACAAATAATTTACTGGTTTGGTAAACGGATTCTAAGAATGATCTTGGGACTCAGACTGGTGATGCAATGGGAACTTGGAGGCATAGGAGCAACCCCTTATAACGAACACCTCGAGAACCGTTCGCCTAGCATTGATTTGAGATGACATGCCGAGCCGGAGAGACCACAGCAATCGACACCCTGTATCCGTCAAGATCAGCAGAAGTAAAAACTCGAGAATGGGTTAGACACTACCTTATGGATAATGTTATTGCAGATCTTGCTAGATTGGGCGAATCAAACTATATAAGGTTCCCACCACCACCCGAGACTGTTATAGGACGCAGCGACGCCCTTTCGTCAGTCTCGCTGCACTATCTAGGCCTGTTCCTTGTCCATCAGGGACTTACGTTGGCCTTTTCTTGTCATCAATCAAAAGGGTGACAGACCACATTTAATCTATTCTTTTAACCTTATATATCTCCCGCGCGGCCTCACATCTCTTTATTATGAAATAAAATCAGAAGTAAATATTATATAAAGCACACCCTAAATTAGTAAAAAAAAAAAAACACATTAAAATTATATAAAACACACATTAATTCACAATACACAATAGGACAAATATAAATATATATATACGAATCAAACTGCTGGTAACAAAAGACGCATAGTGAAATTACATAATTTAAACTTTAAAATAATTTATAATAAACATTACCTATGTATGGAAAGTAGCCTCAAGACTAAAGTCTTCAACCAGTGCATCTTGCCAGTCATGACGTACGGAGCCGAAACGTGGACAATGACAAAAGGTCTAATCTACAGATGCAAGGTCGCCCAACGTACCATGGAAAGAACCATGCTTGGAATAACCTTGAGGAACAGATTTAGAAACGAACTTATTCGACAAGAAACCAAGGCGACTGAGGTTGCTCTGAGGATAGGCGGGCTGAAGTGGCGATGGGCTGGCCATGTCTGTCGGAGAACCGACGGCCGATGGGGGAGACGGGTTTTGGAGTGGACGTCCCCCTGCCCTATGACCGACGATCTGAAGAGGATTACTGGATATGGATGGATGAAAGCGGCAATGGATGGAGACAGTGGCGTGTTTTTGGAGAGGCCTACATTCAGCAGTGGATGACAGACGGCTGATGATGATTATGGTGGAAAGTAGCAACCATATAAATTACAAACAAAATGAATATATAATGATACGGTCAATGTAAATTTCTCAGAGCAAAACATAAGGGAAGGCTGAATGAAAATGTAATATCAGCAATTTATTTTATATTTTTGCCATCTGCATGTTTTGTATCTAATATATGTGTGTGACAGGTGATCCATTGCAAATAATAGGTAAAGAGACATGTTATAACCTGCAACCACGCGACATGAAATATTCATCAGTAAATATAGTATTACGCAAGTGCAAATAAATAAATTTCCATTTGAGGTCAATGACGGTGTTGATGGATGTGTTGAGTAAGAATATAAATACTTTAACTCTAATATAAAAATACATGTGATACAATAATTACTTCGTGGATACGTGAATATAAACTAACTAAACACAAAAGTTCGGATCGTCCAGCTGACAATATGTGCACCATCTAAAAGAACATTGTGTGTTATATTTTTTAAATTTTATTTTATACCACTGTATTTTATATTATTTGTCTAAATTTTATTTTGTGGACGTTGGACGATCGAAATGGAGATGCCTATTGGTGGCGATGAGGTTCGCAAACCATCACAACGCATCTCCCGCGGGGGCGAAAAGAGAAGGATGGAGTGCTGCATCGGTTAAAGCGTGGCAGTCCATTCTTTCTGCCTACCCTTTCGGAAAAAACGGCGTGATGGTTAGTTAGTCAGTTAGTTAGTTAGTTAGTTAATTTGATTTAAATACATGAAATATCAGATACAATTATTATCAAAATACTGATTATTTTAATTTGCAATATATGTTATTAAAATAAAGTGCAAATTTTTTTGTAAAGAAAGTATCTGTGAACGACCTAAATGGAATTAGAAATAGATAAAGACCGAGGAAAACAAGACAAGATCAAATCAACCAAATTTCAAATGTCAGCCAAGCGAGAAGTCGGAAAAATCGATGAGCATGCATGACACGATTTATAAATGTTGGGGAATCGAAAGAGTTAAGAAAGAACAGTGTGGCGGACCAATCTTTCGATTAACCGAGAAGGTTTAAAAAAATCCATTTTAATGTTCACCAAATTGGGTTTTTGTAATATTTTATTATTTTAAAAACTTCAAGATTTACATTTATTTTTGAATATCTCATTCGTTTGGAAATAAATATAAAGTTTTTTTGATAGTATTCACTTTTGAAATAACGGGAATTTATTATAACTCAAATATGATAGGATATATTCACTCTAACGGCGGCGAGCACGTTTTTGTATCGTATCTGCAGTCCAACACTTTATTTTTTATTTCAACGAATGCAACTCAGAAACTATTTTCTTTTGAACAATATTTCTGCAAAGTAACTAACTAACTTACCAGCACGCCGTCTCACCGAAGGGGTAGGCAGAAAGAATGGACTGCCACACTTTTCTTTCCTGACATATTTCTCTCGCTTCCTCAACATTCATACATCGTGTCATGCACGCGCGTCGATTTCTCTGACTCCTCACATGGCCGACATTCAATATTTGATTTATTTGATCGTGCCACGTTTTCCTCGGTCTTCCTCTATTTCTGGTTCCATTTACATCATTAAAATATAATTTTTTTACCATTCTTTCTTCATTCATTCTTTCCATATGTCCAAACCATCTTAATGATCCTTTCATTATTTTGTTCATGACACCATCATTCGCACCGCATTCTCTTCTTATATTTTTATTCGACACTCTATCATACACAGAATATCCACACATTCGTCTAAGAGATCTCATTTCTACTGCATTTATTCTACTTTCATCCTTCTTTTGCCAGTTCCATGCTTCGCTTCCATACATAAGGGTCGGTAGAAGAACACCATTGTGCACTGCCATTCTAGCTTTTTTGGAAAGGTTTTGTTTGTAGTATATAAGAGGGTTTTCCCTCGCAAGAGGAAGAAGTATTTAGATTTTTCCGAGGTTAATTTATTATTTAAAAGAAAATCCTCTTCAAAAGCAATTTCCTTTTACGATTTTTTTTAATCTCTGGCGTTTCAATAAATAATAAGTTATTCGAATATGATGTAAATAGCTACGAGTATATTCCCTATGTTAGGAGTTATGAGACTTTCATGTTAATAGCTAACTTGATGTGTTGACATTTCTGATTGAGTTTTCCTTAGAATTGTCATTTAACTTGACAGTAGATAGTCGACATTATAATATTATGTATGAATATGTATTCTAATATATCAGCAATTTGTGAGCTTACATGTACATGATATTTGACACGAATAGCCTATTTATTTTGGCTTGAACAATGATTTAAAACTCCATACTAAATAATTATTACAAATGTAGACTTTTTTTGTTCTATAAGTCAAAATGTCTTTGAAAAAACTAGTCATTCATATATTAGAAAACTTCTAGAAAACAAACGCTTTCGATGGAATTAAAGCATGGAACTGGCAAAAAAGGATGTAAATAGAATAAATGCAGTAGAAATGAGATCTCTTAGACGAATGTGTGGATACTATGTGTATGATACAGTGTCGAATAAAAATATAAGAAGTGAATGCGATGCGAATGATGGTGTTATGAACAAAATAATGAAAGGATCATTAAGATGGTTTGGACATATGGAAAGAATGAAGAATGAAAAAATAATGATAAAAATATATATATTCACGATGTAAATGGAACCAGAAATAGAGGAAGACCGAGGAAAACGTAGCACGATAAAATAAATCAAATATTGAATGTTGGTCATGTGAGGAGTCAGAGAAATTGACGCGCGTGCATGACACGATGTATAATGTTGAGGAAGCGAGAGAAATATGTCAGAAAAGAAAAGTGTGGCAGTCCATTATTTCTGCCTACCCCTTTGGAGAGACGGTGTGATGGTTAGTTAGTAACTTAGTTAGTTTATAATTCCCACAGTCCACACAATATAATCGCTCCACCTGATAGGATGTCCCCGACAATTCCTCGGTCCAATCTTGGTCTGCCTTCAGTAACCCTCTGGCTCAATCTTCAATTATCCCGTCGGCACACATGCCCAGCCAATTGCCACTGGAAGGGCTTGGATAAACACTGGCGATAGATCGAGAGGGATGGGGTGGAGAGGCTTACCATCCAGCGTGAATGAAGACAAGCTGACGAAGTGTTTATTATGTGAGTGTGGCGGTTAATTCTTCCTGCCTACCCATTTGGGGAGACGGTTAATGGCGGTAGCCTTTCACATTGTGTTAAAAAGATGTTTTGCTTAATGCTTAATAAACACAAATCTTCATAGATGGCGTTAGTATGTAGATTGTCTAAACTTCCACGTAAAGAGTAGTCTTAGAGATTAACATATATACAACTTCCAAAAAGTTTGTCAGACATGGTGATCATAAGAAGGAATGTGGAATGGGGATGTTGTATTACATAAAGCGTGCGCTTAACCCAACCAATAGTCATAAGTCCTGTAAACACCTCCATCAACCATATTCTGTTTCCAATTTGCATCTTCGTCTCTATTGAGATACAATTAATTCTTAGTTAGTTTTTGTTGTAATAATAAAAACTTAATTTTTCAAAGTTCACAATACACATACGCAAAAATAATAAATTGAATATTCAGAGATTTTTCGCCCACGAGAATGGAAAATATATAAATTATTCGTTACATTGAAAATTTAAAAATCTTTTTATAAGCAATTCTCGATAAGAGTACGGCGACAGACAAGAATAAACTGAATATTGTTTTTAAATAAATTTTGTCATTTTGCCGCCCAAAAAAAGTATATTATTAGCTCGACGGCTCTGGAGCTTGAAATGTCTGATATTTTTATATATATTATAATCGTAAGCTTACAGTGACGTACAAAAACCTTACTGAGTTCTGGTGATTGCTGGGTTTTTGAACCTGGTGTATCTGTATTTAATAAAAACTTTAATTCAAACATTTCATATGAAATAAAACTAACTAGCTAACTAACTAACTAACCATCACGCCGTCTCCCGGAGGGGTAGGCAGAAAGAATGGAACGCCACACTGTTCTGTCCTGACATACTTCTCTCGATTCCTCTGCATTCATACATCTTGTCATGCACGCACGTCGATTTCTCCGACTCCTCACGTGTCCGACATTCAATATTTGATTGATTTGATCGTGCCACGTTTTCCTCGGCCTTCCTCTATTTTGTTTACATAGACCTTCTTTACCATTCTATCTTCACTCATTCTTTCCACGTGTCCAAACCATCTCAATGACCCTTTCCTTATTTTGTTCATAACACTTTCATTCTCATCACATTCACTTCTTATACTTGCATTTGACACTCTATCATATACAGATTTGCCACACATTCGTCTTAGAGATCTCATTTCTACTGCGTTTATTCTACTTTCACCCTTCTTTTCCCAGTTCCATGCTTCACTTCCATACATAAGAGTCGGCACAAGAACACCATTGTGCACTGCCATCTTGGCTTTTTTGGATAGTCTTTTGTTTGCAATGACAACTTTAAGCGCACCATTTATTCTGTTGCCTGCCCCAACCCTTTTTTCAATATCCTTCTCCACCCTCCCATCCTTTGTAAACATACTTCCTAAATAAACAAATTCATCTACTTGTTCCAGATTTTCACCGTTTACACTAATGTTACAGATTGTCATGCTTCCTTCTTTTGCGAAAATCATTACCTTGGACTTTTTCAAATTCATCATCAAATCGTATCGCTTGCATACCTCATACACACTAGACACCAGGGCTTGCAGTTCGTGCGAAATAAACATATCAAAATAAGGGTAATATTTTACGTATTGACATATATTCAAAATCGTTACAGCAAATATATCGCATGCTTAATCGTAAACTGACCGATTATGGTTTAGGTCATTATTGAGTTAACATTAGACAGAGGCTTTTGTTAACGCTATCCATCTATTTTTCACAATGTTAACGCTATCCATTCGTACGTTCGATAATCTTTCACAATATTAACGCTATCCATTCGTACGTGTTTTTCGACTGTTTTTGTTAAAACACCGACTCATGTCAGATTGAGCAAAACTTGCTTTTTTTAGTTAAGCTAGTGTTCTATTAAGCGTGCGATATGTGTAACGATATTTTTTGGTTACTTGGGTATATTAGTGTATTTTATTATATATTTTATTATACATTATTTTCTTCGAAAGGCATTTTGAGGATCGTTTCTTGTCGTCATTACCTTAAGTATTGAAGTGAGGCGTGGAGCTAGAAAAATAATGATAAAATTATGGCGATTATCGTGAACGAAAGATCCATAAAAAAAGCAGTATGAAATTGTACGTATAGATTAAAAATATGAAAAATATAAAGAAACAATGTAAGATTAACAAATGAGTCCTCATTAAATTTTAAAACAAGTCACGTAGTTTTGGATATGCCTACGGGACGAATAGGTGTGGGAAACATTGTTTTAATGTTGTATTTCGTTTTTAATATTATTGATCATACTTATATCGTTAACACTGTAGAATACCATAATTGATAGTTTTCATTAATTAAAATATTTTTCGATCCATTTCCAGTTTCAAAAGTTTAATATATTCCTCTTTTGTATACGAGTACAACAGGTCTTTTCAACTCAAATAATATATATTTTTTTAGTTATAATTTCATTCTCATGACATGACATAATAAGCTTATCTATCGCCAATTTATTGTCACGTGAAATCTACACCAGACTAAACACAGTGTTACAATCACACTGGCGTCGCCAAGAATCGAACCCAGGTCCTCCAGGATGGCTGTCATAGCTCTTAATACTCTGCCGCCGAGGTTGTCAATTATCTAATTTTATATCTTTATTATTGTGAGCAAAATAAAACATTTATTTAACTCTCACTGTCATATTGTTTCCCCGATAATGTAGCTAAAACATCTTGAACGAAAATCGAGATTAATAAATGACAAACAATCACACCGTCTCGCCAAAGGGGTAAGCAGATTTTCCGTATTTTTTTCTTCCTAAATAACTTACCGACGCCAATGACAGTTATACAAAAAAACTGTTGTTCACAAAATACAACGAGTTATTAATAAACAAAATGGAATATTTAATTATAAATATATTAAATAATTAATAAGCCGCTTTAAATAGAGCATAAAACAGCAATTGCACAATTTCGTAACTGAATCCCACATTTCTGTAGTCAAATAATAATTTTAGATAAATATAATAGCATAGTATTCCCATATAATACCTGTTGATATACAGAGTATATATTATTAAATGCTTCCAAGTGTACACTGAAGGGATGTTTGATACCTTTATTTTTCGAAAACTTTAGTAGGAATATATTGATATTATTACGATCACGCGACGCAATGGATTTGTCAGTGATTTAACTGAAAATTGTTTTGATTGATATATTTGATTATTGATGCATAAAGTATTTCAAATTAAATTCAATGCTAAAGCAAAAAGCTGGATAAAATTATCAGGATTAAAACAAAAATTATCATAAAACATAGGTTGTAAGAAAATTTTCTTATTCTGCTTTATTAAGGGCTGGGTCCTGTTATATCTCGAAGCCTGTTCCTGGGATTCAGATGTTCAAACTGTCTCGCCATCTTTTAGGTGGTCTTCCTGCAGGTCGATTTCCAGTTGGTACTTTATTTGCGGCTATATTTATCACTCTTTCAGCACAGGCTCTTTCCACATGATCTCTCCAGTAGCGTCTTCTCTTGCAGATTATACATTGCAGATCATTCATATTTCAGAATTTCTTATTCTGTCTCGGAGTGTCGTTCCCGCAACGGATCGGAGAGTCTTTATTTCTGTGGTTCTTATGAGACTTTTTATTCTGGTGGTGTCAGCTCTCGCTTTTATTCCATATGTCATTATAGAACGCACGCATGTCTTGTAGATTCGAATCTTGCTCTCCTGTAGCATATTTTTAATTTTCCATACAGCATTCGTCAAGCAGCCAGCCACAACAAAATTTTCAATTTAAGATATTTTAAGACTCTTTCAAATTCATACAGCAGGCCTTTGTAATCTGTAATATCCACTTTTCTTAAAATGACGCAAGACACTATATTTCAAAATTTATGGCCATTCTAAGGGATCTCTGTATTCGTCGCATTCAACTTCTTTCATCTTTAGTTTCTAATATTAATTCGTGCTTGCTCACCGTTTGCTACTATAAAGTTTTATGATGTATCTGTAAAGTTGCGATGACAAATCTAAATCATTAACACTTTTTTTTTTGTATCTTTATTTTATCTTTTTTCAGCCAATTTTACTGAAACTGCTGGAAACAACTAAACACTTCTAAACTCTTCCAACATAATCAATATTTAATAATTAAATTAAACGATGTATTTTCTAACTACTTCCACATTTGTCTTTAAAACCTGTAATAACAATATTTGATTGTTGCCGCTCTTTATAATAGTTAATTGTGACACGTAATAAGTTTTTGCTATTTTGATGTTAAAATTATACAAGTTTTTTCGTTTATATAAAGAATTTTGACAGCTCCCATCTTAGTTTTGTTTAATAAACTAACTAACTAACTAACCATCACGCCGTCTCCCCGAAAGGGTAGGCAGAAAGAATGGACTGTCACACTTTTACTGATGCGGCACTCCATCCTTCTCTTTTCGCTCCGCGGGAGACGCGGTGTGGGTTGCGAACCTCATCGCCACCAATAGGCATCTCCCGCGCACACGTCGATCGTCCAACACCCACAAAATAAATCAAAAACAAATAATATAAAATACAATGATATAAAATAAAATAATATTCTTTAGCTATCGGTAAAACCATATAAAAATGTAAGTAAAGAGTTGTATTTAAATATCAGTAAAAACTGATGTAATTGCAGTTAAAAGTTGTTTCAGTGTCAGTAAAAACTGATATAATATCAGTAAAATTAATATTCATAAAATTAATATCAGTAAAATTAATATAATATCAGTTGTTTTATATGTTTTGCTTAATTGAAAATCTAGGTTCTGTTGTCACTTACGAAGGTTCCCACTTAAGTATTCCAAGTGACCATCTGAGCACTTCCTGTCTCGCCACGTGTCCCTCTCACTGCCATAAAAAATATACAGATTCTTGTAATGGACTGGCAAGAATCAAACATCGGAGATCGAGGAAAACATGGCATGAACAAACTAATCAAATTCGAAGGTCGGCATGTTAGAAGTCCGAAGAATCAACGTGGCTGTATTACTCGATGTTTGAATAATGTGGAAATGTATGCCAGAATACAGTTGTGTGGCGTTATATTCTCTCTTTCTACCTTTCCTGGAAATGGCGTTATGGTTCGTTATTTTTTGTTTGTTTTTTTATCAAATTGTTCTTCTTGAATTTCAGTCTTTATGTTGATAATAATTTACATTTAAATTAGTAAACCCAGATTTAATTTCGGTTTTGGTTATTTTAGTTATTTAAAACAAACATTTGAAATTAAAAATGTGGATGAGGCTAAATTAATGCTTTGGGGTTGTCTGTAAATATTTTTTGAAATGTATTTATTTTCGTGAGTTTTACATTCAATTACGTAAAAATTTGACATGTGCCTTTAAAGAACATAATTAATTGCTTTTGAGAGGCATTTAATAATATAAGAATTACATGTGAAAAATGTTTATTATTTTTGAAACAGTATTTACTTGAATTAACCCAAAGTTTTAATTTGCAATCATTATAATTATTATAATGACGATAATATATTCTTTCTTGAAAATTCTTTATGTAATTCCAGAGTTCCTTTAGTATAAGTTATAAATTATCTGTATATAATAGATATATCGGAATAATCTGGATGACATGGGAGCAAATGAAAGAGGCCTTTGTCCAGGAGTGGACGGGAATAGACTGAGAAAGAAGAAGAAGAAGAAGATAGATATATATCTATTTATAAATGTATTTATAATATATCTGTAGATAAAAAGAACAAACCAGTCAATCATTGACCAGCTGGGTATCAACGCAAGACTCTCGGGGATGTGTCCTCAGAGAGTGCCGAAATATTTTGGACACATAGCCCGGAGAAATCTGGACAACCTTGAAAAGCTCATCATCATGGGCAAAGTGGAGGGAAGGCGACCACAGGGACGACCACCGAGCCGCTGGTCCAATCAAATCAGGTATCTGACTGGTCTCTCATTAGCTGCAGCCTGGAGACTGATGGGTGACAGCGTGCCATGGTCAATGGTTTACAGGATAGACATGATCCTCAATCATGAGGAATACGATTGAGAAAAATATATGATAGATTGTCAAATGAAAATAAAAGAAGTGAGAGCAGTGCAAATAAAATTGTAATTAACAAAATAATGAAAGGATAATTAAAATGGTTCAGACACATGACAATTATGATTTAAAGGTATATGCTAACTATGTAAATGGAACTAGAAATCACGCAAGGCTGAGAAAAACTTGGAAATAAAAACAAATTAATCAAATATTTAATGTCGGCCTCCAGAAGAGCCGGAGAAATCGACGTGCGTGCATGACACGATGTATGAATGTTAAGGAAGCGAGAGAAGTATGTAAGAAAACAACAGTGTGGCGGTCTATTGTTTCTGCCGACCTATTTGGTCAGACGACGTAATGGTTAGTTAGTTAATTAATTATAAGTCTGGTCACGATGTTAAATATATATGTTCCCAGTAAAGTAAGGAGTTATCGTATTTTTAGTTTAAGCTCGTAGTTTACGAATTGAAAACGATCGCTTTATTCAATAAAGTGAATTTCGACGAAAGGCGAACTCTATTGTTGAAATAGGCAATTTCTTTGTAAGTACGTCTTATGAATTAAATATATCTCTTCCAGTCATCTTCCTCTCTAATCTCCCACTTTAAGGGGGACGCACGTCGCAATCTAGAAGAAATAAAACACTAAAAGGGTTTTAACAAGGCGTATAAATTATAAATTAGATTTTCTTTTACTCAATGGTAAAATTTTCTTATTGAGTATTTCACAGAATAATATTCATTGAACACTGAGGATCGAGTTTCATAATAATAAGGTATTAACTATATTTGAGATAATATTTTTTTTATCAGTTTTAATTTAAAAGTTTTTAAAGCTAATATTGTTTTGTATAATACAAGTTAACATAACTCATAAGTTTTTTGAATTAATAATGTACAATTTACAAAACAGGAATTTATTTTAACCTGTCAAAACACACCGTATATATTTTTAAACTTATGTAATATGTTAAAGAAATGGGAATTAACTTGTTTTTCAAACTCCCATTAGCTTTATTTAATGTTCTATTCATATTAAAAATTCAAACAGATTTATTTCAACAATGTTTTCTGTTCAAGATACCGCCTTATTAAGTGATTTTTAATAACTTGATTACGATATCAAGTGATCTTGAGACACACTGCCTGGTCCCCAGATTATTTGCATCATCATCATCATCAGCCTATATCCGTTAATTCCTGAAATTAGGCCTCTTCCATGTCTATCGATCCTGGGCAATATGCATTTCTGTCATATCGGCGGTCTCTTTAATGTCATCCCTCCATCGAAATAGAGGACATGCTGTGTTTCAGGTCGCAGTTCTAGGACACTAGCAAAGGAAGCGTTTTGTCCGTCTTTCAGCGCCATTTTAGCTCTGCCACTGTTCCGATGATGTTCGACACTCCAGTTTTGGCGAGAAGGTGGTACTTTTCCCCACGCAGTATATGACCCAGATGTAAAATCTTCCGAACCTTGATAGTTCATAACAATTCCCTGTCAACTCTAGCTCGCCTCAGGACTTCGGTATTGGTAACCATGTCTGTCCAGGGAATTCTGAGCATTCGGCGATAGAGCCACATTTCAAATGCTTCCAGTCTGTTCATTGAGTTTTGTAATTACATCTTTTAATTGTTCACAACTGTTTTCACATATTTTCACCTTTTATTAGCTACTTTAAATTTATAGTGTGGATATCCTGTCTTTGTAATAACTAAATCAACAATGGATAACATGTATTTTGTTGTATATACGTCTAACGATAATAATCCAATGCGTTATCCGGAGAGCTACCGCTCTAATGATAATCCCTTCCTGTTAACAGGATGCCATAACAATTCGCCTACATTCAACATAATCTACAAACTGCTACCGATTACATATTCAACAGTTCATTATTTCAGTTATGAAATAACACACATAGTTATTCATTGAAACTTTGGGTTATTTCCATAAAGCTCTTAAATTAAATAGTTTTTTTGTTTTAATATAATATTATTAGTTTGACTATAATAAACTTAAATTTAATATTTAAACTAATTTAGATTAAATTTAAAAAATATATTTTAATTTTATTTTAGTATGTTATATGTTAAGCATATTTTTTCCAGTCATATATTTTTATTCTATCAGTGTTATGTCAGGTTCCCCAAACGTAGACGTCTGATAACTTGAAAGTAGGGGTTTCTGAACTCCTCAACTCTAGTTAAGTCAGTCCAGTCCCTTATGATGATGATGATGATGATTTTGTATAGCGCCATTTTTTTGAGAGATTCACTTCAAGGACGCTCTTTTGTCCGGAAAGCTTCTCTTAAAAAGAAAAGTTTTAAGAAAGCTTTTGAACACTCCTTCATCGTCTTGATTGCGGATATTGTAGGGCAGCCTGTTCCACGGCGTCGCGTCGGTCCCGCGATGCCAAAAGCGCAATCCGCGAAGTTTGAAGCTCCTTGGTGCCGCGGGACAAGAAGTTTGTGTGTTGCTCTTTCCTTCGAGGATCGTAGAGTTGACGGCCGAGGATTCAGATCGATACTGCCGAGGGCTTAGATTATGTTAAGAAACCAAGATATTTGACTCCTTCTCTCTCTCTATTTTGCCCACAATGATCAGGTGAAGCAATTCTTATTTTTCTTCTCTAAATAGACATCTTACGGGTTTTAAAATTGGAGAATAATTATTTATTATATATATAGTCTACTGAACGCGGTCTTCTCGGAGATCGACGTCTTTCATATTAGTGAAGGTACGTTCAGGAGACAAATACTCTTGACTTTAGAAAGTATCTTGTCTTCCTAATGTCTAACCATCTCTAATGCGTTCCTGGTATTATGTTGATTTTTATAATATTTTACCTGTACTCAATAGATGCCTTAAACACGTTGCTGTTTGTAATGTCTTTTGAGTTAGGTAATGAATTGATTTGATTTCATTTGATGACACTGGCCATATCGGTCTAAGGACACATTATGCGCTGCAGCCGCGTGGATCTTTATAATTACACAGTCCAGTCATATCTTCTTCTTCTCTGCGATGGTTGGAGATCATCAGGGCTATTTCCACCTTATTGACTGCGGTCCTACTTCCAGTCATATCTATTTTCCAATTAAGAGTCTACTTTGAAGGGATCTAATAGCCCACATTGATGGCTTTAGGAGAATTTGTTAATGAAATATTTAACTCTAATTCGATACATTTATAAAGTTTTCGGAAACAAGAATTTATCAATGGAAACGAAAACGGCCGTTCACAATGGAATCCTGGTCCCAATCCTAATGTATGGAAGCGAAGCATGGAACTGGCAGAAGAAGGATGAAAGCAGAATAAATGCAGGAGATATGAGGTCCCTAAGACGTGTGTGTGTTAGAACGATATACGACAGAATCTCAAATGCTGATATAAGAAAGGAATGTAGAGCGGAAGAAGGTATTATGAACAAAATTATGAAAGGATCGCTGTTGATGGAAAAATAATGGTTAAGAAAATATACATTAATGATTTAAATGGATTACGGAGTCGAGGCAGACCGAGAAAAACATGGCATGACCAAATTAATCAAATATCAAAGGTTGGTCATGTTAGAAGTCAGAAGAATCGACGTGTGTGTATGAATCGCTGTATGAATGGGGAGGAAGCTAGAGAGGTGTACCCAAATAGAGTAGTGTGGCGGTCAAATCTTTCTGCTAATCCCTACGGGGAAACGGCGTGATGGTTTGTTGTTGTTGTTGCATAAAGTTTTTTTTCAAAACAAAAAATGTTTCTTACTCTCTCGTCACTTATAAGCGTGCACTATAAAAAGATTTTCAGTTCAAAGGAGTTACGAGATGACTCAATGTACAATTCTGAATTATGAGTAACAAAGAAAACCTGTTACTCCACAAACTAAAGGATAGGTTCAAATCCCCAGTTAGTACTTAACTCGTGAAATGAGTTGACGGAATATTTTTTAATCATTTTGTGTACGTGTTCTACCCTCTGACTTTTTCAAATAAGTGCTCTACGTGTAGCATTTAATCACTCATGAATATAGTTATAATATAATACATATTTTAGGATAGTAATACGTAATAGTAAACGACATGGACGAAGACGATGAAAAACGTGTGTTTTCTAGAAGTTTTATTATATTTTATGCGAATGACATTTGATATTTAGTTGATAAAACATTTGATAATGCTTTAGACAGGCAAAACATGTAATTCAGCTTAAATATAATAAAACTTTTAGAAAACAGATTTTTTCATTCGTATAAATTATTGTTCAAGAAACAATAAATTCATTTTTTGTTCTTTAAATAGACCCACGGAATTATTAAAAAAAACTTTAATTTGACAAGTCGCGATAAATCTTCTCTACAATGACAAGAAGAATAGAAAGGTTTATTTATTTGTATAACCATAACTCTATTTATTATTTTTATAGTATATGTAAAGTGGTATTAATGGATGATATAAATAGTAGATTTATGCAGGTTGAATGCCACTTTCATCTTCACCTAAAGTTTCTCCATCACGATTTTGTTTTGTGTACTAAAATTAGGTCGACGTATATTTATGAAGCATGCGAAATTTTACGTAGAGTTATATGTTAAATATTTTACAGAGACTAAGAGCGTTTATTATTTTATGAATATTCATAAACAAAATTAACAAAGCCAACTGACCCCTACGTGCCCTTGAGACCCCGTTTTTCACACGGCGCTAAGAGTAAACAATATTCCTCTTGACTTGAAACTTGACCGAAACCGCTAATGCCTCGAATTTCGCTTCATCTCCGGAGAGCACTAAAACTTGGCAACGAAACCAGATACCGTAACAACTGAAAGTTTGGGACTTGCCTATTTGTGTGTACTTTCCGAGGGTGATTCTGCTCATGCATAAAGAATTCAGATATCGTGAAAACTAATTACAGAAACTGCGGACGGCCGCCTGCCCTAGATGCATGAATATTAATCTGCTCGGGCTTACGTTATTGTTTCTATTAAATCCTTAATTAAAAAAGATTTCTTAAGCGCTTGAGAGCATCTTATTAATGAGATATATCCAATTTGTGGTAAACCTTATTAATGATCTCTTATACTATGAACTTCCGTAATTCTGATATTCAGTAAACATAACACTGCTCAATATTTTCTTTATCGTTGGGAAAAATTAAGTTTTTTTAAATAATCTGCGTTTATATTAAAATATTCCTTTCTTATAAAAATATGTACTTTCTGAGGTTAATATTATATTATTTTTCGCGATGATAAAACCATAAAACCTTTAAAATATATCGACAAAAATAGGCTAAATAGCGTAAAAACAATGATTTAATTACCAAAATTGTGATTTGTGAGTGATTTGAGTCATACGAATTCCGAATGATGGATCTAATATTTTTAGACAATCTTAAAGGTAATCTAAATTAAAACAATTTTTCATTCTGAACCCCTACAGTTCGGGTTTCTACATTTGAAGTCCAACAAAAGTGGTTTTGAACCGCCGCAAACTACATTTGCATGTCATAATTAAACGTATGTTATCTAATAAACCTTTATACTTTAGTTTTATACTACTTAATAAATTGAACAAAGAACAAATGATCTACAATAGCTGACTTATTGTACACAGTTTAATTCCGCGCTGTGCCAGCGGAAGGCCTGCGTAGCGTCGGATCCTCCAACTACTAAATATAGTAATGAACTAGAGCACCCTACCTGAGCTGTAAATGTAGCAAACACAGTTTGAGAGAATATATTTTTTACTGCAAATGAAGTCGGCCGCACAGTTTTATGACAATTATTTTTCTTTGATACTAAAAAACAGTCAATTGATTAGTCCTAGTGAATACCACAAACAAGGTTATAATTGTGCTGGTCAACTTAACACCTGAATGATCGGCATTGTGACGTTTGTTGCGGTTTTCGTGGCAAAGCGGCAACAGCTATAACTACCATACCGAATAAGCCGGGTTCGATTCTCGGCGATCACAGCGAGAAAAAAATATCTTTGGTCTGGTCTAGTCTCACGCGATTACGATAGACTAGCTACGTAAAAATGACAATATATTAGCTTCCTATCACATATATTTATTCAATAAAGTACAGCAGAGCATAAAAGTAAAATGGGTTAGATTAAATATGGTCTGGCACCCCCTTGTTGTTGCCGTCTTTAAATGTAAGTCCCGGATGGACCGGCTACGCCCTATAACAGCCTCGGGTATGTGGCGGGAACTTCTATGTTCCTTTTAAAAAGAAAAAAAAAGCTTCCTATCACATGTCATGAGAATCAATAGCTTAAGAAAATTAACTGTAATTGGGTTCAAATAACCTGTTATAAACAATCGTGTGGAAAGCAATGGAAGCTTTCACTAAGAAAAGGGCCAAGTGGCACCTCAAGAATCAGGACTTGGCTACAAACCAATCCCTAGGATATTGAATCTTAGGAAAGAAGTATGTTTGTTATGTTATCTTTGAAAGAAGGTAAATTCAAGTGCCGATCGCGGAAATCTCTGTGGAAACAAAAAACCTCTCTCGTAGTTAGCACGTTACAAGAACTTGAGAATTATGCGGAGAACGGCACTTAAAATTAATGAAAATTTTACAAAGTAAATCTAGCTTAAAAATTGCCAGAATGGAATTGTGAAATTAAAAACAACCTCCCGGCTTAACAATAATTACATGATCCGATCGCTTAACCCGCGGAATTAGCAAAGCCAAAGGGCGTTTGCCGATATTTGTGTTTGGCAAATCTCACTGTTAATTGATTGATTGGAAATTTTGCAATTTTTGTTAACTTCATGGATATATTTAATAAAAATAAAAATATTTCCTTTTTTGTTTTAAAGTAACTCTTTTGGTGATTTAAGAATAATCAATAAAAATATGATTGTATTTAAAACGTACACATAACAAAACAGCAAACAATCACACCATTTAATTTCATTCCATGCCATATACATTTTTCCATTCTAGTTTTAACGTAACATTTTTGGTTATTAAAGAATAATCAATAAAAATATGATTGTATTTCAAACGGACTTATAACAAAACATCAAACAATCACACCATTTAATTTCATTCCATGCCATATAATTATTTACATTCTAGTTTTAACATAACATTTTTGGTTATTAAATAATAATCAATAAAAATATGATTGTATTTCAAACGCACTGATAACAAAACAAACGAACCATTTCTCCTGAAAAACTAGACAAAGAGAAACGCCACACTACTCTATCATGAAACACATTCGTACGACTCATACACGCACGTCAATTCTTCCGCCTTTAATATGGCCAGCAAACAAATTCACATTTATGGTTTTAAATGATAAACTCAAAATTAAGTATTTAGTATTCGCAATACGAAATAATACAGACCTTCACTGGTTTCGTATTATTTTAAGACGTTGAATTTCGATCGTAAAATAAATAGTAATTATTAAGAGCATAATCTACACGATAAATACCAACGAAGCGATCTGTTTTTTAGAAATTTTATTATAATTTATAGGAATGATACGTTACGCCTTTTTAAGGCATTATCAAATCTTTTCTTTCCCTTTGCCATTTCCCATCATCTGGGATCGGCCCTCCTCGTACTAAAACGCCAAACTTTTCTATTTTTACTAATCTCTACTGTCAGGTTCTCGCGTTGGAGCTCCTTTTCCATGTTGGCCCACCATGTTGCCATTGGGCGGCCTCTTCTTCTTGGTTTTGTAGGAATACTGAGGGCTTTTTGGACAATGTGTTCATTGTCTCTTCGCATCACGTGACCGTACCACCGGAGTTGATATTCTCTTAATTTTTCCATTTTTGGGGCAACCTTAAAGCTACTCCTCACGTATTCGTTCCTAAAGTGGTCCAGCCTTGTGACGCCTCCGGCCCACCTCAGCATTTCATCTCGGCAGTGTGGACTCGATGTTCGTGGATTTTTTTGTTGGTCCAGCACTCTGCTTCATATAGCATGGCGGGCCTCATTGCAGTCTTGTAGACTCTGCCCTTGGTCCTGATTGGAATTTTTTGATTACACAAGACACCAAATAGAGACCTTCACTTGAGCATGATCAAATGTTTTTATTTAATTTAAAAGACATATGATAATACCTTAGATAGGCGAAACATGTCATTCCTATATAATATACAATTAGTAAGAAATATGGAGTTTTACATCATTTTTATAGAAACAATAAATGTTTATTCTATATTAATGAAAACGCCCGTTGCGTAAAAATTCAATTATGTTTTACGGAAATTTCATGTTTTGATTTACTAAGGCATTATCACCTTTGAAAATACCTCAGCAATGCGACTTCTAGAAAACAGTCGTTTTAATATTGTATATACTTTTTAAAAATAAAGTTACGAATAAATCATTATTGCAGAAATAAAAATAAACCAAATGTATTTATATTTCAAGTTAAAAAATTTGATATGCGATAAATTATAACTAGTATTTTATTTTTAATTTTCTTCCCAACCGAAAATAAACCCCAATTTCAGTAAATCACCCTAACGAGTTATTTTATCAAAGAAAAAAATAAAATCGCCCATCTATTTTTACCGTATTAGAACGTTGGCTTAATGATCAGTTCTACGTCAAGGCTTATAGGATTAAAAAAGGTTGGTCATATGTCTACCTATAGTTACGCACTTTTTGTTACAAACTCGTTTATAAAAAAAATGTTTAAACGCGGAAAGAAGATAATGATCATGCTGGTCCATCACTAATAGATTACATTTTGTTATTTCCGTTGTGATTAATTGCTTATATCATAAAAAAAAGTATACAGATCCCTTATGTATTGAAGCGAAGCATGGAACTGGCAAAAGAAGGATGAAAGTAGAATAAATGCAGTAGAAATGAGATCTCTTAGACGAATGTGTGTACTTTGTGTATGATAGTGTCGAATGAAAATATAAGAAGTGAATGCGGTGCGAATGATGGTGTCATGAACAAAATAATGAAAGGATCATCAAGATGGTTTGGACATATGGAAAGAATGAATGAAGAAAGAATGGTAAAAAAAATATATGTTAATGATGTAAATGGAACCAGAAATAGAGGTAGACCGAGAAAAACGTGGCACGATCAAATAAAACATATATTAAATGTCGGCCATGTGAGGAGTCAGAGAAATCGACTCGAGTGCAAGACACGATGTTTGAATGTTGAGGAAGCGAGAGAAATATGTCAGGAAAGAAAAGTGTGGCAGTCCTTTCTTTCTGCCTACCCCTTCGGGGAGACGGCGTGATGGTTAGTTAGTTAGTTAGTTAAGTATACAGATACGTCAATTGTAGCTGAGATTGCTTTAAATAATAAAAATAACTCTAAAAGTATCTCAATAGAGGCGAAGATATAAATTGTTTTTTTTTTGGAAACAGAATATGGTAGTCGAGGCGTTTACAGGACTTATGACCTGTCATCGGTTGGGTTAAGCGATCACTTAACTTAAGCGACAGCGTTGTCTAGTAGTATGATGATTGCGTAAGCCTTTCACATTGCATTAATAAAGATTTTCTGATTTATGCTTACAAATAATTTTAATAGTTGGCGCTAGTGTAGATTGCCCTAAAAATGTGAAGTGTTTTAACATAGTAGCATATATACAACTTCGAAAAATTTGTCAGACGTGGTGGCCGTAAGAAGGTCGAAATGGGGAACGTTGTTGACATAAAGTGATCGCTTAATCCAACCAATGACAGGTCATAAGTTCTGTAAACGCCTCGACTACCAAATTCTGTTTAAAAAAAATAATTTACGTCTCTATTGAGATACAATTAATCCTTAAAAATGATTAACCCACAATGGGTAAAATCCAGTATTTGTCTTCAAGTATTTGTATACATTCAAAAACAAATTGTCTAAAAGTATCTTCTTTAAATGTTTGTGATTTATAAATATACTCAATAAATTTATTTTTAAACTAATTAAAATTGTTTCTTCCATATTTTGTTTGTTGAAGATTTTACATCTTTTTCATCGGGACAAAGACGTAAATTCTATTTATAGAATTTATTGTTACAAGACGTTGTTGTTTGGATTAATACGAATTATTGAAGTTTGCATTTCATTTGACGCGAACGAAATGTTTCGCTCTGCTAAGGCATTACCAAATATTAGCAAGTCAATGAGAGTATTAGCAAGGTAATGCATCAGTAAGTCAAAAAATCTATCGCCAATAAATAATCAATTTTTCTATCTATTATTTAAAGTTTTTTTTTTACCATTTTTCTTTATAAGCGGGTTCCATATGTATAAACCGACGCAATTATCCTTTCATTCTTTTGTTTATTTCTTCTGATATCAGCATTTGGAATTCTTAATAATCATTTTATCTAATCTGCTCTAATCATTTTTTGCGAATTCTGTGATGTGCTTCGGTATATTAGAGTTGAAACCATTAGGTCCATAACCTATATAAAAAATATAACCAAAATAAGAACCATTACTCAAGGGTGGGAATGATTAAATTATATTATTCATTTCGTAATTCAAGAGTTGCGAATGTTCATTGCATTTTTAAAAAAAATATTGAAACAAAAAATTACACGTTTTCTTGAAGTTTTATTATATTTTATATGAATGACATGTTTCGACTGTCTAAAGCATTATCGAATGTTAAACATCACATTTGATAATGCCTTAGACAGCCCAAACTACAGTCTGTTGTTAAACATAAAGCGATCGCTCAACCCAACCAATGACGGTTCATAAGTCCTGTAAGCGCCTCGGCCACCACATTATGTTCCCAGAAATCAATTTACATCTTCGTCTCTATTGAGATACAATTAATCCATATGAAATAAAAAGAATTTGTACACATTCAAAATGTTGCAAACTATAGTCAAATAAAAAATAATAAAACTTCTAGAAAACATGCGTTTTCATTCGACTTAATAATATTGAATTTCAAATCATTGTTCAATAAACAGTTAATACAAATTACCATTACATATCAGTATGTATCGTCTTAATATATTTGGTTTTTTTTAAATCTCAAAAGTTATATTTTTAAAATGATTCTTACAAATTATTCCCCCAAATTTAAAGCTTAATTAAAATCATTAAGAATTTAAAATTTCATCTCACTTTCCGACATTATTCTTCATTAAACAATAATTTGATTTACCTTTCTTCCAAAAGATTTAAAATATCCGTGTATACTCTGCATTTTAATTAAGAACTATATTTATTCCAAACGAATTAAAGGCAGAGTTCTTGTTTTGGAAACAAATTGCTACCCATTTAATGGTGATGGTATTTAATTTCTACTGAGAGCATTTTGTAGTAATATTCGCTCCGGAGAGTGTTCAATAATTCAATATACAGTGGTTAACTACTCTACCAATTACCGGTAATGCATGCCCCAGTTACCACAATCGTTCGCTTACACCAGTTAATCAACCTAAGCTCGTAGCGATTTTAGAATAATACATGAATTGAGATTTTATTATGTACCTTACATTATTTTTAATTTTGTCTACCCTTTATTTACACATTAAACAATAAACAATAACCAATAAAGTATCATTTGGGTAACTACATATTTCAGCTACGAGTACCTTCTACTTATTTATTCTTTCTTGAACAATGTTCTATAACTATATATAAAATAATTAATACTAAATGAAACTTATGTTTTACTAACTAACTAACTAACTAACCATCACGCCATCTCCCTGAAAGGGTAGGCAGAAAGAATGGACTGTCACACTTTTACTGATGCGGCACTCCATCCTTCTCTTTTCGCCCCGCGGGAGACGCGGTGTGATGGGTTGCGAACCTCATCGCCACCAATAGGCATCTCCCGCGCACACTCTGATCGTGCAACACCCACAAAATAAATCTAATATAAATAATATAAAATACAATGATATAAAATAAAATAACAAAATAAAAATAATTTAACACAAAATGTTCTTTTTAGATGGTGTACATATTGTCTATTTAATTTATGTTCCACGAATCCGTCGTTTTTTTTAATTTAGCACATAATGTAATAACACATAATGTTTTTTTCGATGTTGCACATGTTGACATGGACGATCCGGACTTCTGTGTTTATTTAATTTATGTTACACGTATCCACCGTTTTTTTAAATTAGCTGTAATTAGGCACTTAACCAGCAAGAACTTTGAAATAATATTGAAGGAATTATTCAAATTGTCATTGGAACAAATGAAAAATTTATTATTTTAGAGATAATTGTGTGGTAGGTAGGATAAAAAGATATAAAATGAAAAATAAAAATGAACATAAAAAGAATGAATTAAATTAAATAAAAACACTCCATAATAAATGATTTTTGAATTTAAAATGATTAAAATAAATACAAGAATCTAAGCAGCTAATCTTATGTTTTACAGTTTTATTTAATTTTATGGGAATAACGTGTTTCGCCCTGGTACGGCTAAGTCACATTTTTAAATACTACATACTACTATACTTTAGCTTATTTGCATTTCTAAACATATTACTATACATTATGAATTAAATGCGTTCTACCTTATTTAGACGTAAAGATCGTTCATCGTAAAAAGTTATTTTCTAACTTACTAACCATCACGAATCGCTTCTTTGTTCATTCCTGACATACTTCTCTCACTCCCTCAACATTCATAAGTCGTGTCATGCACGCCCGGTGATTTCTCCAGGGATGGGAATTAGTTCTTACTGTTAAAAGATAATGGTTAGTACTTATAACAAAGAGCCCAGGTTCATTTTTAAATTTGAATTATGGTATCGAATTTCAAATGCGTTTTTTATTAGTTTTTCCTTGTTTAGTATTTATTATATTTTTACGCCTGAAGATGAAGGTATCCTCCGAAACATGTCGTGTTTTTTAAATATTTTTAAAATAAAAAGTGGATTAAACAAAGATATTTTCAATTTTAAAAATATAGAATGGCAGTGCACAATGGTGTTCTACCGACACTTATGTATGGAAGCGAAGCATGAACTGGCAAAAAAAGGATGAAAGTAGAATAAATGCAGTTGAAATGAGATCTCTTAGACGAATGTGTGGATACTCTGTGTATGATAGAGTGTCGAATGAAAATATAAGAAGTGAATGCGGTGTTAATGATGGTGTCATGAACAAAATAATGAAAGGATCATTAAGATGGTTTGGACATAAGGAAAGAATGAATGAAGAAAGAATGGTAAAAAAATTATGTGTTAACGATGTAAATGGAACCCGAAATAGAGGAAGACCGAGAAAAACGTGGCACGATCAAATAAATCAAATATTGAATGTCGGCCATGTGAGGAGTCAGAGAAATCGACGCGCGTGTATGACAAAATTCATGAATGTTGAGGAAGCGAGAGAAATATGTCAGGAAAGAAAGTGTGGCAGTCCATTCTTTCTACCTACCCCTTCGGAGAGACGGCGTGATGGTTAGTTAGTTAGTTAGTTAGTTAGCGTTCAATTTACTGTATAAATTAATAAATCTTTTGGATAAGGCTTTTTAGCACGTTACCTACTCTCTGCGAAAATATCCCGCTTAAGAGAATGTCTGTTCTTCCTTCTTTTTGGATGTCGTTCTCGAGGTTTGCTTTCTTGTAGTGTACCCTTCTAGCTGATCTTATGGCCCTTAATTCTGCTATTGACGTCACATGTTTATTCCAGAACCTATTTCTCTTGGGTTCCCATCTTACAAAATCCTCGACTTGGCATAACCTTTACATATCTGTGTTTTGTAATCTATCACGAAGGGTTTTGCCAGCAATGCTTCTGAAAATCTTAATTTCGATTATTTGAAGGAGACATTTGGTTCTGACAGTTTTGTCAGTTCAACGTGATACATCGTAGTTAATTTAATTCAGTGACTTAAACTTAATTAAATAATACAATGAGTTCATCATTTACATCTACTCTACAATCTTACACTATAATTCAATCCATTCATATCGATAAAACAAAGAGCTCTTTCATACAATGTAAAAATTAAAAAAAATACTTACTACAGTAAATTTGTTGAAAATCGTATAAAGGATTTTTGTTAATCTCTATGTATTAGTAAAATATACGGTGATTTAAAGCACTCGTAACTGAGATAAATTTTAATCTCAAAATGTTGATTTTATTGCAAATAAAAAAAATCGTCCTTTTAAAGTTGTATGAACATTTGACTAAATAAAACAATTTTTTTCTTCATTTTATTTTTTAACGACAACATTTTTTTAAATTACACATTAACCCAAACTTGTTTTGGGACACAAAAGCCCCTCAGTGTGTTTAAATATTTATTTTGCATATAAAGTATGATATTTTAACTACACTGATGAAGGTCTCTGTATACCGAAACATGTTTGGGTTAATATGTAATTTTACATTTTATTTGCATTTTAAAATAAATTCTTAAGTAACAAAAAAAAATTCAATTATGAATCTACAACACAAAGTAATGGTGAATATAGAAGAAATTTAACGAAATGTTTAATTTATAGTAAAAATATACTTATTATCAGAAAACAGTTTTTCAGAAGTTTTTTGGATTGATGATTTATGTTTATTTTTACAATGCTTATCTGGGCTTTTTTTTTAATATTATCTATTATATTTTTACTTGTATGATCTAGGGGATGGTGTATCGTTTATAAGATAAAACATTTATTTCAATAAAAATTGAAATCGTAATCTCAAAAGATTTTAGTTTAAATTTTAAAATATATTCTGCCTGGAAACTGAAAAAAACATTTTTATTACAAATTGTCCGAAATATAATGTCTAACCCAATTTTCTCGTCTACGCTATGTAATTCAATTTTCTCGTTTATACAATTATTTCTAAATATAACGACATTGTCCAATGAACAAAATGGGTGACGCTTTCTGCCAGCATTGCTTTGTATGTCAGTCAGTCCTTCACCTCTTTCATTTAATTTTCTCTGTTAATTTCTCGCCCCGAGGTTCCCTCCGCCTTTATTCCGTTGGGCTTTTTGACGCGATGTCGAGACAACTATGTAAATAATGTTATTCCGGTGAAAACCTTTTTTTGCGATTATCCCTATCGAATTACTTATTATATCAGACCCTACAGATTATATCAAATCCGATCAAATTTAAATAAGTCAATTGGTTATGAATTAATAAAGACACTCCTTTTTCCGGCTTAAAATTATTAAAAATAGATTAAATCAATACATTTAACGTTAATTTATGTAAATACAGTGTCATACTCATTAATAATCACTTTTGTGCTAAACTCAGTAGGAGCAAATATCCATTGGAATTGTTTTTAATGTTCACATTCTTAGAGTAATATATACTCACAAATAACTGTATAAACAAAAACATCAAAATATCATATTTTATACGATGTGCACAATTTTTTTTTCTTCATAATAATATGTATGGATGAGAGAAGAATTAATTACTGTACTCAAAGTCTTAGTAAATAGGTTTATGAAAACTGAAAAACCGAGAAAATGAAGAAATCATGAAATGTCACTTTGAGAAAGTTGTAGATCCCATTTTCCTGATATCAGATAATGTAATAACTCAATTTCGACAAAAACCTTATTTGATGCGTTTATCGTAAGCGCGGCAGTATTATAAATACAGAATTTTACAGTATATGGAATGTGAATTATTTGCGTGATCGATAGAAAACCCCATATTTCTTTCAAAATTTTATATTAAAATCTTCTTCTTCAGCTATTAGACGTACAAACCTAATCACTTTCCTTCAATTTGATTCCACGTCGTCTTTTTTGAGCAATCTATATTAAATTTCTTCCAGTGTGTTACTGGATATCATTCCTCCGTCTTGTTTTTGGTTTTCCGATACTCCTTCTGTGTTGCTTTGGTCTCCGCTTATATTTTTCAAATACGTCGAGAATTTTCATAATGATACTTTGAATATTGTAGTACGACTAAATTGAAATGACAATGGGTTGGACATATAGCCAGACAGAGCTTTATAGGATGGTCACTCTCAGTAATGCATTGGAGATCTTGAACAAGGAAAGGGAGTGTCGGAAGACCATTTAATAGATAGACGAATGATATTACCCCAATAGCTGGGACGATCTAGATGTGGAAGGTACAAAATAGGGACGAGTGGAGAAAATATAATGGAATTATTTATTGAAGTGGAGGGAAAAAAACTGCAGTAGAACAATAAGATGACAAATTCATACATTAAATAAGAACCCGTTGTTTTGCCCCATTTGATACATATGATCGCTTTTAAACTTATCTTCTTCTTCCTCAGCCATCTCTCAACTACTGGATATAGACTTCGTCTATTTTCTTCCACTCCACTCTTATCTTTGCAACATTTTACTAGGGATAATGTCGTCGGCTCACTCTTTTTCTATCCCGTGGTCTCCATTTGAGGACTCTGGGTGCCCATCGCTCTGTTCCCTGTCTAGCGACATGACCTGCCCACTGTCATTTCTGCTTAGAGACAAGGTCCATTATGTATATGACTTTTGTAGGTGTCTTATTTCTTAATTTCTTATTTTGTCTTTTAGACATTCGCCTAACATTTGTCTTTCCATAGACCTTTGCGCGCATTTTAGTTTATATAACGTATTGGCATATTTAAACTTATACTAAAGACGAATTAAAAAAAAGGGTTTGAATATAGAATACAAAATGAATCCGCTTATTGCATAATCCAGTGAAGTGGGTTGTCTGGAGTGGGTGTTGGTGTAGGGGTACAGCGAGGGTGCTGTGGCTGAAAAAGAAAAAAAAAACAGTAAACAAAATAAACGAACGAGTTTTAAAAATAACCAGCAGCAAAATATACGGCAACCGAGTGGGGGAGAGGGGGTTAACCAGACTACTGGGGGTGGTCTCTTCAAGCGTTTTACCCGATGAAAAAAAAATTAAGTGTTGTAGCTCCAATGCGCCAGATAGATATTATCGTGTCAGGTATTATGATGTGCTAGACATGTTTACATCATGACTTAGAGACTGATTTTAGGTTATAAATAGCATCAGTTCTTGGTGATATTTTTATTATCACATTTAAGAAATCGTTTCGTCGTTTGAACGTTCATAGTGTTTTTTTATAATAATATTGTAGCGAAACCGGCTAGTTGTTGGAAAGAATAAAGTTGTGGATTAATATTATTTTGTATTTCAATTGGTTATCTGATGTCTTTAGATAAATGTATAATACTATAAATAATTATTTGATTTTTAATACACCTTGTTTATGTTACGTGTGCGCAGCTCAACTCCATGCGGAAGATATCCTTTTCATTAGGACCTCTTCACAATAACGAATTAACCCCATGAAGCAAGGGAGAGAACATCGTACATAGCATTAATTAGTGAGAACATTTAGCTTACTCATCCACAAAGGGCCACATTCGGGTGAACATTCGCATAAACAGTTCGGCACCACGGGTCGAAAGTTCTCCAAACTTTGATATCATATATGCTTACATACACTTCTCTCTCTACTCGTTCACATTCCGACTCCCTAGGGAATCAATATATTAATTTCACGGACCATTTCTTCAGGTTAAACTGTAATAAAACAGCCGCGAACCGTCGCATAATTTTTAAGTTAATATGTCAAAATATGTATTCTTAGTTTATATATTCAATATTTTCAAATTATTTAAAAATAAATCTTATATAACATTAACATTATTCTTTTTCCTGTTCATATGTCATATCAGTTCTCTCCGACGTTGAAAATTACTTTTGTAAAGGCTTTTTAACATTATTACATTTCAAAATTACATTATTCGGTTTCTCATTAAAATTATTACGTTATTACAAAATAACGAAAAAACAAAAATATTATATGCCGAAGAAGAGCAAAAAACGATTCCACAAAAACATTCAAATCTGCCACTTGTATAATAGGGATTAATTCATATTTAATATTTAAAAGAACATTTGATAATGAAAATACACGTTCTCTTTAATATTTCAGTTTCTTATTCAGTATGGAGTTTTGCAACATTTCATTGCGTAGATTTTCACGGTCAGAAACCAAATGTTTTTTAGAATATTGGATATATCCGTGTAACTTCTCTTTCTCGACCAATGTTTCGGAAATCTTAGTTATCTTCGTCTTCAAGGTGGTAATAAGAACTCTGAAGATGGACACTGCAACTATCTCTAAATCATTGGTCGAGAAAGACACGTTACACGGATATCTATACCCAAGATCTAAAAAAAACACATTTTACATATTTTGTTTCAGAATTTTTAAATCTGTATCATCGATTCGATATTACGGAATATATACGTTTTCTAAAAGTGTGCTGAAAATCAGATGATTTTACTGAAATTTCTCGATGGAAATTCATTTAAAACGATGTTTTTTTTAACTACTTCCACTTTTGTGACGAAGACAAAAGTGGTAGCATATAGTTATAAAACATCATTTCGTTTAATTATTTTGTAAAGAAAATGATTATTAAACATAAAAATAAATCAACTCGCTACCGTCTTCTGGTGGAAAATTCCAGAAGATGGTCAAAAGCGGTACAAGAAACAATCATTGGTGGATTTAAACTAAATATGATATTACTTAATATGGATTTTAATTAAATTATAGACGTTTTTTTTACTTATGTCCGAACACTGTCCACTATATTGAAATAATATTTTTCCATCGAACATATAAATGTTGAAGTGGCAATTGTTATATGCAAGACCATGGTTTCAATACTCAGCACTTAGTACACTTTTCTTATGTCTTACGATAAAAGTTTTTCTCCCGTTTAACAAATTAGATCCGACACAATCTATCACGGAGAGTTATTGCTTTTAGCGGGAACTGTATTTATAGTAAAGTGTGAAAGGAGCATTATCTTCGGAAGACAAACAATATAGAGTGATCAAATAAAAAGACAAATCCTTCATTGCGAACTTTTATCCACTTTTTTTTTAGATAAATATCACCTTTTACTTGAATTAAGGTAGACGTTGTCGACTTTCAGTCGAGGGAGAATTGTGAAAAAGGAAAATATTGAAGTGAGAAATAAAAGCGCAATTCCTGCAGTGGTACAGTGCACTTAGCGGAAGTACAGGAATCCACGGCCAACCGATTTTTAAAATACACAGAATATTAATCTGGATTTTTTAAAATAAAAACATTGAAAAGATATGCAAATTTACTCGTTTATATACGTATGCAGATTCACACCTTAAATTATCAACGTATTTAGGTATTTTTTTTATTCTTTACATAATTTCCAAAACGGAGAATAAATTTCAAAGGTCAGCTATGTCAGAAGTCGAAAGAATCGAAGTGCGTGTGTGACTCAGTGTATGAATGTTGAGAAAGCTAGAGAGGTTTGTCAGGTTAGAGTAGTGTGGCGGTCTATTATATCTATCTACTCTTCCAGGGAACGGATGGATGGTTTGTTATTTTCACATACTATACTTGTTGACCAGTCTGTCGATGCCAGCGAGCCTGCCGAAACCGGTCGCTGTCGAAAAAAGACAAAAGTAGAAGTAATTAAAAAGCATATTTTTATTTCATAATTATTTAAAATGAATTTTCATCACAGAGTTTCGGTAAAAAATTCAATAAATATAATATTTGACATTCACATCAGTTCGCCGTACAATTCTTAAAAAGTTTCACGGCCAAATGATGTTATTAAAATATCCTAGATCCTGCGCCTTTTATTCCCAATAGTCATTTTTGTTCAGCTTAGTTAAATTAGCCAGAACGATATCCATGAGACCCTGTGTAGGCCTTCTAGAGGTCTTATCCCGGCTAGTTTTTACAATATATTGATATTACATTTAATATTTTTTAGTAAGTTTTTGATTTCTACGGATATTAATTTAAAACAATAATATTATACATCTAAAGGAGGGTTGGTGCTGGGAATAAAATAAATGGCGCACTCAAAGTCATTACTGCAAATAGAAATATATCCACAGAAGCAAAGATGGCAGTACACAATGGAGTTCTAGTGCCAACCCTCATGTATGGAAGTGAAGCTTGGAGCTGGCAAAAGAAGGATGAAAGCAGGATAAACGACGTAGAAATGAGATCACTAAGAAGAATGTGCGGGAAAACGTTGTATGATAGAATACCGAACGATGAAATAAGAAAGAAATGTAAGGCAGATGACTGCATCATGAATAAAATTAAAAAAGGATCCCTGAGATGGTTCGGACATATGGAACGAATGGATGAGAGTAGAATGGTTAAAAAGTTATACACAAGCAGCGTGAGTGGGAAAAGAAGCCGAGGACGACCGAGGAAAACATGGCATGACCAAATTAATCAATTACTGAAAGGCGGCCACATTCGAAGTCGGAACAATCGACGTGCGTGCATGGTACGATGTATGGATGTAGAGGTCGCTCGAGAGGTATGCCAGGACAGGCCAGTGTGGCGATCTATCCTCTCTGCCTACCCCTCCGGGGAAATGGCGTGATGGTTAGTTAGTTAGTTATATTATACATCTAGAGGATGCATCCACCAAGTTTTCCGATGCACGAGAATCCAGAGGGCTGTCGATCACCAGGACGACTACCATAGAGAGAAAGCTATACGTCTACATTACACGAAGAAATTCGATATCCTCTATAAATATAATAGATAGCAAGATCAATAATAAGGGAAAGAATAATATATGGGTTCAAGCCTGGACACGACCAGATTCCTTCTTCATAATAATGAGCTATTTTCTGCTCACATTGAAGATTGTAAAATAAATTCTAATATCATTGATTAAAATCCTTGGTATTAGTCTTTTAAAAAAAAAAAAAATAATAATACAATTTAATTTAATAAACAAATAGATACAATTATAAAAACGGTATTAATGATAAATATTTATAAAGACATATTCAGACAGCCTTCTTTTTAAAATAAATATGTAGAAAAAGACGCATTTTTTAAAGTATTATTTCATTTGATGAGAACATTTGATCATGCGCTATGAAGGTACAACAAACAATTTATTTAATGTTTTACCTTTAGAGCATATTATCAAATGCTAGTCATTGACATGTCATTACAAGGTAAAACTCGTTAATTACTTAAAATAAAAGAAATTCTACAAGAAATGTAAATTTTCCGCAATATTATTACATAATACCTGTATATATTATTTACAAAATTCTTCAAGATGCGAAAATTCACAAATGTTTTCAGTTTGATTTATTGTTTCTTGAACAATGATCTAAAATTCTAAATTACGTAATTGTTACGATTGCAAACGTTTGTATTCTAGATGTTCTTGTTTGTTTTATTGTAATGACATATTTCGCCATGCAAATGCGTAGTCAAATATAAATAATTTTGTATTAATAGAGCGAACCATGTTATTCCCATTCAATATAAAAAAACTTACAGAAAACATATGTTTTAATACGTATTTATAATTTTGTTTTTAGCCAAGCCGTCTGTTACACAAGTCAACAGCGATATGTGAACGTTATCCCATGAATGAGATGGTTTGGGTTCAATGTTTCTACAAGATCATTTTTTCCTTATTGTTTTCGCGTTCATTTTAATATAACCTGCTTTTTGTGATTTTTTGCACTAAAAATGAACACTCGCAGATGTATGAGTAAGTGTGCATTTTGAAGTAACTAGAAACGGCATTTCAATTTATTTTGAAGGAAATCTTCATGATGGAATGGCTGAATTTTAATCCATTATCTTTTTCCACTAAAGAAGAAAACTCATTTTGTTTTTGTGTTGTTATGTTATACTTAAATGATTATTTCAAAAAACAACAACAACAAACCATCACGCTGTTTGTCCGAAAAAGGAGGCGGAGAGAATGGACCGCCACACTACGCTATCCTGACAAACCTCTTTAAATTCCTCTATATTCAAATACGGAACAGCAGTCATACACGCACATCGACTCTTCCGACTTCTAACATGGCCGACTTTGGTCTACTAATATCAGCAATTGAAACTAAGTATAAATCGTTTTACTCAAGTTTCAAACATTCAGCAGTAGCGTTAAAAGCGTACAATTGTATGGATGTGAAACTTGGAAATCTACCGCGGACGTTATTGGAAAACTCCAGGTGTTTGTAAATATGTGCCTTTGCTCATATTCAAGATCTATTGGCAACAAACAGTGTCAAATGCTGTTCTCTGGACCATGGCAGGCAAAAAGCAAATTAGAGAAAAAGTTGCTAGACGCAAATGACTGTGGATCGGTCACACTTTGAGACGGGACCCAGCTTGCATCGCTCAGGGCGCACTAGACTGGTCTCCTATGGGGGGAAGAGGAAGCGAGGCAGACCTTAAACCACCCGAAGAAGAGCCCTGCTGGACGAGGTTAAAGCAGCAGGCCTCACTTGAATGATGTAAGGTATCAGGCATGCGATACAGTCGGGTGGAGAAGGTTTCCTTGATGCTGGAGACAGGAGAATAAGAAGAAGAAGAATAAGACTATCACGCCGTTAATCCAATGGGGTAGGCAGAAAAGATGAATAAGCACACTTTTGCAGACATTTTTTAAATCTTTACAAAAAGAGGACATGCACATGGCATTCGATGGAGAAAATCTAGAAGAAGACTATGTACTATATTATGATTGTTAACGTACACTTCCTTAATCCATGCATTCCGTGTGTCCAAACCATATAAGTGATCCTTTCATATTTTTGTTTTATGTGATTTATTTTACTTTTTTGATTTATTTATTGCCTGTTTTGTTATATCAATAAGTTTTTAGTTATTTCCTACTTCCTCCCACTCCCGATTACCCTATTTGATAGGGCTTTGAATAAGTATATAAGTACAAAACTCTTAAGCCCTTCGTGATGCCTATAAGCCCTCCAACGTGTGTGGGAATATAACACCCAAATCCTACGCTCGACCTTGGTACTAAACTTGTTTTAACCAATTAATCTCTAACCGAGTTTAGCCATAATGAATTATTCGCCCACGTTTATCTGGCGGTCAAATTTGACCACAGATTAGTGAAACCCAAAGCAAATCGTTTATAAAGCAGGGGAATGTGGATGTTTATGTTAATTAGTCAAAGAATTGAAGCATTGAAATGACAAAAGAAGGATAAAAGTAGAATAAATGCACTAGAAATGATATCTCATAGAGGAATGAATGGAAAATCTGTGTATGTCTGAAGAAGTAAATGCAGTGCTTATGAAATTATTATGAACAAAACAAATAAAAGAAAAATTTAGATGATTTCACCACGAGGAAAGAGTAAATAAAGAAAGAATGGTAAAAAGTACATGTTAACGATGCAAATGGAACTAGAAATAGACGAAGACCGAAGAAAACAGATCAAATAAATCAAATATTTAATATCGGTCTCAAGAGGAGTCGGAGATATCGACGTGCGTACATGACACGATGTATGAATGTTGAGGTATCGAAAGAAAGTAGAAAAAGATATGCCAGGAAAGAAAAAATCGCCAGTACATTCTTTCTGCCTACCTTCATGAAGACGATGATGTTAGTTAGTTAGTTAGTTAGAGTAAAACTTCTTAGGATGAATGATCTTTACGTCTAAATAAAGTAGATATCTTTTTTAACTAAAATATATTCTGTACATTCTGCCTGCCTATTCGGAGAGACGACGTGATGGTTTGTTAACATTTGTATTGGTTTCATATTTTAAATCATAAAGATCTAGGAGCGTCCTTTATTTTTTTAGATAACGTAAATATTTTAATATTTATGTGTAGCTCTCACTTTTGTGGTAAGCCATTTCAAATTTATACGTATAAAATAATAAAACACTTTGTATTTAACCACGGTATGGTTATTATAATTGATGTTTAACCAAAGCTTAATCAGTGGAATATAATAACTTAGTTTATATATTTATTAGTTATTATAATGCCTTAATGAATTTTGGCTCCAAGCGATACTAGCTGGCAACAACAACAACAAACCATCACGCCTTTTCTCTGCAGGGGTAGGCAGAGAGAATGGACTGCCACACTACTCTATCCGGACAAACCTCTCTAGCTTCCTCCACATTCATACAGAGAGTCATAACGCACTCGATTCTTCCGGCTTCTGACATGACCAACCTTTAAAATTTGATTAATTTCATCATGCCATGTTTTCCTCGGTCTATATCGACTCCGTACTAGATTTACATCGTTAATGTATACGTTTTTTAACCATTCTTTTTTCAGCCATGCACTCCATATGTCCGAACCAACGCAGCGATCCTTTCATAATTTTGTTGATAATACCTTCTTTCGCTCTACATTCCTTTCTAATATCAGAACTTGAGATTATGTCCTACATCGTTCTACCTCATCTCTACCGCATTTATTCTGGACTCATCTTTTTTTTTTTTTTTAAAGACTAACATCAAGGATTTATATCAATGATATTAAATTTTTATTTACAATCTTCAATATGAGCAGAAAAAAGCTCATTATTATGAAGAAGGAATCTGGTCGTGTCCAGGCTTGAACCCATGTCCCCTGGATCAGGAGCCAAGCGTTCTATCCCCTAGACCACCACCCGGTTTCTGCCAGTTTCATGCTTCGCTTTCATACATAAGGGTTGGGACCAAAAACAAAGTGTTTAATTATTTTATAAGTGTAAACTTAAATATTTATTCATTTGAAGGTATATAAATCACTTCAAGTATTAAACGTTAACTGAAACAATATTTCATTAATCGTGTCAAAGAATACTTTACCGTTCACGCCGCAAAGTTTACTCTGCACAAACGCAGTAAACTCGAACTTTGATAAGAAGCCATTACTTGGTGGTTGGACATATTTAACACCTAATTAAACACTTGTGTTCTTCTACCGATCCTTATGCATGGAAGCAAAGCATGGAACTGGCCAAAGAAGATCTCTTAGACGAATGTATGGATGCTCTGTGTATGATAGAGTCTTCTTCTTCTTCTTCACTTTTGGTAGACTCAGGAGTCTGTTATTTCAGGCGGGTCCTCTTGAGACGCTGAACTGCAGCTTTCTCTCCAGCGTTTCGGGGGTCTTCCTGATCAGAGTTGTCCGTTTGGCGTTCCATGGAGAGCTTTGTGTAGTATCCTATTTGAGATCATCCTTTCTACATGTTGATGCCAGTATCGCCGAGTTTGTCGTCCCCATCTGACCACATCATCGACCTCGCAGATTTCTCGGATTGCTGTATTCCTAACTCGATCACGTAGGGTCTTGCCAGCTTTAACGCGGAGTGTTTTCATCTCGGTTGTCCTGAGCATGCTCTTTGTCTTGACAGTGTCTGCCTTCGATTCAATGCCATATGTGAGGATTGGTCGCACACCCGTCTTATAAATGCGTTCCTCGCTGTCAGTCCTCATGTCCTTGTTTCTCCATATGACATCGCTTCCGAGATATAGTGCCGACTGAAAATATAAGAAGTGAATGCGGTGCGAAAGATGGTGTTATGAACAAAATAATGAAAGGATCATTAAGATGGTTTGGACATACGGAAATAATAAATGAATAAATATTGTTAAAAAAATTATATGTTAACGATGTAAATGGAACCAAAAATAGAGGAAGACCGAGGAAAACGTGGCACGATCAAGTAAATCAAATATTGAATGTCGGCCATTTGAGGAGTCAGAGAAATCGACGCGCGTGCATGACACGATGTATAAATGTCGAGGAAGCGAGAGAAATATGCCAGGAAAGAAAAGTGTGGCAGTTTATTCTTTCTGCCTATCCCTTGGGAGGGGGGACGTGATGGTTAGTTAGTTTAAACACTTTTTATACTTGGTATACAACCACTTTATTTGTGAGGAGGAAGGCCTACCGGTTTCGATCTTCAGGGCTTTACACATACGTAAATTATGTGTATAGCTCTGAAGAAACTCGCATAGAGTGAAACCGGTAGGCCCTCATCCTTACAAATAAAGTGGTTATATACCAAGTACAAAAAATGTTTAATTAAGGGCAATAAATTCGCTCCACTGGAATGGAAATAAATCGTCTTGCCCGATTTCAAATACTCGCATTTCGAATTATCGAATTTAGAAGTTGACGTTTATCGAAAACGAATTGATAAACACCAAGATGGCGCTAGTTCGTTGATGCTGTCACTTTTATGAATTAATCGACCCTTCCGAATCCAAAAGTGCCAAATCAACTTAGAAACGAGTTGTTTGTCGGCGATTAAAGTGTTTTATGGTAAAGTTCAGCTTATTTAATGAATGCATAATTAATGCTGTGTTTATCAAGTGAGCTATATGAAAAATATAATTGGTTCAAAATTCAAGCAAATAAATAGCTACAAAAATTGTAAAAGAGGGTAAAATTTAGAGCACCGCGCGCAAACTGTTGCAGAAGTACGACACGATGAAATTAACCATCAATGAAAAATTTTCACTTTCACTTGTGCCAATGCACAAAATGCGAAATCATGTCATGATACAATACATTAATAAAATTTGGCGTAAAAAAATGTTTAATAGTACCAAAGCACCGTCACATTTTAGTGTAGTAATTTTGAATATTTTTCGTAATATACAAACAAACTGTCACGCCATCTCCACAGGGATAGGCAAAGAGAATGGACCGCCACATTACTCTATCGTGACACCTCTCTAACTTCCTCCACATTCATACAACGAGTCATACACGCACGTCGATTCTTCCGACTTACCAACCTTTAAAATTTCATTCGTATTTCATGCCATGTTTTCCTCAGTCTACTTCGACTCAATTTTGTCAATAATACTTTCTTCCGTTCTACATTCCTTTCTAACATCAGGATTTAAGATTCTTCGATTATCGTTCTACCACATATACGTATTAGGGACCTTATTTCTACCGCATTTATTCTGCTCTCATCTTTCTACTGCCAGTTTCATACTTCGTTTCCATACATAAGGGTTGGGACCATAACTCCACAAAGTCGTCCAGTGCTGAACATTGGCCTCCCTTCCCGACTTTCACAACTCTCTCGCCGATCTATGCCATTGACCTCCTGCCACTCTCTTGATGTCATCAGACCAGCTGGCATAATATATACATTAGTTCTATAATTCGAATATTAGTAAAATAAATTACAGTTTTTGAAGATTACGAAGTTAGCCGATATTCACTTTTTAAAGTGAACAAACTTGGAAAGTGTTTTTTTTTTTATAATTATTTTGTTACGTCAAAGATGTATAACATATTACGTACATATACCATATAAGTACACACATGTTTTTATATTTTTTATTAAATATACATAATGTTTTAAAAATAATAATTAATAAGACAAAAGATTTGTTGTAAATTGAAAACATTCAACTTACCAGCCCGAGGGCTAGAAACAAAAAAAAAATGCTGCCATTTTTTTATTATTTAAGTTAATTTGAATAATGAGAGAATCCATCTTAGTGAACTTTGAGTCATGAACATTATATTAACTCGAATGCTTATTATTTGTTTTTCTTTGAATTCTTTTTCCATTCTTAGAAAATTACGAATACTTTTTTTCGTTAACAATGCGATGAGGCTATCAAATAAAAATTTCTCGAAATAATAACAAGAATAAAAATAAAAACCAAAAATAGCTTTCCATTTCACGCATTTACTCGACGGTTATTTTAAGAATATTCCTTTAATAAAAACGTCTATAACATCTATTATATTTTACGGAAATGGTCATTTTGGGATTTTGGAAAAATCCGTTTAGATGGTCTCTCTGGACCGATGTTACGGAGATCGTTGCAGTCTCCATCTTCAGGATGGTTATCATTATGATAATGTGTGTGTGTTACATTCAAGATTAGAGAAAAAAAAAGAAACAAATTGATGGTAATTTACCAATTCAACATGTGACCGGATGATAAACATGTGAGGCGACTGAATAGGAGACGAATACTAATATGAATGAAGTTTAAAATCTATATAAAATCAAAAAGAGCAAGGAGTGGCTTTTTAAAAATTGGAAGACTCTTACATAACATGTCTAAAGATTGTCCATATTCATTGCCAACAATGAATAAAACTTATAGAAAACATACGTTTTCGTTCATATACAATACTTAATAGGGAGTTTTACATCATAATTCAAGAAAAAATAAATGAAAGGAGTTTTATTAATAGTATTATTTATTGTTTCTTGAACAATGATTTTAAGCTCCATGTTAATAATTAATCTGTCTTCTAGGAGTTTTATTTTATTTTAGATGGAATGACATGTTTTACCTTTCTAAGGCATTATCAAATGTTAAAATATAAAATATCATTTAAAAATGCATTAGAAGGGTGAAACTTGTCATTCCATCTAAAATATAATAAAACTCTCAGAAGATAGACGTTTTCATTCATATTAATTATATATTAATATAATAGTATTTGGATTATCCCTGGGTGAGAGAAGATAATTTAAAAAAAATGTCCCTTAGTACAGCAATTTTGTTCTGTTCTGCAAATTGTGAACATAAATTATGTAAAGTTTACAAACAATATTAAAGTGGGTACCTACCTGCTTTAATAATCTGGCAGATAAAATATTCTGGGTAGGAAATCCCTGGCCTCAAACGTTACTCCTGTGCTGCTTTTGATCAGCGATTCACTAAAATATCTAGGTTTACACGTAATCCACTCTCCTACCCAAATATATCCTCGTAAGTTCCAACAAAGAGTCAACCAAATGTGAATTTCTTGTTGGTCCAATTATTTCGTATAGAAATCGACACCGCATGTAGATACTCGAACGAAGTAAATTTAATATTCTAAGAGGGAAATCGTGTTAGGGGCATTTTCGTTGTGTTAATTACCCGTTGAATGACACTATTTTGGTTTCACTGGAATAAACTATCTCTCTACGAAACAAGAAAACCACATAATGCGTCGAAGCCGCTTATTAATTGAAGTGAAATAGTATGAAATCTAAGGTGCGTCGAAACGGCGCTGGCATTGTGAATTGGCGAAGCTCCAAATTATTCTTACGAAAGTGATTTTATCAGTCAAAATTATTTCAAAATTACTTTGTATACAACACTCACATATTTAAAAAAAAAATTAAATATCAAACACATTTCGGACTACCCAGCCCTTCCTCAGTGATATTATAGAGATATTTAAAATACATATTATAAAATTGTTTACAAATATGGTCAATTTTGACAGATGTTATCAAGATTTATTTTGGAACGTTTATGCTTTGGTTTTAACAAACATTATGAATAAATTCAAATTTTAAAATAATAATTCAAAGTTCTTATTCGGGTTAAGGTTAAAGTTATTAAATTTAATTTCTCTCAGTCCTCTTCCACGCAGTCCATCCATCTTTTTTTCACCTTTGTGAACATAATTTTCGGTTCTCTACTTTCTGGCATTATTTTTACATGGCCAACCCACCGTAGGCGTGGAATCTAACCACTGTTTCCCTGTTAATCAGTACATCATGCTCAAGATACAAGATACAAGATAATTACCTTCGTCAAAGACAGCACAGATTGTTTTATTTGCCACGCTGCAGAACCAACCTGCCAATGGTTATGCCTGTGGGTAGGGCAGTCTTATTGCTTAATCGGATCGCCTCGGAGGTCGACATATTTCGTGATAGTGTGAGTTGCCTCAGGGATGCAATATCAATGTTATGATTATTTATAATTATTAAACTTTTTTATTTTATTTATATGTTTTTATGCTTCTCTTTTAAATTCTTATAATGTAATTGCAAACGATCTGGAATTATTTCTGTAATGTTTGTAATTTTTATGAAAATAAATGAAATGAAATGAAAGATTAATTTTGATTTTGTAAGTCCCATCCTCCAGCATGGGTCCAAAATTTTTCCTTACAACTGAATTTGTTGGTTTAATTACAATTTTGTGGCTATCATACAAAGTATATACAATATATATATTTATTTACGTAGTAATTAAACATACATAACCACAAGTGAGGGCTTCATATGAAATTATAAATGGTAATAACATAAAAACAGGCAATAAACGTGTGAAATGATTTTTTATCGATAGAAATAAAAATAAAAAATTTAAATATCGTACAGCTAAAGAAACAATGCGCAGGGGAAATGCGGTGTGGCTCCAGTAATAAACAGTTCTCGCCGGAAAGTGTAGGAGGAAAATGTTAATCACGGCACCCATTCTCTACTTTCGATAATTCACTTTAATTGTAACATACTCCTACAATGCAAACTGTGTCCATTCTATTGTAAGTTTTCTTTTATTACATTTTTAGCTAGACACTTGAATTACGTAAGAAACTAAAAGTGTGTTTAAGTTTACAATTTTATAAATTGAACGATTTAATTTTTAGATACAGGCAGTATCAACTAATTATTTGAGTAACAAACTAACTAACTAACCATCACGCCGTCTCCCCGAAGGGGTAGGTAGAAATAATGGACTGCCACACCTTTCTTTCCTGACATATTTCTCTCGCTTCCTCAACATTCATACATCGTGTCATGCACGCGCGTCGATTTCTCTGACTCCTCACATGGCCGACATTCAATATTTGATTTATTTGATCGTGCCACGTTTTCCTTCGTCTTCCTCTATTTCTAGTACCATTTACATCATTAACATATAATTTTTTTTCCACTCTTTCTTCATTCATTCTTTCCATATGTCCAAACCATCTTAATGATCCTTTCATTATTTTGTTCATGACACCATCATTCGCACCGCATTCTCTTCTTATATTTTTATTCGACACTCTATCATACACAGAATATCCACACATTCGTCTAAGAGATCTCATTTCTACTGCATTTATTCTACTTTCATCCTTCCTTTGCCAGTTCCATGCTTCGCTTCCATAAAAATTAAAAACAAAAGTATATAATAATAATTAAATGTCTGTTAAAAATAAATTATATTTGTATTAGTAGTGAATCTTTATTTAGTGTAAAATTAAATAAACCAAAAATAAATTATTAAATTATAAACTTATATATTGAACTTTTATGCTGATGATTTTGTGTTTTATATGAAATGAATCTATAAAAAAAAATTCAGTATTTACTAAGAAAATTATTATATCATTTCCCCGTAGAAGTACACAGATCCACAATTTTTTATATTTTGGTCAATTTCTCGAGTTTTAAAATATATAATATTAACACGAAGCTGCAATTTTAAATTTTGTTTTATTTTGTAATGTCATGTTTTTTCTCGGCCTATCTCGGTTTATTTTCAAAATTACTTTGCTCAACAGTTTATTTCATTCTTCCACTCCATATGCCCAAATGCTGCCATTTTGTTTTTAATTTTTCTTATTGCTTCATTCGGTTTCTGCCAAATATCGTCTATACGCACATTTATATAATTGGTCTTATTTTACGATATTGTTCTAGTTTCATTTTACCTTTTTAATCTACAAACATCAAATTTATACAACATTTCAAAACAGCAGATTATAGCGGTAATCCTAACATAATATTATATTACATTATTTGTATTGGTGTAAATTTTATATTTTCGTTGATGTCGTAAATAAAATATTACCCATGTTAGTAGTATTACGGTTATAACTACAGTAAACAAAAAAAATATACGAATAAAGGATCAGTCTCTCGATATTACCAACGCCATCAAAATCATTAATTATAAAGCATTATAAGCATTCCTGCCAATTTTATAATACTAACTATATTAATGCTTGTAAAACTAACTAACTAATCATCACACTGTCCCCCCGAAAGCGAAGCTTCCTCAACATATCAATTTCTGAAAAACTCCTCACGTGGCCAACCTTCAGTTTGTGATTTATTTGATCGTGTCACGTTTTCCTCGGTCTTCCTCTAGTCTTAATTCCATTTATCGTTAACATATACTTTTATTCTCATTATTTCTTCATTCATTCTTTCCTAGTGTCTAAACCATCTAAATGTTCCTTTCATTATTTTTTTCGTAACAGTTTCATTCGCACAGCTTTTTATATTTTCATTCGACACTATCTTTCACAGATCTTCCACGCATTCGTCTAAGATATCTCATTTCTACTGCATTTATTCTACTTTCATCATTCTTTTGTCAGTTTCATGCTTGACTTCCACACACAAGGGTTAATGCATGAACAGCCGTTTTGGGTGTATCATTTGTATACTCGATTTTTATGTTGCAGTTCAATTAAAATTCGGTGCCATCTACAAATCGTTACCTGAGAGTAAGAGGGTTCCAACTAACAACATTTCACATTTGGCTTTTTTTCATGAAAAGGGATCTTAATCACCTTATCTATACGTACAATTAAAAAAAATATGTAATAGTATCGTCATTTTGATGTTACAAAATTAATCATTCAAAACACACGATTCACTGAAGAAGGATTCATTTACACTTAGAACTTTATTGGTCGCCAGAGAAAATTTACACGCTTTTCCAATAAGAGTTTCACCTGCTTCAGATGGAACCCTTTTATTCCAAAATATACACCCGAAGCCAACAAAACTTTGACTTCATTTTTCTCAGCTTCTTACTTTTGACAGTTGGAACCTTCCTACTCTCAGCTGACAAAATGTCTTTCATTTTAATCAATACGCTTCAGTTTACCTTTGGTCAACATCCACGGTTACTGGTTACACATTCAACGCGCTTTTTGCTGATAAAAGCGATGCACTAAGTAATTAAACCGATTTAAAGCGGTACAAAGATAAATAATATTATATTTATTAATTTGTAACTAGTTTTTCCATATGTATTATATCATTCATTTTCATTTGAATGTAGATGACCTTCTACCAGGAAAAAAAATTCATTGAAAAAACATTTAATTCTTTATTGTTTTTTTGAAAAATGTTGAAAAACTCCATATTAAATCATTAATACAAACGAAAACGTCAGTTTTCTAGAATAAATGTCATATTTCGCCCTTCTAAGGCATTATCAAAACTTTATTTTACATTTGATAATGTCTAAGAAGGGCGAAACATGTCATTCCCATAAAATATAATAAAACTTCTAGAAAACTGACGTTTTCATTCATATTAATTAACATTCAATTCTTTATTGTTTCTTGAACAATGAAGTAATACTGTAAACAATGTAATTGAAACGAATGAAGACATCTGATTTCTATAAGTTTTATCATATTTTATGGAAATACTTAAGAATTATTAAATACCTTTGTTGTAATGCCTTAGTGAGGCAAATCAAAAATATAACAAAACTTCTAGAAAACACATGTTTACATTAATACTTTTTACTCATTGTTCGAAAAGCGATTAATTGCTGAATAGCTCTGTAGTATTTAATCAGTTAGTTAGTTAGTCAGTAAGTTAGTTTAGCTCTGTTATTCAACATACTTGCTATATTTCACATTGGTACATTAACATATATTAAGTGTCGCTGAAGAAGAACAAGAATTATATTTGGTGTACATGGCATGATACACAACCATGTAAATTTCTATGTAAATGCTTATTACATATTCGTAAGCGGAAATATATTCCGAGAATTAGATTTAGACAGAGACTCAAGAATTTCACCGCGATAATTAATTAAATTGTAAGACAGGAAAATTGTGGATTTCAGTATATATTATTTAAGAGATGAAATTACAATATCAAGATCTTTATATCTGTCCGTTTTTTAATCAGTAAATTTAAAAAAGAAATACGAAACAGTAAGCTGGTTTTAATTAAGATGCCGGAGGACAGAAACCACCGGCTTTCGGTATGATGGTTTTATCATATTTAACTTGATTTAAATTAAATTTTAACTTTAAATTGAATCTTGCATAAAATTAATTATTTATTATAATATAAAAAATATTATCCAAAATTTCCTGTTAAATAACAATACAACAACAAAATATTCCGTATGATAATTTTCCGTGAAAAATGGCATTATTAAATATGCTAGTATTGCAAAACAAGTTATTACTACACAATATTTTATTAAAAAACCTATAGAAAACTAAGGACGACTTCAATAATTTTAATGGAGAAATTTTTTATTTCTTTAATTATTTCATCTCTTCGTATTGTGGATTGATGTTTGAATATCTTTGAAAAAATATGCTTTATTTTTACCACCCTTTTGAGTATTTTTTGGAAAGTTTTTGGTACTAAGGAATACCTAAAACGTATTGCGAAAAATGTTTACTGAAAATTAAAAGGTTTTCAAAAGGTTCTTCAAATTCACATTACTGTTCATGACTCGAAAAAAAATTAAGCGTTGTTCTGAGAGCAAAAGACTTAAAATGAGGGAATAGTTTATTGTTTCGTGAACAATGATGTAAAACTCCATATACTCGTATGTAAAAATTGATACGAAAGAAAACAAATATTTTATAGTAGTTTTCAAATTATTTATGGTATTGACATGTTTCGATTTTCATGAAAACCGTCTTTTCCACAAATATCATGAATAAAACTTCTAGACAAGAGAAAAATCAACTTCTATATCTTATCTTTTCTGAGAAAATGCTATTTTGATAGAGTTTTACCTGAAGTGGATATTTAATATTTAAACAATGAACCGTTTCTCTGTGCATTGTGTAAAATTATATACATAACAGTGATGATAAATAGCTTCATTAGTTAGGAGGTAAGGTTATAGTGGGTATCGTAACGAAAGATTACCAGAGCGATCCCCCGAGGCGCTGGTAACGCAAACAAGACAGTAACGAGGTGAGCACACGACGCTGCAACTATGAAACTGATATATGTTTACGGCGAAACATCTAGCGCGCCAAGGGTGGCAGTGGGGAGCGGGAAAATTGCGCGGTTTTTCCATTTAACCCTTCATTTCAAGGTGTAACGAATATGGTACAAACCAAATAATCTTTTAATATTTGAATTTGATACATATTATTGTTGTGCGCTACACTCTAAATTCCCATCTACATCTACATTGAGGAACACAAGCACCATGCACCATGGATCGCTATGCACTCCTGTCAAACTGGCTACATCTATTGAGCCTAATTTGATATGTCCAGCGGCTGTGGTGCCTGTAATTGTGACTCTTGGGCAAAGTAGAGTACTTTGCCCATTATTAATCCCAAGATACTTGCCCTGAGGCCCAGCAAGTCAAGGATGATTTTATATTCTTCCGGTTCATGGAATATTTCTCCACTCTCCCGATTAGCTCCACATTTCCCGGTGATGAAAGTATAATACCTTCAAAACACGTAAAGAAAAATTGATTCAATATTTGAATTAAAAACTACAATATTTATATTCATAATAAATTTATCATTTTAAAATTCTACACTGTTAAAACCATGAGATTGTTAGAAAACAGACTAGATATATACATAATTTAATTTGTATTTTTTATGTATAATATATCCAAAACCAGCGCCTTTCACACAATAAATTCTAATTAAATCAAAAAGCCCATTATCTACCCTACTATGGTACTTATTCAATTAACAATACATTCTTAAAGATAAGATTTCGTTTGTTTTCCAACTCCATACAAATTATTCCAGCTGAGATTTGACAAGCAAAACTTTTCATTTACGGATCTTCAAATGTACCCTCATAAATTACGAAATTACCATGCGAGATAACTTCACATTAGGCTTTACTCGTGGCAAAAGTTTTTACGACCAACCTTAAGATGTACCTTTGATATTAACTAAGTTAATGTCTTTTTGGAGTGTATGATGTTCGTAGAATTTATTGGTAGTTATTTTTTTACAAAACGAGGGATATTTTTTACGATTTTTGCCATCTGCTGTAGTCTATCGAAATTTAAATCAACTGAATTTTATTATATGCAGTTTTTTTTCGTATTCATATATTTTAGTACCTCGATCCGTCCCTGTTGAAAAACACGAGAATAAACATAAATCAACATCTTCGTAATCTAGAGATCTTTTATTTCGAATTTTTGACATCTAACACATTTTATTTTCCTCTATCTTGGATGTGAAAACATTATAAAGTATTGTATCAACCAAAAAATAATAACTCACGCTATACTTAAACATACATATATATTAAATAGTCCATTGTTTTGGCCGAAACACTATGATACTTTAACATTTTAAACTGTTAAATTAAATAACTTTGTTATTTGTATCACAGTTGTATTTTATTTTACGCGACGGCTGTTTCATCAACCTATGTTGATATCATCAGGTGTTACAATAATATATCAAATGTCAAATTTTCCTGATTGACATAGGAACACATACACATAAAGATTTGATCGTCGAACGGTATGTCAATGCCAGCGAGCCTGGCGAAACCGGTCACTGTCAAAATAAAGTCAAATGTAGAAGTTTTTAATTGTACTCGTATCTCAATAGAGACGAAGAAACAAACTGGAAACTGAATATGGATGATCAAGGTGTTTACAGGACTTATGACCTGTCATTGGTTGGGTTAAGCGCACGCTTTATGTGAAAATCCAGGATTCGTATACAGATATAAGTATACATTTCACAAATAAAATAAATGTAGAAGTAGTTATAAAAAAAACATTGTTTTAATTAATTATTATTTAAAATGAACTTCCATCTTCCGTTTCTCTTCCTTTCGTTGTTTCCTGCTTTATTATATATCGTTTTCCCGCACTTTTTCTCAATGATCCCATTTCTACGGAATTTATCCGACTTTCATTATTTTTTTTGCCACCTCCAAGCTTTATCTCCATAATTAGTATTGGTACTAGAATTCCATTATGCACTGCCATCTGTTCTTTAGTTGATACATTTCTATTTTCAGTGATGGCTTTGAGTTAGTTAATTTGTTTATTTTCCACTCTCCTCATTCCTTCCCTGTATCCTCTGTCCGTCATTTGATTTCCCACTGTAATTTGACCATCTGTGGGTTCTTTGAGCGGGATAACAGCTGATTAGCGGGATATTGAGGAAAAAAGAGGTAGATTAAATGTGGTCTGTGCCCCTCTTGATTTGTAAATACAATATACAACACAATACTAACGTAAGTTCCGAATGCATGGAACGGACCGAAAGGCGCTTCAACGCGTATAAAACCTTCGTGTAAGCGGCGGGAATCTCCTATGTTCATTGTGAAGTTCGAGTTCCGAGGCGATTGTGTTCGTGTTTGTAAACATGTGTCCTTTTACCACGCAGGGTGATTAGTTCTGCAATGAACCCTTCTCAAAGGAGAAGGGATAAAGATCCGGACATGGGACGAACAGCAACATAGAACACAATTTTCTCGTTTTAGGCGTTGTGTAAAGTAAAAGACGAATGTGCGAGCACAAAAACGCATCTTACACCAAATCATAACAGAACAGTCATTTTGGAGCTGGAAAGGATCCAGAAACGATTTTTAAGGTATTTGTACCTCAGGGAGTATAACTGTTATCCTTTTATGTACCCCTCGCTGTTTCTCTCAGGAGTATTGGGTTTCAACACTCTTGAAGCTCGTCGAATGATCTTTCTGGGAAAGCATTTTTTTAAACTGTTATCCGGAGGTATTTTCAATCCAGGAATACTGAGAGAGCTAAATCTGTACTTCCCCCATAGTTATAGCAGAGCAAGGGGGCATATATTAATTTATGCCCCAATTGCCGCACAGAGGCCCTTCGAAGTTTGAAAGCGATTCGTCTCTTAAATGAGGTTGCAAAAGAGATAGACCTCTTTGGATGCAATTATAGCTAATTCGTAAATACCCTTATGATAAAGGCAGCAAGCAAATAACTGCATTTTCCTATTCATAAGGTTCTATTTATATTTCCTTTGATATTTTTCTTTTTCACCCTTGACATCGATTTGGCTTGCGCTGTAATGACGTAAGGAGATTTTCAACAAAATAATAATAATAATAAATGTTAATTTCTAACTTATCTCATAAAAATCCAATAATCTTCTTCTTCCTAGCGCTATCGCAACTCATCGTCTGTATTGACTGTTCGTCACCTGAGAGTAAGAGGGTTCCAACTAAAAAAATTTCACATTTGACTTTTATCGTGAAAAGGGTTCTTACTTACCTTATCTATACGTACAATTAAAAAAAACATGTAATAGTATCGTCATTTTGATGTTACGAATAGAATCAAGTTCCATCTGATCATTCAAAATACACGATTCAGTGAAGAAGGATTCATTTACACTTAGAACTTCATTATTCCAACTGTTGCCAGACAAAATTTACATGTTTCTCGGTAAAAGAATCTCTGGAAATTGGAATAAAACCCTTTTATTCCAAGATTCACACCCGAAACCAACAATACTTTGACTTCATTTTTCTCAGATTTTTACTTTTGTCAGTTGGAACCTTCTTACTCTCAGGTGACGAGTTGGGGTCGGCTTTTCTTGATCTCAGGCTCGAGTATTGCCCTTACTCAAGCAATTTCTCTGCAAGACGCTATTGCACTGAATCATCAACGTGTTCCTAGGTCTTCTTCTAGATGCTTGACGAGAATGATTCACAGACAAAGCTCTATTTACTGTATGGTCTGGTGGTATCCGGTTAATATGCCCGTTTCATTTCATCTGCCTTTCTTCTAGCTTATAATAGAAATCCAACAAGAATTTGGTATTAAATGTTTCTTAAACAATGACTTTAAACTCCAAACTTAATAATTGATACGAATAAAAACATCTATTTTCTAGATTTCTTTCTACTTTTGATAATGTTTTAACAGGCGAAACATGTCATTCACATAAAATATAAAAGACTTCTAGAAAATAGTTTTTTTCATTTGTATTAATTAGAATTTGGTAATTTTATGTCTAGAAATGATTTTTTAAATACATATTTTATTATGCAATCAACTGTGATGTGATATAATTGGTTTAGTGGTAAAAACGCGAAAAAATAACAATAAAACGTAACCACAACGTTTTTTTTAAATATAAAATATTTTTCTTCAAAACTCTTGTTCAAAATAGGTTACGAGTCTTTGTTTTTATTTACTTTCAGTGCACTTTGTGAATAATGCTGTTACTACGGTATTCGATATTGTTGACCCAAGAAAAATAAACTCAAGCACAACTACGACAAGACATTTGCGCTCTCAACCAATTTCAATCTCTTGATGTAATATAATACACTCAGCGGATTCATATTTTCCAAAGGCTTTACGTAGCTCAGAAGAAAAACCATTTGTTCTGTTTCTCAAAAATGTTTGTTCATCTATAAAAAATTACATATAATTACTACTTAGTCAACATATCTTGGAATTGATTCCGTTTGAAAAAAAAATCCGATACAAATTACTGTACATCTATTACAATATAATATGTAATAATATTTCTAAGAATAAAAAAGGCTATAGAAAGATGAGACGATTCGCTATATATTTAATAATAATAAAATAAAAAGTTTTTTTTTTAACTACATCCACTTTTGTTTTTATTTCGACAGCGACCGTTTTCGTCAGGTTCGCTGACATCAACATACTGGTGACATTGTTATTAACTGACTTCTTAATATACAGACAGATCAGGGGTGGTGATCGTGATTCTGTTCAATAATTATGTAAAATGTATTGAATATATGGTAAATATTTATGTTAAAATTATTTAAGAGCATTCTGTTCTGAATTTCAATTGATTACAGCTGACTTTTGTTTATATGATGTTTTAAAAAAGCGTACTTTTGTTTTTAATATTACTGAATTTAAATATAATATGTTATATATTATATTTTGGTCCGCTGTTTGGGCTCCACTTTCGGTTTATTCATCCATTAGTCCGTGTTTGAGCTGCAAAGGTTTGGAATCAATACATAAATTTTCTTTTGCAGTAATTGATTTTTTGAAATCTTCTTCTTCCTGGCGTAATCCCAACTCATTGTCTGTGTTGACTGGTCGGCTCTTCTCAATCTCAGATTGTACTTCTTTCGGTTATGAGTATTGCCTTCACTCAATTAATTTCTCAGCATGACGCTATTGCACTGAATCATCCACGCGTTTTTTAGGTCTTCCTCTAGATGGTCGACGGGGAAGATTCATTGACAAACCTCTCTTTTTTAGGAATAATTTTATCTCAATAGAGACGTAGATGTAAATTGTTTTTTTGGAAACAGAATATGGTGGTCGAGGCGTTTACAGGACTTATGACAATAAGTCCAGTAATACAACATTCCTCATTCCGCCTCTTTTTACGACAACCACATCTGACAAATATTTGAAAGATGTATATAAGCTAATATTATATGTTGAGGAACACTTCACATATTTTTGTTCAATCTACACTTGCGCCATCTATTAAGATTAGGTGTAAGCATTAAGCAGAACACCTTTATTAATGTGAAAGTCTACGCAATTATCTTACATTGCTATCTCTATTTACTGAATATTTTTAGTATGCAAACAATAATTGATCGTTAAGGATTATTTGATTAGGGGTATATTTGGGTCTATTTATTTCTTAAAGTTTTTTTTACTTTTTGGGCGGGTATGCAATTGTTTTACGTTTACAGACGGATCAAAGGAGTGATTATTTTCTACCAAATATATTATTCATACAACTTACACTATATTATGATATATTTAAACTATATTTTATGTTCTGTTTTCATTATTCACTTTCTTCGTTTAATTTTTTGTGTCCTGTATTTGTTTAATGAAGACATAAGAAAACAGTCAATATTTAACGTCTTATAACAAACACGATTTCTTGGTAACGACAACAACAACAAACCATCACGCCATTTCCACGCAGGGGTAGGCAGAGAGAATAGACCGCCACACTACTCTACCTGACATACCTCTCTAGCTTCTTCCTTCATACATCGAGTCATACACGCACGTCGATTCTTCCGGCTTCTAACATGACAACCTTTGATATTTGATTAATTTGGTCATGCCATGTTTTCCTCTGTCTACCTCGACTCCTGACTCCATTTACATCATAAACGTATACTTTTTTAACCATTCTTTCTTCACCCATGCGCTCCATATGTCCGAACCAACGCAGCGATCCTTTCATAATTTTGTTCATAATACCTTATTTTGCTCTACATTTCTTCCTAATATCAGCATTAGAGATTCTGTCGTACATCGTTCTACCAAACACACGTCTTAGGGACCTCATCTCTACAAAATTTATTCTGCTCTCATCTTCTCTCATCTTCCAAATTTAACTAAAATCCAAAATAGTATCTCCAACGCGTTGCTACTGAAAGAAATTTTACTCCACGCCACATAGTATTTATCTACAAAGGTGCCAGTAGGCATAAACTTTTCCTTTGCCGCGTTCTTCGCATACAAAATGTCTGTCACGGAATCCAGGGTGTTACAGTTCCTCGCATCATCAATTAATCTCATAGTTCTAAAGCAAACACCCTAGGCTCTTGTTTCAACTGAAAGTTATTATTTTCCATTAAATTACAGTTCGAGAACTCAACTTGCATCAACTTTGACCATTTATCAGTAGGAAAACTTCCTGTTACCGTGACTTAAGCAATCAACAAGCAGAACGATCTAGATCAAACTACCATTCAAAGAACTCAGAATTGAATAGCTTCGTACTCTACGATCCTCGGAGGAAGAAGCAACACACAAACTTCTTGTCCCGCGGCGCCTAGGAGCTTCAAACTTCGTGGATCGCGCTTTTGGCATCGCGGGACCGACGATGACCGCCGCTACCTTTTCGTAACACACCAAATTTTGATTTGGTTTTAATGTAAAAACAAAAAAAATTGTTAAATTATTTTTATTTTAGTACTTTATTTTATATCATTGTATTTTATATTATTTATTTTGTGGATATTGGACTATCGATGTGCGCGAGAGATGCCTGTTGGTGGCGATGAGGTTCGCAACCCATCACACCGCGTCTCCCGCGGGGCGAAAAGAGAAGGATGGAGTGCCGCATCGGTTAAAGTGTGACAATCCATTCTTTCAGGGAGACGGCGTGATGGGTAGTTGGTTAGTTTTTAGTTAGTTTTAATTGGGATAAATTCGTTTATAAATATCGCAATTCGCGGTTCAAGATTCAATTAATGTTTTTATTTTTCGCATTTAATAATATTATCAGGTAATCATTTACAATTTTAACTAACACGAATGAAAACGCCTGTTTCGTTGAAGTTTTAAGAATTATCATACGAGTATGTTACATAATCAATTATCAAATTTTAAGAAATTATCAAATGTTGCAACAACCTGAGGCATTATCAAACCAATCTTGATGTTGTTTGTATACAAGAGTTAATGGAACGAAATTTAAGATTTATGATAATTGATGTGAATTAATACATTATTAAAATAATGAAGCGATAAATCCATAAATTATTTAAAATTATCACTCCGAACAAAAAAAAATGATATATTTAATTGTAATGCCCAAAGCAATTGGCAATGGGGAGGTCACATAGCTAGACAAGGGCTTAGCAGATGGGCGAATTTTGAGACGGAGACCGTGGGATAAAAACAGAAGAATAGGTCGACCTAAAAAAAGGTGAAGTGATGATGTTATCCCAGCCGCCGGTAAGGGATAGGTAAGAAAAGCTCAAAGAAGAGAGAAGTGGAAAAATACGATGACTTTATCCAGCAGTGTAAAGATGGCTAAAGACGAAAGAAGAAAAATATTTTTAAAAAAATCTTGTAGATATCGTTTTAAATATCAATTCATTTGAAGTGAGTTTGTTTCAATTGAAACAAAACCCACTATTTTCAGTGAACATACAGTTTTAAAGCGTACTTATTTTTATGAAAATATACATATCCATCGTACCAGAGTGGCAATAGCTACTACTGCCTCACACGAGGTCTCGGATTCGATTCCCGGCGATGACAGCGTGAAAAAAATCACGCTGTATTAATTCTAGCAAAATTCACGTGACAATTAACAAGTTACATAATGGGAATCTATCACAGTAAAATACCCGAATGTCATCTAATGAACCAGTAAAAATATTACAGTTTGATGCATACCAATCTCTTAAAGTATTTTCAGGAACGGATCTTAGGATTTTCATCTCACATGTTCTTACAGGCCCTTGGTTCGTACAGTACATCGAAAACATTAATAAATATATAAAACCTGTAACGTGCAAACGAGAACACGTGACATTATTTCATTACATTTCGATGGAATCGCTCAATGAAATCTTACTTTATATATTTTCGTGCGTCTGAATGCGGCGTCGGTCCCGCCGTATAAAAGTAATGTATCCGACAGTAGCCAGCTGCTGGCTGAACGCGGGAAGACACATAATCCACGTTAATGGGCAGCTTATATAATGCAAAAGGTGGAAGTTGTGCGGGGTTGCCAAGTTACATTCAGGCACGGTCATAAAGCGCTCCCGATACGCGTACATCATCCGAAATTGATTTCGTTTATTTTACACCCACAACAGGTTGCAATTTTACGCGAATCGAAGTTTACGAGTCTGGCTCGTATCAATAGCGTAAATATTATTTAGACTTGGAATCTAGAATATTAAAGATAATATAATCATTTATTATTTCTTGAAGAATGATGTAAAGCTCAATATTAAATCATTAATCTGAATAAAAACGTCTGTCTTTTAGGAGTTTTATTATATTTTAGATTAAATGACATGCATCGCCCTTCTAAGGTATTATCAAACGATATTATCATTTGATAATGCTTAAGAAGGATAAAATATGTCTTCCATCTAAAATATAATAAAACTCCTAGAAGACAGACGTTTTCATTAATAAATAAATGATTTTACTGAAATCTCTTTAATTGAAGATCGTTTCAAATAATAACGAAATAAAATGATTTTTTTAATAACTACTTCACTTTTGTCTTTTTTTCGACAGCGACCAGTTTTTCCAGGTTGAAACCGGTCAAAATAAAGACAAAAGGGGATGTATTATAAAAAAACGACGCATTAAATCATTATTATTTCGAATTACAAATTTACTTTTTGAACCCAATTACTGAGTACAATTTGTTTATAGCTTTTATATTTATTCCCATGACATGTGATAGGTAGCTTATCTATCACCATTTTATTGTTACTCCAATTCCACACAGTGCGTCAGCCAGTGTGACAATCACACTACCGTCGCCGGGAATCGAACCCATGACCGTTTTAGATACATAAATATACTCAAGATGGGAGTAGCTGACGAGCCTGGTCGAAGCCATAAAATCAAGTGGTATGAAACATACCATTAATCATAAATTAAAAAATTAAAAAATAAACGGTTTCGAGATTTATCTCCTCATACAAAAAAATTCTTTCACGAAAAATGAGAACACTTCAAAGTTTCAAAATACGTTAATTTATAAAAACCTCAGGTATTGTAGAACTCCAAGACCTCGCCAAGAAAGTAGGTGAGGTTGAAAAAATCAAGATATTTTATAATCGAACGTTCTCCCGGAGCCACGTTTTTCAAAGAAATAAAGCAAGCCGTAAAGTTGCACTGGCGGAGTAATCGGATAAAAAAGCAGCTAGAACAGTCTGAAGTGAAGCCTTAATGAGCTTTTTTTTCTGTTTGTCAGAAGTCATTAGAGAAATCTTTCTATGGTAAGGTATAATCTTTTAGTCTACTCCGTCGTACCACGCTATTGGCTTATGTTTCTTTTAACGTTCAATTCCTAATTCGTATACATATAGATCCACTGCGACCATATATTTAACGACGAACGTCATTAAAAAGTATACAGATTTATATTTGACGTATTTAGTCTGCTTTAATCATAGCTGAAAACAATCATGACTTACAAAAAATGATAGAGAGACTACATCACGCCTGTAAGAAATACAACATGACGATCTCTATCGAAAAAACAAAATGTTTGACCTTTTCCAAAACACCCAAAACATGTCACCTAGTTATAGCAAATCAACCCATAGAACAGGTCAGGACCTTCAAGTATCTGGGCATAGACCTGGTGGGAGAAGCTGATCTGCGGGAAGAAATACAAGCCCAAGTAAACAAAGCAGCTGCAATCTCTGGGTCTCTAAAATCCACAATATTGAAAAACAAAGACATGGCCATTAAGAGTAAGATGAGAATCAATAAAGTATGCAAGACCAATGCGTAAGACCAATAATAATATATGGCGTTGCTCGTCCTCGTGGAAGACCTCCTAAAATATGGAAAGACAGCTGGGAATCTACCTCAAAGGAGGAGCAACACTCTGGAGAACAGATCACATAGGTCTATAACAAGAAAGAAGAAGAAGAAGGAGTATTTAGTCGTTAAACATGATAAATAATTAACTTGGCCAATGTTTCCATTTGAGATCATTCATTAGTATTTTTTGTCATATTTAACATCGATTTCTATTAACACTAATCGTATAAAACTTTTGTAATCATTCTTCCTTCATTCATTTGTTCTATATATCCAAAGTATTTAAGTGACTTTCTCTATCTCAACTAAATTATGCGTGAATTCATTGTATATTAAACAAAATTTTTTTGCTTTACGTTTTTTTTAAAGAAGGGTTGGTGCGGGCAACAACGAGAATGGAGATTTAAAAATAGTTATTGGTAACAAGAGTTTATCAATGAAAGCGAAAATGGCCGTTCACAGTGGAGTTCTGGTCCCAACTCTTATGTATGGAAGCGAAGCATGGAACTGGCAGAAGAAGGATGAGAGCAGAATGCATGCGGTAGAGATAAGGTCCATAAGACGTATGTGTGGTAGAACGATATACGACAGAATCTAAAATGCTGATTAAAGAAAGGAATGTAGAGCGGAAGAAAGTATTATGAACAAAATTATGAAAGGATATCTGCGTTGGCTCGGACATTATGAAGCGCATGGATGCAGAAAGAATGGTTAAAAAAGTATACGTTAATGATGTAAATGGGGTACGGAATCGAGGTAGACCGAGGAAAACATGGCATGACCAAATTAATCAAATTTTAAAGGTTTGTCATGTTAGAAGTCGAAATAATCGACGTACGTGTATGACTCGCTATATGAATGTGGAGGAAGCTAGAGAGGTATGTCAGGGTAGAGTAGTGTGGCTGTCCATTATCTCTGCCTACCCCTGCGGGAAAACGGTGTGATGGTTTGTTGTTGTTGTTGTGTTATGTTTTCTTTATAAACCCATTTCAGTGGAATTCATCATTCTATTGGTAGATAAAGCCTTAATCAGAAAATATTGTTTAGAAATTAATATTACAAATATTTCTATAGATTATTGAAATTACTTCATCGAAGTTTACTGTAAATAATGACAAAAAAAACATTTTAATAGAGAGTGTACAATAAAATTAAGAACAAACTAACATACGGCAAAAATCCATGTTTTGAATATCCCACATTTAATTTATTTAAATAATTCATAAATATCTATATTTTTACAAATGATATAAATCTTTATTTGATTAACTTTCCCAATGTGATTTTTATTCAATTACTTCGAAAAGCATTTAAGTACACAATATCTGGTAATGATTACTAGACGAAAATAAAATTACCCCCCTAAGGGTAGATCGGATTTAACAAAGTTTTCCCGTTTAACACTTAATGACTAAAACGACTCCACGCGCAAGTAGGCTTGACATTACAAACACGGACAAATGACAGTCATTAAGATAATTGACCGTATATATGACAATTGATTCTACAAAGTATTCACAGTATTCGTATCATAAGTAAATATTTAAACATCAAATAACCATGCCAGATATTTTCAAATCCAAATTAGGCAAACATTATCTTTAAATTGTAATTTAAATTACTGGGACAGATATTTTAAAATCCAAACAAATAACTGATATTTTTTATGATTTTATTTTAAAATAGTTTATTTTATTACATTTTTGTAAAAATAAGAAAATTCATTATGTTACTGTAATAAGCTTAAAGATTAAGAATTGTATAGCTCCCTGTTGTATCGGCAACGCCACCCATTATAATCTCTCACAAAGTTAAATACTGCTCTGAGGATCATTCTTGCAAATGCGATGAATCCCTCCAAAATTTTCGTAATTTCCCAGGTTTTGGAGGCGTTTGTCAGCAACAACAACAACAAACAACAATAAACCATCACGCCGTCTTCCCGCAAGGGTAGGCAGAGAGAATGGACCGCCACACTACTCTATCCTGACATACTTATCTAGCTTCCTCCACATCCATACAGGGAGTCATACAAACGCGTCGATTCTTCCGGCTTCTAACATGACCGACCTTTAAAATTTGATTAATTTGATCATGTCATGTTTTCCTCGATCTACTTCGACTCCGTACTCCATTTACATCGTTAACGTATACTTTTAAACCATTCTTTCTTTACCCATGCGCTCCATATGTCTGAACCAACGCAGCGATCCTTTCATAATTTTGTTCATAATACCTTCTTTCGCTCTACATTCATTTCTCACATCAGCATTTGAGATTCTGTCGTACATCGTTCTACCACACGTACGTCTTAGGGACCTCTTCTCTACAACATTTATTCTGCTTTCATATTCTCTCATCTTCCAAATTTAACTAAAATCCATTCATCATCATTCTGTCGTACATCGTTCTACCACGCATACGTCTTAGGGACCTCATCTTTACTGCATTTATTCTGTTGTCATCTTTCTTCTGCCAGTTCCATGCTTCACTTCCATACATAAGGGTTGGGACCAGCACACCATTGAGAACGGTCCTTTCGCTTTCATTGATAATTTTTTGGTTTCAATAACTATTTTTAAAGCTCCATTCACTTTGTTACCCGTACCAACATATTTTTCAAAGTCACTATCCCTTCGGCCATCCGCTTTGAACATGCTACTTAAATACACAAATTCCCTCACCTGTTCCAAGTTTCCTTCGTTCACACTTATATGACATAGTGTCATTTGCTCTTCCCTTTCAAAAACTATCACCTTTGACTTTCTGACATTCATCATTAAATCGTTCGAACTGCATACCTTATACATTCTTGACACCAAGACTTGTTATTCGTCCGTACTATCCGTCACGAGAATGGCATCGTATGGGCGTATTTCAGGACTGGCTAAATCCTAGGTTCTCAAAGTAGGCGATAACGCCCCCCTGTGGGCGTTTGAGACTTTTAGGGGGGCAGTAGAAGACCCAGAAAAAATAGAGAGTGTGGGCAGATAAAAAGTATAGTCTAAAAACACAAAAAACACGCTAATCACGTTGGTACTAATAAAGCAAATTAAACTTATATATTGGTTTATTTTGTTATTTTATGTATTGTAATCATTTTCCCATATTTCTAAATATTTGGAATAACTTTTATGTTAGGGGGGCGTTGAACGTTTATTTTTCTTGTAAAGGGGGCGGTGGCCCAGAAAAGATTGGAAATCTATGGGCTAAATCAATGTGTTTCTTCTAACCAGCTTGGACCTTAACTGCTCCTGGAAACCATAATAACAGCAGTTTGTAGCCAAAATCATCCTTCTGACTTCATCTCCTTTATCATTGTTACTATTGTAGTAACTTTGAAGCGTGGGTACATATATGAACTCTGTAATCACTTAACCCTTAAATGTATGATTTAAAAAAATATTTTTATACGAATATTAGATTGAAAATGACGGGATAAATAATAAAAAATATATGTACGTTTATTTGTGGGTTTTATTCATAAAAAATGGCTTGTGACAGATATGATTTATTACAAAAAATATAAATCAAAAATTGATAAACAATGGTAGACTCACCTTTATGGAGTATATAAATTATAAATTATTTCGTTTTATATCCAGTAGCACCAATGAATATAAATGTTGAAACTCTCAGAAATCTGACAATTTTTATTAAAATGTCAAATTCTTGCTTACAGAGACATCTACTCGAATAATTTAAAAACACGGTGGCTGGCGTATTGTTACACTTACGCAACACTATGCATGGGAGTTCATTTATTGCATGTATACAGAGTTATAACTGCTTAAATAAATTGGTGCAGATATGCAATGCATTTAATGGTTAAATATTTTAATTTCCCGCCGCAAACGATTGGAGAGTTGTGCTTTGATGTTTTAGAGACAATCATAAATTTCGTTTTGCCTTCGTTGATGATGGGTCTGTTGTTCTCTGTTGTACAACCCCTTGAAATTACTAGATTATTAATAGTGGCCTCTTCACCCGGGAAACTCACATTAAACCATCGTCCGGTAACGGGTATCCTATAAACCATCGTCCGGTAACGGGTATCCTATTTGTGGTGAGCTCCGCACATCATTCCATAGTGCGGTTTTTGTTCCTGAATTTCTGTGTAAAATGCAATTTTACAATATCCTCTTATTTTCGCGGTAAATTTTGCTGATGAAGGCTTCGTTTATGTTTGCGTGGATAAAATAACGCGAATATTAAATTTAAGTTCAACCATTTCATCAATGAAAACCCTAAAATGTTTGGGTTTTACGTTAATTGTTTTTGAAAGTTTTTACATTTATGAAAACTAAAAAATAGTATCTCTATGTGTTCAAATTTGTTTTCAATGTGTACACGTATCCCGTTGAGTTGAAACTTTGTACAGTTTTTTGTTGTCAATGTTGGCGTTTAAACTGACATTATTTGGAGCCGAGAGAGTATTAAAAAAATATTGAAACGAGCATTGTTACGCATTTTGGACACTAGCTAGTATGAAATAAAATATAAGGTATCACAAAAGTATGTTTTTTATAGTAAACAGGTCATAAGTCCTGTAAACGCCTCGACCACCATATTCTGGGTGAAATTCAGTATTTGTCTACAAGTATTGGTAACATTAAAGAAAACAAGGTGTACCAATGTTACAAACCGAACCGCTGTTACTTAATTTGTAAAAAAAAAAATATTAAAAAAAAAGTAAGGGCTGCCTTATACAGATTTAATGATTTTTTTTTAATTCATCGAATAGTATTATATGAAAGTTAATAATAAGTTTTTAAACTAAACGATAATTTACTAATATATAATATTATTTTTTAGTATGTGAATATTTTTTTTTTCAATGGAGTGTTTTATTTCAGGGCGAAACTGAATGACGTGGACAAGGACGCCCTGAAAAGGGATGGGCTGACTCTGTTCGGCAAATTGATCAGGACCAAAGATGTGGAGGCCATGGGGAGGAAAGCGCAGAGGGATGCGGAGACCGGGAGGAAGCCCAAGCTATCGGTAAGCCCAACTTACATCTCGAGAGCTTTTCTAAGGCAGCGCACTAAGGTCCGAATGAAACAAGTAACTGGACAGAATTGGTAGTTTTTAATACGCAGATGAAAATTGTAAATAAACTTGTTTTAAATAATTGTTCAAACTAATTAATTATACGTCTTTTTCCGAAAGAGTATGCAAAAATAACGGACCACCACACTGTTCTTTCCTAACAAACTTCTGTGTTTTCCTCAAAATTCATTGTATAATAATATATATCACAAAAACAAGAAAAATGTCGGTTTTGAAATCAAAATCATCAAAAAACATTTTTATTATAAATAAATAAATTACGCAATAATAGGACATAATTTAGGGACAAAATTGCGATAGATTCAAAGAATCTTGTCACGACAAGCGAAGTTGACTTGAATTTTTAATTGAATAAATTTGAATTTGATTATGTCAAAACTCATATTTTTTTCAACTAAGGCAAATTTATCCATCTATATATATTTAATACTATCATATTTGTTTAACATATCAAAGTCAATTTTTTTTAAATAAATGTAATTAACTGTATTTTAAATAAAATGGATTCATTTAATACCTTCATATTATTTTTACCAAACATAAAATATCGAGTTATTTAATTTACTGTATGTAATAAGTATAAGTTAAAAACATATATTTACTGATACGAAGCCATTATTTGTCACTTGGCATATTTAAACATAAAATTAAACACTTTATCACTCAGTACAAACCACTTTTTTTGAGTTAGTAGCGCCAACCGGTTTCACTTTGTAGCGAGCTTCCTCAGGGCTATACATAAACTAAGCAGTTTAGTTTGTATTATAGCACTGAGGAAGCTTAGAGTGAAACGGTTGACGCTATTAACTCAAATCAAGTGGTTAATACGAAGTGAAAAAGTGTTTAATTTTATTTTTATATGTTTTTACTGTCTTTTATAATAACACTAGACGCCTTTTTTTTTAATGTAATATTTTTTTATTTTTTATATACCTAATTTTATATTTTATATTTTTTTACAATCAGAGTACATCATTTAAATTTATGGCCAAGTGGCATTATCAAGTGGAATTTTGTGCACTTCCAATATACCAACTGCTGGATTATGGCAGATGAATAGTTTCAAACTAAACTTATCTTCGTAAAGTAACTCTAACTCCGTTAAGTTATAAACTCACACGCCAGCCGTAATGTGTTTAAATATTTTTGGTAGAGTAGATTAGTTTGATCTGATTACAATATAAACACAATCAAGTGAATAAAGTGTGCTTATAATATATAATTATATTAAAACTATTGTTTTTATGGGATTCATTTATCTAGGAAAATTGAGAAACATGTCGAAAATAAGGTTGATGTAAACAAAATATGTAGTGCACTCAAAGTCACTAAAAAGAAACATGTCCAATGAACCAATTATGGTAGAATATATTAGTGTTCTAGTCTCAGACTTTATTTGTGGGAGTGAAGTTGAAGGATGAATGTAGGATAAATTCTGTAAAAATGAGATGAATGAAAAAAATATGCGGGAAAATGATGGATAGTAGAATACCGAACGATTAAATAAGGAAGAAATATTAGACAGATAATTGCATCAAAATAAAAGTCATTACTGAATTGTTCAAAATTTATACTGTTTTTTGAACATTGATGTAAAAATTCATATTTAATCATTAATACGCATGAAAACGTCTGTTTTCTAGAAGCCTGTCTAAGGCATTATTTGATATTGCCTTAGACAGGTGAAATGCAAACGCAAATGTCATTGACGCAAAATTTAATAAAACTTCTAAAAATTAATTGTTAAAAGTTGTAAACATGCAGTGTAAATGGAAATAAAAGCCGAATAAAACATGGCATGACCAAATCAATCAATTAAAAAAAGGCGGCCACCTTCGAATTCGGTAAAATTGTTGCGATATATGAATGTTAAGAACTGCTGAGAGGTATGACAGGACAGAGCAGTGTGGTAGCCCATCCTTTCTCCCTACTCCTCAAGAGAAAACTGCATTAGTTAGTTAAATGATTAAAAGGTGTATCTAGATAAACTATAATAAGCGTAGTACACATTCCATAATCTTGGAAATAAATAATGAATTTTGGTTTGATTTATTAAAGAAAATCCATTGTTTTGTCAAAAACACTACGATAATTTAAATTAATTCATTTAATTTCTTTGAAATTATTGTGAGACCAGCAGTCCCAAACGATGTTGGCATAATCATGTGTAACTCAACATCCGATCATGTCAAAAATGGTTGGCAAAACCGCTGTTGCGTCAATTTTTATAAAAAAAAAAATAAACGAACTGTAAAATTAGAGTGATCCGAATAAAATAGTTAAAGGTTATTGTTCAAACATTTAATAAGACATGATAAGACATGATACACTCGTATCTAAGAGAGCATATATTATTATTCCCAAGCTCGTAGAATAGTTTACATAATATAATGCACAGAATTATCTATGTTCTATCACGTAGAACGTAATTCGAATCAATTTCAAATTCGTTGGAGTTCAGGAGTATCAATAGAATATTTGAATATCGAATTTAATTTATGGTTAATATTCAATTTGGCAAATTGTTACTGATCTGTCATATAAATCTACAATAGAGTATGATTTTCCAATCGTGTAGTTTTAACATAAATTGCACATTTATTCAGCTGAGAGTGATTTCGTACTTGTCGTGAATTAATATTGAATGTGAATTAATATTCAATTAATATTGAACGGTAATATTGAACATGCCTGTGAATTACTATAATATTGAACGTTTTTTTATAAAACATGTTTTTTCTAACACACTAATAACCGAAGAAGTAGGCAGATAAGATTGACCTACACATTGTTCTACTATGTTATGTCGACTGCTCAATATCTATAATCGTGTCATGCACATGCTTATATGCAATATTTTCTTCACAATGTTTTTTCATACATTATATTTAAAGTGAACTTATTGAAGTGAACACTGTTGTATTAACAAACTTCAAAATTTAGAAATCCTCAAATCGGTGAAATTGGGTGAAAATATAGTTAATAATCAGATTCCTCCTTTTACTCCTTTCTCCTTAAATACTTTGTCTATATTAAATCCCAAGCTTCCCTTCCCAATCAAATGAAAATGAATCATTTATTTATTTCAATGTAATAATGTATTTTCAAATTTACGTTTTTTTCTAAATTACATTTTTTCAATATTTTTTTATTATCATCATGTGTTATTATTATTTATAAATTTTTACTGTTAAAAAATAAAAGTAGAAACCTACTTATAACAAATAGCACAGATTAATTTTTAAATTAGAATTTTTGTATCGAATTTTAAAGCGTTTTTTATTAGTCTTCTTTGTTTAGTTTTTATTATATTTTTACACCTGAAGATGGAGGTATCCACCGAAACATGTCGTGTTTTTTTAAATATTTTTTATTAAATAGTGGATTAAACAAAGTTTTTCAATTTTCCTAAATATATTTAAAGTGTTCCCAGCGGCCCACCTCAGCATCTTCATTTCTTCTACGTGTAGCTTCTGCTCTTCTTCCCAGCATTCTGATCCGTATAGCATAGCAGTTCTTACGGCGGTCTGGTACACCTTTCCTTTTATTTGCACCGGTACTTTGCTATCGCAAAGTACTCCTGAAAGGGCACGCCATTTAAGCCATCCTACTTTTATTCTATGCTCTACGCCTTTTTAATTGTGCCATCATTGGTAAAAACAGAATCGAGATATCTTAAGTGGTTCACCTTTTTTTAATGGGATGCCTCCCAGGTATATGGTCGCTGGTTGAGTCCTGCCTTTTAAGAAACTGCAAATCCACATAAAACGGGTCCAGTACCTTAAAATATCTAGCTAAATTTCTAAAATACACTTTTTGTTCCCAAAAAATAATAAACGTGTGTGTAAATTTTAAATTGGCGATGAGGTTCGCAACCTATCACACCGCGTCTCCCGCGGGGCGAAAATAAAGTGGAGTGCCGCATCGGTTAAAGTGTGACAGTCCATTCTTTCTGCCTACTCTCCCGGAGACAGCGTGATGGTTAGTTAGTTAAAATTATGAGAAAGCAAAAAAAAATATGTCAGTAAAGCAATATAAGTTGATTTACTCTGCTAATCTCTTTTAAAAAATTGCGTGAAATTAATAAGTTAAACAAATGATTTTACTGAAATCTCTTGATGGAAGTTCATTTTAAATAATAATTAAATAAAACGATGTTTTTAACCTACTTCCACTTTTGTCTTTATTTAGACAGCGACCGGTTTCGCCAGGCTCGCTGGCATCGCTGACCAGTCTGTCGATGCCAGCGAGCCTGGCGAAACCGGTCGCTGTCTAAATAAAGACAAAAGTGAAAGTTGTTAAAGAACATCGTTTTATTTAATTATTAGTTAATAAGTTAGTTTAAATTTTATTTAATAGTTTCCTTATGCACGTTAATGATTTTATTACTAAGCGACGGGTTGAATTATTTTTTAATATTCCCATCCGCGGTGTTCTGAATGTGTTAATATAATGGGTTATACGTTAACGTTAATTTGACGTACATCCAGCGCTTATAATTAGATAACCTCTAATGGAAATAACCTCCGCCCCTATCGGCGCAAGGCAATCTATATTTTTCCACCCGCGATTAAAGGCATGTTGCATCATCGTTAATTATACAAAGTTTCATTTAATTTGAGCACGGAGTTTTATTGTTGACTATTCCCTATAAAACAATAGATTTTTAAAACTAACTAACTAACTAACCATCAGGGGTAGGCAGAGAGGATGGATCGCCACAATGGTCTGTCCTGGCATACCTCTCGGGATTCCTCTACATTCATACATCGTATCATGCACGCACGTCGATTATTCCGACCTTGAATGTGGCCGCTTTTTAGTAATTGATTAATTTGGTCATGCCATATTTTTCTCGGTCGTCCTCGGCTTCTTTTTGCACTCACGCTGCTTGTGTACAACTTTTTAACCATTCTACTCTCATCCATTCGTTCCATATGTCCAAACCATCTCAAGCATCATTTTTTAATTTTATCCATGATGCAGTCATCTGCCTTACATTTCTTTCTTATTTCTTTGTTTGGTATTCTATCATATAACGTTTTTCCGCACATTCTTTTTAGTGATCTCATTTCTACGGCATTTATCCTGCTTTCATCCTTTTTTTCCAGCTCTAAGCTTCACTTCCACACATGAGGGTTGGCACTAGAATTCCATTGTGTACTGCCATATTTGCTTCTGTTATTATATTTATATTTGCAGTAATGACTTTGAGTACGCCATCTATTTTATTCCCAGCACCAACCCTTCTTTCGATGTCTTTTTCCATTTTTCCGTCCTTTGCAAAAATGCTTCCCAGATACGTAAATTCGGTAACATATTTTAATTACAATTCTAAAGATAACGATAGCTTGTTTATATATGTTTTTCCAGCTCTTCTATATTACAATATAATACGTATTAATGATCGTAATTTGCAGAATCACAAGTAGAAAATCTTCATCAACTTAGCCATCCAGTGATGGACATAGGCCTCCATTCCCAAATTCCATAACTCTCTATTCCTCGCTGCTCTTTGCCAGCAACTCTCTTGAGTCATCAGACCATGTTGTTTGCGGTCTGTCAGGATTTCTGCGACCGGTTCTCGGTCGCCACTCCAGGGTGCGTATGGTCCACCGATGATCCGTTGTCCTCGCTATATGACCTGCCCAATTCCACTTCAACGAGACTATTTTGCACGTTATGTCGGCAACTTTTTTCCGATCTCTCATTCATTCATTTCGCTTACTGTCTTGCGATAGAAAATATATATAATGAAATTTTTTAGGATAATATTTTCTATAACAGTTATTGAATTATTAAAAATATTTCCTTGATATATTACTATAGTTATACAATTACGCCGTTAGGCAGAGATAAGGGTACGGCACACCACTCTATCCTGACACACCTTTCTAACTTCCTTCACATTCATACAGCCAGTCATACACGTACGTCAATTATTCCGACTTCTGAAATGAACGAACTTTAATATTTGATAAATTTAGTCTTGCCATATATTCCTCGGTTTTCCTCGACTCTACAACCCATTCATATCGTAAACGTACGTGTGGTTATTTAGGATGATTCTTCTTCTTTATGTATCTTGCCGGGTCTCCCCGAAGTTGACGACCATTTCAGAGAAAGTTTTTCTGTCCTGTGCGGCGCGAAACATCTCCCCCACAGTTGTGACGCAGGTTCATTCTCGCATTTTTCAAAGCCAGGAGAGCCGTCTTCTACCGAAGCTTCTGCGGCCCTTTATCTTCCCCTTCATGGCGATCTGAAGCAAGGTGTACTTATTGCCTCTAATTTATTATGATTATAACTGCGTAAATTTTCACGGTTGGAAGCGAAATGTTTTTTCGGATCTTAAGTATATCCGTGTCATTGTTTTCTTCAGCGTTTCGGAGTTCGTTATAGTCCATCTTGCAGAGATTGCATCTCATTGCATCTCTCTCAAGAGATTGCAACTCTCTCCATAGATTGCATCTCATTGCATCTCTCTCTAGAGATTGCAAGGATTTCCGATTATTATGTAGCTACATTACCATAGTAAGTTTTCCAAGAAATGTGGTCTATTGAATAAACCTCTATTAACTCAATGCCGTCACTTAATGGTTAGTTCCATTGGGGTAAATAACGCATCGGAAATGTTTCTTGCTACTCTGTCCCATAAATTACAATATTGACAAATGCAACATGCAAAATAAGATTTATCTCGATCTACATAAATTTTGGAATGACTTATATCTAATTGAATGATATTATTTACTTTGTAAATAACACTTTTATAATACAAATTAAATTAATTAAATACTCGGGATGCAGAAGCTCTGCGTGAATGTAGGAGTATCTCTACATGAAGGAGTATGGTAGCTATCCGTGGCTTCATCCAACCACATTTTTTTTGGGAATGCTTGGATCCAACTCTCTGCAGCTTCGAAGAGATGGGCATCTCATGACCCTTTTCTTTAGATTACTCGGGGGATGTTTTGAGAACTCGGCCATGCTGGAGGATTTTCGGTTTTTTGTTCCTGATAGATATATCCGACAGCGACAACATAGATTGTTTTACCTACCGGCCGCCAGAACAAACCTGCCTGTGGTGACACCGGTGGGAAGAGCAATTCATCTGCTGAACGCGATCTCCTCGGAGATCGACGTCTTTCATATTAGTGAAAGTACGTTCAGAAGGCAAATACTCTTAATTCTGGAGAGTATCCTGTCTTCTTAATATTGATCCATCACGCGTTTCTGGTAGTATACTATATACAATATATTATTTTACCTGTTCTCAATAGATGCCTTAAAAATTAATTTTGTAATGTTGGTTGATGAAATAAACTAATTTTATTTGATTTGATTAGTTCAATATTGTACATACAAAATAAATATTTTAAAATTTTTTCATGTCATTCTCATAAAATATAATGTAACTTTTGGAAAACAGACGTTTTATTTCATATAAATTATTAAATAATTAATTTTACATCATTTTTCTAAAAACAAAAATTAAAAATAATTAAAAAACTGAATTGACGAAGTCTCATCACTCCATAATCTGTCGAACTCAGATAATAGCAACGGCCAAGTCGGTTCCCAGGTTGCTTTTCAGCTCGACACGTTCCTCAAGCATGAGAGCTATGTTAAACCACTCACGATGAAGAAGGTAGATGGGTGTCTGCTCTTCAAGGTGAGATACGTTACTAATCTTGATAGGTCTGCAAAAGTACTAACCTTTTGGCGTGTGAGGGAAGCTGTTTAAAGCTAACAAGAAACCCTGGGTAGAAATAAAACACCCAACAATTTCCATATTAACTTCTCCCTTTATCTCCTTTATTGTAGTGATAATAACTGAAAACATATATAAACCTGAATTATATTTCTTGAATTGTGTCGAACAATTTAAAGTAATATTAGAATGAATTCAAAATTCACATTAAAAAACAGTATCGGAAAACTTATGTTTTCTGTATGTTTTGTGAAAGTACTCGTATAATATAAAAGCGGCTGGTTACGCGAAACTAAGGCATTTTTAAATGACATTGGAAAATACTATTTTCCGTGTACTAAGGAGAGGAGGAATCCTCGTGGACGAATGCAGCACTCCTCCTCTTAGGCAGACCTACCTGCTGAGAGCCGCCCCTCTGGTGCTTCCTTTCTGCAACAGTACCGCCTTGCAGCCTTGTCATTGCAGAAAGAATAAACAATGTCTCTCACACATTGTTAAATCCTTCGTTCATGGTTCTATTTTTATATTATACAATATATTGCTTAGGTTACATTGATGAAGACACTTTATTTAAGCTATTGCATTGATCTTAATGACATTTTGTAGGTAGCCAATCTATCGCTATCAGGCGAATTCTACACCAGACCAAAGACAGTGTGAGATCACACTACAGTCATAGATCTTGCCATTCTGTCACAAAGGTTGTCTTTGCCTTGCATTGACTTAATTCTCCATCATTATGGTGCCAATCATATTCTTGATGGCCTCTTACATATCCCTGCTCTCCAACATATCCTACACTATATTATCAAAATAAATGAAAATAAACAAAGATAAAACCGTTTGTAGAGATGAGCGCCAAATAAATATAGAGATGGCTGGAACTGCGATCAAGAACGTAAAGTCTTTTGTTTAGCTGGGGAGCAGCATTACATGGGATGGTCGATCAAAGAAAGACGACGATAGTGGTATCCACCAGGCTAAACTTGCCTTCAATAAAAAGTCTAAAATATTCGAGTCCAACAACATAGACCTAAACCTCCGAAAACAACTTGTAAAAACATTAGTGTGGAGTGTTTTACTCTACGGCTGCGAGACTTGGTGCCGGGGCGAAAGAGAACGAAAAAGGCCGGAGGCATTTGAGATGTGGACTACCAAATAATTGCTCATGTTTCATGGAGGGACCATATTACAAATGAGAAGGTTCTCAACAGAATTGAAGAGAATAGGCACATGTTGAACACCATAGCGGAGAGGTGCGCGAGATGGATTGGTCATGTGTTGAGACACGAATGTTTCCTGCATGATGTATTGGAGGTGATTGTCGAGGGATCGATTGGCAGAGGACGTCCTCACCAGTAGTACCTAGACCAGATTTGCCGAGATATGGGCTGCACCTCTTATGCGGAGTTGAAGAGAGTTGCCGAGGACCGAACGGAGTGGAAGAGGAGATGCATCGCCTTGCTGCAGACCAATCATTCGATTGAGACCGAAGAAGGAAGATATTATAGAAGGAAGTTTCTTTTTGCTTATTGTCGATCAAACATAGATATAAAATGCGAAATTGCAATAATAAAAATACATAAGATATACTGATATCTCATTTCAGTAATATTTTATCCGTATATAAAATATCGCCTCTTGTTGAAGTTCTTTTCAATATCTCGAAGCAATAAACATGTAAGTGAATCCATTCAGAAAATTCTGAAATACTTCTCGTGTCAGCGGATTCTTTGAACTAGTCAATAAAAAGATTTTTCAAATCTAAAACGGAATGCGCTTCATAGAAATATCTCAAAAGCTCAAGCTGATATCTTAGACGATCGCGAGTAGCAATGCATTTCTCTTGAGATGACGACAAAGAAGTTCTTTGAATTACGACATTCAAAGGAACAAGAAAATCTAGTTCACATTACAAACTAGCGCGAATAATTGGAGTACTTCTTTGGTTTTTATTTTATCATAGCAATAAAAATATTAATATTTTTATTTCAGACACTTGAATTTAACATTTTTAATTAGACTGTTATTAAAAATAACATCGGTATACTCGTATATGATTATACTGAAACAGTGTTTTCAGTATATGGGTTACTTTCTAAAAAGTTAACAAATAATTAGCACTAAAAAACTGTTATAATTCCTGATGTCTTTCAAGATGCATGTTATGTGACTATTTAAAAAAAAACATTTTTATTATATCATTTTATTATAACCGTATGTTCAATTAATATGCGTTAAATTCTAAAATATGTTTAAATAATTAACACTAAAAAACTGTTATTTATCCTGAAATCTTTCAAGAAGCGTAATTTAATTTTATATTCAAACTTTATTATATTTTACTAATATTTCATATTTAAAAAAATATATAATAACACATAACATTTACTAAAAAATTTGCATCGAGGCAGGTTCGATCACAACCGAAATATGTCTGTTCAAAGAAAAATTAAGCGTTGTGAAAATACGAATTGTAAAAAATAAGTAACCATCACTCTCTCTCTCTCTCTTTCTCCGAAGGGACATGCAGAAAGAATGGACTGCCACACTTTTTTTTCCTGATATACTTCTCTCGCTTCCACAATATGTATACATCGTGTCATGCACGCACGTCAATTTCCTCGCGTGGCCAACATTCATTTTTTAATTAATTTGATCATGCCACGTTTTCCTCAGTTTTCCTCTATTTCTAGTTCCATTTACATTGTTAAAATATACTTTTCTTACCATTCATTTTTTCAACATGTCTAAATCATTGTAATATTCCTTTCATTATTTTGTACACTTTCATTCGCACTGTATTAACTTCTATTTATTACTTTTGTATTAAACTTATATTTCGACACTCTATCATAAAATATTTTCCCCACATCAGTCCAAGAAATCTTATTTATTCTAATGATATACTTCTCTCCTTTCCTCAATATATATACATCGTGTCATGCGTGCACGTAGATTTCCTTAAATGACCAACATTCAATTTTAAATTAATTTACATTGTTAACATATACTTTTCTTACCATTCATTATTTCCACTTAGTTTGCAAGTTCCATGCTTTGCTTCCATGTATAAGGGAATATAAGTTCTAATATTCTAATAAATACGAATAATATTTATTTGAATATTCTAACAAATAAAATTAAAAATCGTTTTATATTTTAGGTCATTGTATAGCAACTAAGCATCAGGCGGGCTGTCTTTGCTGAACAAACAGGAATCTGTTTACAAACCCGACCAGTTTGATCTATTATACAACCTTAGAGTAATTTATGATCAGATTACCTCGCTTCCGAGTAAAGTGCCGTGGCTTTGAACGTGATAAATTTCCTTCCGCGACACGCAATATCCCATTTTTGCAGCGACTTAATATCTCACAAAAATGCATGTGTCATCACGTGAGTTATAAATCAACTTTCTTCGATGTCTATAAGAAATTTCAATAAATTCGTACCTTATGTAAACAAACGATGATTTATTAAAAGATTGCATTTATAAAATTTCCAAAGATTATGCGATATAATTATCGTTTTTTTTATACGTACAGCAATAATAGTATTCTTTTGTTTTTGAAAATTTGGTTTGGTTCATGTGGTGCTCCTGTTAATTTGGAGATATTTCGCGTATAAGTGAATTGTTTTGGTCAATTTAACTGTTGCCGCACTTTATAATAGTTAATTGTGACACGTAATACGTTTGTACTGTTTTGCTGTTAAAATTATATTAGTTTTATCGTTTTTATAAATAATTTTGACAGGTGTAAAAATAAATTTTTTATTTGTTCCAATGACAATTTGAATAATTCCTTCAAAATTATTTCAAAGTTCTTGCTGGTTAAGTGCCTAATTACAGCTAATTTAAAAAAAACGGTGGATACGTTGAACATAAATTAAATAAACACAAAAGTCCGGATCGTCCATGTCAACATGTGCAACATCGAAAAAAACATTATGTGTTATTACATTATGTGCCAAATTAAAAAAACGACGGATTCGTGGAACATAAATTAAATAGACAATATGTGCACCATCTAAAAAGAACATTTTGTGTTAAATTATTTTTATTTTGTTATTTTATTTTATATCATTGTATTTTATATTATTTATTTTAGATTTATTTTGTGGGTGTTGCACGATCAGAGTGTGCGCGGGAGATGCCTATTGGTGGCGATGAGGTTCGCAACCCACCACACCGCGTCTCCCGCGGAGCGAAAAGAGAAGGATGGAGTACCGCATCAGTAAAAGTGTGACACTCCATTCTTTCTGCCTACCCTTTTAGGGAGATGGCGTGATGGTTAGTTAGTTAGTTAGTTAGCAAAAATATTATTTTTTCTTCTTCTTATTCCCTATTAGACCCTTGGTCTATTCTTGTTGTTAGGCTGGACTCTTTTAGGAAGATGACTACAAGCTATTAATCAATATCGATATTGAATATCTGTTTTTTCCCATCTTTATTGTAATTGTTTACAATATTGTGTGTAGTTTCTTCCCCAGCTTATAATTTTGTGTCCTATATAAACCGAGTCTTTCTGTAGTATTTTTAGTTGAATGTAACACCTGACGATGCTATCGTCGATAGAATTTTGAAAGAAATATAAACGATTGTGTTATTCTATAACTGTGTTTTTTTAAACAGTTAATAATGTTGAAATTTCAATGTGTTTTCGCCAAAACAATGGATTTCTTGAATATATATAGTCTTGAAAACAGTGAAGATTCTGCATTGCTTTGGATCTGGACTTTATCCACGAAGTAAAAACAACTTTAAAACTATTATTTCGAATGTGTATTCCATTTTTATATTGATTTATTTTGTTCAAATGATAAATTATGATAAATCTGTTTTAATTTTAAAAGATTTCTTTTTTATGTACACAAATACGAGTTTTTGTAGACAAATACTGGATTTTACCCATTACGGGTTAATCGTTAAGAATTAATTTTATCTCAATAGAGACGAAGCTATAAATTATTTGGAAACAGAATATGGTGGACGAGGACTGATGACCTTTAATGATTGGGTTAAGCGATCGCTTTATGTAATGACAGGTCATAAGTCCTGTAAACGCCTCGATCACCAAATTTTGTTTCCAAATAATTCACGTCTTCGTCTCTATTGAGATACAATTCATTCTTAAATATTTTTTTTATTGAAATAATATACGAGTATTATACATATGGACTAACGAAAGATCAAAAAATGATAAAATAGCAATAAGTCTTCCTCTTTCTCCGTTTCCTTATTACTGAGGTCGTGATCTATGGAACTGCCAGTAGCTAAAACAAAACACCTCCAATCCTCTCTGTTCTCCGCAGTCCGCACCGCCGACTACAGGTTTCCCCCGGCCATCTCCTTAATCTGGCCTATACTTATTTTTCCTGTAATACTTCTTCTGACTGTATATATTTTTTCCGGGTTACTAGGCTCTCTTCTGTCAATGTGACTAAGAAAACTCAATACTCGCCTACTGCATATTAGCAATTAGTCCTTAAGACTTCAGAATTCGATGTGATGAAAATACGCAACCTGTCATTAAAAAATGTCAATTCAAAATATTTAATAACGTTTATTTCATCTTTCCAGAAATGCCTCACGACCCTGGACCTGACTTCCCTGGGGGTGGGATCTTGCGTGGGTACAGGGATGTACTTGGTGAGCGGGATGGTGGCACGCAACGTGGCTGGCCCGGGCGTGGTCATCAGTTTCATAATTGCAGCCCTTGCGAGTGTCTTTTCAGGTAAACACACTTAATTACACCCAATTGTAGTACATTATAAAGTTTATAACTAATTAACTTACCCTTATACCATTTATACTAAAATGTTTACTATATAAGATTCCACTGTTGTGATATTCCATTATGTGTTTGGATTTGTAAGTGCTGAGCATTGAAAGAAAAAATATACTAGTTTAAATCTGCCATGTATTCCTTTTGCTTGGCTTAAACAACTGTTCAGTCCCGAATGAACGAGGACAGACCTAGGAAGTGCATGAGCGAGGCTGACGAAATGGCGCTGCTGCGTCCTATAACAGCCTCGTGTCAGCGATGGGAACGCTTCTATAATTAACTAACCATCACTCCGTTTCCAAAGAGATAAGCAAAAATAATGTTCAATAGTTTCAATAAGTTTCAATTTTCTTCAATATTCGCCTTCACTTTGCGTTATGTTTTTTTTAATTGAATAAGTATAAATACACTTGGTATTACAACACCTCATTTCACCTAACACAGATATGTTTCGATAATAAAATAATCTTTATCGAAATACACAATTTTACCTTTAAAATAGTAAAAAATTCTGCATATGATAAAGGTTATGTGATAACCGAAACATTTATGTATGAAATGAAATACAGAGTTGTAATACCAAACATAGAGTGTAATTATATTTATTCAAATATGCTTCATAAATTCCTCAGTCATCCTATATTTTTCATTTAATTCATATCGTTAACGTATTCTTTCTAGGGCTTACTTTTTTCATTCGTTTTTCCATGTTTCCAAACAAATTAACCTTTTAAAGTTTTAAATAATTAAAATTTTGGGTAGCTTGATATTTCATTCTATTTATTCTGCACTGATTCACTGGCGCAATAGTAACAGAACGATGTAAATTCCCTTTGTAATCGCCCACGCAAGAAATTTTAAATACCTAGCAACTTCTTAAGTCACGCTAAGGCAATCAGCTTCCTTTCTATCTTTGTTGAAGACAATTCATTTCTATAATTAACTTCCTTTTAGAATTAAAGAATCGCAATAGACCATTTCCATTCAAAACTGTTATACATTTTCTATCAAATTCGTCAGCTTAGAAAATAAATAAGTCAAGAACAAATGAATTGTTAATTTAAACCACGTTGCTGAATAATGACCTCCACAGAAACTGGAGTTTGCATTTAATGAATTATTATCAAACAAAAACGTATCCAAAAAAGCTAGAATGACAGTGCACAATGGTGTTCTTCTACCGACCCTTATATATGGAAGCGAAGCATGGAACTGGCAAAAGAAGGATGAAAGTAGAATAAATGCAGTAGAAATGAGATCTCTTAAACGAATGTGTGGATACTCTGTGTATGATAGAGTGTCGAATGAAAATATAAGAAGTGAATGCGGTGCGAATGATGGTGTCATGAACACAATAATGAAAGGATCATTAAGATGGTTTGGACATTAGGAAAGAATGAATGAAGAAAGAATGGTAAAAAAATTATATGTTAATGATGTAAATGGAACCATAAATAGAGGAAGACCGAGGAAAACGTGGCACGATCAAATAAATAAAATATTGAATGTCGGCCATGTGAGGAGTCAGAGAAATCGACGCGCGTGCATGACACGATGTATGAATGTTGAGGAAGCGAAAGAAATATGTCAGGAGTGAAAAGTGTGGCAGTCCATTCTTTCTGCCTACCCCTTCGGGGAGACGGCGTGATGGTTAGTTAGTTAGTTTTTTTTTATTAATGATCAATATACACAGAGTAAAATTTATTTACGTTTACTGACAATTAATAATAGTTTATAAATTATAAGCAATATGCACTGCTTTACTGTCAATTTCAACAATAACCACGTGTTTTGCTTAGAACGTGGCGTTTGTATAACTGATTGATTTGCGCATGCGCGTTAGGTATACCGCTATTACGTTCATAAACTGGGCCTTTCACGAGTGATGTTAGTCAGTTTGGTGAATTTACATTGCGTAGATTTTCACGGTTGGTAGCTGTATTTTTTTGGGATCTTGAGAAAATCCGCGAAGCTCGTCTTTCTGAACCAACGTTTCGGAGATCGTTGCAGTCTCCATCTTCAGGGTGGTTATGTAGATCTGCTTTAGGTGCAGTGGGTGTTGTATGCTTAACCCCTTCTTGATAGAAATACGAGTAACATGGATTTTTCCAAGATGGTAGTTTTCCGTGGCACTATCCCACGGCATTTTTTGGGAATGCTTGGGACCAACTATCTGTAGCTTCATAGAGATTGGCATCTCATTACCCATTTCTTTAGAATAATCAGGGAGTTTTTCGGCGGCCAGAACCAACCTGCCTCAGGTGACACCGGTGGGAAGAGCAAATAGTCTGCTAAACGCGGTCTCTTCGGAGATCGTCTTCTTTCATATTAGTAAAAGTACGTTCCGAAGTCAAATCCTTTTGACTTAACATAGTATCTTGTCTTCCTAATGTCGAACCATCTCTCATGCGTTCCTGGTATAATATTTTATATATTACATTTTACCTATAAAATTAATGTAGTAACTATTTTCATCTACTTAAGGGTGTTTATAACTTGAAAAATTATAGAAATATAGACCTTAATGTTGCCGGTCTGGTAATTATCCGTTTTTAGCTTATGACCTATAAAGGGTTAAGCTTTAATATTGTTTGTAATGTCTGTTGAGATAATAAACTGATTTGATATAAAGATCCCAGAATACATAAGAATTAACATTGATGGCTAATTTCATCATGTCGCACTTTCGTAACAGAGTGGGAAGCAGCTTTCAGTTTTACCCTCTACTTAACAAGCCAAAAGAAGTATTTTTTTTAATATTGCATCTTATACACACGTGACAGCCTTTCGCTTTACAAACGAGCAATTGCGAGACTCCCCATAGATAAGGGCCGGAAACATTTGAAAGTTCAACGTACGTTGTCTTTTACATATAATCGCCCCATTTCAGATGCTTAGTGTTGAATCGCTTCAAAGGCTCCAACAGTTGCATGTGCGAAGCATGCTCTTGTGTCAATAGCATCTGCATAAGCCAACAGTTATACTGACCGCGTTCGGTCCCAAGTAACATTCTCAAAGGCTTTGTTATACAGCACACGGACAAGTGCTTCCCCTGCCCGTTGAAAGTATAATTATTCCCAATTACTTACCTTTGATGTACGTGAAGGCAATGTGGCGGTCCATCGTATGAATCTAACGTTTCGTGGAAATAAATGTTAAAAACGTTTTAACCTACATTATTTGACGTATATAATGATAATAAATTCTAAATACTTTAAAAATATATATTTTTGCATCTTTAAAATATTTCACGAATAGAACAATTTGCAGATTTATACGTCAGCATTTTAAAACTGTTTTTTAACTAACTAACTAACTAACTTACCATCACGCCGTCTCCTCGGAGGGGTAGGCAGAAAGAATGGAACGCAACACTGTTCTGTCCTGACATACGTCTCTCGCTTCCTCTACATTCATACATCTTGTCATGCACGCACGTCGATTTTTCCGACTCCTCACGTGACCGACATTCAATATTTGATTGATTTGATCGTGCCACGTTTTCCTCGGCCTTCCTCTATTTCTAGCTCCGTTCACGCCGTTTACATAAACCTTCTTTACCATTCTGTCTTCACTCATTCTTTCTATGTGTCCAAACCATCTTAATGACCCTTTCCTTATTTTGTTCATAACACTTTCATTCGCACCACATTCACTTCTTATACTTGCATTTGTCACTCTATCATAAACAGATTTGTCACACATTCGTCTTAGAGATCTCATTTCTACTGCATTTATTCTACTTTCATCCTTCTTTTGCCAGTTCCATGCTTCACTTCCATACATACGGGTCGGCACAAGAATAATGTTTTTAATAAATTAAAGATGTTTAAATAGTCCATTGTTAAGGCCAAAGCTCTATGATACATAAAAATTATTAACTGATAAAATATAAAACGCTGTTTATGATATCACAAATTTTTTTCCTGACAGCTGTTTCGTCAACCTATGTTGACATCATCAGGTGTTACAATTTTTTTTCAACTTCTTATTATTTTTCTTCTTCTCTTTAAAGACCTTTGGTCTGTTCCTGAAATCAGGCTGGCCTGTCTTGGGAGGTTGACTCCCAACTATCTCTCCATCTCTTCGGCGGTCTTCCGGGGGGACGGCAGCCGGCAGGAATCTGATGCGCCACAGCGTGTGGGATTCTGGTGGGATCCATCATCTGCACGTGCGCATTCCAGTATCTTCTCCGTTGTGTGCCCCATCTCACGATATCCTCCACCTTGCAGATCTCGTGGATAGCCGTTTTTCAACTGTTAAAAATAATTATTTAAAAAAAAAAAAAAAAAAATGTGATACCATAAATTGCGCTTCATATGTTTACAATATATAAATGTTTAAAACGATTTATTTTATATATTATATAATATAATACATATTTTTGTATCAAAGAACTTCTCCTTCTTCTTCTTATCAATGACAGCCAAGTCTCGTAGGGATGATCCTGAACATGGTGTCGCTTTTTTTATTTTTCTCGCCATTGTGGTGGAAAGTTTGACCGGATATTTATCGTTTCTAAAGGTCTTAAAACATTATATTGATAACACATTAGAACAAAACAAACAACAACACAAACCATTACGCCGTTCACCAGAAGGGGTAGGCAGAGAGAATGCACCGCCACATAACTGGATCCTGATCACGTCTCTAGCTTCCTCCATATTCATACAGCAAGTCAAACACGCACGTCGATTCTTCCGACTTTTAACATGGCCGACTTTTAAAATTTGATCTGATCTTTTAAAATCAATCTGCTCTTGCCAGGTTTTCCTTGGTCTCTCACAACTCCATACTTCATTCGAATCGTCACAGTATATATTCATAATTATTATTCTTTCATCCATGCGTGCCATATGTTCAAACCAACGCAGTGATCCTTTCATAATTTTGTTTCATACTTTCTTCCGCTCTACATTGCTTTCTTAAATCAGCATTTGAAATTCTGTAATATATCGTTTTACCACCCATACGTCTTTCGGGACTATTCTCTACCGCATTTATTCTGCTCTCACCCTTCTTCTTCCAATCTTATGCTTCACTTCTATACACCGATGTTGGTACTAAAACTCCACTGTGGACGGCCTTTTATTTTTTTTGTAAATGTGCATATTTTGTACAAAAGAAAAAGTTATCAATATCGGGTGGTGGTCTTGGAGATTGAACGCTTGGCTCTTGATCCAGGGGATTTGGGTTCGAACCTGGACGCGACCAGATTATTAGATTATTTCTTCATAATAATGAGCTATTTTCTGCTCATATTGAAGATTGTAAAACAAAATTCTAATATCATTAATTCAAATCTTTGGTGTAAGTATTTTTTTTTATGTATAATATACGAGTATAACTCATTTTGATAATGATCTTAGGTGAGAAGTGAAAAACTCTAAAGTTTTTTTTAAATTTTCTAGTATAAAAATAAATAAGTTGATAGCGACGTGGGTGAAGATGACTTGACTTAAAAAAATATGTCACGTGTTAAAAAAAATGGTAATTAAACATGGATTATTCATGTTCATTTCAGATAAACCAAATTAATAGCACTTCACTCCTTCCATATCATACGGCAGAAATGATTTTCTTTAAGAGTTTTACCTTTTGTTGAGGGAAATAATCTTCAAACAATCTCAAACGTATCTTCAACCGATCTTCGAGCAATCTTCTAGCAATTTTCGTAAGTGCTTTGTAGGAGCACATTGATAGCCGATCTCGTGCAAATACGGATTTCACAGATTTTCTACAAAGGAGTATTGCAAGATGTTACACGATTATTTATAGCGTAAACACTGATATCTAATTGTTAAATAAGTTTGAACTGAAAGTTTTACAATTTTAATGAGCACTCTAATTAGAAGATATTTTAGATTTGAATAAATAGAATAACGATTTTTATTTTCATAAAACTTTAGTTTTAGATTTGAAGACATATTTCATCACAATCAAATCATGTCTACAAATTGAAAAACAGTGTTGTGAAAATACAAAGTGTTGTTCCTTTAAACCGCCCTGCCTCCAAGTAACTTGTAAAAAAAATCACGTTTTTTTTACAAATTTATAATAATTAAATTAAATGCCATCGATTAGGTCTTAACGTTGATTTTCAAGCCCAGATCCTCTCCTGTTATATCAATTTTATTTAGGAGTTCTTGAAGATCGGGTAAACTGTCAACTAAAATAACTGTGTCATTAACATACCTGATGTTATTAACAATAACCCCATTAACCTTCACTCCAAGGCTGGAGTTTTCAATATATTGGAAGACTTGATTGGAATAAAAGTTAAACAATATGGGTGACAAAATACAACCTTGTCGAACTCCTCTGCGTATAGAAATTTTGGCTGTCCTTTCATATCCATGTCTCATCTCCGTAGATTGATACCTCTACGGAGATGAGACATGAGATTCTTAATAAAGTTTTTGTCCTTAGAATCAATATTGCAGGCGTTGAGCATTACCATCATCACCTGTTTCTTAAGAGGAATAAACGCCCCCTAAGTCGATTCCCAGCTGTTTATCTATTTTTAGTGGTCTACCCGGGGATCGTCTAGTCGGTGTTGGTCGTGAATCACAGTATGAGGGAGTCTAGACAGATCCATTCTTCTTACGTGTGCACGCCTCTGCCACCCTCACCTAACGTCATTTGAGACCTCGAAATTTTCCCTTATCCTGATTATGTTACAGTTAAAATATAATAATTATTATTTGGATTATGTGTTGAGGGACGAAACATACCACCTCCTCGGTCGATAAGCATTAGGGACGTTGAAGAGTTAGCAGAAGGCAGTAATCCTGTTTGCGGATTTTAAGAGAGTGGACGTGAACGAGCAGAATTGTCGATCTGTTCCAAGTGGTGCAGGGTAGATATGCTTTCGCTGCAGTGATAGCCAAAGTTAGGGGGGACCTGCTACCGCACCAGAAGAAGAATATATTTTAAAACATTTTGATAATTCAAGTCGCAATTCCAACTTCTTTCAAAACATTTCAAATCATTTCTCATTTAATTTAAATAATATCCTATTTCTTAAAAAAATCAGTAACTGGTCACCACAGTCTTATTTTAATTAAGCGATAATAAATAGATTGAGTTTTTTAATCGAGTTTATTTTATTAAAGGATTGCATAAAAGTTTATTAAGAAGTTAAGCGAAGCGGAGAAGTTATTCAAATCGGAATTGTAGTAAAGTACTTGTGAAAATTCTTAGCCTGGAAAAGCATCTGAACAAGTTAAATTATTTTATTTAACCCTTTCCGGATATTTGAATTTGCCGTTTTATGGCTCTGCACAATTAGATTTCCATTCATTTGATAAGAAAGGTGTCATGGAACTAGTTAAATTTAAATGAACGTATTAAAAGCATTACATGAAAAATTAGATTTATATTTAGCATTTTTATATTTTTATCAACGTTTGTTTTATTCAGCACCATCATGTTTATTGTGATGCCAGTAAAGAGAGCAGGGTGATTTTCTGAAGCTATACCAGCTGATGAATCAACTTGACTGGAGTGACCTGTACAACTTGACCACCGTAAATGATGCCCTGCAACATTTTTACAGTGTCATTTATAATTTATTTGATTTATGTTTTCCCAGAAAACGCATGAGCAATGGTGGGTGGAGATATCCGAGGTGGTTTTCCAGGGAAATCATCGCGGACATTAAGACCAAACATACTCATCATGTGAAGTACGAGCGGAGTGAGTACGAGCTTTTCAGTCTGTACCGCTCGGTGGTGAAACGCAATGTTCGATCAGCCTTTCGAGCATATGTGGGTACCATTGAGGGAAATCTTATGGATGACCCCGGATCCTTCTGGAACTATATAAAAAGTTTACGAAAGAATGGTGGCATCCTTAACACCATGATGCATGGGGATAGAGAGGTTGAGGGTGTAGATATAGCGAACGCATTCGCTAAGCACTTTCAATCTGTCTATAGCAATGTTCCCCCGCGGCTTAATTTCAATTCAGCGACTAATTTAAGTGCCAATTATTGTAGTAATAGCTTTGTCATATCGCACATAGATGCGAATGATATCAAATCCTCCATCAAGGCTATGAAGGATTCGCACTCGGTTGGTCCTGATTTTCTTCCCATCTATTTCTTAAAAGGCTGCTCTGAGCTCCTATTATCTCCACTGTATTTTCTATTTAACCTATCGTTAAGTACAAATACTTTTCCTGATCTCTGGAAACTTTCCAGGATCAGTCCTATTTTCAAGAGCGGCGCAAAAGAGTCGGTCGAAAACTATAGACCTGTAGCGATACTGTCGGCTCCAGCCAAGCTATTTGAATTTATTTTACACAAATTTATATTTCCCAAAGTAGAACCCCACATTATAACAGAACAACATGGGTTCAGGAAGGGGCGTTCTACTGAAACTAATCTCATGGTATTCACAGAATACATATCAAAGGTCTTGGATAAAGGTCACCAAGTTGACTGTTCTTATAATGATTTCTCAAAGGCCTTTGATACTGTGAACCATGACATTCTGATAGAAAAGCTATCTCAAATTGGATTCTCCTTTCAGTTGATGATGTTTTTCACTAGTTACCTCAAGGGGAGAAAACAATTCGTCTCATACGGAATTTTTCAATCGGAACCTTTTCTTGTATATTCAGGGGTGCCACAAGGTTCAAACTTAGGGCCACTCCTCTTCACCATCTTCATAAATGATATTGCGAAGGTGATAAACTTCTCGCGATTTCTTTTATTTGCCGATGATCTGAAATTATTCCTGGAAATTAAAAAATCCTGAAGACTGTCTTCGCCTCCAGTCGGACATCAATAATATTGTTAACTGGAGCCACAGTAATCAAATGCAATTCAATGTCTCTAAATGCGTTATGCTATCATTTACTAGAGCATTGAGAACTGTATATCATAGATACACAATGAACAACCAGCAACTGGCACATGTATCTACGATGAAGGATCTCGGAATCATCTATGAGAGTAGGCTGACTTTTCGTGCACATATCGAGAGGATTTGTGGCATTGCACTGAGGATGTTGGGGTTCATCGTCCGGACCGGAAGAGTTTTCAGGGATCCCAATGTGCTCAGAGTCCTATACAACGCATTGGTTCGGAGCAGGCTCGAGAGTGGTTCTGTGATATGGAGTCCTCACGAGGCGAGATATTCCGTTATGCTGGAGAGGGTTCAGAAAAAAATTCTGAGGTATCTCTACATGAGGGAGTATGGTAGTTATCCGTGGCTCTATCCCACGGCATTTATTCTGGGAATGCTCGGAGCCAATTCTTTACAGCTTCGAAGAGATGGACATCTAATAACCCATGTCTTCAGATTAATTAGGGGATACTTTGAGAACTCGGCCGTACTGGAGGATGTTGGTCTTTTTGTCCCCGATAGATATCTCCGACAGCGACAGCACAGATTGTTTACCTACCGGCCGCCAGAACCAATCTGCCTCTGGTGACACCGGTGGGAAGAGCAATTAGTCTGCTGAACGCGGTCTCCTCGGAGATCGACGTCTTTCATGTTAGTGAAAGTACGTTCAGGGGGCAAATACTATTGACTTTAGAAAGTATCTTGTCTTCCTAATGTCGAACCATCTCTAATGCGTTCCTGGTACTTTGTTGTATTATAATAATATTTTACCTGTACTTAATAGATGCCTTAAATATTTTACTGTTTGTAATGTCTATTGAGTTAATAAACTGATTTGATTTGATTGATTTGAATAAAACTGAAGATTTTCTAAACAAATTCTGTACTCGTTAGGGAGTATTTCTGGTTTGACATGCCGTTGGAAATCAACGCTTCGAACATTTTAAAATGATTAGTCATATAAAATGTAATTTGTTAAATGTGACTGTTTATTCATTTTTACAATTTTTAAGTTTTAATTTTGTGTTCTAAACCTTTATTATGTACTCTTCAATTTGGATTAAATATAGGGTTTTCATTAAAGAAAACTCGAACTTTGAAATGAAATTAAACAATCTGTCTCAGTGATATTGACACAATTTTTATTTAACTTTAAAGAACATTTAATGACATAAATAACTAACTAACCATCACGCCGTCTCTTTGAATGGGTAGGCAGAAAGAATAGACTGCCACACTTTTCTTTCCTGGCATATTTCTCTTGCTTCCTCAACATTCATACATCGTGTCATGCACGCGCGTCAATTTCTCTGACTCCTCACATGGCCGACATTCAATATTTGTTGTTTTTGATCGTGCCACGTTTTCCTCGGTCTTCCTCTATTTCTGGTTCCATTTACATCGTTAACATCGTTAACGTTCAATGACATTATGTGCGAAATATAACTTTGGCCAAACGGCTGCCGCAGCTTTGCTGCAGGTAGTGTATCCAAGTTGTCAAAGGGTTTTTTTAATAGGGACGCTCAAACTTTGATAGCGTAGAGCGGCTATTTTGGTAAAGCGACAGCTGTTAAATTTGACAAAAATACTTGTTTTACCATTGAACGCTACACGCTTCAACAACACGTTAAATTATAAAAATGTATTATTAAATCAGTTCTCTGTTCGCCAATTTATGGCATTCATGGCCGTCCCGCAGAGTCCACAATACGTTGCTTCATGCATAAATTGGAGACTTTTGCGGCTTAAACTGGATGATATGGATACCGACAACAGATCGTTTCAACAGGACGGCGCTACATAGCATATAGCGCACGCCACGCTAGACATTCTGCACGAGCGATTAAAAATGGAGCGTTCTAATTGAAAGAATCTGTATACGAGTGTTTTTCTAATAGGTGTTCAGAGCAGTATATGACATTGAACTAACTAACTAACTAACCATCACGCCATCTCCCCGAAAGGGTAGGCAGAGAGAATGGACTGTCACACTTTTACTGATGCGGCACTCCATCCTTCTCTTTTCGCTCCGCGGGAGACGCGGTGTGATGGGTTGCGAACCTCATCGCCACCAATAGGCATCTCCCGCGCACACTTTGATCGTGCAACACCCACAAAATAAATCTAAAACAAATAATATAAAATACAATGATATAAAATAAAAATAATTTAACACAAAATGTTCTTTTTAGATGGTGCACATATTGTCTATTTAATTTGTGTTCCACGAATCCACCGTTTTTTTAATTTAACACATAATGTAATAACACATAATGTTTTTTTTCGATGTTGCACATGTTGACATGGACGATCCGGACTTTTGTATTTATTTAATTTATGTTTCACGTATCCACCGTTTTTTAAATTAGCTGTAAGTAGGCACTTAACCAGCAAGAACTTTGAAATAATTTTGAAGAAATTATTCAAATTGTCATTGGAACAAATGAAAAATTTATTTTTACACCTATCAAAATTCTCTATAAAAACGATAAAACTAACTGTGTGACATTGACATTATGTAATATCAATAACCAATACATGTACATTGTTTAGTTCAATTTTGACAAAAGACTGCGGCATAGATTCTATTCTAAACAATTTTATTCAGTTTAAACTCTTCAATTAAATAACTTTGTTTTGTGTATTACAATTGCATTTCATTTAACGCGACGAAAGTGCTGTCGCGTAAAATAAAATACAATTGTAATACACAAAACAAAGTTATTTAATGGAGCAGTTTAAAATGTTAAGGCATCATAGTGTTTCGGCCTAAACAATGGAATTTTATTCATATATATTTTGTTATTTCCATATCTAGTACGGTCGCCTCTCCTGATTTTTCTTTCAATTAAATGAATATTGAATTTCATACCAACATTTTAAAATGCGAGTTATAAAGGTTGTCATTTTAATTACTTGATTAATTTATATATGACACAAAAAAAATATTTGTTACATCTACGAAAACATATTTTGAATAACAGTGGTTCATAATGAATTCGAATAAAAACGTCTGTTTTCTAGAGATATTATTTTATTTAATGGGCATGTCAGTCTCTCCTTACTAAGGGATTAACAAATAAAAATAATAATTATTTTCTCCCACGTTTAATTAAATAAATTCTCTAGCTAAGAGCCACAAAACCTTAAATGATTTTTGGGCTCAAATGAGTATTGATGGTGTTTTCAGTCAGATTTTATTTATGTTACGATTCCGTCCAGAACACTTGTCTCTCCAAATTGTTGCTTCTTACTATACTATATACCGTGTATTGGATATACGTCAATAAATATTGGATACTGCGTCTATGATAATATTAATGTAACATACTACATTTCGGATGAAAATTCACTTAAAAAAATTCACTATGGTTCTCGGGTACAGAACTATAAATAAAACATTAATTCTAATGATTTTACTGGAACTTTTATTGGAAGTTCATTTTAAATAACAATAAATACGTATATCAACTTATTGAACGCTAAGGTATTAACACTGTGGAATTTTAAAGTAAAATACTTAGGAAATTGAAAATAACTTTGTTTAATCCACAAAACAAAAATGGTGTATTTTGTGAATTAAACAAAGTTATTTTCAATTTCCTAAGTATAACACTAAATATGAATAATGTTTTTTTTAAGAATAATTTCTACTCTTGTCTTCATTTTGACAGCACCACCGGTTTTGCTGGCATCAAAAAATGGTCTGTCAATGCCTGTTAGCCTGGCGAAACCGGTTGCTCCCGAAATGCGGTCAAAATAAGTAGTTCTTAAAAAAAATCGTTGTATTTATTTTTTATTTGAACGTAAATTCTTTCAAATTGTTGACAAAATAAATTACATAGTCCATTGTTTTGACTTAGGAACAAATACACAAAGATTTGAAAAATTACGAAAATTTGACATTTGATATATATTTTTATAACACCTGATGATGTCAACATTGATTGATGAAACAGCTGTCGTAAAGTAAAATAAATGCAATTTGTGATATAAAACAAAGTTTTTGAATTAACAGTTATAAAATAAATTACTTAACCAATTATTTGTTCATAATAATAATATTTTTTTTTCGTAGGTGCCTGTTACGCCGAGTTTGGGGTTAGAGTCCCACACACGACTGGATCCGCTTACATGTACTCGTACGTCACAGTGGGAGAATTCATTGCGTTTGTCATCGGATGGAACATGATCCTGGAATATTTGGTGGGTAAAGTTAATTCAAACAATCAATTTAGTATTACCAAACATTCAGTAAGAATTTATTGATTTTTTGTTATTATTTCAGATCGGAACGAGTGCGTGTGCCTGCGCGTTGAGTGCCTGCTTTGACGCACTGACCAACGGGATTATCAGCAGCGGAATTGCAAACTCCCTAGGAACAATTTTTGGTAAACTTTTTTATTTATTAAAATTACAATTTTAAATTTCTTTCCATTTTTGAGCCGTCAAACGTAAAATATTTTTGATGGGCGTAACCTATCTACATAATTTATAACAAATTTACAAGACAATTTAACATTCAAATACATTATGTTTCGATTTGAATAACTTACAAAATCATTTTCTTTCTCAATAAGACACGCTTAGGATGTTCTTCTTCTTCTTTCTTCTTCGATGGCCCTACACCCCATATCGAGCCTTAGCCTCCAGTATTCTTCGCCCCCAACTCCTCCTGTCCTCAACTTGGACCCTCCAATCTGACACTCGTAACAACTTCGCCCCATCTCTCCCAACTTCCTCCCCCCATCGCAGTCTTGGTCGTCCAGTTGGTCTTCTACCACCTGGGTGCCACTCCAGCAATCTTTTTGGGGTTCGCGATGACGGCATCCTCTGCACGTGACCAGCCCATCTCAGTCTATTCAGTCTGACCTATGTGGAGAGACTGGGAGCTTTGTAAATATGGTACAGCTCGTCACTATGCCGCACTCTTCAGCCTTAACCGTCATTCACAGGTCCCAGAATTCTGCGCAGCACCCTTCTCTCAAAAGTATCCAGTCGCTGTACAATTTTAGCATGTTATACAATTTTATTCGGTGAATAAATTAAAAATACAATTATTCACCTCACAGGAAATGAGATCGACCAGGAATAAATAAGTGAAGAAAAATAAATTGTTGTGAAAACGTTATATTTTTATAAAAGTTATTCAAAAGTTAATCCAACAAAATGAAGTCAAGGTATACGTGCTGAAAAAACATTATTTTCCGTTGATAATGAAAGATCTTTTCTAACTAACTAACTAACTAACCATCACGCCATCTCCCCGAAAGGGTAGGCAGAAAGAATGGACTGTCACACTTTTACTGATGCGGCACTCTATCCTTCTCTTTTCGCTCCGCGGGAGACGCGGTGTGATGGGTTGCGAACCTCATCGCCAGATCTTAACCATAAACTAACTAGCTAACTAAACATCACGCATTTTCCCGGAGGGGTAGGCAGAGAGGATGGATCGCCACAATGCTCTGTCCTGGCATACAACTTGGGCTTTCTCTACATTTATACATCGTACCATGCACGCACGTCGATTATTCCGACTTCGAATGTGGCCCCCTTTTAGTGATTGATTAATTTGATCATGTCATGTGTTTCTTGATCGTCCTCGGCTTCTTTTTCCACTCACGCTGCTTCAATACATTTTTTTAAACCATTCTACTCTCATCCATTCGTTCCATATGTCCAAATCATCTCAGGATCCTTTTTTAATTTTATCCATGATGCAGTCATCTGCCTTACATTTATCTCTTATTTCATCCTTCGGTATTCTATCATACAACGTTTTCTCATACATACTTCTTAGTGATCTAATTTATATGGCGTTTACTTTGCTTTCTTTCTTCTTTTGCCAGCTCTAAGCTTCACTTCCATACATTCCCTTAACCAACACTCACAAAACCATAAACTCATATCTAGATATTTTTTTCTCAGTGTAAAACTATTTTCTGGAGTGATATAATCGCGATTTCGAGGATTAGACTATAATGGATATCCTTCTAAACTGACAAATACGGATCTTTAAAACGTGTAAAGATAGCTGTGCGAGGGATTGATAAGGATTCTGTGTTGGATGAGAGGGTCGAGCTTTAAAGCGCAGTGGGTTTAAGCGCAGACAGATTATTAGCATAACATTAGCACACCATCTACGTAAAATATAAAATACTTCTGTGCTTTAAACATTCATCTTTTCGATTTAATTTATATATTTTTTTTTGCTTTTTACGATTAAATTTAAATATTTAAAAAAAATTGCTTCTGAATGTGCTGCTTTTAAACAAGTATTCTTTCTTAACCCTTTCCCATTTATTTGGGCTCGATTTTTCAAATAGAACAGCGCCAAGCTAAAAAGATTGGATCGTCTCGCTGTCGATCTGCAGCAATTCTATGTCACCCGTTCCTCTCCTTTCCGCGTCAAGTTGTAGGACTTTTGGATGATGTGGTTCTCGCCCCTTTTGCACACATGATCGTATTATCTTAGACGATCCTCACTTTCCTTTTTCGTCTTACTCATTTCATATTTTAATAATTACCTAACCTCTATGTCGATTTTATACAGACCATTGTTATATAAACATTTCCAAACAGTCCAATATAAACATAAATATGCCAGCATTACTTTTATTGTCTACAAATTGCCTACCTTATTTTTTAAACAAAATTCATCGAATTTAAAATTCCACATAAACGTTCAATAATTTCTAAGGCTTTAGACGTTTCATATGACGAATTTTATTAAATTTGATCTAATAAAAGGCGTTATTAAATAAATACTTTTAAATGATATGTAGTCACAGTTTTAGTAAGATTTATATTTTTATAGCTTTACAAATGGAAGGCACGACTCGGAATATTGACTTGAAGAGACTGCAGGATTTTAGTATCCCCTAATAGTCATCTGTAGTCAAAGTGAGAAATTGCAACGGCTTGCCAATTTTGAAGGATAAAAACAAGTTTGTTCACAAAAGCTTGTACGAGGTCTGTTCAAAAAGTATCGCGAATTTTGAATTTCCGCTGGCTACGTATATTTGATTTTTGATTTTTTTGTAGCGTTATGTTGGTACTCATGTCCCTTACTTATGCTGACAAGGTCGGCCATTTTGAATGTTTAGTTAATTTTTGATAGCTGTTTTGCTTGGATGTGTTTTGGCTCGTCTTCGATTTTTGCCTATTCCAAAAAATGGATCAAAGAATCTGTATCAAATTTTGTGTGAAAAACAAAATAAAGTGCGCGGACGCATTTCGAATGTTGACTGTGGCATATGGTGAAGCTACCTTGACCAAAGCAACGTTTATCGGTGGTACAAAATGTTCTCAGAGGGCCGAGAAGATATGAACGACGAAGAGCGTGCCGGACGCCCGAGCACGTCAACAACAGACGAAAACATTGATAATGTGAAGAAAATAGTATTAGCCAATCGTCGAATCACCGTTAGAGAAGTTGTTGAGGACCTAAACATATCGATTGGCTCGTGCCATTCGATTTTAACCAATGATTTGGGCATGAGTCGGGTCGCCGCGAAATTCGTGCCAAAATTGCTCAATTTCGACCAAAAACAGCATCGCGTTAACATTGCTCAGGAGATGTTGGACTTGGTCCGTGACGACCCAAATGTGCTCCAGAGGGTCATAACTGGTGACGAATCATGGGTTTATGGTTATGACGTGGAAACCAAAGCTCAATCATCCTAATGGAAGCTGCCGCATGAGCCAAGACCAAAAAAAGCGCGCCAAGTTCGGTCGAACGTGAAGGTTTTGCTCACAGTTTTCTTCGATTGCAGGGGCGTGGTGCATCATGAGTTCTTGCCACAAGGTAGTACGGTCAATAAGGAATATTACCTGCAAGTTATGCGCAATTTACGCGAAGCAATCCGCCAGAAACGCCCGGATTTGTGGAAGAACAAAAACTGGCTTTTGCACCATGATAACGCCCCTGCTCACACATCGTTGCTTGTGCGCGAATATTTGGCCTAAAACAACACAGTAATGGTGCCACAGCCACCGTATTCCCCAGACCTGGCCCCCTGTGACTTTTTCCTGTTTCCAAAACTGAAGAGGCCCATGAAAGGACGACGCTACGCCACGATTGAGGAGATAAAGACGGCATCGAAGGAGGAGCTGAACAAGATCACAAAAATGATTTTTTTAAGTGCTTCGAGGATTGGAAAAAACGTTGGCATAAATGTATTATATCCGAGGGGAATTACTTTGAAGGGGACAAAATAGATATTCATGAATAAATAAATACTTTTTGAAAAAATATAAAATTCGCGATACTTTTTGAACAGACCTCGTATATTAGAAATTTCGTTAATATCTTCAACAATTAAATGTCAAATGGGATAGAAGCGCTTCCTTATTAAAGGCGGGCCACACTGTTTGAAACAAACTCTCCACAGGGGTGACGTTGGTGGGGAGCTGTGGAGCCCGCGGTTGGTGTAGCGTCCACACTTGGTTTAAAACAAGCTCTCCACACGTGAAATGCGTGTTCAACGCGCGTCCGTCCACAAAGTTTGTTGAAGGTCAAACGAATTTTGGTTTCAAACAAGTGTCTACACAGTTTTAAACCGCCGGTGGAGACCGATGTGGAGATCTTGTTTAAAACAGGGTGGCACGCCTTTTACGCTGGACGGGTATTCTTGGGTTAATTTTTTTTTTAATATTATATAATAATCACGTATAATAATTCAAATTAGATAAATAATAATTCTCGTTTCTTGACAGGCCGCCCACCTGACTTGGTCGCATGCGTCATCACTATCCTTATGACAATTCTGATGGCCGCCGGAGTTAAGAAATCGCTCATGTTCAACAACGTCTTAAATGTCATCAATCTATCTGTCTGGGTGTTCATTATGGGCGCTGGCCTCTTCTATGTGAGCACCGACAATTGGACCGAGCATAAGGGATTCTTGCCTTACGGTTGGAGCGGGGTAAAATCCGAAATACTTCATCACTTATCTTATCTTAATAACACATCTGAGGCGTATCATGTAACAGCTTGGATAACAACACTTGTACTTTTAGGTGTTTACTGGTGCTGCGACTTGCTTTTATGCCTTCATTGGATTCGACATAATAGCTACAACTGGAGAAGAAGCCACGAATCCCAAACGAAGCATTCCTCTTGCAATAGTTACAAGTCTGATGATTATCTTAGTGGCATATGTAACCACTTCTATGATGCTGACTCTTATCGGTAAGATTTCTTAAGCTTTCAATTATTTTAATATAACTACTTTTTCACAGAACTTAAAATAAATAGAAAAAAAGCGTTTATGAGAATGAGAAATTTGAAGTTCTTATTTTTGTTTATGCTTTATTTCAAACCATTATTTTAAAGTAATTGCTGTTGGTTTACATAAAAATTTTCTTCAAAAGTGCCCGTCATCGTAAAGAAATACTTGCCGTTTATAATAAACAGAGTTCGCAGTAATGGAAAAATATCTCACAGACTTCATTTTAACGCGTAAATTCTCATTTTAATTCATTATTAAATATTATTCCTCTAATTGCAATTTTATAAAAGTGTTCTTAAATTAATTAATTAATACAATTTATTAAATTAAACTTGAATTTAAAAATGTAATAAAAATAATACACTATTCTACAAAAGCTTATTTTTATTTTGTTGTAATATTTAATTTCAAATTGCGACTTGTATTTTAAACCAACTTTTATTAAATTTTTAAGACCCCTTTTTTGACTAAAAGTCAGAGCTTATTTATAGTTGTTGTCGCTTTTAGTGCCATATGACGAAGTTGACCAGGACTCAGCGCTCGTAGAGATGTTTGGTCAAGTAGGCGCAAACAAATGCAAATACTTCGTTGCCGTTGGCGCAGTAGCTGGCCTCTCAGTGTCCATGTTCGGCTCCATGTTCCCTATGCCCAGGATTGTCTACGCCATGGCACAAGACGGTCTCATATTCAGGTAGAATTATTTTTAAACCAGATTAGGGTCAAAGCACCAATGAATGACCGTTTAAGGTTCAGCTTGTACTGAAATCCACATTAAAAGCATTAATTTCATTATTTCTTGTGTACAAAATAAAAGAAAACAATAAAAAACACATTGACTTCTCTAACTTCTCTAACTTGTTTTATTGAGATATGAGTATTACTATTAAAATTAATATTTCTCTAAAAAAATAGCACAATCACCAGTGAATGACCACTTCAGGTTATATTGATACAATACATAGATTTTGTTACATTGTCACATTATAAAACACCCAAACATATAAAAATATGTAAACATTCAAAGAATTGCATAAGAAATAAAATAAAAAAAACACTTGCCACACTTTTCCTTATAAAAAACTACTAACAAACTCAAAACAACAACGGGAAGACGCACTTTTACCGTTTGACAAGGCACAGTTCAAAACTGATAGTTTTGTTTCTTACCAACAGTTGTCTCTGCCTACCTCTTTTGTCATAGTTTCTTGGGATTAAATTTTTTTGACTGGACACATAGAGCAATTCTTATTATATTTTGTTTTATTAACGAACGGTCATTTACTGGGGGGCGGTCAAATACTGGTGCTTCGATCCTACTCATCTATGAAGAATTTTTTAGACTAGAAATTAACGTTATTTTTTGTAGAACTCTGGCCCACATTCTACCCACCACCGGAACCCCCGTGTTAGCAACCTTCAGTACCGGTCTAGCGGCTGCTGTTGTGGCTCTCTTTATTAGGCTGGAAGTTCTCGTTGAGATGATGAGTATTGGTGAGTTGATACCGAATATTAAAAATCATAAACAATTATAATACACTAATTGAACGCTAAGGCATTAACACTGTGGAATTCCATAGTAATATACTTAAGAAATTTAAAAACTTTGTTTGATCCACAATTTAATAAAAAAATATTTAAAAGTACGACATTAAATACGTTGTCTACATTTAATCTCCCAAGCTCCCAATCCCAATCAAATGCAAATTAATCATTTATTAATTTCTATATAAATTATGTATTTTCAAATGTACGATTATGTATTTTTTAATTACAATTTTATTTTTATTTTTTCATCATCGTATATTATTATTATTTAATATAATTTATTAGTTGTTACTGTTCAAAATAATTGTTAGTACCTACTTATAACAAATAACACAAGTTAATTTTTATATTTGAATCATTGTATCGAATTTGAAATGCGTTTGTCATTAGTCTTTCTTTGTTTAGTTTTTTTCTGAAGAGGTATCCTCCGAAACATGTCATGATTTTTTAATATTTTTTATTAAATAGTGGATTAAACAAAGTTTTTTAAATTTCTTAAGTATATAATTTTAATACATTAAATTAGTAAGTAGGTATCCGAGAGGTCAAACATCAAATGAATATACATATAAAGTTTTGTTACTTTTTAGTTTTCATTTTCGATTTCTTACATTTAATAACCTACAATTCAAATATCTAAGACAACTAATTATAAATGAGTTGACCAATTGATTAATTGAAAGCTAGTTATTTCAAAGGTGCTTAATGGTTTTAACACAAAACAAACAAAAAAATTAAACAAAAAATAATGTTACATTTGTCATGTACCACGGTTGACAGATTTTGACTTTTGATATTCATTATATTACTCAGTCACTTTGAACCTTTGCATGTCTTTATGTTTGACCCCAATTGCCATCATAACTCATATATGACTTTTTTACCTCCTACCTTTGTAATGTCCAGCCCTCAATTATTATAAATTTATAAAAGTGTTCATGCATTAAACCAGTGTTTCTTAACAGTATTGAAAGAATCGCCCCCTTTACCACGGTAAAATTATCCAACCCCCCCCCCCCCCACAAAATTCGAAATTCAAAATTTACACTTTTTTCCACGTATGCATTTTATGAAATAGTTTTCCTACTATAAATAAAAAATAGGAGAAATAAAAATAAACATTACACACAACATTATATTATTATTTCAATAAAATAAAGTACATGATTTAATACGAAATATTAAATTTTAATCAAAAATAAATTTAATGAGATCCTTGAGCCTCATGTGATTGCGCCAATTTCGTAATATTAGGTTCAAATTTACTAAAATACAATCTCAAATCTCCTCTTTGGCTTATTCGCAATCGATTTCGTGATTTTTTTAATATTATATATGCATTACTGCACTAAAACTATTTTCCAAGAAATACGACGAAGGAAATGCTATGATGGGTAATTTTACTTCTTTCCACAGAAGAGAGTATGGATGGCGAAACCGAACCCAAAAAGCATCATAATCACATTGATTGTATCATGATGATTTACAGTGATGATGTGTGCAGTGCACGCACCAATTAAGCATACCTTATTTTTGTATTTCGCCATAACGTCCACTGGAACTCCTGCAGCGCCCCCTAAATTTTGAAATTTTATAAACGCCCCCCCAGACCTCTAAAACGCCCACAAGGGGGTGCTGGCGCCCCCGTTAAGAATCACTGCATTAAACGAATATAAATATAAAGTTTTTAAATTTGTAATTTTCCATTTTTGATTTTTCACATTTAAAAACACTTCATCGGGCTAAACATACAGTTTAAGTATTTTAGACCATTCGTTATAATTGAAAACTTTATAATAAATTTAAATCATTTTGATATTGAATAAAAAAAATGTGTTATATTTGGGCGTTTGAATGTTGGAGTATTGTATATAGGTAATCTGACGAATACAATTGAATATATATTTTGACCAGGAACTCTACTAGCCTACACTTTGGTGTCAACGTGCGTGCTGATCTTACGTTACCAGCCACACTCCACCAACCTCATCGAACTACTGCCGCAAAGCCTGCGCACGCCTATCATGGGCACCCCTGTCAAGGAGACGAATGTCGACGGGTCATCCCTCAACGCTCACAAAGGGGTATTCTATTACTTGTTTTACACGCGTGTCAGGACTTTGAATAAGATCACACAGATATAGATTTTTCATAATAATATATGTATATTTATTTCCAATATATATATTTAATAAGTCCAAGAATTTCATATATGTATATTTCCAATATGTATATTTAATAAGTCCAAGGTAATGATTTTTGAAAAAGAAGAAATCATGACAGTCTGCAACATTAGCGTGAATGGTGAAAATTTAGAGCAAGTAGATAAGTTTGTGTATTTAGGTAGTGTGTTTACAAGAGATGGGCGAGTGTAGAGGGATATTGAAAGAAGGTTTGGGGCAGGCAACAAAGTGAATGGTGCACTTAAAGTTGACATCGCAAACAAAAACCTATCCAAAAAAGCTAGAATTCTGCGTGCACAATGGTGTTCTTCTCCCGACCCTTATGTATGGAAGCGAAGCCTAGAACTGGCAAAAAAAGGATGAAAGTAGAATAAATGAAGTAGAAATGAGATCTAAAAAATAAACAAATGGAACCAGAAATAGAGGAAGACCGAGGAAGACGTGGCACGATCAAATAAATCAAATATTGAATGTCGGCCATGTGAGGAGTCAGAGAATTCGACGCGCGCGCATGACACGATGTGTGAATGTTGAGGAAGCGAGAGAAATATGTCAGGAAAAAAAATGTGGCAGTTCATGCTTTCTGCCAACCCCTTCGGAGAGACGGTGTAAGGGTTAGTTAGTTAGTTATATTTATTTACTTTTTTGTTAATAATACAGCAGATTGTTTTAATTCATGTTAGTTCATATGTCTGTCGTATGAACGTTGTAACTTTGCAAATCGTGACTTAGATATAAATATGTGTTTTTGGGTTAACAAAATAAAATTAAAATTGTAACAACATATTTCAATGTACTCGTATAAGATTTAAATCGTTTATCATAAAAAACAGATCATGGCTTTCGTTAAAAAAATATATAAAAATTGGATATTAGATAATTCTGATGACACGATAAAAAAGATATGACAACTACAAATATAACTTTATTTTTTTAAATATGACGACTCACGTATTTCCCAGATATATGGAGATACCGTGCTCTCTGGAGGTATTGCTGGGATGACATCTCACACCCTGGGAGATAGCATCATCGCCACCAATACCCAAAGGGTCATGGTTCGTAAGGTCACTCGAAGGTAAGAGATTTTTCTCAGATTACGCATTCTGACCATACCTTTCATCCTTACCCATTTCTTATATTTATAATTGAAAAAATAATATAAGATTTAGCGAACTGTTATCATGCATTTTAAATTTATGTTTGCGATTTTTTTCAATAACACCAAAAGTTCATACAATTCTACAGATGTTCTAATTGCGTAATATTATGGGTGCTTTTGATATATGATACTTATGTGAATTTTTAAATAATTAAATAAAAATTAATATTTTCTACAAAATCTACGAATCTGATTTCATTAATACAAGAAATTACCGCCGTAGGGCTTATATGCAAAGTTATAATATAATATTATACAAAAATATGCATTTTTAATAGAAATAGGACATAACTACGTTTAACCATAAATAATTGTTTAATTCATTTAAATACGTAAATATTTTAACGTTGGACTATTTACATACTATTATTATATTCTGATTCTAAAGTTTCAGAAATCTATGCTATATTATTTATTTACACTTAAAAAATTCTTACTAATATATGCATCTAAATGCAGTTAAAAATATATATTTAAAATAAAAATAATGGATAGTAAATTCAAAGATATCTCTTATTATTTTATATATTACATTTATAAGAAATGAACAAGATTGTACAATGCCCCGTAGTTGTTCAAATTATAGTTGAATAAGTGCATAAAGAAAAAAATATAAACGCTGGTTCTAAGATAAACAGTTTGTCAGTTAACTGCTTGTTTTATGCAAACGACGCAGTTTTAATCGCTGTGAGAATGGAAGATCTACAAATCTCATTATTAAGATGTATGAAGTATGCAATGAGAATGACTTTTTGATGAATATATCTAACTCTATCTGAAAATAAATAATGTTTTGTGGATTGTGAAAAAAGGGCAAGCGGTGAAATATTGGACCTAGTTACCAAATTTATATACAAATTTTCTGAAAACATAGAGATAGATATTGTAATAAGGGTTAGTGTGGGAAAAAATTAGTAGTGATCTCAAAATCATCGTGCTAATACGACTGAAACAAATATAGAATTACATAAAGTAGTTATTGTACCAAGCCTCGTGTATGGAAGATAAGCTGAAAAAATATGGATATGGGCAGGATAAATGCCGTAGAAATTAGGTCGATTGGAAAAATGTGGAAAAAATTTATGTATGATAGAATACCAAACGAAGTAATCAGGAAGTAATATAAGTAAGTTAAATGCATCATATTTAAACTGTTAAATTAAATAACTTTGTTTTTTTTAATCACAATTGTATTTTATTTCACGCGACAGCTGTTTCATCAACCTAGGTTGACATCATCGGGTGTTACAATAATATGTATTTGTGGCAAAGTTGTTTAATTTAACAGTTTAAAATGTTAAGGCATCATAGTGTTTCGGCCAAACAATGAATTTAAATACGAAAACGACACTGAGATGATTTGGATGTATGGACAGAATAGATAAGAGAATATTAAAAAAATAAAAAAAAGATGTGTGAATTGAAAAAGAAGTCGAAGAAGGCCGATAAAAACGTGGGAGGACTAAATGAATAAATTATAATACTAAACGATGGCCGTGGCCGAAGTCGGAAAAAATGTCGAGCATTCGTTACAAGGTAAGTGAATAAAGCCGAAGATATGAGTGGTACGTCTAAGGCAGGGAGAGGGGGATATCCTTTCTAGGGGGTCTATTCTCTCTTTTGGCGAAGGTTAATAAGTTATTTAGTTCCTTAGCTTCATAACACGATGTAATGTCAGTGTGATTGACAAAACAAATATAAAGATATTGAAAGCATACGAGTTCCAAGAAATGTTTTTCGTCGCTTCGGTCCAAACAAGTTCCGAGAAATATTCCGAAAATGATAAAACATATTACATCGGAGCTCCACTTAGACTTGGCGTATTACGGATCAATACGTTTGACAAGGGTTGGTATTGTTTTGTGATAAATTATCTTGGTCATCGCAAAAGGGTCATATTATTGCCGGTCATTAAATTTGGTCACAAATTTGTTTGTTTAATTTATTTTACGGAAATCACTTCCGGCATTTATGATTTTCACTTAAATTTTTTACTATAATAATCCATGTGAACTAAAAAAAAATTATACAAACTTTTTGTATAACTAACACTTTGCATTTAATAATAATTAACAAATAATAAATCGATCAATATTCTTATTTTATTAGCGAATATAATGCGAACTTGAATATTCCAGGTTACGTTTTTTAAGTCAATTTTCCAGAGCTGCTAAATAATTTATCCTATGTTGCAATATATGTTACTAAAATGAAAATCATTCAGATATACTTATTAGGTAAGTCTTTTCTTAATTATTTTATAATACATGCATTCTAGGTAAGTAAATGATTTATTTTCAAACTATAATAAATTATGGCAAACTTGCGTTTTAAAACTTGTATGTAATGCGATGTAACAAAATAAGTCAACTAATAATAATTCGTGGATTTAAAAATAAATAAATACATTAATTATTTTTTTAATTTTATTTTATTTAAATGTCAAATTACTTTCAATTCAAATAAGCTCTGGCAAAAAACGAGTAAAGTTTTGTAATCTGGTTTTTAAAAAGTGTATAAAGATTGTGACACATTTTCAAATAAAGATTTTAAAGTTAATGTATTTTGATTATAATAACAATAATTAGTTGATATATCATCTATGCTCCATTATGATAACGTATCTCCCTAATATTTAAAATATAATAGAAACAATTTATTGCTCATTTTTAATGGTAAATACATGTATATTTTTCGTAAATGCAACGTTTGTATTTAAGAAATCTGAGTTGTTGGAAGGTTTACAATTCGTGGGTGTATTGCAGTGTTGTTTGTTTGAACAGCTCCCCGGACTCGGACGACACCCTTCCAGGCGAGGATAATGACGGAGATTACGGAAGGGATGATCAGTTCCTGGTTTCGGACCAAACCGAAAACAAGTTCTATGGTGAGTAAACTTTATATTTTCCACAATTAAACCACGCTTTTGAAACAATAAAAAACGACATAAATAATAATTTCGAATAGTTGTATTTATACAAAATTAAATATTGACAAAAATCACACGTTTTATAATAGTTTATGGAAATGATGTGTTTTGCCTTGTAAGATCTTTATTAAATCCTTATAGCTAAATATGTCAGTCAGATATTATGTATAATTTTCAGATTTTATGTATAATTTTTCACAATCTACAATAAGTATATATACTTGTTATAATAATGTTTAAAATAACTCATGTAAAAAATAGTGTTTTAAGGAATTTATAATATCATAAATAGTGTTTAACCCATGTCATAAATAGTGTTAAAAAAATCATGCCATAAATAGTGGGGTATCAATAATGAGAGTCCTCTCATGATACTCCCATATTGAATCGAAAAAATAAAAAAATAAAAAAAATAAAAAAATAAAAATAACGAAACTTTTATAAAACGACCTTTGTGACCGTTGGCCGAACTGTAACTCTCACACGGAAGATCCCTGCTTCGATTCCCGGCGATAGCGCTGTGATTCTCACATTATCTTTGGTATGAAAATAAATTTGTGATTATCTAAAAACAAATTTTACACAGTAATTGGGTACAAACAAAAATTATAATAATGTTGAACTGTTTCAGTACTAAAGGGATTAATTAATCCCAATAATTTTCAAATCAACAATGAACTCTCAAAATGCATTGTTAATGGGTTTTTATTATTCCGTTCGGTTTTTGTTTGTAGGTAGTAATACACCATTCATGCACTGCAAAAATTCTACAAAAAAAAAGTAGTATTGAAACGGTTAAAATAAAAATATGATAAATATAAAATTGACTGTTTCGTCAATGTATTATATTATCTAATGTGAAATATTGAGTTTTTCATTATAGTTCAAGAAATAATAAATCATAAATATGTACAATGATACCAGTGCAAACACAATAAATATTTTGTTAATTTGAAACATACATATTTTTAAATATAAAAGATTTATAAATTCATTAAATAAATACAAAATCTTAGAATATATTTAAAAACGAATAAGAATGAACGAAAATATTTGTAATATCGGTGAGAATTCGATTATTTGAATAAATTGGGTTTCGAACACTTTAAGCGCGATTTAGAGTCTCTTCTTCAGTTTGGCATAAATTTTAAGATTAAATGAATGGGGTTATATTTTAAGAACTAGCCATTTTTTTTATTGCAGTCGGATTTTTAACCATTTGGCGCCAGGTGTCCCTCTCTCTCTCTCTATCTCTCTCTCTCGTTTCATTCAAAATTGTCAACATTCGTGCCCCACAGTCACATTCGATGAATTTTGTATTGCGTTATCAACCGTTCGGGACTGCAGGTACATTCTCTTTGTATTCAATGTTGAATGCAGTGTCAACGACAGCCCGGATGAAAGAGAGCGAACTGGGCAAAAGTGTGAACGTAATTGGATAAAGGGAGATTGGTAGAGGGGAGGAGTGACAGGACAGAACGGATGAACAGCGGGAATGGGGCAGGAATTCGCGTCCAACAAAGGGATAATAGAAATTACGACTATTCGCATGGCACTGCTGTTCATTAGAATATTTGCATTGAACGGATCAATTTTGTTAGAATAAATTTACTAACGAAATTTTTTAATTCGATTAAATCTAACATACATAAATATGTAAGAATCGAATTAAAAATCTATACCAGCGATTGATTTATAAAATAAAATATTCATATTTTATATGTATAAATAAACATGATATACAAACATAACAATTCTAATCGAATACGAGTACATTTGTTTTAGACAATATGCAATAATGAAAACGACTATTTGATGGTTGAGGTATTAGTTTTGTAAAACTATATTATTAATATATAATAGTAAACCACGATTGTTTAGTGGTTTTACTTGAATTTAATTTATATATTGTAAATTAAATCCAAGTAAAACCACTAAACAGTCGTGTTTACTATTATTAATTAAATTGAAAAACGACTATACCAGTTAATCGTATTATCTAACTAACTAACTAACCATCACGCCGTCTCCCCGAAAGAGTTGGTAGAAAAAATAGACTGCCAAACCTTTCATTCCTGACATATTTCTCTCGATTCCTCAACATTCATATCATACATCGTGTCATGCACGCACGTCGATTTTTACGACTCCGTGGCCGATATTCAATATTTGATTAATGTAATTGTGGACCTTAAATTTTAAGATCGGAAATTTTACATGTGATACAAATTTCGGACAATAAAAAGGCTTGCGGACCAGACGATGTTCCAGTTGAGGTGTTGAAACTAATCAGTAATGATAATATTGATTACCTGTTGTGGTTGTTTAACACAATTTACGACACAGGGAACATACCCCAAGATTGGCTTAAATCTACCTTTGTGACGTTACCAAAAAAGCAGCACCCTGAAAAATAGACTGATTAGTTTGATGAGTCATGTTATAAATCCCAGGATACGTAACAAATGTAAACAGGATATGGACGATTCACAGTTCGGCTTTAGAAGATCATTCGGAACCCGAGAACTGTTGGCCTACAAGAGTAGGCAAACCATTTGGTTTTTTTTAATAAAATAATACAAGACTATTCAAAGGTTGTCAACCACTTTGTGGTCGTCGCACATTTGGCGACGGGATTATTCGGACTTCAAATGTTTCCCATCCCTACCTTGAAGAGCGCGCCTCTTAAATGTTAATTTTATCTCCCTCGCTCCACTCAGCCGCACGACAGTAAGGCGTGTAATCTTTACAGATATTGGATTTTTGACACGCTGGGATTTTCAGTCGCATTTCGTAAAATCGGATTTCAATGAGGTATAAAAAAAATTACAATTAAATAAAACGATTTTTTAAACTTATTCCTTTTTTAACTTTATTTCAACAGCGACCAGTTTTGCCAGGCTCGCTGGCATCGACAGACCAGTCTGCCGAAATATAGGCAAAAGTGGAAGTGGTTAAAATATATTGTTTTTTTTTTTTTGTATACAACAGGTCGTTTAAAACCAATTACTGTATACAATTTATTAAAGTTATTATAATGATTCTCATTGGTAGCCAATCTATCGCCATTTTATTGTCACGTGAATTCTACAGCAGAACAAAGACAGTGCGACAATCACACTGCCATCGCCGGGAATCGAGCCCGGGACCTTTGGTAGGGGTGTCAGAGCTCTTGCCACTCTGCCACGAAGGTTATTATTTGAAATATATTTCCATGAAGAGTTTCAGCAGTTCAGATTTCGTTTCAAGAAATAAAATTTAATAATTTTCCACTCTAAAATAAGCTATAATCACGATTGGTAGTACATTATTTGTGTGTTTTGTTCAGGCACCCTGCACGGCGGCACCCCAGGCTCCAGCATGGGCGGCGGCGGCACCGTTGGTCCGGCCCTGAGCAACATCGCACGCCGTCTGCAGGCCATGACTTACCTCTGTCCAGCCATTTTCCCCTGGGTGGATTGCGGTCCTGCTACTGAACAAAGCGGTAAGACTAAATTTTAAAATCAAAGGTTACCTCATCTAAATATCTGTGTTATCCGTGTTACCGAATTTGTTTATCTGGGAAGCATGTTTACAAGAGATGGAAGAATGGAAAAAGATATCGGAAGAAAGGTTGGAAGTCACTCAAAGTTATTACCGCAAATAGAAATATATCGACTGAAGCAAAGATGCCAGTGCACAATGGAGTCCTAGTCCCGACCCTTATGTATTTGGAGTTGGTAGAAGAAGGATGAAAGTAGGATAAATGTCAAATAAATGAGGTCACTAAGAATGTGTGGAAAAACAATGTATGATAAAGTGTCGAATGATGAAGTAAGAAAGGAATGTAAAGCGGATGAATGCGTGATAAATAAAATGAAGAAAGAGTAACTAAGATGGTTTGGACATATGGAACGAATGGATGGGGGAAGAATGGTTAAAAAGATAAATACAAGTAGTGTGAATGGAAAAAGAACTCGAGGAAGACCAAGGACATGGAATGACCAAATTAATAAATTCCTGAAAGGCGGCCATGTTCGAAGTAGGAACAATCGACGAGCGTGCATGTCACGATGTTTGAATTTAAAAGAGGCCCGAGAATTATGTCAAGATAGAACAATGTGGCGATCCATCCAAACGGTGTGATGGTTAGTTAGTTAGTTACGAAAAAATATACTACCAGGGCTGTTTTTTTAAGTAAAGGCCGTTTGAAAATAAAAACCTAGCGAAAAATGTTTTTCAAAGACCAAATTTATTTTCAGATTTTGCAAACATTTCTTTATTTTTCAACATAGCTGCCAAGTTTTTTTAAACACTTGTCATGCCTTACAACTAGATTTTGAATATCCTCTTCATAGAAACTTGTCGCCTGCTCCGATAACCAAGAGGTCATGGCAACGGCACGTCGTTTTGTCGGTCGAATTGCACGACACGCGGATCCACCATAAATACGGTAGCGTATGCCTAAACCCTGCAAAATTTACCCAAAAGAATTCAAAACAAAAGACGCGGAATGCTGACCGAAGGAATTTTGCTACTCAATGGCAATGCAGGGCCTCAAACCGCAGCTCAGACCCGAGCTTTATTGGATTATTTTGGCTGGGTAGTTAAGGATCACCCCCCTACAGCCTCGACCTTGCGCCGAGCGATTTTCATTTTTTCCGCTATCTTAAACATAATTTCGGCGGCAACCACTACAACGAAGACGAAAACGTGAAAACGGCCGTGACATCTTGGTTATTGCAGCAGGCGGCAAGTTTCTATGAACAGGGTATTCAAAATCTATTATAGTTGTACGGTATATTCTTCTCCGTGGTGCATAGGGCCTCAAGAAACCTTCTCCAAGTGAGTCCTGCTGCCTTAACTTTGTCCTGTTCTTCTCCAGGTGGCTCAATGTCTGCCTCGCTTCCTCTTTCCCCCCATAGGGGACCATTCTAGTACGCCCTGAGCGATGCAGCTGGGTTCTGTCTCAAAGTGTGACCGATCCACTGCCATTTACGTCTAAAGACTTGTTCTTTAATTGGCTTTTCGCCAACGATGGTCCAGAGAACAATATTTGACACTGTTTGGGGCCAATAGATCTTGAATATTGAACGAAGGCACCTATTTATAAACACCTGGAGTTTTCCAATAACGTCCGTTGGTCCAGAGAACAACATTTAACACTGTTTGGGACCAATATATCTTGAATATTGAGTTGTACGGTATAAAAAGTATTTAAACAAGCTTGACAGCTATTGTGAAACATAAATAAATGTATGTAGAATTTGAAAATAAATGTTTTTTTAAAAATTACCTCGTTTGGTTTTTATTTTCAAACGGCGCGGCGCGTACTTAAAAAACAGCCCTCGCATATTATACGAAAGAAAATGAAAAACGGTATCATTTTGAAATACGTACTATGAAATTATTGCTTCATCTCTGACAACGGGAGGGAACGACTTCTGACTTCCATACCAAAGGTCCCTGGTTTGATTCCCGGCAATGGCAGTGTGATTGTCACACTGTCTTTGGTCTGGTGTAGAATTCACGTGACAATAAAATGACGACAGATTGGCTATCTAATACATGTCATGAGAATCATCAATATAATAGCTAAAAATAATGCGTTTACAGTAATTGGGTTCAAACGACCTGTTGTATAGAAGAAAAAAATATATTGTTAAAAAGTAAAAAATATAATATATTGTTATTATTACATCATACCGTATATACATAACCAAACCGCCGAGCTAAAAAGAAGAATTTGACTAAGCTGGGCAGCTTTCGGAAACATGAGTTCCATCCTTAAAAACCGGAAAATACCGATCAAACTGAAACGAAAAGTCTAAGAAGCCTGCATTCTGCTAGTTGGTACTTATGGTCTTGAACTGTAACATATTCCAAACAAAGTGCCGAGAAACTACAAGTGACCCAAAGAGCCATGGAAAGAGCCATGTTAGGAATAAGCCAGAAACGATACGGTGAGAGAAAAAACAAAGGTCACTGACATCATCCACCGGGTGGCGACTCTAAAATGGCAATGGGCAGGTCACGTAGCCAGAAGCTCAGATGAAAAGTGGACAAGAAGACTGCTAACTTGGAGACCGTGGACGGCAAAAAGAAGTGCAGGGTGACCGCAACTACGGTGGAAGGATGATCTGAACAGACACGTCGGAATAACCTGGATGCAGTCTGCACAGGGCAGAGTGACATGGAAGCGAATGGAGGAGGCCTTTGTCCAGGAGTGGACGGGAATAGGCTGAGGAAGAAGAAGAAGAAGAAGATAAGATCATACAATTAGTAAGTGTTTGTGAACTTTAAAATACCAAACGAATTGTGAATATGTGTCTGATATACACCTATACAAATATCAGCATCCTCTGCTTACGCAGTTAGCGAAGAGTATAAAGGAATTTGTTTATTAACTTTATACATTTTCCACATAGCGAAATGCTTTTAATATCCCTACAAAATCCAGAGTATTCCATAGATAATATGAAATGCTGTATAATAATGGAGAAGTGGAAACGAACGGACCTGAGGTTTGCAATTTAAAGTCACGGGATTCCAGTAGATTTACGGTTAACCAATCTATTGTTTTTTATATATAACTTTTTTTTTTACAAAAGACAGAAAATTGGAGAAAAACATCGAAAGAATGGTTGGTGTTGGGAACAATATAAATAATATACTCAAAATCATCACATAAGAATTATATTTACTGAAACAATGATGGCAGTGCATAATGTAATTGAAGTGCCAATCTTTATGTATAGAAGTAAAACTTGAAGTTGTTAGAATACAATAGAAGAAATGAGATGGCTAATTAGAACGTGTAAAAAATAATGTGTTGTAGATAAACTTAAAAATAATGTGTTGTAGATAGAATTAAGAAAGAAACGTAAGACGGACGAATGCTTCGTAAATAAAATAAGTCACTAAGATTATTTGGACATGTTGAATGAAAGGATGAGGGAAAAATGGTTTTAAAAAATGTATACAAGCAGTGTGGATAGATAAATAAGTCGAGGAAGGCAATAAAATATAATATGATAGAACCATTCAGGTAAAAAAGGCGGTTAAATTTGAAGTCGGAACAATCGACGAGCGTGCGTGTTACGTGTGTGAATGTAGAAGATTCGCGATAGTTATATCAGTATTATACTGCGTGGTGGTACAGTCTCTATGCTTATCCTTCCGGAGAAACGGCTCTAAAAAACTTTTGGTTACTTAGTTTATTTACATTTTTTATATCAAACTATAACATATTTTTTCATTCATTGTGAAAGGATTATTACAGATTTACAAAAAATAGAAAATATGTCTCCAGAGATTATTATATCAAACTGTCCCTTTATATTTTTGGTGGTCTTCCAGGTGGACGGTGTCTAGTAGGGATTTCCTTTCAGTATCTTCTTCAAGATCTAACCACCAAAAAGTTTTGCCTTTTTTTGTTCGTAACTTGAAAATAACTCTGTTGTTGCTTTTTTGTTGAAAGATGTTGCCATTTTTGTACCTAACTTGTACCTTACTCCTTGTTACCTTTTTTGTATAAGCCGCTGATAAAAGTTACCGCCTACCGGTCTTGTAACAGGCGATCACAGACATATATTTGTTTAGCTGTGATTCATTGTAAATTGGGAAGTTGTGTTAGAACGATGAAACGTAATGATATATTTAACTATCGGATGCCATTTCACAAAGAGACTTTGAAGTAGATAAACAATTATTTAAGTATCTTGTAAATAAAAATTTAACTGCATCAAATCTGACGAATACTTTTTGAAACTGAAAAAACCACGCTGTTTATGTTCCATTTTAATTTATTGGTGATATTTGTACAATAAAAATATTAACTACGACACCATCCTCAGGTGTATAATATTACCTATACGAGTATATTAACATTTCGACATATCAAATAATAATATATCGAAAGGTATTAATAATATATCTTGGAAAAATCCGTGAAACTGTCTTTCTCAACAGACGTTTCTGAGATCGTTACAGTCTTCATCTTCGGGTTAGTTATGTTAATATGGATATTATAACTATCCTAGCATGGCAACAACAACAACAACAAACCACCACGCCCTTTCTCCGTAGGGGTAGGCAGAGAGAATGGACCGCCACCCTACTCTTTCCTGGCACACCTCTCTAGCTTTCTCATACACGCACGTCAATTCTTCCGACTTCTAACATGGCCAACCTTTAAAATTTGATTAACTTGGTCATGCCATGTTTTCCTCGGTCTGCTTTGACTCTGTACTCCATTTACATCATTAACGTATACTTTCTTAACCATTCTTTCTCCATTCATGCGCTCCATATGCCCGAACCAACGAAGCGATCCTTTCATCCTGGTATGGCAGTTATGGAAATTATGATTATTATGGAACTACCCTTGTATAGAAGATGTAGATTGCAACGATCTCCGAAATGGCTGTACAGAAATATAGTTTACACGGATTTTACAAGATCCTAAAAAAACTTAGTGCTACCAACCGTGAAAATCCATTCGATAAAAATATCTTTTAATATCAACAACAACAACAACAAACCATCACGCCGTTTCCCCGCAGGGGTAGGCAGAGAGAATGGACCGCCACACTACTCTATCCTGACATACCTCTCTAGCTTCTTCCACATTCATACGTCGAGTCATACACGCACGTCGATTCTTCCGGCTTCTGACATGATCAACCTTTAATATTTGATTAATTTGGTCATGCCATATCAAATTTCACTAATATCAAAAATACCAATATCAAAAATAATGAAATATTTATATATTACAGTTGAGACCCAATATGTAACGAATCCCAATATAACGTTTGACGACCTTCGTGGCAGAGTGGTTACGAGCTCTGACTTCCATGTTGAAGGTCCTGGGTTCGATTCCCGGCGATGGCAGTGTGATTGTTACACTGTCTTTGGTCTGGTGTAGAATTCACGTGACAATAAAATGGCGATAGATTGACTACCTATCACATGTCACGAGAATCAATATAATAGCTAAAAAATAAAAATTGTACACAGTAATTGGGTCCAAACGACCTGTTGTGTACAAAAAAAAAAAAAAAAACGTATTTCTATATATACAACGATTTTTTTCCGTTGAACTTGCCTTAGGATTCAATAAAAAAATTACATCAAAATAAAGAATATGTAGAGCACGTAAACAAACCTCGATGTAACGAATGATAGTATGTACGAATGAACGTGTCTTTCCGTGAATTTTCGCGAGCTCTTCGCCAACCCTCCTTCTGCTGCTTTTCGGTAGTGCATTATGAGCGGAAGAAAGCATTTTGAACAGAATTTTGAAAGGATCACTTCGTTGGTTTGAAATGAAATGAAAGCACAGATGAATAAAGAATGGCTAAGAAAGTATACGTCAACAATTTGAATGGAGTACGGAGTCAAATAAGATCGAGGAAAACATGGCATACCAAATCAATAAAAATTTAAAGGTCGGCCGTATTAGAAGTCGGAAGAATCGACTTGCGTGTATGATTCCCTGTAAGAATGTGGATGAATTTAGAGAGTTGTATCAGGATAGAGCAGTGCGGCGGTCCATTGTCTCAGCCTACTCATTCGGGGAAACGGGGTGATGGCTTTGTTATTGTTAAATTCCATAGAATTCATACTACATAGGTCAAAAATAAGGGAGTGAACTTCAAACTGTTTTTTAGCCTTTCAAATCTCAATATAACAAATCACTCGATATCTCGATTTTTTTTAAATCCTTTGAGTTTTGAAATATCGAGGTTCCACAGTATTATATTATATAACTAACCATCACGCCCTAATTCCGAAGGGGTAGGCAGAGAGGATGGATCGCCACAATGCTCTGCCCTGGCATATCTCTCGGGCTTCCTCTAAATTCATACATCGTACCATGCACGCACGTCGATTATTCTGACTTCGAATGTGGCTGCCTTTTATTAGTTGATTAATTTGGTCATGTTATGTTTTCCTCGGTCGTCCTCGGCTTCTTTTTCCACTCACGCTGCTTGTGTACAACTTTTTAACCAATCTACTCTCATCCATTCGTTCCAAATGTCCAAACCAATTATATTATATTTAGTGGTGTATAAAGGGATACTAGCATTGCGTTGATTGAAAACGTTGATGGAATATTAAAAATATTTTTTGTCTTTTCAGGAATGTACGTGATGCGTATGGTGGGAATACTGTACTGTCTGATCGTGTGCTTCGACATCACGGCCGTTTGTGGATCCCCTGCCCGCTCGCCTGCCACCGCTACCTTCATGGCCTTTCTCTTCATTGGCATGCTAGCCGTGCTACTGGCTATATCACGCAAACCACAGAACAGGTATAGTTAATTGTGTTCAAGGAGAATATTTGCAATAGTGTTAGTAATACCTGGTAAATTGGTTAAAAAAAACATCTAATAGGTTTCTGTGTCTAAGTAGGCGGAACGTACGGCAATAGCTCATAAAAAACTCGGTGATTAGAAATGTACTTCTAACAGTGTTTGTGGTTTCTTTTAACAGTGGAAGGACATGTTTGTTTGTGGTTTTGATTCAGAATTCCAGTAACTAAACAAATTTACCAGGGCAATGGGAACTTCTAGATACCATTAAGCGGGCCGCCAGATATTTTAAATAAAAACGACGAATTCCAATAAAAATTAATTAATTAAAAAGTTTATAAAATAAATAGAAATTAATTAAATTAATTAAAATTAATTCAATTAATAAATTAATTCAATTAAATAAAAACGATTACCACCATTCAATTTTAAAGTTGTATATTATGATTTAGAATATTATTCACACTATTAATTGATAATTAATAAACAATATTAAAATTGTAATGAACTTTATATTTGTGATTATTATTGTGATTTGATGTGTTAATTAATGAACTTTATTTATGTGATTGTTAGAATTTGCAAGAACAGGGTCTTGAAAAGAAAATATTACCCCTTTTATTAGAATGCAAAATTTATATTTCGTCTCCTAGGAGCTCCGTCCTCTACATGACCCCCGGCCTGCCGTTCGTGCCAGCTATTGCCGTGGCTGTCAACATATACCTAATCTTCAAGCTCTCCATACTAACACTCGTTCGCTTTACTGTCTGGATGACTCTCGGTAAATCGAATTTCCTTATACGCCTAAAATATATAATATTTCGTATACCGAATTGGTGCAATACTGCATGAGTTAGCGGCTACATGAAAACAGTTCCTAATATATTTTCAGTTCACACTTTAGATTATTTGAATTGAAGAATAGTGCTTTGCCTTTATTACAAATCAAGTAGAAATATTTGTATTTTTTACACACATAATTACGTTAATCCATTGTTTTCATTGAAACATTATACTATATTAAACAACGTAATTGATTGCAAGTTTTAATTTTGAAACACTGTAATTATTTGTTGAGGAAGCGAGAGAAATATGTCAGGAAAGAAAAGTGTGGCAGTCCATTTTTTCTACCTACCCCTTTGAGGAGACGGCGTGATGGTTAGTTAGTTAGTTATTATTTGTATCACAAATTAAATAGTGAGATGTATAATGACACGAAATAAATTACGTTGTTTAGCAAAAAAAAATGAAGGTATCTATTTATTTCAATGTTTACAAAAATTGATTTGATAAAATATTACTTAATCAGCTGTATTTAATAGATATCAATGGGTAAACAAAAACAGAGAGTTAGATTTTAGCTGGTAATTTTTTTATGCATGTTTATTTCAAAATGTATTATGTTATTTTGTTTCAATTTCGCTCATTTACTTTATAGGTTTCATAATGTACTTCTATTACGGGATTAAGAATTCCTCTCTTGAAATCGGAAAAGATGAAGAAGAAGACGTAGTCCAAATTCCGGTTCCCTTGGAGAAAAAGAGGCGCAATGAACCTGATCCCAACAAAAGCATCTTTGAAGGCGACGGAAACTTTAACATGGGAGCTTATGGAGGGTAAATTATTATTTTTTATGCTTATAATAATAAAAACAATATTATAATATGTTTATTTATTTTAATATGTTTATAACATGATATTTATATTTATTTTCAGATATTCTAATACAAACTCTGGCTGGGACGATCAATATGATCCTAACCGCGCTTGGGGCTCATCCGGTGCTTGGGGAGAGCGCTATGCTCCCCAGCCTACCTATTCCAACGTTGAGCAAAGGTAAACAAAAGCAAACCTTAGTCTTCATCAATTATTTATTTCAAATTTTAATTATCTTCAATTGACAATATATTTAAATAAATAAATAACGTTAATTCAAAATATTAAAAAAATTAATTCAAAATGTAAGTGAGTTATTTGATAACGTTCACTTTTAAGTTAAACCATTTAATAATAATTGTGATTATTTAAAAAAAAGCAATAGCATTTTAAAATGATGATAAATTAAATAAATATTTTTAAACAATTTTTAAGAGAATTTGAATTATTTTTACTCAAACCAACTATTTTCACATTATAAATTTAATATGAATGACAAATATTGTATATTATGTAAAATAATTATAGTATTTTTTAATGTCTCAATTAAAAAATATCTTTATGCAATTGCATTTTTCGGTACGTACTTATAATAAATCCGTATTATTATTAATTAAAAAAAAATATATTTTTTTTGGGAAATTCATTTATTGTTTTTCAAGTGTTAATATTATAAAATTCCAGATACGACATCAAGACCAACAATACCAAGTCGACCCTCGTGGAAGGCAAGCCTGGAGGCCCGACCGTGCTCTGGCAAAGCGACGCCCCTGCGTTCCCATCCTGGGATGACTGAATTCTTTCGAAACCGACAAGCAAACCAAATATCCCAAAATATGTATCTTAGATAGTAATAAAATTGTAATCGTTAAAAATAATAAAAGCCTAAACGGCTGTTCCATTTTATGAAAATTCGGTGTACGAATAATCGTTAGAAACCATTTGCCAGATTGCCACGCTTCCAAATATTGCTATGAAGATTTTGTCTAACCTTTACCTTTCGATTTCGTTTACCTATGAATCTCCGATCCATGCAATGGCGAACATATGATTCTATTGCGTCAAGTCATTATATTACTTATATAAATAATTAATAATAAGATTGTTTCGAATGATGAAAAACAATCATGACTTTAAAAAAATGTCTCTCATTGCTGTTTATGTTATATATAGATTTTCATCATCCAAAAGTGTATAACATATGATTTCTTTGTGGCATTCGTTGAAGGAGTTTTTGCATCTGTATTTCTAAATAAAGTTTCCTTGTATTTAATAATATCGTAATACTTAATAATGTTATAATATAGTAAATAATTCATTCGTTATGCGAGAGACATGTTTGAACTGTTAATGAAAAATTATTTTGTGAATGATACAAAAAATGTAATTATTAATACATATATAATCGATAGATACTAATTGATGTTTGTTTATATTTCATAATAATGACACCATTAAACCGAAATTTAAAACACATAAAGTACGTTATTTTGTAAATTGTGTGTTTGTATATTGATCGCAACCCATCACACCGCGTCTCTCGCGATGGCGAAAAGAGAAGGATGGAGTGCCGCATCGATTAACGTGTGGCAGTCCATTCTTTCTGCCTACCCTTTCGGGGAGACGGCGTGATGGTTGGTTAGTTAGTTAGTTAGTTATAATTTTACAAGATTTATTCATTTTGACGACATGAATTGTAATAATTTATACAAATGATATTTATATCATAACTCTGAAAATCCTTCTATATTCTAGTATTATTTATAGACCAATGTTTCACTTCTGTGAGAAAAATGTTTTTTTTATTATTATATTATATTAAACTAAGTAAAATTTAAAATAGGGAATAAAAATGAACATTTTAAATTATAAATGTTGTTATAACTATATGTACGTAGAAGACTTAAATTAATAATATAAAAGCTTTTGATTTATCTAACCGCAATATATGTGTGAGCATCTCTATACATTTTACTTGTATAAGTTGGTTAATGATGCGCACATGGATAAAAGTTAAGAGAATGCGGGAACAATTCGGATGGTAAATTTACTAAAGAAAAGTTTTTCTTTCAATTATCGATATGAAAAAACCTACGTTTTATCTAAAAGCAATTAAGTTGATATTAATATTAGTTTTGAAATGGTTGTGTTTCTATAACAAATATATTTATTATAATACTTTTTTAAATTTTATTTAAAAATATTTGTTCTCGTATATTTCAACGTATTTTTGGAGACGGCATTCTGTACTTCCATATTTTTGGTAAAATAAAATTAAAATAATATCTTTGAATCCTAGTTAAAAATGATTTATTTAATAAAAATTAAAGACAATGTATTATTTTGAGACACAACAGAATGTTTTATAAATCTATTTTTTTTTTCATTTAAAATGAAACGTTATTATTTTATATTTACAGATGAAAATGAGATTATTGCCACGAAAAAAAAAACTCTTGTGTTTTTTTTTTTAATTGAAACTTATTTTAAAATATTTAATGTTATTAGATTTTTTTGATTATTGATTATAATGAATTGAAACTGTATGTTGGCATAACATTTTGTAAATAAATACATGTGTATAATATTTATTGCAAACTAACATTTTTTAGGAAATAAGTATATTTATCAAAAAGTCTTGTAATATTTAAAAATATATATTTGAACGATGTAGACTTATTTAAAAGGACGATGTTTGTACTGATTTGGAAATACTACGAACTTGCTATCGAAATTATTTGAATTTAAAAAAAGTCATTGAACTTTTAACTTCAAACGTAACAACAATTTCTCTTCCGGAAAATCAGTAAGTATTATATGTGAACGGTGCTTCGAAATGTAAGTGGTACATCATGAAGGGAATAAAAATACACTGCGCTGAACAAGAGACAGAAAGGTCCGAAAATAAAAGATTGTCTGAAGTTACGATGTCTCGTAATAGATACAAGAAAATATCTAAAATTGTCTAAATATAATGCTGGAACAGTACCAAATCTAGGAAATCTAAAAGGCGTAAGTCACACCATACTAAGAAAATAATTATACTTTAGAAAAACACATTGACAGCATTTAGGAAATATTCATAAATAAGATTGGAGTGGAGAGAAAGATATGCAAAAATAAGCATATAGAAAATAATTTATACGAATGAAAACATATATCTTTAAAGTTTTATTATAATTTATGTTAATGACATGTATCGCCTGACTAAGGCATTATCAAATGTACAACACGTAAACTTAATAAAAGACGTTTTCATTCGTATTAATGATTTAATATGGAGTTTTACATAATTGTTCAAGAAACAATAAATCTATCGAATACACTTCACAATTGAAAATATATTAAAAACTGGATACTCAGATAGAGCGAGACAAAAAGTAAACGTGAATCTTAAGGGGATTTGAATGAAAAAATTTAAGCAAATTTTACACAATCTAAATAAGCAATTCAATCCTTATCTAAATAGTGAAATTTTTAAGTAATTTGCAACTCCTTTTTTTAAAACACAGAAGGTAAACGATCGTCACATAAACGTATACAGAATTGAAGCTATAACAAATACTGGAGATTCGTAAATCAGAAACTTCAAATAAACGAAGTAAATCGATTGGATTTTAATATTATGTACCTTCTGAGAATAACACCAATATGATGTGCATTTATTTCAAGAACACCGTTATCGTATAATTGAATACAACATAAAACTGTTATTTATTTATATTTTTTATTTCAGTTTATGTTTTATGAAGAACAATACTTCTTTGGGTCATTATTTTCACAAAATATATGAAATTCTTACAATTATCACTCAGCGTAATAAAACATAATAAGTATTTCATTGATATTCTAATAATCTCAAACAAAATATCAACTACAAGTAATTTAAATTGTATTTTTCAAACGTCTATTGGATATATTATATGTCATTTTTGTATTTAAAAATGTTTTTTATTAAATTTGGTCTGAAATTTACATAGCAAAGACAAAATATACTGTTAAGCCCCTCTAACAAATAAATATGTATTTTTTGAGAATTTATGTAGGTCATTCTTGGTCCAATCAAGATATTACATTTTTGCCTTCCGATAAAAATAATATTAATTATAAAACATTTAAATTATATTATACATATTTTAAAAACGCGAATATATCTATCCATCGCAGAGCCAATATTTCTTCATGACATCTTTAAGGAAAACAAAATAGAATTTTGTATAATTTTGAATGTAAAAAAATGAATTTGATATCATATTAAAATATACTTAAAAATGAAATGATTTTTGATTAAAACAAAGTGTAGAAAATATATATCTTTGGATGGTACATAATATTTTGTACGTTTATTTGTCTTTGGCGGTGCTTGTAAAATTGTAATACTATAAATAAATTATCAATAACTTTGCTTTATTTTAAGCTTCGACATTATAATTTTCATGAATATGTACATGTTTAAATTCCCTAATACTTGACTTCCGTTTGATTTCGAATGCACTTAAGATTTGTTTTTTTTTAAAAACTGTCTTCCCAAATATTCTAAACCATTTTATAATGTGCACAATTATATATCAAAACAGATAAATCTGTATTAAGTAATACTTGTAATGAACATAACTCTATCAGTAAATGTTAAAATATCAAACGTTGAATCAGCTGTTCCAGTTTTGATATCTAAACTCTTTATATAAGAATATAAAATATTTCCCACTACGATCACATCATATCATTTTATGTAGGAAATTTATCTACTTACATAAGACCATACCAATCTCTTCTATGGGGCGACGTAGTAAAACACTTTTTTACACTATTGTAAAGCAAATTTCCCAAATTGTTAATGATGAGGACTAGTCAGTGGTGTTATCCCTGGAGGGAGCGGCTAGAGTTGGGGTTTGACTAGTGCTATAAGTATTATAAGCGGAGGCAGGCTAATGTTCGGAAATGTTGTACATATGAGACAGGAATCGTTTGTGATCTCTAGTTAAACTAATTTCAACTTTCTTATAGTTATTCAATGTTATTTAGTATAATAAACTGTATATTATTGTGATTTAACCTAATCGAGTATCATAAAACAATATTGAACAAAAACGGCTTGTATCATCTTGTTTCCTTGTTAAATGCATGACTTGTGAACTCTGTAAACATTTGGTAATATTGTTATCGCAAGGCGTATCAAACATCCATGTTACGATTATTTACAATAAAATCAAAATGTTTTTGTCTTATTGCAATAATTTGTTGTTTTATTTATACCTCTACTACACTTTCTTAATTCCAACTTCACAAATCTTTTATTTATGACTGGAAATGTTAAAAAAAAGAAGGTTCGCCAAATGTCTATTTTACACGTAACTATGTGATAGGAAGTTTCAAGATCTCATCCATATGATCACATAATGAAAAGACCCCACGACCAAGTCGTAGAGAGAGAGAGGGGGGGGAGGGAGAGAGAGAGACCTGGCGCCAAATGGTTAAAAATCCGACCCCGAGTAACGGAAAAAGGCGATGAGAAATATGAAAAAAGAAATAGCACACCGTCAGCCTTTTTTCCATCCATTCTCCATTTTTATTTATTGCAATTTTACTTTAAAATAAAATCAGTTTATTTTAAAATGTATGCCAAACTGCCCCATTACTATGCTGTATAAATAAGAACTATACAAAAATAATTTTGTTTTGTTTTTGGCAACATCTTGTTATAGGCGGCAACCCTACGATACAAACCTTTTGTATTTCGTATACCAATATTTAAAATAAAAATATGTTATGATACCACGTGAATCTCTCTGTATTTAATTAAATATATTATATATACAAATGATTTTACTGAAATCTCTTGATGGAAGTTCATTTTAAATAATAATTAAATAAAACGATGTTTTTTAACTACTTCCACTTTTGTAAGTAATAATTAAAACAAAATTACCATTTATTCAAACATTATATATGAATATGTAAGAGATAATAAAAATTGTATTAAAAACCCATTGTATTAAATACGATCCTCCAAGAATACCTGTAATACCATTAGTTAAATTCAGAAAATTTTACATAAATATTTGAAGATTACTTTTGTATAGAATCATGTTTACCACCCCTGATCTGTATGTATATAAAGGACTAAGTTTACAATAGTTTTACCAGTCTGTCTAAATAAAGACAAAAGTGGAAGTAGTTAAAAAACATCGTTTTATTTAATTATTATTATATATACAAAATGCCTTAATTTATCTCATTTGGAAATGTAATGTTTTTATTGTTCTTTTAAAAAAAACTAACTACATTTTTATCTGAAGGAATTTGAATTAAAATGTTTTGTAATATGTTTACGATGTCTTCAATTTTTGCTCTAACCTAAGATCAAAATTTAATGCCGATTGGTTTTAATACTATCAAAGTGAAAAACAATCATCAAACAAACAAAAAAAAGGGGTGTGTAAACAGTTTTAATCCATCCAATTATTCCCGGGATCCATAAATTGAATGTTAAAAGAATCTTGGTATAATTTTACTGTTGTTTGGGAAGTAGTATTTGTATCATTTGTTATGTCAAATGATACAAATAGTTTCTTGAATAAATATGTTAAAGCATGCATTAAATATTTAAAAAATTTCGTTTTTAATTTTTTTTTAAATGTGAACTTATTATGTATACTCTTTAAAATATATTCATTTATCTTATGCCGTTAATAAAGACATTAAAAATATTTTAAAAATATAGTTTTTCTTCGTCCAAAAGATTTATATGTTGTCCTTAATCATATATTCTCCGTGTTTCTTGGAACAAAATAATGAAATCGTTAATACTTACCTTATTCAGAAGTGATTATTTTTTTTGTTATGTTGTATCCTGGACATAAACCTATTTATCTTTAAAAAAATATGCGTTGATTTAATAACATCAGAGTAAATTTTTATTTTTTGTTTAATAATTTAATTCTCCAAATTGAAAATTTAATCTGAATTAAAACGTGCATTTTCTATATATGTATTTAATAATAATTTTTCAGGAGTGATATGTTTTGCCTTGTTAGCACATTGTTAATAATGCACAGATTTTATAATAGTATATATAAAGTTATAAATAAATAAAAACACCTACTTATATCAAATTTTTCTTCCATATTCACCATCACTTTGTGTTGTGGATTCATAGTTGAACAAAATTTTAACATTGTAACACAACATTTATAATATAATGATGAGTTAATTTTTTTTAAACTTATTAACACAAGTATGTGTTACATTGTTTTTCAATTTTTACAAGGTTTTCATTGAAAAATTACTACCAATAATAATTCAATGCCTTAATATGAAGCTAATCATGGCATTTTTTAATATTTAATATCAAATAATACGATTAAAAATGTTTTTAATGTCAAAATGAAATTCACTTTATGGATGGAGAGAACGTATTAATTATTTACAATATTATTGTATAATTTCGTTTCAAATATTTTTAACTGATCTCTCTGTTAACACGAATTCGAAATAATACGATGTTACACCCCTGCACTTACTCAGTAAATTGCACTGAAACAAATGCAAGAGTAAGCGAGAACCAGTGAACGGTTTCGTCTTTTTATCTATAGTGAATAATAAAAACAAAATACAGTAAATTATTATATATTGTACAAAATAATTAATATTTTGTTTATATCCTATGCCGATTTTTTTACAAGGAAACCAATTCACTATAATTTATAATACAATTTAGTATTTTTTAGCATAGATTTTTGTAAAACTATTGTGTAAAAAGAGAGCTCAGTTTTAATCCAAATAGTGCATTTGAATTTGTTTATTTTTGGATAAGGTAAGGAAAGGATAATAAAAGGAACCAATTTATATCCACAAAGTTTTAATGAAACACTTTTGGATAAGTAATTTGTTGTATGGAATTTACAAGGCAGGTTCAATTTTGAAGTAGATACTCTGAACACATCATATTTATATTTATTTTTTTACTTCATATATGTATTAGGTAATTTTGATTAAAATAAATGGTGCTAATGTTTTCATGACAGTAAATTACATTCTATAAAACAATAGTTCAAAGATCATTATAATTTTTTTTACCTCTAGAATGTCTACACCTCCTGATCGTATTATAATAGTAAATATCATCAGATCTTCGTAAATCATAGTGAAAGTAAAATGGAAAATCTCTCGTAATGAAAGTGTCTATATATTTGCAGTTAACGTGGTTATTACGGTAGTACATAATAAAGGTTAATAACATTTACGACAGAATCTTCAACGCGGCGTGGCGGAATGGGCTTTGAGAAAATTTGGCAAACGTTAATATCGAATTGTTTGTCTGCCGCGAAGGTCTTGCTCAGAGCGACCGTGCTCGGCCTGCGTGAGCCGCACCGCCGCGGTGTCGGGGCGGGTGTGCGCGGGCAGAGTCGACGTACGTCCTACATAAATTATTGGTATTCACATATTCACATCGACCACGCTACCAAGACTCCCAGCTCTTCTCTGCAGCCACTTCACCGATAAGATAGGCATATCTTTATCTTATTACATGTTATTCTACATTATGATTCCTTTAAGGGCTATTAAAAATTATTGTAAACATTAGCTTTTCGTTGAGAGACGCAGACTCCCAGCGGCTCCTCTCCGTATTGACGCCGACTCTCCTAACGTTTGTATGTATTCTTTACAATCACAGTTCCCTTCGTTATAATATCAATAAAATTTCATACGCTCACATTAATAAATCTACCGATATAATTTATACAATATTCTTAACTTTTAGAATGTGTTCTATAATGTATATTTTAGAATAATTGCCCTATACAATATGCTTATTTAGTTACCAGTTGTGTACGTGAAAAGCTTATGTACTCTTCAGCCGCAGGACACACAGACTGTTGTACAGATGATATCGTAGACGAATGCTCTTAAGAGTAACCAATTCCATGGAAAGTTCACATATTTCGCGATCAAATCAACTCGGTGAGTCTAGCTACCTGTCGTTTGTTGGCAAAGGTACGAAACTACTGGTGAAAACTTATAAACTCGCTATCCAAAAATATCAGGAGTAAGACCATGGCTAATTTAGTGAGAGTATATTAAGTCTTGGGTAATATAATATTACATTTAGTGAGGATCATTCGATACGCCTCTGTGGTACACAATGAGCTCCAAGTGTCCACGCGTACAGTCGATAATAAATTAAGATTATTCTGTCGGGCCGCAAACGGCCAAATTATACACACGAGAAGTAATAATACACACACGCTTCACTTTTAACGTATCAATATAAACTTATTTTACATCCTTTGGTTTGTTGAGTAACTAAAAATAGTTTACATAATTGATCAAATAGGTAAACATGACACTTATACGCGTGATCGTTATTCTTTTGTTTCTCGTTACTAACATTACTGTGACTGTACATAATGTATATTGAACATGTTAATTAATGTAATTAATATTATGATATTAGGAAACTTTGTAATATTTGAGTACTTAAATAAAAATATCAGGGAATTGTAAATAATACTGAGTATTTTGAAAGTCTGAAAAAATTTGAGGATTATTGGTATAATTTAATTAATAGTATTTAGTATGAAAAATAGTGGTTAGCTGTCGCGCGATCTACCGTGAAGAAGAAATGATCACTTCAGCCCTAAAAGACGAAACGGAAAAGGGGACATGTTCTATACTTTCAATTAACTTGCTATCTTTTCATTTAATTAATATAATATAGAAAGACAACGGTGATTTCAACTACATTAGGTGGGTTTGAAATATTTTTGTAGGCCCTGATCAAGTAAGATAAATCAACGCCGTATTATTTTATCGCCCACAGCTAATTTAATTCTTTTCCTCTCGCTTAAGTCCAACGAAACGAATAATTTGATTTAAAACAATTCCAGAAGTTCCGGTTGTCAGAATCCTCCCTAGATCGTCCCCACTTCTTCCGGCTGACTGTCAGTGGCGCTAGGCACGGGAGAACGTTAATTCCTTTGGCATGAGATTAAAAATAACTGATGGTTGAATGAAAACAAAAATAATTCACGTTTTTTTATGAATTAAAATACTCATTTTTCCACTTTGAGTTTATTTCCTCGAAATTTTTTAAAGGTTTTACGCATTCATCATCTGGAGAAAGATGCAAACTCAAGCTGTTAAATAAAATAACTTTGTTTTATGTATCACAATTGTATTTTATTTTACGTGACAGCTGTTTCGTAAACAGCTGTCGCATAAAATTAAATACAATTGTGATACAAAAAACGAAGTTATTTAATTTAACAGCTTAAAATGTTAAGATATCATAGTGTTTGGTCAAAAAAATGGACTATTTAAGATATAAACTCTTATATCGTACTTTCGATATTGAGTGTATAAAACTTTCGAAACATGCGAAAAAAACATAATCAAAATGGAAAAAAAAGCAGTGCAAAATTCATATAAAATTCGTCTTTATGGAATCCCAAAATACCTTAAGTTTATTTAAATTAAAAAAATAAATTAAATTTAAAAAAAAAACGATTTTGTTTATGGAGATGAATGGGATATTGTAGCACGACACCAGAAACATTTTCATATTGAAACATATTCACCGAAACCGATCAGTCTTTCGGTCTGAATATCCGCTTAGTCCCTACAATAATAAACATCTAGTAAGTGATAATGTATATTGTTGCTCTCATTGATTCCGTAGGTGTCTTGGACAGAGAAGCACAACCTTTATTAATAGTCAAAGTCCCACTGGTAAAGTTTTTTGTTGAGAATATTTACATGTCGAGTATTTCTACGTAACAACGACCGAGTAGTTAGTATTCCATAAGTTAGTGTCCCTAAATATTGAGCATTGAGTTTAGTTAACGTTAGGTACTAATAGCAAATAAATCTACGCGATCATAAGTGAACATAATCCGCCAGCTTTCCGGCTCCCCGCTGCGCGCTCCCTCCGAACGACCAATACAATCATAATTATCTAAACAATTTAAACGTAACAACAGCCATAGCCGCGGTCCGCCGACCGAGAGGAAACAAAACAGCAACTTGCGGGTGATTAGCTGACAGTGGTGGAATCCCAGTGGACTGGTACGAGCCGAAGACATCCGTGTTGTTCGCACGAGCACGACCGACCGACCCAACGACCGCGTCAAAAGCTTAGTCTAGCCAAAGTAAAGTAACACGTTACACCAAAGACAGAATTATTAAGTAAATATCTTACGAAGATTTCTTTACACGATGAATGAAAATATTTAACATTAATTAAATTTGATATGTTCCATGATCAGAAGACAATGGGTAGAGTGGTATAACTGTAATATTACCTTAATTTCAATAACGAGAAAAAAGTAACGCGAATATTGAATAATACGATGCAATTCATGCTTTAGAATAAAACCGCGTTCCTCACCCACTGTCAGAAGTCCCCTCACACAAAAGTCATCCTACCCACTACACCACAGAGTTCGGCGGGCAACAGTTACCCACGCGGTCCCAGGAACTTGTGCCGACCAAATATCAAACATCTAGCAATAATTCAACTCAATTAGTTTCAACAACAATATTTTAAACATCAACTAACAAAATTATTTAATATATGGTCAAACGCGACCGGAACAACAAGATTATAAAACCATTTATAGAAAGTGAAGTGAAAACGTCAAATATAACTCCAATAAGATAATTTTTTTTTTTACAATGTCAAATAATCGATTTTTATTTTATTATTGTTATACAAAGAAAAATGAAGAAGCGTGCAATTAAATGGGAATTTGTGGTAGGCCGTCACACATTTCAATTTAATATTGTATTATTTCTAATTAAATTAACCTAATTTTATAATATTTCATATACGTACATATACGGAATTTACTATTCCAGAAATAATTAGAAATTCATAGTTACATATATACATTCACACACGCTTGTTCGCTTGCAGTGGATAGGAAAATGTTTTTTTATATTACTGAAATTAATTAAATTATGTGAAGATTTAAATGAAATTATTTTTTATATTCGCCAACCAACAAAAAATACGTTTTTTTTCTATAATTTTTCATTTTTTTCAAGAACTAATTGAAAAATGTTATAAAGTTGGCGTTGATCGAATGTGTCCAAAGCAGTCTATACGAGTGCATACTATAAAACTCAGAAGAGTATATGTATATTAGTTTAGTAAAAAATACTATAATTTGTGCTTTAACTATAGTTGTGCTTCCATTAAATTAGTCATATATATTTTAACAAAATATTTCAACGAGTGACTAACGAAATATTTAAAATTATAAAAATATATTATAGAGAGGGTGTACTAGATCAAATGAGTGCCTTATAATGCCTTTTTGGCATATATCATAAAATATCCGTGACTCGAGTCAACTATACACAATTCTTAAAATATTATAATATTTAGTATTTTTCAAGTAGGCAGGTATACAGTCAAAACAAAATTAATATATTTAGTTGAAAATTCCGATGTTAAATTCAATTAAAACTATAAATCAAATTATTATTGTAAATTCGAATGTCAGAGTAACAGACAAAAAAATATTTGTCAAATTTTTTTATATTTTTTATATGTAATTACTCACATATTTTTTGTGACAAATGAAATAAAATATTTATTGTAATATCTTCAATGCAATACTTCAAAAAGTTGTGTTTTTTTTTTATCTATATATAAATCATTTCAACAGCCTTATTGCAGTTTGTGGTGTTTGGGTTGAAATTTGGCTAGTTATTGCAGAATAAAATCAGTTCGTTACAAAGTTACACAACTTTTTAAAAACTATTTAGCATTAAATTATTTGTTATGTATTGTATATTTTTTTGCATATCCGATAAGATTATTTGATGGTGAATTAATGAAATGGCTGTCAGCTAGAAATTTTTTTGGTATCTCTGATCTCAAAACCATGTGTATTTTAAAAAAAGAGTTCAACATGTCTATGATTCTGTTATGTTTCAACGATATTCGTAATATTTCATATGATTTTTGTAAATTTTGTTTTGTTATATATGCGGAACATCTCTTTTTCAATTTATCATTAAAAAAATTAATTCACTATAAGGAAGTGAAATCTTTTTCTTTGCTCTCTTTAACGAAACCTTACTTTTGTTCCAAATTTAATAAACATTATTCATACAGATGAATCCACAGCGATTAAAAACTAAGGTTCATTTTCTTATCACCATGGTCCCGTGAAGCTGATTAAAATGTATCAGTGTAAACCCTTTACATATTAAATAATGAATGTGAATAAAAACGTCGGTTTTCTAGGAGTTTTTTTTCATATTGTATGGGAATGACATGCTTTGCCATGCTTTAGCATCTTGAAACTTGTCTAACTCTTATCAAAGTGAACATGCGAATAAATTGAAATTTAATAAAATTTCTAGAAAACAGACGTTTTCATTCATATAAATGATTTAATTTGGAGTTTTACATCATTGTTCATTAAATGATAAAAACCATTAAATAATCATGAATAATTTATCTATATTGTTTTTTTTCTTTAAATTGTAAGTTGATTGAATAACCTTATCGGATATACGTAAAAAGTACAATTGTAAAAAAATAAACTTGTGTGTACGTACGTAAGAAGTTATACTTCTTTGGCGCAAGAAAACAAAAAATAATACATGACTTTATTATGTCGCACTTTCGCAATAGTATACGCGCGCAGTTCTCAATTTTACTTCTACTTATCGCGCCAAAAGAAGTATAATTTCAAAATAAAAAATCGGACTAAACAAAAAGAAGTAAAGAATGTATTTTCGTATCCACTGCGCCTAGCTGTCGTTTTGTGTACGTATAATTTAGAACATGCGGTGCCGACGGAAGCCCTGGTGAAGCAGCCTCGCGGCCGCCTTGCCCGGCCTCGCCCACAGCCGGAGCGGTTCGCCCGCCTGGACAGGTTGCGCCACCCAGGGTCAGACCCCACCACCCGGCGGGAAGCGAGGCGGCGGCAACGGGGGCCGGGGGCGCCCGCCCGCGCGCTGCTGCTGCTGCTGCTGCTGCTGCTGCTGCTGCTGCTCGCCCTGCGACGAGTGCTCGGACACAGCTGCAACAGGTACATTCGGCTCATTCCAAGGATTCTCATTTGTCAATTCCACAACTCTAACAACTTTAACAATATAATTCTTCAAATATCAAAAAATCAAAGATATTTTAAAAATAAACGAAATTGAATCTTAACAAAACCATGAACTCCAATATATTATTTAACCTTTATAGTGCGGCTGGCTTCAATTGTAGTTCAAAATATAGTTTCGAACTGCAGCAAACTGCATTTGCAGTATGCGTAATGTTTACTTTAGAATAAGGTAAAAACACATTTTTTATCTCGGATATGTCTTTCCACGGAACGCTGCGTGACTCTTAATCTCTCTACATTTCTCTTGGTGAGGGTCATAGTCTCCATCCCATAAGTCATCACCGGCAGTTTGCGTGAATGGTAGACTTTTCTCTATAGACATATTGGAGTTTTTTTTTGTTTTCAAAGACGCGATAAAATCAGAAATGAGGAGATTAGACGCCGAACAAAAATAACGGACATCATGGAACGACTAGCGAGACTGAAGTGGCAATTGGCGGGTCATGTGGCGAAACAAAGTGAGGATAGATGGACCCAGAAAATATTAAGGTGGGGACCATGGAAAATAGGAGAAGCGTCGGCAGGCCGCAAAAAGGTGGGCCGACGACATTGCTGCCGTGGGGGGGAGAATGTGGCTGAAGCTGGCAGAAAATAGAGACGAGTGGAAAGGAAGGGAAGAGGCCTATGTCCAGCAGTGGACCGATGAGGGCTGACGAAGTAGAAGACGAAGAAAATAAACAATTTACTGCTTTATAATATGTGCAGCTCATAATTGAATGTATTTTATAAACTCTTAATATAGTTCCTTACAACTTAATTACAGTAAAATTTACTGGGACTTTCTGTCCGAGCTGTTGTATGAAATGTAGCTAATCGCAGGTTGAGACCAATTCATTTACTGCATATGTAGTCAACCGCACAACGGGGAGTGTGATTCTTTTTTATTGATTCACATATTGACATTACATTATTTTTAACTCCCATCGTACGGCAAGCTTCATCTGTAGTAAAAAAATATCTCGTACTGCGAATGGCTTCATATGCAGCTCAGACAGATAGCACCAGTTCATCATAATATTACGCACAATTTACAGGGAATGTGCCTTCACTCGTGGTTTTACTGTATCTATTATAAAACACCCGGTGCCCCTGGTAAAGACATGAAGTCAGCCAAACCACAATGTAAATGACAAAAGAGATAAAGTACGATTTTGTGAAAAAATCTGAAGATATGTAAGACTAACTTACCATTGCTTTGAAGAAAAAAAGGAGAAGTTAGTAACTAATGTAAAAACTTTTATAAGATACATTCACATATGAGCTTCAAACGTAGTCGCAGTTAAAAACATTTATTGAACTGCAAATATAGCCAGCCGCACAATACGGGTTAAACAGCAATTAAAATATATCTTTAATAAAAATTACACATACATTTAAAATGGGTTCGTAATATTGGATTATAATTGACATTTTTACACAAATGATAAATAAATACAATAATAATTTAACATTTTAAGAATATTCTAATTTCCTTTATATATTTATCTAAAGGCACTGTTTTGAATTATTCATCACAAAGTTCCTTCACCCAAAAATATTTTGAATAATTATTTTTTAGCTTTGAGTACTTTAAAATAACGATTTTAGATAAGAATTTTCAACAGAAATGAAAAGTTTAATTTTTTTAATCAATTTATGCTACATACTTTTATTAAGATCTCGGTTTTAATTGTTATTTTTAAAACACCATTATTATATTATAGTCCTTGTCAGTTTGGACCATAAATAAAAAAGCATTACCCCTGTTTTTTCATACTTTTTCTTCTCTAAAGATTTATACTAAATAAAAATATATGAATCTGCAGGTAATTCGAATTGCAATTTACCTTCACTGGTCTTAGCGACGCCTGAAATATCGGAGCCTTGAACCAGTTTGTGGCGGAATACGCCGGAACTGATAAATCGATTCCCAACTTGCAGGGTGCACTACAGATGGATATAAATACTTACATTCCTAGTATTTCTGATGTTACACCATACAAGTATTAAGTATGGTTTGAAATAAATTCATAATACGATAAAATCAATATTACTACCCAAATAGGGTCATAAGAATAAAATATTTGAAAATAGAGATTTCGTGTTATTAAACACTTTTTGGAATCTCTTAATGGCGAACTATTTTTTTAATAGTGACCAAATGTTCCATCTGTTTGTATCACAGTGGATAAATTATTTTACTAAAAACTAATAAAAATATGTAAATTTGTTTTTTGTTAATGGATTTTTTTTTGTACACTTGTGCCGAGTATTTGGGTTTATGGTGAATAACAATTACATGTAAAACAGTTATTGGATTGTGTGTATGCGAGTGCCGCTATATGTACACTTAATTTGTCACTCGTGCGTGCTTGGTGTCAACGTAACTCAAACCCATGACCTCTGCCCCAAATCACAGCACAACACATTTGTGGGTCTACTGAGGAGACGCAAGTCCTCAGGTACTGTGCGTGCCGCGGTGATGTAGGCTTTTCGGATTGTCTGACGATGGCCTCGATATGTGTGAACAAAGAGTCTCCAATTTTGTGGATTTGGTCTTCTGTGGTATGCACGATACACAACATGGAAATCACAGGGTGACTTCGGCTATCATGTCTCGGCTGAAGGCACTCCGTGTCTAGCCCTCGCTACCATCAACTGTTCAGCCATGCAGAAACCACGTGGTGTGCAGTAACATGTGATTATAAAAAAGTACATTAAAAGTTTTACCTAATCGAATCTTGTCTGCTGATTTATACCAGACCAGTGCCCTGTTTAACCAGTACAAATATTCATACATTTATTTTTATTAAATAGTCAATTATTCACACCACTTTTTTCATTGGTAAAAAGTACAAAGTATTTGTTTGTACATTTATACAATATTTTCTTAAACAATGATAAAAAACTCCATACTAAATAATTAATATGATTGAAAACGTCTTTTATTCAATTTAATCGGAATGACTTATTTCGTCTTGCTCTGCCTGCAATCGATCATGCCTAAGCAAGGCAAAACATGTGATTCCCATCAATTTAATGAATAACTAGAAAATATGTTTTTTCATTCGCATTAGTTATTATTTTGTGATTTAAATCATTGACATTAGAATTTATTATACAATCTCCAAACATGAGCAAAAAATAGCTCATTATTATCAAATCGGATTGTGTCCAGGTTTGAACCCATGTCCCTTGAATCAGAAGTGAAGCGTTATATCCCTCTGTCCACCACCAAAAATATTTATAAAAAAGAATTTGCTTTCATAGCTAAATCGTGTTAATAATAATAATTTTTTTATGAATTACATTAAAAGTTTTTTTAATTTTTTTTATGATTTTATATATTTTTTAACTTCCACAACATCAGGGATGTCAAATATGATCAGAGTTGAGTCCGAGTCACTTACACGAGTCGGGTTTTTCCTCTGCAGTAGTGGGAGGTGGAGGCAACTGCTGTTCCAGTGCATTCACGCAGTTCAACATACTTCCGTACAGACGACTATCTCTCAGGCTGCCTCTGCAACAACCAAAAAAAGTAATTACAAACATAGCCTAAGATTATCTTTTGAAATTGATAAGACACCATTTAATTTCTACTCGAATATTTTTTTTTATGTTACAATCCTAGGGATTCATTTGCAGCAGATGTTCTTGGGATGCTACTTGGGCCTAGTTTCCCGATGCTTTCCATATTATTGTATTTTAAAAATATCATATGATGATTTTTTTGTATACTATACAACAAATATTTACTTATTACTTACAGTTATTGTAAAAATAATGGGGTTTTTTGCTATTATATTGAAAATCATGACATGCGATAGGTAGCTAATCTATCGCCATTTTCTTGTTATGTGAATTCTACGCTAGACCAAAGGCAATGTGATAATTACATTGCTATCCCATATTCCTATTTGAACCCAAGTAATGTTTAAATTTTTTAAGCTTTTCATTCTTAGGGTATGTGATAGAAAACTAGTTTTTCGCCTTTTTTATAGTCATGTGAATTCTATCAGACAAATGACAGCGTATGTTTGTTTTTTCAGGCTGTCATCGCCGGGAATCGAATCCGGGACACTTCGCGTGGTTATCACAGCTTTTGACAGAAGGCCGTTACTTGTATGTAAATGAACGTTTATTTATAATATTATTGAATGATCAGAATATTAGTTGATTACTTACCTCCCATTAGAATGTCTAAACAGGGCTAATATCTCTTCGAATGTTTTATTCTTCGTCTCAGGAACTTTTTTGTACGTAAATATCCAAAATATGGCTAAGAAAACGCTGAACGGTAGAAAGGTATAATTTTCCAATGCACTCTGAAACATTGAATTTTTATGTTAATGTTTTAAAAAATAAAATGTTTAATTCGCGTATATATGGTACATGATTTATATCGAAAGGTCTCTAATGGAGATCAAATGGAGGTCTTCTTACTTTCATGCTGGGGAAGCCAATGCCGACCACGAAGTTGGCCATCCAGTTGACGAGCACGGCGATGGCCATGGCGCTGGGGCGCGGGCCCTGCGAGAACAGTTCGGCCGTTATCATCCACGGGATGGAGCCCGGCCCCACGGCGAAGAACACCACGAAACTCAGGGTGGACACAACGGACAGGTAGCTCATCCAGTCGATCATTTCCTGGACATATCCGAAAAACTCCTATCAGGCGGTAGAATGCACGTTCTTCCCCGATATCCCCTAGGAATGTCTACTCACACACTCGCAGCCGCAAACTACTACGAGTATCGGCACACGCTTACCAAATCAAGCTTATGTGGTTAAAGTATTTACACCCAGAGCGGTGTATGCTGTGCATTGAGTTTATTCATCGATAACTTTTGTGCACAAATAGCAAAACTTGCAGGAATCAGTAAACGTTTAAACAATCGAACGCGTTTCCATCACGAAAATTTAAGCAATTTCCGATGTAATAAAATAACTTGAAACACTTTGATAGCATGCCAAATTAGCTTCCAATTGTGTGCCGATTTTACAGTCAGCTCCCAAGAAATGTACTCTTAACTGAGCGGGGGAGTTAGAAGCCAACGGGTACATTTCCTGGGAGAGACGTGGGCCGGTTACTGCCGGTAATGTGATCAGCACCCGGATGTCCGGAGACTTGGCGTGAGTAATTAACAAAAAAAACCAAAATGAAAAGTGTGGATAATATTATTAGTGAGTGTTTGGTGCTCTGTGTGAGTGGAAGATCCCTCGGGAGACACGTCGGGGAAGTCGCTCTCGGGGAGGGCAACGCGCAAAACAAGCGGTGAGGTGAATAACATAAAAGTATGATCGCAATATAAAACATAATACATAACGCAATTTAAATAATACAATAATGGATATTATATTGTTCTGTGCATCTACTGCCGGCGAATAAATGTATACTATATAAAATATATATAAATAGATAGATTTCAATGTGCTTTGTTCCATTAAAATAACATTAACAAGCCCTTCCACTAAAATTTTTGTACTCGTGAACAAGTCATTCATGAGTTGATAAATTATATACTAGTATATATTTTAATATTAGCTTGATCGTAGTCATATTCATTTTCTTATGATCCAATGAAGTAACTTTTCGTTAATAAATAATATATGTTTAAAATAATAATCCAATTGGATTTTAATGCGTGTGAATAAATTGCGTAGATGTGCAGAATAATATATTTTTTGATTGTGATGAAAAAATAATCATTTAAAATTAAATAACTATTTGCAAAATATATATAAAATTTTCTACTTTCTTAAAATTAATTATTATATAACATCATGTCGGTAATAAGCCAACATTTTTATTATCTGATCGAATTGCACTGTCCGATATTATACAATATAAAGAGAAATAAAATATATTTGTTTTGTAATTTAATTATAAAATCTTAAAGATTTATTATAGCTTTATAAATTTCAGCAGCTCATGTAAGTGATTCATCGTGAATAAAGATATGCACTTTTCTGAATAGAATACAACGGAACAATTCGATCAGATTGGATTATTTAGCCAAAGCAACACGTGTTGACATTGTGATCGATGACTCGAAGATTTGCGATCATCGACCTATAAAATGAACTAAATTTTAAATAAACGGAGTACTCGAACGATTTTCCTTTGTCCAGTGGTCGTCTTATCAAATAGTGATACATTGTAGTTCGACCATTGAGAGGTTGATAATTAATGCAACTGTATGACAAGCGTGCCCATTTAAAATATAACAATGTGATGCTTTTCATATTATATACATTTATATGCATATTATGTACAATGTACATTGTTTTTTTACAAAAAATCTAAATACTAGAACTTAATTAGATGTCACAATTCAGTAAAGTTGATCAAATCTGTATTTTGTGAACGTAATGTATTTATAATTTTAGTAATTCTATACAAGTGATATTAGTTTTCTATTAAATTGCTGGCGGTTAATCGGTGCACGGTTCTTATGGCTATGTATGTGAGTGCCCGGCTGGCGGAATGGTTTGGTTTTACCTTGATCAAAAAAGAAATCGTGATGAAGATAGAGAATATGAACATGCCACCCAGTCCATAGAGATGGAGCGTCCTGCGCCCAGTTCGGTCCATCAGCGGCAAGGACACAAGTGTCATGCCCACCATTATAGCACCAATACCCATCGTGGCGAACTTGGCGGATTCCTCCGTGAGGCCCGAGGACGTAAACAGAGACGTGGAGTAGTAAAACACCTGTAAATAACGACCAACGTTTATTAAAATATTTTTTTACAGTAGTGACCTATGGATGTGAGGCGTGGACAATGACAGCGAAATCCGCAGAGCGACTGGATACTTTTGAGAGAAGGGTGCTGCGCAGAAATTTGGGAACTGTGAATGAGGGTTAAGGCCGGAGAGTGCGGCATAATGACGAGCTGTACCATATTTACAAAGCTCCCAGTTTCTCCACCCAGGTCAGATTGAATAGACTGAGATGGGCTGGTCACGAGCAGATGATGCCGTCATCGCGAACCCCAAAAAGATTGCTGGAGTGGCACCCAGGTGGTAGAAGACCAATTGGACGACCAAGCCTGCGATGAGAGGATGAAGTTGGGTGAGATGGGGCGAAATTGTTACGAGTGTCAGATTAGAGATCGAAGCGGAGGACAGGAGGAGTTGGAGGCGAAGAATACTGGAGGCTAAGGCTCGATATGGGCTGTAGGGCCGTCGAAGAAGTAAATCGAAATATTTTTATTAATCACTCGTTATTAACCCAAATTGTGTGGCTGTCTACATTTGCAGTCCCATAAAAATTGTTACTACATTTGCAGCTCATATAAAAATCTTATAAACCTCTTAACTAGTTTCTTACTATCAAATTGTGTGTAAAATTATATTACAATGAACTGGGACTCTCTGCCTGAGCTGTAAATATTGCCGAACGCAGTTTGTTTTACTGTAAACGAAGTCACCCAAACAACGTGGGTTATTAACACACGTATAAAGTTGATGTAAATTGCATGTTTTAAATGTGTAATATTTAGAGCATTTCTAAATTTGAGCTTATTTTATTATTGTGTTATTTTAACACATTGTCTGCGGCTATATTCGCGCGTTAATTAGCACGTTTAGTTAGTACGTATAAAAATAATAATATATAATAACTGAATGTATATTTAGTCACGTGATAGAAATAAGTTTATAAAAGTATGTGTGAAAATATGTTAACAATAATTTCCACCGTATGAATTCGCAGAAAGGGTATTGATACCCGAGGATCATTGAGGACATTGTGTTAATACTAAAATTGAGCCACGCCTACATAAAAAATATGAAACTGTGTTTTATTTAGTTAATTATATCAAAACAACATGTTACAAAACCGCCAATTTATTAATACATAAAAAGTATTGAATTATCCAAAGTAAAATATTGTTAGTCTCGTATAAAATAGAATATGTTTGTATGTTTAGTTAGTTTATTAAGTAGGTACTTACAGCATTGATCCCGCTTAGTTGTTGTGAGAGTTGCATCACAACCCCAATGAGTAGTGGCGCGCGAAGGGTGGGCGAGCATAGGAGCTCTCGCATTGAGATGGAAGCTTCGGCTTGCTGCGCCCTCTCCTCGGCCCTCATCTCTTCAATATCCTCCTCAACCTACAAACGGAGAAAAAAATATGAATTGATTTCGAAAAAATGAGATATATATCAAGGAGTACAAATTTCTTTAGTTTGGGCTTACTTGGTTGTTAGCGCGAAGTCGTCTCAAGGCTCTCCTTGCCTCTTCTTCCCATTGTCGAGTAATCAATAAATATCGCGGAGATTCGGGACAAGCAGGCAGCAGTACGAGTTGCAAGATGGCCGGGCAGATTGCGAGACCTACGTACAGTATCATCCTGATTATACATAACTATTTTTTTTTAAATATACTCTCCAAGTTAAAATGGAATAGAAGGTAACTTGCCTAAGAGAAGAGGCCACCCCTCATCGGTTCCTAAAATTTGTTCGATTCCCAATACTTGACTTAACAGCAGACCCACCGTGACAGCCAATTGGTTCACGGTTCCCAGACCACCACGCAAGTTCAATGGAGCTATTTCCGATATATACATTGGCACCAGTGATGTATTAAGTCCTGGAATATTCACAATTACATAAGAACCGCCCAGTACCTTTGTAAAGTATCAATTTATTACAATGTGACAATCTCTTTACCGCAATTTACGCCTATGATAAACCGACCAAAGAAGAGCATCTCATAAGAATGTGAAAGTTTTGTGAAGCCCATGAGGCAGGCTCCGCCTATACCTAAAACGTTATTGAGCAGTAATCCCCCTTTCCTGGAAATGAAATATAAGATTATTCAGGCACGGTAACTAAAATATGTAAAGTAAGTATATGGTGGGGGCGTTTTTACCTCCCGAAACGATTGGCTATCATCCCTCCCGAGAATCCGCCCAGCATCCCCCCGATAGCGAAGATACTGACGGCCACCGAATAAAGTTGCTTCACCGAATCTTCCGGGATATCTTTTCCGTAGCGATCTTTGTAAACATCCTTCATGAAATTCTCAATATTCTGAAAAATATGAGAAATAAATCTTATAATCTATTGTGTTCTTCATGTCTGAATGCAAAAGCACTACAGTACACTTTTTATGTTGGCGTCCCTCGGTAAATGAAAAAAAGTTATTTACTGCTTGACCGTTCAGTGTGACTAATGCAAAAGCGTCATGTGAAAAACAACAAAAGGTTAACAGAACCGTTATGTTCCGTTCCAATGGTCAGATTCAATATCCTTAACTCGATAAAACGGAGTATTCTCAAAATATAAAGTTTCTTACTAATTCAGGCGCATTGATTACTCCCGTATTATATCCAAACTGCAGCATCCCGAGAACAGCTGCTAATATTGCATACGACAGGAAAAATGTAAGTCCCTAAAATGAAAATGTAAACAATCAAATTTAAATATAAAACAGTCGAAGTAAAATGAACAATGTTTTTTTCACTCATTGTACCTGTTCCAACAGCCGTAATTTACGCCGATGAGAATGTTCTTCTAGGCGATCAACGTATTCTCGTAATTCTTCTATTTCTTCCTTTACGGCTTGAACAGTGTCTAATTCCTGTTTTATTGCTACCATATCTCGTTTCACCTATTGTAAAAATAACATTATTTTATTCATCAAACTTAACAGTACACTCTTGAAAACAATATAATAACGTATATCATAATATCATTAACTGAGGAATACAATATCATAATTCAACATTCAAAAATCTTCGCTCCCGCCAGAGCTTCGTCAGATTTACAAAAACAAACTAAAAACAAAAAACAAACCAGTTTTTGTAACGCTGGCGAAGCCTCGCCGAGAGCGAAACCGGTTGGTTCGATTAAACGTACATATGAAAGTTTAGAAAAAAATAATTTTGTATTTAATTTTTTTTAACAAGGAAACTCACCTCTGAAACTTCGGACTGACATGATTCCACGCTTTTGGTCAATTCCTGGAGTTGGGTCCGAATCTCACAGAGGGCGACCGTGGTCTCCATCTGCCGGTCGCCCCTCTGCAGCTCGTCCAACTTGGCGGACAGGTTCATACTCATCACGCTCACCTGTCTCTGCAGGCTACACCAAGTAATGGAAAAAAAATACAAATACTTATGCTGGGTTTACACAGCATTTTTTAAAATCCATGTAATGTATTTTTTGGATCGTTTTCGCCTCAGGCATTGGCTGTGGTGTCGCCCCAATTATAAACTATAGATGCTTGTGATTTCTATTTTTCATTTTAATTCATAATAAAGTTCAATAAGAATTTTAAAAATGATATATTGAAAGTTTATTATTTAAATTATATTAGTTATATGACAAGTGATAGTATATTACTTTTGTAATGGAGATTTTTTGCAATAGAGTATTAAAGTATTTTTACTGCATATGTAAAAATGAGTCGAATTATATAATTATTTCGAATGTAAACGTCCGTTTTCTAGTAATTTTACTTTATGGGAATGATATTAAGCCTTGGGTTAGGATCAAATTGGGATTGATATTTGGTGTGATTTAATAATGTCTTAACTGTTTAAAACAAATGTTTAATTAAAAATTTCTTGAAAGTATATATTTAGTTTAAATACTCTAAGGTTTATGGCTATGACCGGTTTTGGCAGCTCGTTGCCATCCTGGTGAATAAACTTAACATATACTATGAATATATATTTTTATTTTCATTATTTATAATAAACACCTTACCAAGACACTTAGAATATCAACATTAATATTTTCTAGAGAATAGATGTTTTTATACGTATTAATTATTTAATCTTGTCTATGTCACATATTAAAATAAGACAAAACGTGATGACATAGTAAAAATAGAGTATTAATTTTTTTTTTTTTGAAATCGCTTAGTAAAACCACAAAGTTTTTTAAATGTATAAAAATAAGGGGTACACCATTTTTCCTTCCTACAGTCGATTATAAGAAGCAACGAAACCAATACACATTTACAATGGATTATCTTCAATTGTATATTTACGTAGGATACGAGAAGACATATTTTATTCAAATTAGCAAAGGAGACGGATTACTCTGGGGACTTAGGATTAAAAATTCCATCCCCTGTTGGTACATTTAATAATGTTGTAAATATAATAAGGGTTTTATCCGTAATTTTCAGAAGATCTTAACATTACTTTTTATCCCAGATAATTACTTATTCCCTCCTTGGGAGTGATTCAAATGTCATATTTAAAATTAAAGCAAATGTGTTGTGAGAAAAACATTCAAGATAAACTCTTCTGATTGTTAAAACCCAATTTAAAAGATTGCTTTCGTCCAACAAAAAGAAACAACAGGAATTAAAAACGATTAAAAGAAAACGAGGGTAACTTTCCAATTCGTGTTAATTTGAAAAATTAAAATTCTGAGAATTAAAAAAATATTTTAAATACCTAATAAGAAGCTCCCTAAGAGTGGCTTCGTCTTCTTCTTGCGTCGCATGTCGGGTCAGCTTGCCGCCGCCCTCTCGAAGTTCATTATCTGTTACCACTGGAGAAATGTTGAAAACTTTAATTAAAATACTTCCCATTTATTATTTTTTTTTTCAATAATTTAAATATATTTATATTTTGTATAAGGGAACTTATCCGATAATAACGATATCATAAGGGCCGCTCAGATGTAAACTGATCATCGATAACACACCTATTGAGCAAGTCAAGCGATTCACTTACCTAGGCATAGAGATCGGTAGCTACAGTGACCTATATGACGAGGTGCGAGCACAAACCAACAAAGCGACAGCCGTGGCTGGCTGCTTGCGCGACACCATATGGAGGAATAAATACATCCTAACCAAAAGTAAAGTCAAGATATACAAGGCATGCGTTTGCCCCTCCATGGCGTGCAGAATAGAGGTCAAAGCCGATACTAATAGAACTAAGAACCATCTTAGAGTAGCATAAATACGAACCCTACGCTCCATCGCAAGCAAAACTCTCAGAGATCGGATCAGAAATGATACGATAAGGTCTGCCTGTGGTGTTGAGGACATAGTGAGATGGAGAAGAAGCAGAAGGTGCTTTTGGAAAGACCACGTGGACCCCATGGAGAATACAAGAATTGCAAAAAATGTTAAAGACGAAAACCCAAGCAGCAAGAGATTACCAGGAAGGCCACCGAAGAGATGAAGAGTTGGCTGGACAGCATCATCCCAGGACAGCTCACCATCACAAATAAGTCATACGACCCAAACTAAGAGGAAGAATAAGAAGAAGAACTAATCCTTATAATATGTTTAAAATGAGATAGACTAAAATAAGTATCATGATAAATGCTGCAAACTCAAATCAAATCAAATCAGTTTATTAAATTAATAGACATTACAAACAGGAAAATGTTTAAGGCATCTATTAAGTACAGGTAAAATATCATAAAAATATTACAACAAAGTACCAGGAACGCATTAGAGCTCAATGTTCTTATATAATATATAATGACACAAGAACAAGTACGACACTACGGTGGTTGAATATTCTATAATATTTTCTTCTTGAAAATCATTTTCATCAACATGAAAAATATTGACCTTAGAAGCATCATGATCAGCAGTTTAATTTCTCTCTCTATCGACATCATCAGATGTAGGTTGGTTCTACATTTTGGAAGGTAAAACAGTCTGCTCACGATGTCAAAGATACCCACTAACAAAAAAAAAACGGATATTATCCTAGATAGAGGAGTTTTCAAAGAATCTAAGTTGTTCGATAAAGATACTGCGAGCACTTACATCTCCAAGATCCCAAGAAATGAAATTCTATCAAATAAATATATATTTATTAGAGTTTGTATTTTTCTAGAATTATTTTAAGATACTTTTGATAAAGGTAATTCTAGAAATTTATTTATCTTGACATATTGTAGATTTTTTATCTTTTCTTTTTTTTCTTCTCTTTGAAAGATTATATTTTTATTGTATTTGATTCGGAAAAACCTGCATATCACGATTAAATAAGAAAGGTTAGAAAAACAAATTGGTCTAATACAGCGAGCAGGCCAAAACACGCGTGTCATACACAATGTATATATAATACATACAGCATACGGGATACGGACCCGCACCCTATTGTGTACTCCTGTACATGCCGCAGAGTACATCGGGAACTTCCCTTGTCTCAAACTATGCGGGCGAAAAAATACCCGGTAGGCATATATGTGGGTGAAATCCTGAATTATAAAGAATGCTTTAAATACGTAGATATGACAAAGCAAGTCACTTAAAAAAACATGATATTTGTTATGTAGTTTTAAAAAAAATGTAGCTCTCAGTTATGCATATTTAAAAAATGCTCGCTCATGATCGCTTTTGAGGTTAACAGTTTTCATGTTGATGAAAATGATCTCTAAGAAGAAAATATTATAGAATATTCAGCCACCGTATTATTGTACTTGTTCTTGTCTTATTTTCAATTTCATTTATTTATATATAACTCAAATAACCATTGGCAGGCTGGTTCTGAATCGTGGAAGATAAAACAATATGTGGCTCGTTGTCAATGATTACTGGGTCAATGCATAATTCTAAATCGGCATTTAAATAAAAGTATACATAAGCTACAGCTTTAAAAAAAAATGAGATATCATTTATATAGCTTTAAACAATCAGTAAAATAACTCACAATTAAAATTATTCAATTAATTTTCCGTAAACCACACGGGAGCTTTTATTATTTTAATTGAAGTTAATATTGTTTAAATAAAAGCATATTGAGACATTAAAAAAAGCACTTATGAAAAATAATTTTAAAAAACGCGGATATAATAAAGCAAGTCATTTTAAATAATGAAAACATTTAACATGTGATAAAAAGATGTTTAAATAAATGAATAAAATCATTACCTAAAACTACTTCTATAATAATATTTTAGTATTTTAAACAATATCAATATCTCTATACCTCTTTATTATCTTATTTTTAAGTATTTTATATCTTCATCATCCCAATTATTTATTATTTAATGTTTAAAGCAAAAATAAATACATTAAATTTAAAAAATACTTGGGTGATAATTATGTTTTATATAAAATCGAAATTTCGTGTTTTGAATGTTACAACACAAAAACATATGTTTACATAAAAATCACTTACCTGAAATTTGATTGCAAGGAGTATATAGGGGCGGTTCTTCTGCACCTGGATGCTGATGTTCTAACAAGCGATGACACGATTGTCTCATGGAAGGTTGTACTCCATCTGTTGGAGAGAGTTTTTCACAAATATAACAGGTGACCTCCATCGAAAAGCATTAAAATAAAGGAAACTGTTGTTTTATATTATGTAAATCCGAAAACAATAGCTAGATTTACAAAAAAAAATTGCAAAGAGCGTCTTTTTCCGGTAAAATCTTCTGATTGTTTATTTTAGAGAGACTAAAATGAAATGCATTTAGAAGACAGCATTTCCTTGCAATGAGGTAACGTGTACTGACCTAGTTTCATGCAATCGCGCAAGCGCTCAATCGATGACTGAAAATTATTAAGTATCAAAAGCAATCACGTCTGAAAAATAGACTAATTTAAAGTTCAATAAATTCTAGGGTTCATTTCCTACTTTTGTGAAACATTATTATTTTTAATCAAATAAAACATTATTTTTCAATATATAGATATTTGTACGGAAACGAAGCACGGATGTGTCAAAAGAAATATGGATGATCTCGTAGACAAATGAATGGAATATCCGTGTATGAAAGAGTGTCAAATGAAATTATAAGAAGTGAACGCGGTGCGAATGAAAGTGTTATGAGCAAAATAATGAATGGATTTTTAAGATGGTTTGGACACATTAAAACATGAATGAATAAAATGGTAAAAAATATATACATTAACGATGTAATTGGATCATACAAATCAAATATGTCTGGCACGTGAGGAGTCGGAGAAATCGACGTGCGTGCATGACACAATGTATGTAGAAAGCGAGAGGATTACGTCAGAAAAGAAACATGTGGTAGTCCATTCTCTCTGCCCCTTCGGGAAGACGGCGTTATGGTTAGTTAGTTTTTTTTAATGTGTATATTTTTACTATAAATAAAAATGGCTAATTACATAATTTTAAACATGTCTATTATGTTCATTCTATTGAATATTTGACATAATATAAAAATATCTATTTTTTATTTTCTTCTATGTTTGCCATACTTTGTGTTATATATGTTTTATTTGTATTTTTATTTTTTATATACTTTGTACATAAAACACTATAAAAATTACAACAACCAGTCCTTCTTCAGTGATACATATTTAAAATATTATAAAATTGTTAACAAATATTATCAATTTTGACAGATGTTATAAAAATTTATTTTGAAACCCTCCAAAATAAAAATACAAATAATAAACAATATATTTTCAAAAAAAAAACCTTTATAACATCAGTCAACATTGATCATATTTGTGAACAATTTTAAATATGTATCTTTATAATATGTATCACTGAAGAAGGATTGGTTGTCCGAAACATGTCTGATATGTAACTTTAATAGTGTTGTATATACAAAATATATATAAAAAGAAAAATATTAATAATCTATTTTTATTCAACGAGAAAACTCACACCTATTTTGTGTGAGTTTTCTCCAATTGCTAAAGACAACCGTTTTTGCTATATGTTAGAGAACCAAATGTCAGTATCTGGGTCAGGCATGAGCGGGAAAATGCGCAGCATCTTACCTACCCCAGCTCTACAACCTCATTTGCTTTGGTGTTTCCAAGACTCGCTCTGGTTGATTTCTAGAATATGTTTGCTTTATCTTACAATAGTGGTTATGGCTTTTTTCTTCTTACAACTTGTGAGAATTTTTATTTGTTTGTTTAACGTGATTTACTAAATAATGTATTTTTTATTGTTCTAATAAATATTATTATTCGTTTGTTGCATAGTTTTGACCAGTTTCGGCAGCTCGTTGCCATATTCTATGCCAAGAATTGTTAACTACTTCACAATATGATAAGCATGTGGTATTAACCAGGCGCAGTCATGAAATAACAGTTAATATTATAACAACAACAAACCATCAAACTGTTTCCCCGTAGGGGTAGGCAGAGAGAATGGACCGCCACAGCTTCCTCCACATTCATACAGCGAGTCATACACGCAAGTTGATTCTTCTGACTTCTAACATGACCAACTTTTAAAATTTGATTAATTTGGTCATGCCATGTTTTCCTCGGTCTGCCTCGACTCCGTACTCCATTTACAGCATTAACGTATACTTTCTTAACCATTCTTTCTTCATCCATGCGCTCCATATGTCCGAACCAACATATACAATTATATTTATTTTAAATCAATTTATCATTACTCGTGTTAATTCTACAAATTTTTGATATTGAGATTATGTTTCTTGATATATAACTGACGTTTGAAATAAATGGAATGTCCTTTATCGTTATTAATTTATTGAACTGGTTAACCGATATATATGCATAAATGTACATAAATAGTATTGTTTTTACAATATTGATAATTATTTTCAGAAACTTTTATCTAAGTGTACAATAGTTTAAAATTTTACCTTTGTTTTTAATAATGATACCTTACAAATCATGTAGCATATTATATTGGCAGTCAAATAAGCAGTTTTTCAGAAAATAAAGTATTTCACATGACCAATCACTTAAGTGAAGTCATTCCATGAAAGCTAATCTCATCAGGTTAATTTTAAAGAGCATTTCTAACGAAACAAATCAAAGGAAATAATACTTAATTGAAATGAGTGGCTCAAAAGTAGCAATCAACGGATGTAATTTTGAGATACACAACTAAATGAGAAAACCTCAAGGGAAGACAGATTAGTGAATAGAAAAGAAAAACATGTAGATGATCCACGTAGAGTTTCATGTGTTATTTACGTTCTTGCTACATTGCGTGTTCTAAATAATTGGTGCTCAATTATACTGACTATACTCGAAGACGTGAACCAATGCTAAGCGTTTATTCTAATTGTAATTGAGTTTTGCACTTTAACTAACAATGTAATCGAAATTTCTGCTAATTTATTAATAAAGCACTTTCGATATCAATATTAAAGTTGGTACAACACTTCAACCTTCAAAGATCTCAGTTAATGCCTATTAGTTCGTTCTGTCAACATTTGTTCTACTTTGCCGCAATCCATATTAATATTTTACAATATTTTATTACTCGTATTGGAAGATCGGTAATATAAAATATAAAAAAAGGAAAACATGTTTAATATTTGTAAATCTCAACGCCTACGGTGAATTGGTTATGTAAAAATAATGTTGGATGAGAGAACACCGCAGATAATGTCAAAATGGGTGCCGCGCAAAACAAGAACAGAACAAAATAAGGGCAGACTGCGTCGAAGGTGAGAAAAATGAAAAGACCTGAAGAAAAGAAGAAGAATGGCAAAGCGAAGAGAAAATAAAGAATATATTTTTTCAATATAGATAATATTGAAAAAGTTATTTCTCCCTTATCTTTTGTATGAGAAAAAAATCTGCACCCTCATTATCCGTAATTGATAAGTTTACGTGAAAGACAACATCTATTGACAAAGGCCATATAAATCCTTTTCTGCCTTATGATGTCACGTTTTCTATCTATCGTAACGTAAATAGTAAATTAATTAAATCTCACCGATAAATAAGCAGCAGTCATTATGGTGAGTCTTCAGAATGATGTGATGCTGCTCTTTGACCTATTCCGTTATATCCTAGGACAAAAGAAAACTCATTTGAAATAATATTAAGTACAAATAAAAATAAGACTCCTACGAAAATAAACGGTAACAATAATATCCCTGGTTTATGATAAATTTATACAAAATTATTCATACATCATATTACGCTCTTAGCTACCCTTAATCTTTAATCATCTTTCTTAAGATTAATTGTACATTTTAGGAAGCACATGTTGAACTTAAAATCGATGTTACATATACTCAAAAGAAGAATTATATAGCCCTACTAAATATACAATTAATCATCTTAAATTTTTCTTACCTCAACACACAATATTAAATCAGTTTCAATATATTCCAAAGCAGAAATTCATTGATATTGGATTTTGGCTTTATATAAAAATATTAATGTTATGTGATCATGTTTTTTAATATGTGATTTTATTGAGAACCCGCAACAAAAATATATAAATATGTTGTTAAATATAATATGGCGGAAATTAACACTCTACATACGGCTCTAGAAATAAAATATTGAGGATATTAACACTCTACCTACGGTTATGGATTGAGTATTCCAATAAATAAAAATTAAACTTATATTAACAAAAAATAACATTGATTATTATGATAATAATAAGCAATAAACTTGGTTTTATCATTAATAAAATATCAAATAATTAAATTATGTGCAAGAAGTTAACCGTCGCGTTGCCATGTGGTCAATTGAGTTTCCACTGCCAATTTAAAGTTGATTTTCTTAAAACCTATGGACCCTAATATTATAAAAAAATTGTAATCCTCCATTGAAGTGTTCTCAATATTTCGTAATAAAAAAAAAAGCAAAAAATTACTTCCTTCATCCCAAAAAAAATATTTTCTAAGACTGCCCTCACCTTCATTCGTGTTAAGGTAGAATTTGTTTTGCTAATATTTACAACTTTATCAAAAGTGACAAATACTTACTCGCTGTTTTGAACATATTATAAATGATATCTTTGACCTTTTCAATAGGTACGTAATAATACCGACTGGATGAAAACGCACCACGTAACTTAATAATATCAGAACTGTGAAAATATTAACACTTTACCAAAAGGGACAAATATTAATACGTACTCGTTGTCTTGAACGTACTATACATTTTGCCTAGGTGCCTTTAGTGGGCCGCGCCGCGCGGCGCTTGTTTAGACCTGATTTTAGTCGATCGTAGGCCGTGACGCATTACATATCAGAAATCGCATGGTTCCAGAAAAAAATTAATAATGATATGTTTTTCAAATAATCCATGTATGTTATAGATATCGATCTATTCCTAATGAAATTCCCTACAAGATGACATAAATTAAATTTTGATTCATCTAGTCATATGCTTGATATTTAGATAAAGTTAGCGGTAAACTGAACTTACCACATGGGAGCAAGCGTTTTGTTTTGAACACGGTACGTTAAGGGTTAACAAAGAACACACGTCTTGCCTGTACAGCAGTCTGGACAAGAATGAACTGCGCGTCATTACTCACCCGTATTTATCACCGTGAGGCGAGTGTTAATAATAAAAATATGTCAAACTGCTCTACAGAAAATACATATCTTCACGGGCGTTAATGACTTATTTTATGATTAAAATATAATAGTTTAATAATAATTAAGCAGTTTTTAAAATTCTGATATGAACCATATTTACCCAAACTAAATATGTTATAGAAATAATCAACAAAGTATTATTTTTTTAAGATAACCACTGATTTTTCTAAAATCTCTAGATGGATGTTCATTTTAAATAATAATTAAATAAAGCAATGTTTTTTAACTACTTCCACTTTTGTCTTTATTTCGACAGCGTCCGGTTTCTGGAGCCTGGCGAAATCAGTCGCTGTCGAAATAAAGACAAAAGTGGAAGTAGTTAAAAAAGCACCCTTTTATTTAATTAATATTTAAAGTATTAATTTATGTCATATGAGATAAATATATCATAATTGTAATTATTGTAAGTCACACTGAAATACCCGGCACATTAAGTTTTATAAAACGGTGAAAAATGATGTAAATATACCTACTATTATATAATATTATATATTTTTAGTATATATTTTTATCTTCTTTCGTGATTAATGTATTTTAAATAATTGTAAAGTATAATTACTAAACGATTTCATAATAATAATATGTGTGTAAAGACACTGATGACGATAGCAGGCAAGACACTGAGAGATCGCGTGAGGAACACCAGAATAAGAGAGATATGTGAGTTTGAGGATATTATAAGATGGAGCAGACAGCTAAAAAGGGACTAGTATGGTCATGTTCAAAGAATGGACACCACCAGACTCCCCTATATTGTACTGCATAATCAACCTTATGGGACTCGTCCTCGTGGAAGACCTCCTAAAAGATGAAAGGACAACTGGGAATCTACCTCACAGGGGGAGCAACATTCTGGAGAACAGACCATATAGGTCTACAATAAGGAAAAATAAGAAGAAGAAGTATATGTGTACAAAGGATTTACCGAAATTCTTTCGTAAAAAATTTCAGTAAGAAAAGAAATACGTTTTATTTTTAGAAATGAAATATAACATATGGAGTTCAAAGTGTCTTAACGTTTATCGTTTATATGAAATTAAACATTCACAATCGACCATATTCATATGTGTCAGTTGCTAAGTTTCACGACAGCCATTAGTTATTTAGTTATACGAGTGAAGCCAATAATATATAAGGGAATTCTTAATCGGCATAAGAAAAATATATAGGGCTTTATGATTATATTTTTACTGGCCAGACATTCTTTGACATATCATTTTTATATCTACATACAAAAAAATCGGTATTAATTTTACCCCTTACGTAGCAATCAAACCAATTAGATATTATTTATTTTAATTTCAAGATAATAAAAACATTTAGTTTTGTTGATAATTTGAAATCTGTGTAATTGATTAAATATATTAAATGTGGTCTTTAGTCTCCCTTACTTTATTCTATTTATTAATAAAAATCACATTATTGGCTGTCCAGGAAATTGCATGAGCGTAACCGGGCGACGCTGATTTGAAAACGCGTATTCCCATATTAATTTATTTTCACAGTAAGATTGGTCGGTTGAGTGAAAATTAATTTAATTGTATTTTTTCATATAAACTTATGGCGTTAACAAAGTAAATTACTATAATAAAGATTTTTTTTAAAATTAAATCACTGTTCTCTCGATAAGTTTCGAAGGCTCCACAGCTTCATCATCAAGAGAACGATGTATGAAAGATTATATCATTCTTCCAATGATGAGGTGTGAAGACTTCAAAAGATGCCGAGAAAAATAAATTCAAAAGTGTGAAAAAACAGTTTTTTATTTAATTAAAAAAATGGTAATTAATTTTCTCTCAATTTATGTCTCATTAATATAAACTGAATTTGGAATATGATTTTAAACTGAATTGGAATTCAATTTCCTGAATGAAACGTCGGTAAAGTTTTCGGCAGTAAGCTCGGCAGCCTCACCTGTCAAAGTTTATCTGTCAGGCCGACCCCAATCAATTAGGCATACGAAGTTCTCGAGAAAATCTACCACAAGCGTACTATTTTACGAATCTCGGATTTACTATTGCGAATTTGAATGGGCACCGGTAGAATCCGTTTGAATTATTAAAACGGTGGTTTATTTTTGTACATTATACTAGGAATTTACTCGAGACGACGTAATTTTACGAGCGGGTCTGTAGTAAAAACCCGATTTTCTTATTGACGTAAGAATTGTCACGTGTATTGTGTTTTATGTGCAAGATAAAATTCATTTACAAATATTGATTTTTGCTTGTCATTTCAAATTGATATTCCTAAAAAATCTCTTATTCTAATATCTATTTAAATATTTCATGTATCTTTATTTTAATATTTCATATACATAGTCGGTAATACCTATATAACTTCTACAGTCGTTGAAAGATGGCGCGTAGTCTCTCTAACGCCTTGGCGCAAAATCTGGACGACCCCGTAAATATTAGATGCTTGTCCCTTTGATTATTGCAAACACAATTCATCTCAAGAGATCTATTCATGTATTTTGTATTAGAAGCTGTATACATCCATAGCCAACCAGGTACATCATATTGAATATTTGATTAAAGGTATCTATATTTAGTACGCTTTCTCGTTCGTAAGTGACTAGAATATATTCAGTTAATTTAACATTTTGATTGTTTTTACATAATAACCAGATGGATAAAAGAAGGGTTGTGAATGCAAACTGATCGAAACCCTTTTAATGGGTCATACGCTCAACTTACCTGAAAAATACGTAAAATTGTGGCATTCATAATGAGATGGAAGCTTCGGTATCAGCGTGTCCTGCAAAGGGTGACATATAACCTGCACAAAGAGAAAAGTTTACATGACACCTTAGATGTGTACTCCATCGGCGGATGACGAAGTGGGGAAACACAAAACGAAAATCAAAATAATTCGCAGAACACAAAGATATAGCTATACCAAAATCGCCATATATATTTCACGTTCAGCGCTTTACAGCAAATAAATAAAATGTTTGATGAGCCTGAAATCTGCTTGATGTATGCGTAGTACTTAGAGTACCATGTCTGCATATACCTGTTAAATATGCAAATAAAATAAATACTTAAAGTTAGCGACGCACTTCAAAACTCAAATCAATCTGCAAAATCAATTTTCATAATTGCATAAAATATATGTCGCATTCACAATTATAAATGTAAATCTCAGCCAATGTGCCAATATATGGGGAAGATAAGAATAAAATAATATACCCGAAACATTCAAATATTGAGATATTGTGATACTAATCGTGTAAAGTCAAAACTCTTTCGTAATGCTGATAAAATGTCTCCTTACAAATCTGATATTGCAACAGAGGAAACGCCCACAAACATTCCGGCCAATAAGATGTCGAGCAAACTGTTATTACAATATTGACTGAATAATTTAACAGTCAATATTTTATTCTACGTTGAACACGTATGCGTTCCCCGGCGAAATAGAAAAATAATCACTTATCGGCGCGAGCAGTGCCAAGCGTTCACCGCGGCAGGTGATCTCCCTTCCGAGCTCAGGCGGAACGAGCCATTTTAGTCACAAGCAGAAGGTTGAAAAGCTCCAAAGTTATAAATTATGCCAAAGTCAGGGGGGGAACTGGAGCACGGACACTCTGCTCTAATGAAATAAAGGAATCTTACGTCTGAACTGGTCTCACCAACCTTCGAGATCTCCTCAGATGCTGGAGGCGAAATCGGAGCTAGCTGTCCCAAATGTCTTCATCGACGCGGATTACTCGGGAAAGTACTTATGTGTCATACATAATGTATAACGAACACTGCGGATATGTGTCTTACTGCATACGCACACCTTACTTAAACTGCACTAGTACAAACACACCGAAAGGTATGCCTCCCCGAGCGAGAGCGGTTACGCCATCGTTAGGTTGCAACCGCGCTCCTTCAGAGACACGTCCGAAGAGGGCGCGACGACGGTCGCACGGCGAGCGGAGTGCACCGCGCGTGTCCGCGGAGCTGCGCCACTCGTGGAGTGGGAGCTGGTAGATCACCTCGGCGGCTGCCGCGACACGGCCGCTGTTAGTCCATGGCGAGAGAGCCAGGCAGGGCGCTAGTAAACAGAGCGCAGGTGACGCCCAGTACGGCCGGGTCGTTCCAGCGGCGGCCGAGTGGCGTCAGTCGCCGATCGATACGGCTCTGCGTCTGCGCACGCGCACGGCGCGCGGCACAACTCCCATCATTCATTACCCGATTACACAACTCATACCTACCGGCCCCAATATCTCCCTTCAATATTCACACTATTATATCTTTCGTTCCTTGAAATTGATCGTCTGCTTGACCAAATGCTTCCAAAAGAACGCGGCCAGAGTGCAGGCTACGTGCATACTAGAGTATGACTTGACAACATTCGTAACGTAAAATAAATTTGTAAGGTCGTCCTGAGAAATATTTTTTGCAAAACCGCCAACAAAATAAATATTTTGCACGAACATTACGGAGCACCGCAGGTGCCGCGATTAACATAATCGAAAACGTGAAATAAAATTTTTCTAAAAAAAGTATTTTACCTATATTTAAACCAACACATTTATACACTAGTCGAGTAAGCCGTCGATAAAATATATACAATGATTTGTACACACTTCCACCCTTCTACCACCAGCGGTGCCGCCACACTAAAGCGGAACTCTCCCCGACGTCGCCGCTGCAACTGCGCAGGCGTGTGCACACATACAATTTTATATGATTTTTCCAATGTACGTTTAATTAGGACATCCTGAATTCATGTCAAATAATTAATTCACAAAAAAAAACTTCAGTTGGGGTCTCGGAATTTTTTACGAAATCTTTATGTGGAAGAGAAATAAACCATTAGGAACGTCTGAGATTTTTTTTTGTTTCATACTTATACAAACGAACATGGCACAATTTAGATTATTGCAAATTTACTTGTTATTTGTAGATACTACTAAAATTAAAATATAAGGAACCTTTTATACACTATATAATTAAATAATTTAAAAAATAAAATAAAAATGATAAATTATTTGGAGATAAAATAAAATTGTTACGAAAGTCGTAAGTGCGCATTTTTATTGTACTTTTACTGAAAAAATATATATACTAAATATTATGTTACAAATTTCTGCGATCCTAAACTGATGTTCTGTAACAATGCGCGCGCGCTGTCATTCCATTACCTCTGTAACACATTTGAATATTCATCTTAATTCCCTGGACAGAATCACTAAATATTTTATATTCTATTTGCAGCCAGGTACCAAAAAGCTAGCACAAATGAACGCATATGCGTAGATAACATTAAATTTAAATAAAGCACTAATAAGATTTAAAAAATTACCTCTTGAATAATAAGATATTAATGACATTTACGAAATATCATTTTTCAGTTTGTAAAACTTGTAGCTAACCGATAAATGATTTAGTTTTGTGTACACCAATAGATGTCGCTAGTAGATAAAATTTTGACCTTTTCCGAGAATATTTGAGAAATCATATATGAGCCCCAAGTATGAGAGATCATACGCTATCTGACCTTGTATTGCATGGCCCCACGGTTGGGGCAGAATGCACGGTAAGGCAAAATTTAATTTTCTGAATCGAAGTGAATTAAAAAGCAAAACAAATGTACATATAATGTTATCATCACATCAGAGAGGAAATAAAATAAAATAAAAAAGCTTGATTCATGACATAGTAAAAAGGCAAAAAAGGAAATTTAAGACGTTCTTGGAAATCACGTAGTATGAATATGGATGCCAAATGTAAAGTATGTCAGAATTGAAAAGTGTGGTTGTCCTTTAAGTGTGATTATTCGTCCGAAAAAAAAATGTTTGTTTATTATGCATTAACAAATTTAAAAATGGGTTAACGCACTGAAATAATTCGAATTTTAATTTACGACAAAAATATTTTTACTAGCACATTTTTTATTATTTCATTTATTTTCTTCTTAAACGAAACTTTCAATTATTACAAACAGTTGACAATACGGTTTTATAAAATCATCGAAACATTTATTAAAAATTGCAATAGATTATTAATACGTACACCACCTTTGAAAAAATACTAATAGCATTTTCAGAATTTCATCTTCCATATGCAATAGAAATCCCTACAAAATTGTAAAGGCTACATCTATGGTAAAAACGATCAAACTTTTTAATGAATTCGCACAAAATAAAATTGTTACGAGAACTTTGAAATATGAAGATTTAAATCATAGTTCTTAAATATGTCCATAGATGGCACTAAAAAAATTTAGTGTTGATATTTATTTTACAATAATGTGTGAATTTTTAAAGCGCCAATAACCTATTTAACTGTTATTTTAACATTGTTATTTTATAATTAATCGCCCTGTAACACAAGTATATTTCCTACTTTATTTTTAAAATGTTAACTAAACGTTTTCGCAGTCCGACCGAAAAGTTAAAAATATATTTTTTAATACTTATAAATTTCTTATTTAGGACATGTGGTATATTTTTTATGCCGTACTAAGAATCTCAGATTTTAACGTGTGTTGAAATATACTGTATTTTCTTTAGTTAAGTAGTGTTTAGTTTTCTCACCCTTAAAACAGAAAATGAATGTTTTGAAACTACAGCAATCAATTATTACCTGTAATAAATATTATTATTTCATATATATTATAATATTATCGAAATACGTAATTCAGTGATAATCCATCAAATGTTATAATATTTTGAGAAAGTTGAAGAAGCGAGAGAAGTATTATATATCAGGAAAGAACATTATTACGATCCATTATTTCTGCCTACCCCTTCGGCGAGAAGGAGCGTTGGTTAGTTAGTTAGTTAACTGGACATTTTTATTATTTAAGCATTGACTTATTTCGTTGCGTCCGTTTATCTACTACATCTAACAAATATTATACTTATTATAGGTAGTCATATAAATTTTCCTTTGTATACTTTGTTCTTAAAAAGTTATATGAAAACAATTAGCCCATTATTTATTGTTTTGAAGAACTTATTTAAAATTGAATATAATATTATTAATATTTCATATTAAAACAGTCTGTTTTCTAGATGAATTATTGTTCTTAATTTAAATTATAGTACATATTTCGCCTTGTTCAGACTTGCTAAGGCTGCAAGACGACACATGTCATTCCCATAAAAAATTAAAACTTCTAGTAAATTGACGTTTTCATTCCTGTTAACCTATGTATAAACTTCATAATATTTATATCGTTTATATTTTTTAATCACATCTGTTATTTAAAAACTTAACATACATATTAAAAAATATTTATAAAAAAAAACTATCAAATCCATTGAAAAACTTACCATGATATTCGAATATTTTCCATCGGTCCATAAAAAAATGCTTTTGTTTTTGTTTTTATTGTGTATGAATTCCCCCGAACACAATAAATAAGGAAACATATGTTCAATTTTATGAAAAATATGGAAGAGCATGCAAAGCAGACCTAGAGCCACATAAAGAAATAAACCCGGGGTGGTCGGAGAAAAGAGAGAGATTGAGAGGGGGGGGGGGATGGAGGGAGAGAGAGAGAAACAAAAATCTGAAAAACTTACTGCCATATCAAATATCACCTCATTCGTTGGGTTTATTACTATGTCTGTATGACTTCTTCAACAAATGTTCTTGTACTTGTAATTTATTGAATGCTCTTTTCAAAATAATATTAAGTAATATTAAGTGGAGTAAAAAAGTACACAATTGTTTTATGTTATTTTTAATAATGGGTGCAGCCTCCTTGCGAACGTTCCTAAGTCCAAGCTTCTATCCAGAAACACCAAGCTGCGTATTTGTAACACCATCATCAAGCCAGTGGTGACATATGGTTCTGAGTCATGGACCATTGTCCATGACTCAGCGAAGTCCATGGGTGTAACCAGTTTTATGGCGCTGGAAGCTCGCCATTAGTCATTACTCTAAAGAACAACAAAGAATCTACTGGTTTGAATATAGAATACTAAGAATTATCCTGGGACCCAGACACGGTGTTGCAGCGGGAACTTTGAGGCATAGGACCAACCAAGAGATCCGTACGATGACCCAGCAGCCCCTTATAACGAGCACCGTGAGAGCCAGTCGCCTATCATGGATTTGGTACGTATGCCCTGTACGCGTCTAGACCCACTGGAGTAAGACCTCTAGGAAGGCCTAGACAGCGTCTAATGGACAATGTTCTGGCTGACCTAGCTAGGTTGGGCGAATCGGACTGCTGGGAGCAAAAGGCGCAGGATCGAGGAGCTCGGCGAAAAATCATCAAGGAGGCTAAAACTCTTCAAGAGTTGTATGGCCATAGGAATTAAGTAAGTTATTTTTAATATTGCCACTCCACAAATTACGTGCTTCATTCCAAGATATAAATAATTCGAATTCCAAATATTGTTTATGTAAAAGGTTTTTTATTTTCAAATGGACTATATATTATATAATACATACCTATGTCAGTACTTACCACATATTACGAATGTGACACAAAATGTTTTTTTTTAAATGACATCTTCTCTCTTTCAGTAATTTGGGGGCTTTGGGTATAAATAACCGAATTTGTATTTTTATTTATAATACCATACATACGAGTAATACTTTCGGTTGGAGGATTTTTTTAAGTACATAAATGATTATATCAAATTTGTAAACAGCTACGAAAATTTTCCATTTTATTTTACATGTATTAGCTCATAACATTTATTTACATAATTTTGTGATCTTGAGGTGCAAACTTCGTTGCTCATGCGTAGACATGACATTGGACATTTTGAAAACTTATAAACTTTTTTTTATAAATCACTTTATTATTATCATAGAAGCTCGTGTATTGGAGAGGATTCCACATGGAAATACGAGAAGTTGTAAAAAAAAATCTATTAAAAGAAACGCAAATCTTTAAAAGTATACATCCAACATCGGAATGGTTTATATTGTACTATGGGGAACATTAAGATCGTTACGGATAAATTGGGTAAATATGAAGTTGGTAGTATTATATTTAGCAAATATTTACTATAATTTATTTCAATATCTTATTATTATAAATAATAACTACTTTATCTGTACAACATTTCCAAGATTTCAGGGGCGTGATTGTTTGGTTATACATGAAAGTACAGATACTATTTAGCACATACAAAGTCCATATTATAAGCAATTGAGTACACTTTAATTATAAGTTCCCTACATCTGTATTTATATTTTTTTATGGTTCGCTCTGAAACTAGAGTTCGTGTTTAATTAAAACAAGAAACATTAAATCATACATCTGAGAAGATTTCAATGAGTAAGAGTCTTTGGCGTAGACGTAAATTAAATTCGCGATTTAATTATCGAATGCGATCTCTGCCACTTCTGCAAACTGTACCCTTTTCTTGGGCATAGTTGAAGTTAATTCTCAGTTGAAGCTCCCGGGGTAGAAGTTCTCTTGTCAGAAGCGTTCGGGCTCTATGGGGGCCGGGGCTTGGCGGAAGCGGAAGTCCACTACGGGCTGCATCATCAGCATCTGCTGCTGGGAGACAGAATTGTTTTTAAATAAAAAATGTCATTAATGATGATTGAAACATATTTAGGGTTTCTTGAAAATGTTTTAAAACCCCATATTAATTTATAAATACGAATGAAAAATATAAGAAGTGAATGCGAATGAAAGTGTTATGAACAAAATAATGTACGGCTCAATAAAATGGTTTGAACACATGGAAAGAAAGAATGAAGAAAAAATGTCTTCTATGTTCCCTATTCTTTGTGTTGTAGATGTTTTATTTGTCCTTCTCTTTTTTATATACTTTGTATATACAACACTTACTTGAAAGAAAATTAAAATTACATGTCAGACATGTTTCGGACAACGGGTCCTTCTCCAGTGATACATATTATAAGAATACATTGTTTAAAATATTAACAATTTTATAATATAATATTTTAAATATGTATCATTATAATATGTATCACTGAAGAAGGACCGGTTGTCCGAAACATATCTGATATGTAATTTTTTTTAAAATCGTTTTGTTTATACAAAGTATATAAAATAGAATAAGACGAAGAAAGAATGGTTTAAAAAAAGGAAAGGTTAAGGATGTAAACAGAAGTAAAAATAAAGGAAACGTTGCACGATCAAATAAATCAAAAATTAAATGTCAGCCACACGAAGATTTGTAAAAATCAAGGTGCATGGATGATATATGATCTATGAATTTATAATTTATAATTGTAAACACGATTGTTTTAATTTCATTTAATTTATATAATAAATTATATGAATAGTAGTGACAAAATTAGTCACCTGAGAGTAAGAAGGTTCCAACTGTCAAAAGTAAAAAGCTGAGAAAAATTAAGTCAAAGTTTTGTTGGTTTCGTGTGTGTATCTTGGAATAAAAGGTTTCCATCTGAAGCAGATGAAATTCTTTTAACGAGAAGCGTGTAAATTTTCTCTGGCGACAGTTGGAATAATAAAGTTCTAAGTGTAAATGAATCCTTCTTCGGTGAATCGTGTGTTTTGAATGACCAGATGGAACTTGATTATTTTCGTAACATCAAAATGACGATACTATTACATGTTTTTTTTAATTGTACGTATAGATAAGTACAATTAAAAAAAGTTAGTAAGAACCCTTTTCACGAAAAAAAGCCAAATGTGAAATTTTGTTAGTTGGAACCCTCTTACTCTCAGGTGACGAAATGTTGATAAAGCGTGAGATGTATGTCAGGAAAGTACAGTGGGCGGTCCATTATTTCTGCCTATACCTTCGAAGAGACGGCGTGATGGCTAGTTAGTTAGTTAGGTTAGTTGGTTGGTTAGTAGATGTGTGGTATTGCGATCTTGTTGACTTACGGTCCTATCACAGGTGTAAGAGTATCTGGCCACGGGGATCATTTGCGGCGGCATAGGGCGCGCGCGAGGGGTGCCAGACACGGTGTACATGCGGGAAGGTACGCGGTTCAGGTATTCGAATGCTCTCTCTTCCTCGGAATATTCGTCGTCTCCACCTGCGGCAAATCCCACAAATAACATAGACAAAAAAATAAAACTTTATCACTTAGTACTTTACTTAAGTATGTAGGGCCAACCGGTTTCACTCTGTAGCGAGCTTCATCTGGGCTATACACAAACAGTTTGTGTGATAAAGTGTTTAATTTTATTTTTAAATATGTCAAACCATTAAGTACTGGCTTCGTATCAAAGTTGAATAATATAAGGCGTATGGAAACAATGACGGCAATGTCAAGCAAAATACGAAAATGAGTTAAATATCCAGTTTGACAGAGAAAAAATATTACAATCTGAGTGCATATTTGCTTTAAAACAAATCCGCCATTGAAACATACATTTTTGAGTTTTTGAAATCAGATTTGAAACAATCCCGGTAGTGTCAACAAAAGCGGCAGTTACTAAATGCACCAATCAGAATGAGAGAAATTGCATTTTTCAAGATGGCTTCCCATACAAATATTGTTCGTATGAAAAGGTGTTGATAACAAACATGGCATTGTCATGCTGCATTCAAAACAAAACCAGCAGTGTCAGAAAATTTGTAACAATAACGGCAATGTTAATTATAAAATAACAGATATCTTGGAAAGGAAACCACGGGTATAAATAAAATTTACTCAAATTATATTGACAGGTTTAAATTAAAACGTTTTTCTTTGTTCACCAACAATTTAATGATGCTGACATTGCCGTTTTTGTTTATATACGCCTCATATATAGGTATACTACTTAGAATATACTCATAATAACGTGTTACTCGTACATAGTTTTAATTTATAATAAATCTTTATAATATTATGCACAAAAGGAAGAATCATCTACAGATTATTAAAAAAATTAGTTTATTTATTTTGGTATTGACACAAATCTAAGAATGTTTTAACGCAGTAACAGTAAAATATTTATGTAAAACTCTATATTAAATAATTAATATAAATGAAAACATCTGTATTCTAAAAGTTTTATTATATTTTATGCGGATGCCATATTTCGCCTGTCTAAGGCATTATAAATTATTGACATGAATGACATTCGACAGGAATTACATGTATCGCCTTTGACAGGCGATACATGTAATTCACTTAAAATAAAATATAAATTGTAGAAAACAAACGTTTTCATTCATATTTTTGAATATTATGTGTTTTCATAATATTGCAATTTATTTTTAACTAACACCAAGGTTATAATAATTGATTATACAATACAATCCCTGAAAATGGCTGAATATTATGAAGAAGGAATCGAGTCATATCTAAAATTGAACCCAAATCCCTGGAACAAGAGCCAAAATTTCTGTCCCCTAGATTAAGTGGACTAAATGGTAAACCCAACCACCCGGTTTAGTTAATTCAAATCAAATAAAATTGATGATAAACATACAGTTTAATTGAGTTAAAATTAACTTTCTTTAACCGCCCGACTTTCAGATTATTTTCCGTGAAACGTGCAAAAGAAGCAGGTTTTTTATTAATGAAATTTAATTATATATTAATTTTATTTTTTTAATTACGAAATGTCAAATACTCGGGCGCACACTTCACCTGCCCCTTGTTAAACTATCATATTTATGAAGACTTTTACTCAAGTGTTGTTGGCACACGCGTGTATCCCTAACAGTTTGTACATTTTAGGTACATTACTTTTTCTCAAGCGCGTACGTGATACGGGATAGCGCAGCACGAATAATATGGTTAAATTAAAAATATAAATATAATACAATATAACAACCTTGAGGAATTATATCGGGATTCTTTTCTTCAATGCTTTCCATAGTATCATCGCGACTGTGAATGGCTTGTATCGGTCGGGCCTCATACTCCTGGCGCGGAAGGGGTAGATTCCCCGGCTCCAGGGCCCCGGAAGCGGGCTCCGCCGCCGCCCCCGCCCCCTTGGCAGCCCCGCGACCCGGTCGTCCCCTCAGAGCGCCTGTCACTAGAACCACGCACACCAGCACGGAGGCTGCGGCCCCCATTACCGCCCCCATCACGGGAGTCAGCTGCAGAATGGCTGGTAGGTAAGCTGGAAAATATATGTAACAATGATTAAATTTATTTTTCTCTAGCTTTGATCTTTTAAATGAAGCGTTAATCACGTTAACATCACGCTCAATATAATATTTACGATTTTCATAAGATTTACGAAGTTCATTATTTTATTGATATTTAGAAATTGATTCTGTTTTACAAATATCGCTACGAAAATACCAAATCATCAAAATTGATCTTGATAAGTTTTTAAAAGATAAAAAATAATAAACTATAGTAATTTAACCTATTTACCGATGCCTGTAAAAGGCGATTTGTTTCAATGGAAAGTAAGAAAAAATAATGAAATGGGATTACCGGTTGATTAATATTAAATATTTCAATAAATAGTATTAAAAAACATTAAACCAACGATTTTCAAATGGATATTAAATTATTATGATTTAATTAAAATGAGTGATCAAGATATTTTTTTGTTAATAAATATATTTTTTAATTTCATGTGTAAATTATGAAAGTGAAAAAATAATATAACCTTTATGAAAAAAACATCGGGAATTTATAAACTAAAATGAAATTACACCCACATTTTTTATGGGTAAAACACAGTGCAACTTTAATTTAAGAATATAAGATTCTAGATTAAACTCCTCCTTCACCCTTTTCATTCCGTATTTTACATTATAAAAGATTTTGTCTCAAAATTTTAGTATTAAAATTTCTACACTAAAGAAGGATGTCTGCGGCTCGAAACATGTTTGTCAAATTATTGTCATTGTAAATCTATCACCAAAAAGTGTCCATAATCTAAAAATCACCCAACGATCCACGGAGAGGCAAATGCTCGGCGTAAGTCTCCGAGAAAAAATAAGAAATTAAGAAATAAGACGCTGAACCAAAGTTTCCGACATCATGGATCGTACAGCTAAATTAAAGTAGCAATGGGCTGGACCTAAAGACAGGGCGATACCCGATGGACATCCATAATACTTCAGCGGAGGCCTTGGACAACGAAAAGGAGTGCCGAGAGGCCACCTAAAAGATAGACTGACGATATTGCCCGAATAGGAACGACCAGCATGCGGAAGGGATAAAAGAGGGATGAATGGAAGAGAACTATACCCAGCAATGGAGGGAATAAGGCTGAAGGAAAGAAGAAGATTGGATATGCCCAGTTATATTTATAACAGCTTCCTTTGGTATTTTAAAAATAATAATTGATTGATACCTGTATGTTTTTCGGCCGATTTAAGAGTTTGAGCAATCAGCACGGTGGGATCACTTTTCCCCTTTTTGTTAACCGCCACAACGACGACTTCGTAGTTGTTCCCGCTCTCGAGGCCGGAGACGAAGAAGTGCGGTGTGAAGGAAGTGATGTTGCTGACCCACTGGCGCTGGTGCGACGTGCTGAACACATCCACCGTGAACTCTTGCTGAAGGCCGCCGTCGAACCCTTCCACGCATTCCACTTGCAGAGAGTACGCTGTCTGGTTTGTTACGCTGCAGTTTGACAACGTATCGGGTTTACCTATAAACACAAATCAGCTGAGAAAAAACACAAGTGTGAACCTCCCTCATTATACTTGTTCTTCTTAGTCGTATTCTTTATGATTAGGTAGTGTCCATCTTGTAAACCATTGACAATGACACGCCATGCGCTCCTGTCACCGTCAGTCTGTAGGCTGCAGCTAATGAGAGACCAGTCAGCTACCTGATTTGATCGGACCAGCGGCTCGGTGGTCATCCTTGTGGTCGCCTTCCTTCTATTTTGCCCATGATGATGAACTTTTCATGGTGGTCCTGATCTCTCCGGGATGTGTTCAAAATATTTAAATATGATATTTAACAGTTAACAGTGTTATAATCTTTATTTATCTATACATAACGAACAATGCGTTTTCAAAACTTTATTTCAATCAATAATAAAAATGGAATTCAGCTCTAATAAAGTTGAAAATAGATTTTTTTTCCAATATCATGATTTGAAAAAGCCACGACCAAAAAATTCGAATCCACAACATTCACTGATGATGAATATATAGAAATATAGAAGGAGCTTTATTTGTGTTTTTGTCACCATGTTATGTTTACAAAAAAAAAACCTATTTAATTTTTTTTAAGTCCCGTTCGTTCTTTATTTTAATAATTAAATATGTCATCATATTGGGTTGAAATTTAATACACACTTTATATATACAAAAGAAAACATAATTCTGTAAGATGATGTCTAAAAGTACTGAAATTAAATTATACCTATATTTAACTCGAGAAAATAAAAAATTGAAAATGTACGAAAAAAAATATAATTTCAGGCTTACGTAATCCTGTGCGAACACTTTTCGCATTTGATAAAGAAATGAAATGAATAATACACTTAATCTCTTCACAAAAGACACATAAGCTACACATATATCAACAGAGGAGAAATTTCTGTTTTCGTTCGCATTTTCATACTACGATCTTATAATAAAAAGCCTTACTTTATATTCTAAGTGACATATCTTTATTGCTCTATTCGCGGAAACGATGAAATATTATCTCTTTACATTTGCGTCCTAATGTTCATTTGTTTATCCCTTTTCAAGGTTATTTCGCAGTACACGTTCTTTATGAGAAGATATTAGATATCGGGTGACACGTACCGGCTGGGGTGAGGACGTAGACGCAGGGCTCCTTCTGCACGCCGATCTCGTTTTCGCCCCAGCACAGAAGCGTGCCGAAGTCTGCCTCCGTGCGCGGCACGTACTGCGCCACGCTGCGCGCGCGGTCCACGGCCACCTGCGAGGGCGGGATGTCCGTGAGCTCCGAGTCGCTGGTGTTGAACTTCCACGTGAAGTTGACCGCCGTGGGGTTGGCCTCCACCTCGCAGGGGATCTTGGCTGGCTCGTTGCGCGCGGCGCCGAGCACCTTCGCTTGCCCCGGGCGGCACACGGGCGCGACTGCACACAACAAACACGTCACAGCAAGAAAATGGCCGCCGCAGAAATTTATTTATTTATTTTATTTATTTATTTTACATGTTATAACAAAAATTTGCCAAAAAAAGTTTATGGACTGTAGTTGTCACACTAGGCATGGCCTGTATTGTGACAACTACATAAAATAGGATGTTAGTAGCATTTTTAGTAAAATGGCGGTTTGTTAGTAAAATGGTGGTTGTAATCACAATATGAAAATATCATTAAAATTACTAAATCTAAAAGAAAAAAGTGTTTTCTACGTCTAAAGTTGACCTCTTTAATACAATAGATTCAATGGCGAAATGGTTAACGTGGATTCAAGAGGCTGTGAAATATTTATATGAAACCTCTTGTGAAAGGGGGCGCCGTATGCGGCCTACGAACACCTGGTTAAAACATGGTAAAATCCCAAAATGCACACATTTTAAATTACACGTTTGTACATTTTCAGGTATTTCTAATAAATGTATAAAATTGTCAGTTACAAGTCAATAGACCATAGGTTCCCAACAGGGGCGATACACATATCCAGGGGGCGTTATCACCTTCAATGGGGGCGGTTAAGGCAGATAAAGCAAAAAAATATTTTCATGAATTCAATTTAATCATTTTTAAGGATTAATTGTATCTCAATAGAGACGAAGATGTAAATTGTTTTTTTTTTTTTTGGAAACAGAATATGGTAGTCGAAGCGTTTACATGACTTACGACCTGTCTTTGGTTGGGTTAAGCGATCGCTTTATGTTAACAACATCCCCATTCCGCCTTCTTACGACCACCACGTCTGACAAAATCACATTTTTTTGGTCAATCTACACTAGCGCCATCTATTAAGATTATATATTATTATATATTATATGTATCTCTATTGAGATACAATTAATCCTTAAAATGATTAACCCGCAATGGGTAAAATCCAGTATTTGTATTTGTATACATTCCAAAATAAATTTAATCAATCAAATTTAAAAAAAATTAACAGTTGTTTTTTAATCAAAAAGCATTATTTTTTAAATTTGTATTAGATATTCTTAAATGTAATTTAGTTTAGTATTGTCAGTGACAAGCCTTAGCAAATTGATAAGTAAAGATACAAAACACGTAATCAAGCATGTTTTGATAGAAATAAAGATAAACTATTTATTAATTCTAAAGCATTATAAAATGTCCCACACATTTGATAATGCCTTAGAAGGGCAATACATGTCATTCCATATAAAACTTAATAAAACTCCTAGAAGACAGACGTTTTCATTTATGTGAATTATTTGTTATATGGAGTTTTAAATCAGTGTTAAAGAAACAATAAAAAAACTGTATATTATTAAATAATGTGTAACAATAATCTAATATTTTTTTTTACTTATCTTTGACTTTTTGAATAATCAGACTTTTTTTGTAAAGTGGTCGGTGGTCCAGAAAAGGTTGGGAACCTATGCAATAAACCGTTAATACCTTTTGACCAGTATTAAAATAGTTTTTAAATCGATACAAGTCATAACCTACAATGTTAAAGAATTGAAATAGTTTTATCATTAATTTAATGTTGAATAATCTAAAATAAGTGCGTTTTGGTCGCGCCACAGGAATGAACTCGTGAATGTTAATTCAACTCAACAGCTTCATATATTTATATAATAAATAAATATTACATGTTTATATTTTTACTTTACATATTTAAAAACTTTAATATTTAATTTAATTTTGTTATTTTTTCTTTGGTATATTAAATTAAATAGAAGGTTTTTATAGGATGTTTTTTTTAGAGATTTGGTTTTTAAACTCTCAATATTGTTTCAACAGACTGTCAATTTGACAATTGACAGTTGATTTGTAATTAATACGTTTTGCCATTTTACCATGAGTAGATTGACGTCAGAATAACGCTTGAAAATTGTGCAAATTTATTTTGAAAATCAGGGTTCGGTTCGCCAAACTTATCGTGCACTACATCCATTTTACGATCGACGTAATCGTCCATCCGAGCAAGTTATTCGGAAGACCATGGATCGTTTTCGTACCACGTACACTCTAGTGAATAATACGCATCACACAAAGACGACAATTGTCAAAAATTGGATTTCATGATTGCGCTTCATTCGAGCTTCAGCGCTCCGTTGTCTATTTATAATTTTATAATATAATTTTTGAAGTTTGATTTCCATGTTTCAGAAACCCAAACCCTCCTTTCAGCTTCTAGTTGTGGAGCTTCTATGACCATGTGGTCTTCCCTCCTCCTACGCGTATGCCGGTACCTTTGCAGACAATTGCATCTGCCATCTCCTTTCTTCTTCTTCTTCTTCGTCATCTTCCTCAGCCTGTTCCCGTCCACTCCTGGACAAAGACCTCCTCCATTCGCTTCTATGTCACTCTGTCCTGTGCAAACTGCATCCAGGTTATTCCGACGTATCTGTTCAGATTATCCTTACACCGTAGTTGCGGTTGCCCTGCACTTGTCTTTGCGGTCCACGGTCTCTAAGTCAGCAGTCTTCTTGTTCATTTTTCATCTGAGCTTCTGGTTACGTGACCTGCCATTTTAGAGTCGCCACCCCGTAGACGATGTCAGTGACCTTTGTTTTTTCTCTCACCGTATCGTTTCTGACTCTGTCTCTTAGGCTTATTCCTAACATGGCTCTTTTCATGGCTCTTTGGGTCACTCGTAGTTTCTTCGCACTTTGTTTGGACAATGTAACAGTTTCAAGACCATAAGTACCAACTGGCCGAACGCAGGCTTCATAGACTTTTCGTTTCAGGTTGATCGGTATTTTCCGGTTTTTAAGGATGTAACTTATGTTTCCGAAAGCTGCCCAGCTTAGTCCAATTCTTCTTTAAATTATTTATGTTGTTTATTGAAATTTCTTGGTAGAAGTTCATTGTAAATAATGAAAATAAAAAAAAATTATTAAGAATTTTTCTATGTTTATTTTTTGTGTAAAATCTACTTATTGATTTTCGTCTTCGACCGGTTTCGGCAGCTCGCTGGCATCTTCTGGTGAAGAAGATGGCAGCGAGCTGCCGAAACCAGTCGAAGACGAAAATCAATAAGTAGATTTTACACTAAAAATAAACATAGAAAAATTCTTAATAACATTTTTTTATTTTCATTATTTCCAATTCTTCTTTGCCATCTCCATTACAGGAGCAAAATTAATATTTTTTTATCGAGTCACTTTAGCATCACGTCTCAGCAACATGCAGATAACAATAATATTTCTACAACATCTTCGTTACTATCATCTATCTGGGAATATTATTTTTTGTATAAAAATGTGTGTGTTGGCTAAATTTTGTTTGAATTTATTGAGTATCCCTTTTGATATTTTTACTTTTTGTTTGTAAAACAATTTTATTTAAAAAAAACTGTGTTGTTTGAAACTACTTTTTTCCACATCCGAATGAGAATTTCAAAAGAAGATGAAGTAATATTAATTTCCCATGACGATATATTTTCTAAATTTTGAAACACGATATGAGTTTTTAACGTTTAAACACATTTATTTAAATAAACTACTCTCCATTACACTATGATTCCCCAAAGACCCGGTCTCCCCTTACAGTGGAGGAACGCGTGAGTTCAATGATTTATTTTGAGTAAGATGGGATTATTTAAAAATATATGGATCAAGTCTCTTCTCTTTCTTCTGGTGCCATGTCAGGTCCCCCCAACGTTAGCGATCACTGCAGCGAGCATCTGAATTTGAAATTGAAATCTCTGCCCTGCGCTTCTTGGATCAAGTTTTCAACTCTCGCCATTCTTCTCCAATACTTTCGCCCTACATTTCGCAGCAACGACAACCAACTGCCTGCCATCCCTCTACCTTGCCAACGATTATCAGCCGAGGGAGGTGGTATTTTTTCTCCCCTTTTAAACCTTCACACTCAACAACATATTTCTTTTGGCTCCGGCTCTCTGCAGTATGTCTGAATTAATCACCTTATTGGTCCACGGTATACGGAGCATTATTCGGTGTATCTACATCTCAAATGCTTTCCACCGATTCAATACTTTCAGAGTTCAAATTTCATAGCCATATATTAAATACCATAGAATTTAACTATTATTTGTCTGAGTTTTAGGTTAAGATTATCGTTGCAACGGAAAGCTCTTATTTTATTAAATGCAGCACGTGCGACTTCAATTCTGCATTTTATTTCAATATTCGGGTCAAACACTTAAGTAACAATACTGCTAAGGTATTTCAATTGGTCAACCATTTCTGATCAAAGTTTGCAAAAATCAAATTTTAATGTTTTAAATGTTTATGATTCCTATGTTTTATTCACAACGAACATATTATGAAGTCCAAGTAATTGTCGATAAAATTTGATATATTATCTCTAAATATGTTTCAATTACTTTAATATATTCAAATTATTTATCATATAAATATTTTTGATCGATTTTATTCTTTAAGAATTATATTTCATAAAGAGCAGAAAGGGTTGGTGTAGGTGCCAAAATGAGCGGAGTGTCAGTAAGCTGTCTATTGTATGCGGATGACGCTGTCCTACTTGCAGAAAACGAGCATGAACTACAAGTCCTGGTGAATAGTATGTATGAGGTATGCATGCGAAATGATCTGATGATGAATGTGAATAAGTTCAAGGTAATGATTTAAAAAATGAAAAAATCATGATAGTCTGTAACATAAGAGTAAATGGTGAAAATCTGGAGCAAGTGGATGGGTTTGTGTATTTGGGTAGTATGCTTTCAAAATATGGGCGAGTGAAGAGGGGTATGGAAAAAAGGTTTGGGACTGGCAACAAAGTGAATGGTGCACTTATCATCGCAAACAAAAACCTATCCAAAAGATGAAATGGCAGTGCACAATGGTGTTGTGTACCGACCCTTAAGTATGGAAGTGAAGCATGGAACTGGCAAAAGAAGGATGAAAGTAGAATAAATGCAGTAGAAACGAGATCTCTTAGACGAATGTGTGCATACTCTGTGTATGAAAATATAAGTGAATGCGGTGCGAATGATGGTGTTATGAACAAAATAATGAAAGGATCATTAAGATGGTTTGGATACATGGAAATAATGAATGAAGAAAGAATCGTAATAAAGTATTATATATGTAAACGATGTAAATGGAACTAGAAAAAGGAAAGGCCGAGGAAAACGTGGCACGATCAAATTAATTAAATATTGAATATCGGCCACGTGGAGAGTCAAAGAAAGTCTGGCGTGAATGTCACGATGTATGAATGTTGAGGAATCGAGAGAAACATGTCAGGAAAGAAAAGTGTGGCAGTCCATTATTTCGTTAGTATTTTTTTTTGGAATACATTTTTATGTTTTGTATTGTATTGTATTATTTTTAATATTGAAAACCTATCATCTTAAAACGAGTTAATGTCTGTTAAATTTCAAGTTTGTGGTTATCAAATTAACGATGTGTTGTATTTCCTTCCGACTCCGTTATACAAATGTTCATGCGTCGCCTCTTCAAGACTTTTACGTACGTAAGTGAAGTAGATACACGGGGTGTTGGGGAATAAACTTGTAATTTAACCGGTACATTTTGCTCGAATAATACAACAAAGCTGTATGTTTAAAGAGAGGCAAAAGTGCCTGTCAAATATGATGGATCAACCTGAAAACATACCCTGGCTCCTTACTTATCCAATAACTTTCATCTTGTTTTTCGCGGGCGCTTTATATTATATATCAAAAGTCAGATTATCTCTGTATAAATTTCAATAATAAATAGACATGCTTAGTGAATTAACTTATAAGTGGTAATGAGCGGAGAGAAAATAGAGGATTTGAAACATCAAATTATCAAAATATATAATTATCAAAATTTGATTCGTTTTTATTTTTTTAATAAAGTGTGTGTTTATTTATATTTTTCTTCTTTAAACACTTTGTATTATTATTACTTTAAATTAATTTATCTGTTTATTAACTTTAAATTATTATTTTACTTTTTAATTGAAGCATAATATTGGTTAAAACAAAAGCATAAACATTCCAAAATAAATCTTTTTAATATCTGTCAGATCATGTAAACAACAACAATTTTATAATATTTTTATAAATACCTATGTATCATTACTGAAGAAGGACTGTTTGTCCGAAACATGTCTATATAATTAAAAAAAATTAATAAAAGTGTTGTATGTACAAAGTGTATAAAAAATAAAAATAGATATTAACCATCATAACAACACAAATTATGGCGTAAATATAAGAACAAGTGTGTATTGTTTACAAAATTTATAATTTATAAAAAAAGAAACAAAACGAATGCTTCATATTTGAATTGTTTTAAGACCACATTATTTTAGATAATATTTTGGTATAAAAATACAAATGTATTTTGTTTGTAAAATAATAAATAAATTGAGTTTTATTAAATGTATATGGAATAGCTTTAAAATATATGTAATAGAGTTTGTAAAATATTGTTAAATGTCAATGAAACATGCATGAAGTTTTAATTGAAATGATTTAATATCGACAGACCAATCGCTTTGTGATTTTAAAATTTTATTTAAAATTAAAAATTTCCTACATTTGATATCCAGCTGGACAGGGTTAGATTCTCCATCGCCTTCCCTGTTGCTTGCTACGCAGGTATATAGTCCGGAGCGGCTACGGTTCACGTTCTGCAGTACAAGACTCTGATTGCTCACCAGGGTACCCTCCATCACATTGTTGTACAACTGCTTCCCCTGTTCAACATTCCATCGAGCTTATTTTATGAGTAAGAGATTGTTTTTAAAAGGGTTCCGAATCTTCAAAGATTTCACAAATGTAAATAATCTAGTGATCAAAAGAATTATGATTCTCAAGATTTATTTTACTTTGGGTCATTGCAGAATATACATTTTATAATGAATTTAAACGTATTTCTGTTTAAACTTTGGAAAGAAGCTATTACATGGTGATTTTACATATTTAAAATTAGAATTAAATACTTTTATAACGTTGTATAAAACCACTGTATTTTGAGTCAGGAGCGTCAACCGATTTCACTCTGTAACGAGCTTCGTCAGGGCTATACACAAACTGTTGTGTATAGCCCTGACGAAGCTCGTTACAGAGTGAAACCGGTTGGCGCCCCTGACTTAAAATAAAGTGGTTTTATAAAACGTTATAAAAGTGTTTATTTCTCATTTTAAGTATTTTTATTTGTACAAAACAAGTGAATCTGTGAATTTGTAAATAAAAAAATAAAATTCTTGAACGTGTCTGTAATATTTATTTTCTATTTAAAATTATGTAGCGAAATGGCAGCATTCCAAACAGCGTACTGTAAATTAAAAATGATTACATCAAACGTGTAAATTAATAATCGCACACTAATTTCGCAGAGGATTTAATTTCGCTTTATATCGCATTTAAATCATTGTTCGCAATACAGTTCGTGGTGTTGAGTATGTGAACACCAAAACTTGTATTTTCGCCTCAATTATTTTGCATTTTAACTTATAAAAATAAATTATATAAAAAACGTTAATAAATTTTATAATTTAAATTCGATGTGAGCTCACAAAGACATTAAATAAAAACAAAATAAAATATAAAAAATAAAATAAAATGAAAACGGATTTTTTTATTAATAAAAGATAAGAACTTACCTTTTATTTGAGTACTTTTCAAATAATATTTTTAGTGTCTAATAAAATTTGGACAAACATTAAATGAATTTAGTAACCCGGGTACAACAACGGCAGCCGTTCTTTACGATCTGATGGTAACTTGATTGTACACGACCCCTGAATAGCAATAGTAAAACTCGAATACGTCCATGAATATCGGATACAGTTTTATTGCCAACAGATTAATTTGGTGGAACTTTTCGTTCCGCTTTTAATGATATTCACAAGGTATGTAGATTACGCTTTATGAATACAGATGTCTCTTATTACCCTATATCGGTCACACGCGGAGCCGTTGAGGGCGTGCGGCGGAATATTGTTCGGTTGTCAAATAGCTACAGAGAGCGAAATGCCTTCTACGGGTACAAGTACCCATATAAATCTTGCGCAAAGACTTGGAACTTATTCAACTAGTAAATTCTTGCCCGGGGATGCTACCAGTAGACACTTAAATAGAACAATTTAGGATAATTTAAGCCTATCTTAGTTAGTGAATGGCATTGTTTCATTGAATAAATTATTTTCCTTAAATTAGAACAGCTAATGGTTATATTTATCAAATGTTCAACGTGGGAACACGACACTAGAATCACGTATTTTTTAAAGTACCAAACGTCTCCGTTTCGTAGGTAGGTACTGGACCTAAGGAATAAAGAGAACTTACATTGTTCATCCAACGAATCTGATATATCCACGGATTCGACTTGATGTTACACTCAAAGTATACATCGGCAGACTCCCTTATCATAGTCGAATTAAGACTGCTTCCTAACTCAAGAGATACCAAAGGAACATCTGCAGAAAACACATTGTATGTATATTAGTAATTCGTACACTTAAAAAATTATCTCATATTTATTTATGTAATATCATCAACAATTAAATTTTATTTAAACACTTTATGATAATACAAAACACACTTTATATTTAATAATAACACGGTAGAAATATAGGCTCAGTTTGTGTTTATATCAATCTAAAATCAAAAATCAAATATAATATAATTGTTTCTTAATTTTGTGGTATTTAAAGTTAAAAGTGTGTATTAAATAAACTAACTAATTAACTACGCCATTTCCCCGGAGGAGTAGGTAGAGAGGATAGATCGCCACAATGTTCTGTCCTGGCATACCTCTCGGGCTTCCTCTTCATTCATACATCGTACCATGCACGCACGTCGATCATTTCGACTTCGAATGTGACCGCCTTTAGTAATTGATTAATTTGGTCATGCCATGTTTTCCTCGGTTGTCCTCGGCTTTTTTTCCCACTCACGCTGCTTGTGTACAACTTTTTAACCATTATACTCTCATCCATTCGTTTCATATGTCCAAACCATTTCTGGGATCATTCTTTAATTTTATCCACGATGCAGTCATCTGCCTTACATTTCTTTCTTATTCTATCGTACAACGTTTTCCTTCACATTCTTCTTAGTGATCTCATTTCTACGGCGTTTATCGTAATATGTATTAAATGGTATACGTATTAAATATTAAAGTTAAAAGTGTGTTTTTTATGCATCATTTAATTTAATTATAAATTAAATAATCCATTGTTTGGCAGAAACACTATGTTACTCCCACATTATAAATGTTTTAATATCGCTTTTCATTTATTTAATTTCTATGGAGTTGATTGAACTGCGATAGTTTTATAGAAATAAATAAATACATTTTGATATTATAACTGCGTTCCAAATTAAATATTATTGAATATTCAAAATATAGTTATTTTGTATTTACTCACGTTGAATATCAAGCTTCCAGCCATCTTCCAGACCACTGTCAGGTATTAGCGCTTGTACACCTCTGCACGAGAGATACTTTCCACTATCAGAAATACTTGGAGAAAAGGTCAACACACTTATAGTAGTGTTACCATCGGCACTTGTCTAAAAAAAACACAAACGAATACAAACAATATACTTAACATCAAATTTGATACGTGCGTTGCTAAATTCATAACTTTGACTTTAACTAAAATGCATTTTTATATTTATATTTAAGGATTAATTGTATTTCAATAGAGACGAATATGTAAATTGTTTTCTGGGAACAGAATATGCGCATACAGGACTTATGACCTGTCATTGTTTGGGTTAAGCGATTGATTTATGTTAACAACATTCCTCATTCTACCCTTCTTACGACCACCACGTCTGACAAATTTTTGTAAGATGTATATATGCTACAATATTGAGGAACACTTCACATTTTTTAGATCAATCTACAATCCATTAAGATTGGGTGTAAGCATTGAGCAGAAAATCTTTATTAATGCATTGTGAATATTTTTTTTTTTTTTTATGTACACAACAGGTCGTTTCGACCCAATTACTGTATACATTTTTTTTTATATTTTAGCTATTATATTGATTCTTGTGACATGTGATAGGTAGCCAATCTATCGCCATTTTTTATTGTCACGTGAATTCTACACCAGACCAAAGACAGTGTGACAATCACACTGCCATCGCCGGGAATCGAACCCAGGACCTTCGGCATGGAAGTCAGAGATCGTAACCACTCTGCCACGAAGGTCGTCGTATTAATGCAATGCGTCTTTACTAATGCAATATAAATTAAAGTATTAAATTTAAGCAAAAAAAAATGTCTTCTTCGTCGCTATTGAGATACAATTAATCTTAAAAAATGATTAACCCGCAATGGGTAAAATCCAGTATTTGTCTACAAGTATTTGTATACATTCAAAATGTTATATTTATATGTTTATATAAAATATTTCATTGTATCCATACCGAATCCCTAGAATTCTTCATTGGTACGCTTCCCTTCCACCATGTTATAGTTGGAGCAGGTCTCGAACCCACGACCTCACATTCTAATTCGTACGTGTTATCAGCTGATAGGGGTTTATTCTCTCCCCGTAACCTCACCCATAGGGGTCTCACTGTGAACATTAAGAGAGATGAAATTAATTTGTAATTTGTGTACGTTCCAACCAATTATATCTCACATTACAAAACATCTTAAAATGATGTTATCTAGACTTTTTCATTCATCACACTTGAAGTATTCGTCGAACACAACTTTGCTTAAAAACCATTTTATATTTTTTTTATAAATATTACTCTAAAGAAGGGTGATGTTCAATTAAATCATGTTTTTTTTTATTTTTATTTTTTATTATTATTATTTTTTTTTTTTTTATGTACACAACAGGTTGTTTGGACCCAATTACTGTATACAATTTTTATTATTTTAGCTATTATATTGATTCTCATGACATGTGATAGGTAGCCAATCTATCGCCATTTTATTGTCACGTGAATTCTACACCAGACCAAAGACAGTGTGACAATCACACTGCCATCGCCGGGAATCGAACCCAGGACCTTCGGCATGGAAGTCAGAGCTCGTAACCACTCTGCCACGAAGGTCGTCATGTTAATTTTGAGACAAATGAATAAAAAGGAAAATATCTGCAATATTCAAATACGGATTTACAATATACAGTTATGAATTTTTAATATTCATGTATGAATTTACATAATTCATTTAAGATTTACAATATTCGAACTGGAATTTAAAACAATCAAATACGTATTTACAATTTTCGTATATGAATTTACATATTCAAATATTAATTTATAAAATTCAATTAAGAATTTGCTAACTAACTAACTAACTAACCATCACGCCGTCTCCCCGAAAGGGTAGGCAGAAAGAATGGACTGTCACACTTTTACTGATGCGGCACTCCATTCTTCTCTTTTCGCCCCGCGGGAGACGCGGTGTGATGGGTTGCGAACCTCATCGCCACCAATAGGCATCTCCCGCGCACACTTCGATCGTCCAACACCCACAAAATAAATCTAAAACAAATAATATAAAATACAATGACATAAAATAAAATAACAAAATAATAATAATTTAACCCAAAATGTTCTTTTTAGATGGTGCACATATTGTCTATTTAATTTATGTTCCACGAATCCACCGCTTTTTTTTTAATTTAGCACATAATGTAATAACACATAATGTTTTTTTCGATGTTGCACATGTTGACAATGACGATCCGGACTTTTGTGTTTATTTAATTTATGGTACAGGTATCCACCGTATTTTAAATTACCTGTAATTAGGCACTTAACCAGCAAGAACTTTAAAATAATATTGAAGAAATTATTCAAATTGTCATTGGAACAAATGAAAAATTTATTTTTACACCTGTCAAAATTCTTTATAAAAACGATAAAACTAATATAATTTTAACAGCAAAACAGTACAAACGTATTACGTGTCACAATTAACTATTTGCAATATTCTTATATGAATTTACAGCAATCTAAACGGAATTTATAATATTCAAATATTAATTTACAATGACTTTAAAGTGAAAAATAACATCTTATATGATTATATTGAAAAAAAAAATGAGAACCAATTAAATATTTTTTTCAAATAGTCCATTGTTTTGGCCGAAACACTATGATACCTACCTTAATATTTTAAACTGTTAAATTACATAACTTTGTTTTATGTATCACAATTGTATTTTGTTTTACGCGACAGCTGTTTCGTCAACCTATGTTGACACCATCAGATGTTACAATAATATATCAAATGTCAAATTTTCGTGATTTTTCGAACCTCTGTGTGCATTTGTTCCTATGTCAATTTGAACTTTAGTTGAGTTAGGTACCTAAATATTTTGATTAAAAGAATTGGAACAAATACACATAAAGGCTCGAAAAATCACGAAAATTTTACGTTTGATATATTATTGTAACACCTGATGATGTCAACATAGGTTGACGAAACAGCTGTCGCGTAAAACAAAATTCAATTTTGATACATAAAACATTGTAATTTAATTTAACAGTTTAAAATATTTTTTCAATACTTTTCTTCTCTTTCTACGAGAAAAATATTGTGTTAATTTAAATGAAACATTTGAGACCTCATTTATTAACGGGAATATTAAATATATATCATTATAAACTAACTCGTTAATTTTATTACAGTGATACTTGTAAAGTGACCTAGAAACTTACAGTTCATATCCAAAGTCACTGCACTCGAGATTGGGGGATTTAGGTCCGTGTTAGCGGCGAGGCACGTCAGTACCGCATGCAGGTGATGTCTTCTCAAAGAGTCTAGTTTCAGAATATTCTGGGTCCGTCTTTCTGGCAGTAGACCGTAACTGTCGTCAAGCAGGGCGCTCTCTCTCCACCACGTGACTCGGGGCGGAGGGCGACCTAACAACGGTATTGTATAGAATCAACTGATAGTCATACCTATGTTTAATCAACTTGAAAAAAAAACTTCAGAAGACTTATTTATTATGGCTTAACCCCATATCGTGCGGTTTACTACATTTGCAGTCCGAAAAAAATGGTCTTAAACCGTGACTACATTTGCTGCGTTATACAGCTTCCTTCAGTTCATGATTATTTTATGAATAGTTTAGTATTAAGGAACTAAAGTGAATAACTATGCTATAATCATAGCTAAAAACAATAATAACTTTAAAAAAAAATAAACACGACTACAACACGCCTGTAAGAAACACAACATGACGATCACAAAATGTATGACCTTTTCCAAAACACATAAAACATGTAACCTGGTTATAGAAAATCAACCCATAGCACAGGTCAGCACCTTCAAGTATCTAGGCATAGACCTGGTGGGAAGAGCTGATCTGCGGGAAGAAATACAAGTAAACAAGGCAGCTGCAATCTCTGGCGCTCTACGAGTAAAATCCACAATATGGAAAAACAAAGAGTGAGATGAGAATCTATAAAGCATGCGTAAGACTAATAATAACATATGGCGTAGAAGCAAGGGCAGACGCAGTAAGGACCAAACAAGTTTTGAGGACTTCCAAAATGAAGACACTGAGGACGATAGCAGGTAAGACACTGAGAGATCGCGTGAGGAACACCAGAATAAGAGAGATATATATATAAGGTTGGGGATATTATAAGATGGAGCAGACAGCGAAAAAGGGACTGGTGTGGTCATGTTCAAAGAATGGACACCACCAAACTCCCCTATATTGCATTGCATAAGCAATTCATGTTACTCGTCCTCGTGGAAGACCTCCTAAAAGATGGAAGGACAGCTAGATATCTACATCACAGGAAGAGCAACACTCTGGAGAACAGACCTCATAGGTCTGCAATAAGGAAGAAGAAAAATAATATACGAGTATAAATGATATCATAGATGAGCTGCAAATGTAGTTATCCCCGGTTTGAACATTTTTTTGACTGCAAATGTGGTAAGACGTACAATAGAGGTTAAGCAATTATGAAAATTTTAAATAATATTTTTCTATACTTTACTACACTCATAGCGAGATCCGAGATGGGTCTTAAAATAATTCGTAACTTATTTTAAATTATGTATAAGTTATTTTTAAATCATTTGTAAATTGTTTTAAAACTCTAAAAAACTTCAAACTATTCACTCACCACCGGTTGCCACACAAATAATGTTTACGGCTGCTCCTTCGTTGTAAGGGCCAAGTATGTAGTGAGGAATATGAGATCCCTGTTCATCAAGAATCGATAACTTTTCGACTGGAACTGAAATAAAATACATTTTTAATTTATGAACATAGTTTACTGCGATATTAACAACCTTTGTAATAACCAGACTTCAAATAACTAAATGAATTTGATTTATTTGTTCTTACGTATGACCGTCAAGTTGACCATGTGATTTCTAGTGGGCGATTTCTGGAAGTCCACTCGGCAGCGATAGGCGCCGCCATCCGCTGACTTGGCCTGCTCAATGTGTAGCAGAGCGACTGGCTTGGCGCTCACGCGGAAGTTGGCTCTTGAGCCCAGTGCCTCCTGGTCAGCCCAGTGAGAACCTTTCGATAATTTCGTGTCCCGGGCGTCGAAACTAACCAACAAAAAACATCCACACACATGAGGTTTGTGCGATATTAAAAATACAAATGTTGGTAATAATCAAATTAAGAATCAAGAATATTTGTTTTATCATACAATTGTGATAGAAGTAACTTAATTGTTCATTGTTTTAGCCGAAACATTATGATACTTCAATATTATTAACTGTTAAAATTTATAACACTGTTATAATATCACAATTTTTATTATTTGTCACGACAGCTGTTTCGCCAAAATATGTTGGCATCATCAGGTGTTATAAAAAACTAAAGATACAAATCGAAACTTACTATTTATAACATAATACGTTTGTGCTGTTTGGTGTTAAAATAATATCAGTTTTTCGATTATGTAAAGATTTTGACAGCTCTTAAAATTTATTTTCTTGATTTTAATAGAACATTTACGTGCGACAACAACACAACAAAAAACCATCACGCCGTTTCCCCGCAGGGATAGGCAGAGAGAATAACCCGCCACACTACTCTAACCTGACACACCTCTCTAGATTTAATTCTCCACATTCATACAACGAATCCTATATGCACGTCGATTCTTCTGGCTTCTAACATGACCAACCTTTAAAATTTGATTAATTTGGTTATGCCATGTTTTCCTCAATCTATCTCGTTACATCGTTAGCGTATACTTTTTTGGCCATTCTTTCTCCATCCATGTGCTCCATATGTCCGAAAAAACGCAGCAATCCAAGCAATCCAGCATAATTTTATTCATAATACCTTATTCCGCTCTACAATCCTTTCTTATGTCAGCATTTGAAATTCGGACGTAAATCGTTCTAGCACACATACATCTAAGGGACTTCATCTCTACCGCATTTATTCTGCTCTCATTCCTGTCTACCCCTTCCGGGAGATGGCGTGATGGTTAGTTAGTTTGTTAGTTAGTTATTTAGAACTATTATTTTTAGTTATGATATATTTTTTTTCAAACCTGTAAATAGGTGAAAGTCGACCTTCTCTGTACCATATTACCAGTGATACCCGATCACCCGGTAGCGTAGTGGTCACATCACAGGGCAGTTTCGCCAATCCACCAAAGATTACTTCAGACGCGGAAGCTGCAAGCAAAAAAAAATATCATATTAATATTTTCATTAAATATAATAATATCATGTTATAACCACGTATATTTTTTTTTATATATTATATTTTACATAAATTATTTAAAAATATGATTACGAATTGTGCCGGATTCTGATACATCGAAAAACATTAAAAATAATATATTAAAAAAATATATATAATATATTAATGAGATGACGATGTATGATTAAAAAATAGTGTTAAATAAGGTGACAGTGAGTAAAGATAGTTACATAACCCCTTAAAACCTTCTTGAGCTGATATTCGCCCTTAAAAAGTTATGTTTGATATATTTATTATCTATGTATGTTTTTCAGTTATATTTACATTACGTATATCTGAGACTTATGGGAAGACCTATATAATCAAAATTGGGTTTTAACATATTTACTGGAATTAAAATTATAATACAAATATTACTGTTTTTTTAAACCAATATATGGTTTGAATAATAGAGTAAACGGCCGTTTTTCCTTCTTGAATCAGACTTAAGAGATAACATGAGAAGATAAACGATAAAAATCCAGAGACGTGTTTTTCGTTTTAATGTATTTTTTTATATCCAATTTATTTTTTATTGTGAATAAGTATAAAGTAATGATTTTCGAAAAATAAAAAAAACCTTGACAGTCTTCAACATTAGCGTGAATGGTGAAAATCTGGAACAGGACGTGAATTGGAGAATCTGGATGAACTTGCATATTTAGGTAGTATGAGTATGTTTACAAAGGATGGGCGAGTGGTGAGGGATATTAAACGAAGGGTTGGGGCAGGCAACAAAGTGAATGGTGCACTTAAAGTTGTCATCGCATCACAATGGTGTTGTTGTGCCAACCCTAGTGTATGAAAGCGAAGAATGGAACTGGCAAAAGAAGGATAACGTAGAATAAATGCAGTAAAAATGAGATCTCTTAGACGAATGTATGAAAATCTGTGTATGTTAGGATGTCGAAAGGAAATATAAGAAGTGAATGCATTGCGAATAGAAGTGTTATGAATGAAATAATGAAATACGCATATTAAGATGGTTTTGACTTGAAAAAAAATAACGAAGAAAGAATGATAAAAAGTACGGTAAAACCAGGTTTCAACCAGGTTTTTTAATAATTGAAACCTGGTTAATTTGCAAAACTCTATAATTGGCAGAAAAGTTCCGGTCCCACCCCCTTGAATCACTAAAACCTCTTTAATTGGACAAAAGAAACCTGTTTAATTGAACTCGACATTCTGGCCCTAAACCTCTGTATTTGGAGAGCACTGCCTTCTCGACCTTTGTAATTGGCCAGCGAATACCTATGTTATCAAAGAGCACTGCTTTTTCAATCTCTGTAAGCTGACAAATCCTCAGTATTTGTTCTGTACTCGTAACGTAAAAATAATGGCCTTAATTTGAGATCGAAACTAAAACTAATCCAAGAATTGACGCCGGTATATCACCGATTTTTTAAAGCCACAATAACTAAATTTATTGTTTGTATGTGTATGCACGTATATTAGATTACAATTTACATATCAAACTTTATTAAATTTTTATTGATGGTTTTATGCATCAATCCATGAATTGTTTTTATTGTTTTTCTGTTTGTGGTTACAAAACCTAATTTATAAACCAAAGCACAATCTGGACCTGGATACTGGATAATTGGAAAACCTGGTTAATTGACCATCGTAGGCCCGGTCCCTTGGAATGACAATTAACCAGGTTCCACTGTATATGATAACGATGTTAATGGAACTAGAAAAAGAGGAAGATCGATAAAAACGTGGAACGAACAAATTAATTAAATACGTTATTATTTATTGTTTTTTTTAATAATGATGTAAAACTCCATATTAAATAATCAAATCAAATCAAATCAGTTTATTAACTCAAAAGACATTACAAACAGGAAAATGTTTAAGGCATCTATTAAGTACAGGTAAAATATCATAAAAATACAACAAAGTACCAGGAACGCATTAGAGATGGTTCGACATTAGGAAGACAAGATACTTTCTAAAGTCAATAGTATTTGCCCCCTGAACGTACCTTCACTAACATGAAAGACGTCGATCTCCGAGGAGACCGCGTTCAGCAGACTAATTGCTCTTCCCACCGGTGTCACCAGAGGCAAATTGGTTCTGGCGGCCGGTAGGTAAAACAATCTGTGCTGTCGCTGTCGGAGATATCTATCGGGGACAAAAAGACCAACATCCTCCAATATGGCCGAGATAATGAAGTTATCCTTCTAAGGCATTATCAAATTTGATAATGCCTTAGAAGGGCGAAACATGTCATACCCCCAAAAAAGTATAATAAAACTTCTAGAAAAACATAAGTTTTTTCATTCGTATTAATTAATTAAATATTATTTGTCGGTCACGTTAGAAGTCTGAGGAATTGACGTGCATGCATGACACGGTGAATGAATTTTGAATAGCGAGAGAAGTACGAGTATGTCAGGAAAGAAAAAAGGCAGACCATTATTTCTACTAACCCCTTCAGGATGATTAGTTAGTTAGTTTTTTTATCATCTTAAAAACTTACCTATTAGATAAAAAATCGAAATACTTGAGACGTGATATTTTTGTTAATAACATCTCTTGAACACACCAAAGAGTTCTTGCGAAAAATTCCAAGTACAGTCTCAAACTTTTCACCCTTGTAGCAGAGTAAGGATTTTTCAAAGTAGCAAGGAACCCACACAAATTCCCTATGTCAATAGTTACGCAAGCCGCGGGCAGATGTCTCTATAAGTAGCTCTTATTAATATTTCATTATTTGAAATACGCATATGTGAACCAAAGAGAATTCCGTTTTTTTTTATCTGTTTTATCTTAAATATTTATAGAGAAAAAAATACCTTTGTAATATTGAATCTATCAGCTATTATGTTGCTGACAATATGAATTATAACAAAATATTGGTATTCTTTATAAAAATATTCCACAAAGAATTTATTTTATATGTTACGAAAAAGATTTTGGCTTTTCATCCATATTTGTATTATAAGACCAAAATAATATAACGTTTAATATTTAATTTAAAATTATTACATAAAAGAGATCGTAGCAACGCCAGAGAGAAATTATATTATAATATTTTGTTTGTGATGTTGAAAAAATAATAAATATAGGATAGGTATATTAAGAGCGTGGTTATAAAACATCCTTTGAGTAATAATTTGAAATTCGGAATAGATATATTTTGTTCAACAAAACATATAATTCTCAAAGAATTCTTATAATGTTAACGCGAAATGAAACATATTTTTTGTTACTTTTTGAGATAGGTTACTTTGTAACTAACAAATCAAATTATTCACTTAAATAATGTGAGTATAAGATTCACACGAGCTTAAACGTTTTCTATTATATTAGTTTTTAAAATAATTTTGAATGATCTAAAATGATTTAAATGATCAAACAAAGAAAAATTTTTCCTAGATTTGATTACTGTCGAAAAATCATTTGGTTTTGATTCCAGACCTTTGCAGCTCAGTTAAAGACTAATGGATGGAAAAAAACAAATGAGGCGACGCCAATCTGATAAACCAAGATCTATAACATACTATATTTAAATTCAGTTATACATGGTACATATAATTCATGGTCCGTTTTCTAGAAATTTTATTATTTGCTAATAAATGGGAGTAGCATTTGAAATGGGGTTCCATCGCCGAATGCTCAGAGTTCCCTGGACAGAAATGGTTACCAATACCGAAGTCCTGAGGCGAGCTAGAGTTGACAGGGAACTGTTATCAACTATCAAGGTTCGAAAGATCTCACATCTGGGTCATATACTGCGTGGGGAAAAGAACCAACTTCTCCAACTGATATTGAAGGGGAAAATTTTGGGACGCCGAGGGCCCGGAAAGAGACAAATATCTTGGCTGCGAAACGTGAGGGAGTGGACCGGCATCCGAAGTATGGAGGAGCTGTTCCGAGTAGCGCAGGACAGAGACAGGTTTGCCGCGGTGATCGCCGACGTTGGGGGTACCCGACAGGGCACTTGAAGAAGAAGAAGAAATGGGAGTGAAATATTCCGCTTGGCAAGTGTATTATAAATATTTCCATATATTATATTTGGTTGAACACCTTACATCTCTACCATAACATGTAATATAACTATTAGATAACGGGCATTTTCATCAATATTTAAAATTTAATTTTACATCATAATTCAAGAAATAATAAATTGACCTCCTTTGTGTGGTGAGCTTTATTTCAGTAAAAAAAATTGTCTCTAACTGACTCGACTACGTATGCAGTTCAGTCGGTTGTTGCAGTTTCAGAATATAACTTAAAAATTATTAGTAAGGAACTAAAATAAGCATTTTTATAAAACTCATTAAAATTTAAGCTGCATACGTAGTATTTTGCAGTTCGAAACTTTTTTTTTATTACTGCAAATATAGCCAGCCGCACTATAGGAGTTAAATAAATAATATAAATCCATGTAACGATGTGTGAATGTAGATGAATCTCGAGAATGTGTCAGGAAAGAACAATATGACTGTCTATTCTCTCTTCCTACACCTTCGGAGTAATAACGGCGTTTTGGGTTCTTAGTAAGTTAGAAATATATCGCGATAAATCCGCTCTGCATTCTCTATTAGAAACAACATGTTATACAAGTATATTGTATTTTTTTACAATCTTGAAGAATCGGTGTTCATTTTGAAGATAAATAATAATTTAAATAACATCTGATTACTACATTTGGAAGCTACAAATATAGTTAAAAAAAAACTGTTTGTCTGCAAAAGTTTTGGGAACTACTAGTAGCTTTCTTATAAAGCGATTAAAAGCTTACCTTGAGGAGAAAGTTATTATAATAAATAAGCGATTTTTGATCTATGCCTCAAGTTCTTTAAACTGGGGTAATACTATTCATAATAATGATAAATAGCCCATTCTAAGATCGTTGTTTAGTGATACTATCACCCCTAAAGCGTTTTTAGGGCTTTACATAATGGCGGATATCACAAAAAGGTGTATTTTTAGAAGACGAACCTTTTGAATTTTTTATTCTTTGGATTCCTAATATGATAATATTATAATATTATTTTTGTACTGTCGTAATGTGGGAGTGTGATACGTGTAGTGTAGGTATACATGTAGGCGGATGAAATAAATATTATTTTTAGGAAACGCAAAAACAGAAAAGGATTTCGAAATTCATTTTTATAAATAGTTAAATTTAACTTAATTTTTTTTTAAATAAAATAAAACGTATTTTTTAAATACAAGTTCAATCAAATTCAATCCAATCGTTTTTTTTTTCAAAGATATGACAAACAAATATTAAAGTTTAAGGCATCTATTGAGGATTAGTAAAATATAAAAAAACAGGTTAAAACATTATTACATAATACCAGGAACGCATAAGAGATTGTTCGACTTTAAAAATACAAGATATTCTATAAAGTCTAGAGTATTTGTCTTCTGAACGTACTTCGTAGACAATAAGTTAATTTTTTATGTTATATATTCGCCATAACCTTGTGTTGCGGTTTCATTGAGCAATGTTTACTACTTCGTTAACAACATTAACATTATATATAAAAATAAAAATACTAGCATGTTTCGGACACAGAAGCCCTTCATCGGTGTTTTGTTAGTTTTATATATACAAAATAAATATTGAATTTTTAATTACAAAAACTAACAAAACACTGATGAAGGGCTTCTGTCTCCGAAATATATTTGTATTTTAATTGAATATTTTTTAATAAAGTAAGTGTTGGTTACAAATTTATAAACATCGTATAGACATCGTAGTGATGTCAAGAGTTCCACTAAAGAAAACCAAGGAGTTTGTCTACCTCGGGAGCAAAATAAAATGGGAAAATAGAATAGAATAATACTCCTTATCAAGACCTATGTATGGAGTATCTTGGTGTACGGTTGCGAGACATGGTGCCTATCCGAAAGAGATAAACGGAGAGTAGAGGCTTTTGAGATGTGGTCCTATAGAAGACTATTAGGAATTTCCTGGAGAGACCACATTACAAATGACGAGGTTCTCCAAAGAATCGAAGGAGGAAGGCACCTGCTCAGGACCTTGTCCGAAAGGCGCGCAAGGTGGATCGGCCATGTAATACGACAAGAAGGCCCCTTGCATGCCATAATGGAGGGTATGTCCGAGGGGACAAACTCTAGGGGACGCCCACGCCGAGAGTACCCGGAGGACCTGTTGGTGGACGTGCGCTGCTCATCATATGCAGATTTCAAAAGAACCGCACAAGACAGGGAAGAATGGAAGAGAAGAATAGAGGAAATTGATGCAAACCAATCCCAAGATTAAAACCAGAGAGAGAGACATCGTAAAAGGAGTTAATTTTTCACTGTAATCTACTCTTTCCTTCCTATACTAATATCAAGATTCATACTCTTTTCACAAACTTTATATGAAAAATTTATGGACATAAATAAATATAAAAATATCATTACTATAGAACAAAGGATGAATCGCGGGTACAACGGCTGGTATCACGCCCAGTAAAGTATCAACGCGACAGGCAACATTATGAAATTCTGATAAATTATCTGGATCGGAACGCGGCTTCCTTGGCAAGTAAGTGCGGTTCGGGTGGAGATACCCTAATATTTCATTGTTTGATTACGGAGTTTAGTTCACTAACTTTCTCTCCCCATTTCACCTGTTTGCATAGCCATCAATGGATTAAACTATGATAAACTGAGGTAGGTTTTCTTGAATTCCGCACTAAACACTAGTAATAATATCTATCCATCCACCGAGAACTTTACTCGCAGACAGTTCGTATTTATTTATTAACTCTCACTTTCATAAATCATTCGTAATAATATTAGTTCGGAATTTGTAAAGGTAATATCAATTTGTTTAAAATTATACGTTGGGTATTCATTCGTTCTGAAACTAAATCACAATTAAGTTTAACGAAATAATAATTACTTTGGTCTTTAATATTCAGTATTAGACTAGAATCTCTGGGATTTCAAAGATAAATTTGTAATAATTGTGTTTCATAATTAACCAATTAACAAATTAAAGAATATAAAAGGATAGCCAGGAAATTTCATGCCGTTTTATGACATTTTCTAATAAATATATTACAATAAAAATAATAAATATATCAAAAGATATTTATTCTACTTATTATGATTATTTAAATTATTATTAATAATAATTATATTAATTTTATTATTATTACAATTTTGTTGAATTTACAGCGCGAGCCAAATGGATTGCTATCATATTGATTCTCGTGACATGTGATAGGTAGCTAAACTATCGCCAGTTTCTTGTCACGTGATTTCGGCACCAGACCAAAGACAGTTGGACAATCACACTGCCATCGCCGGGAATCGAACCCGGGACCTTCAGGATGCTAGCCAACTTACCACTTGGCCACGACGGTCGTTATATAATAATTAATACGAATGAAAACAGTAGTTTTTTGAAGTTTTATTTTATAATATTTTATGGGAATGACATGTTTCGCCCTTCTAAGGCATTATCAAATGTCCACATGTCAAAAAATATTATATAACTTTTATAAAACTCTCGTTTTCATTCGTATTAATTATTTAATATGGAGTCGTTATGTAATATAATAAATATAATGTTTCGCAATTTTTTTTTATTTGTTACAAATACTTACGAGTTACAAATATCTATCGTTACAAATATATATAAATAGTTACAAATATATATATATGAAATATTTGTTACAAATATACTCGTATATTATCCGTAGTGTATTTTTCTCAGATTAAAATATATTTAAAAATATTTAATGGCCTGTTTATAAAAATATTTAAAATAAAAAAATTGCTGAACGAGAAAATATAAACTCATACGTTTTATTCCCCGATATTTGCTGTGTTCTTTAGATATTGACTTTCGCTTTAGAAAGAGTTTCTCCATTCTAGTCTATTCAACAATAACGATAGACCGGGCGAGCTAGGCGAAACCGGTCGTTGTCGAAATAAAGACAGAAGAAGTGAAATAATTAAACATCGTTTTAATTATGTAATTATTATTTAAAATGATAATCCAACCTAAGATATCAGTAAAATCGTTGATTTTCGAAAACCCTTGTATTCAATATTTAGATGTTATATTTGATACTAGGTTTTGTTTGCATCCAAGCTTTATCATGGCAGTTTGTGAAACCATATATATTAGCTACAACAAAGTAATACAAAAAAACTAAGCTTTCAAACTATCATATTTCAAGTATTATAATTTTAGGAGTAAAATATCATATATTTCTCAAGAAATATCTTAAGAGATGGTACTCGTAACATTTACAAAGTACGTGAAAAAAATGTAATATTACCCCACACTATTAGTCTGACACTTAGCTCTTGGTACTTTGTTGTGAACAACGTACACCGAGTATGTTAGGGTTACCACCCTTAATATACCTTGTTAACCCGACGTCGTCGTGATGAAAAAGTAAATACGCAGCTTTCTGGTGGGGTGCGGGAGTTACTCGGTTTAGTTTTACATAAACCATGCTTACACTAGGAGTTCGTCAGTTGGTCGGGATCGTTGTAAAAAAATCGTTTTAGCTATTCTTGTTTGGGTGTGTTATATACCTATACCCTACATTATCTTGGGAAGTGTGAATTTCCAATGCATTATTTTGTTTGGTCTATCTTAAGTTCTTCGAGTATTAAATGTTTCAAATATCAATTAACAAGTTTTCAGTATCTTTTAAATTATAAATTTGTACGAATGAAAACGTCAGTTTTCTAAAAGTTTAGTTATATTTTATGAGAATGACATGTTTCGCCCTTCTAAGGCATTATCAAATGTGACGAAATTTCAGCTCGTTGCTGTTTATATACACTAGTAACAGAACATCGTAATTAACGAAACTTGATGTGACTTTATATATTTTCAACGAATAATTATTTTGGTAGGTTCAAAAATATTGGAAAGTGTTTCTTGGAACTCGTTAAGAAATTTGACAATAATTACATAGTCTGGAAACTTAATGATATTATGTAAATCAAAAATTAGTTATTTGAAGTAGAACGAAATAAAGTGTTTCTAAGAAAAACATCTTCTTACAAATTGTTCACAAATAATTCCTAATAATGTAATCATTGTCTTAAAATTTCTTAACGAGTTCCAAGAAACACTTTCTAATATTTCTGAACCTACCCAAATAATTATTTGTTAAATATGTTTAAAGTCACCTCAATTTTCGTTAATTACCATATTCTGCTCCATTTACTAGTGTATATAAACAGTAACGAGGTGAAATTTCGTTACATTTGATAATACCGTAGAAGGGCGAAACGAGTCATTCTCATAAAATATAATAAAACTTCTAGAAAACTGACGTTTTCATTCGTATTAATTATTATGTATGGAGTTTTACATCATTGTTCAAGAAACAAGAATTAATACACTTTGTCATATTTTATAATACAAGAAAAAAAAAAGTGATTCTGGAAAGGAATACAGATTCTCATTCTCGTTCAAATGATACATTTAGTATCTAATCAAATAATATTTTAACGTATTTATCGTATTATATTATATTACATCGTTAGGTGGAAAGGATTATTGAGGTTTTATGAACCACAGAGGTGTGACAAGGCAAAATTAATAGCTATTAAATTAACAATGGTCCAGGAATTAGCTATTCTTAAGTAGAACAAAATTTTGTCCGTGAATATGAAAAGAATGCCTTCTTTACAGCATGTATAGGAAAGACTCCAACAAACAACGTGTTAAATGATACATGAAAAGAATATTCGTTACTGATATGCATGAGAGATGCCTATTGGTGGCAATGAGGTTTGTAACCCATCATACCGCGTCTCCCAAGGGGGCGAAAGAGAAGGATGCATTGCCGCATCGGTTAAAGTGGCAGTCCATTCTTTCTGCCTACCCATTCCAAAAGACGGCGTGATGGTTATTTATTTCTTAATTAATGTAGTAGATGCGCAGTTATAGATTCAAGTTTTTATTTCTTATGGGTGAAAACTTTTGTATGAAAATTTCATATAGTTGTAGGGTAATAAATATCCTTTATAAATGTCCAACCTTTAAAAAGTGAATTTCAAGTACCTTATTCTAAACCTGTCAGAATATCGACGGAATCTTGTAGTGAATGATAAAATAATCAAGATTTTACTGATCTTAAAATTAACAATTACAAAAGATTTGCAAGAATAATAACTTTAATTATTGTATTTTTAGTAGGATTAAAAAAAACAAATCATTAAACTTCAATAATTGTGTCGAATAAACTTCACCAATCTTTATAATCGTATAAATTTGTATTTTTAAGTAAAAATAACAATTTTAAATACTCGGATGATTTGTGAAATCCCGTTTTTATGAATCAATTGGTAATACAAGAATCCGTCCGTTTTTGGATAACATAATATACTTTGGACACTGAACAAGATGTAAACGGAACTAGGAATAGAGAAAGAACGAGGAACACGTGGTATGATCAAATCAATCAAATATTTAATGTCAGACACGTGAAGAGATGAAGAAATCGACATACGTGCATGACATGTTGCATGACTATTAAGGAAGCCAAATAATTATATTAGTTGTGTAAAATGTTGCGTTCCATTCTTTCTGCCTACCCCTTCGGAAATATGGCGTGATGGTTTGTTAGTTAGTTAATAATAATATTATAAATGTAATGATTAATCACTATCAAACCAACAATCACACTGTTTCTCCGGAGGGGTAGGCAGAGAAAAAGGACCGACAACTGCTCTATTCTAACATACTTCTCGAGTTTTCTTTCTATTCATACATCGTCATATGCACTCTTCGAATGAGGTCGCTTTTTGGAATTGATTAATTATGTATATTTCATATTTTCCTCGGCTTCTTTTTGCATTCACACAGCTTGTTTACAACTTTTTAACTTTTCTTCTCGCATCCATTCGTTTCACATGTCCAAACGTGACGACACATGACGATCTTCGTTGCATAGTGGTAAGAGCTCTGACTTCCATACCGAAGGTTCCGTATTCGATTCCCGGCGATGGAAGTGTGATTGTCACATTGTCTTTGGTCTAGTGTGGAATTCTCTTGACAATAAAATGGCGATAGATTTGCTGCCTATCACATGTCATAACAAACGAACTAATATAATAATAATAATAAATTGGATGATTTATAGAGCGCCATTTTTATAAATTAATCATCTCAAGGGCGCTGAAACTAACTAACCATCACGCAGTCTTCTCAAAGGGGTAGGCAGAAAGAATGGACTGCGGCACTCCATCCTTCTCTTTTCGCCCCTGCGAGAGACGCGGTGTGATGGGTTGCGAACCTCATCGCCACCAATAGGCATCTCCCGCGCACACTTCGATTGCCGACGTCCACAAAATAAATCTTAAACAAATTATATAAAATACAATGATATAAAATAACAAAATAAAAAAAATTAAAACACATAATGTTCTTTTAGATGGTACTTGTCGTCAGCTGGACGATCCGGACATTTGTGTTTATTTAATTTATATTTATACATCACATGTCATGAGAATCAATATAATAGCTCAGATAAATTGTTTACAGTAATTGGGTTCTAACGACCTGTTGTATACAAGAAAAAAAATAAGTGACCTGCAATTAATGGTAAATTAAGTCGCGTTTTTATGAACTAATCGTCTCAAAGGCGCCCTTATGTTTTGATGCTAATACAAAAACCCGTCGTTCAGTCAATTTTTTTTGAGTTACACGGGATTTCCAGCCGCCAGGGTGTGAGATACCCCGTCGCAACGATTCTAGGTTAATGTGGTATTGATAGGAAAGTTAAAACGTAGTATATAATTTGTCATCAAGAATTCAAAATTTGGAAGCATCTGCTCGGAGTACACGTTGCGCTTCGGTCCTGAAGTAAGTGGCTATATCTGAAGTTGGTCTCTGCTCCTCTCGGCGTACGTGTTTATCATACGTAACTTTCCAAATGACAGGGAGATCCCATGTTGCATTTTGCAAGTCATAAAACAAAGTTGTGTTTTACTTCATTACACTTAACTTTATTTAAAAATAAGATCAGCCTTTTTTTTAACAATCTGGTGTATGATTAGAAATAATGATAAAGAACAACAACAACAAAACATATAGCAATTTCCTCGAAAGGGTATACAGAAAGAAAAGACCACCACACTACTCTATTCTGACACACCTCAGACATGAGTCATACAAACTTGTAGATTCCTCCGACTTCTTACATGTCCGATCTTTGAAATTTTATTGATTTGCCACGCCATATTTTCCACGGTCTTCTTCGACTCGATAACGTATACCTTCTCCAGATTTTTTTCTGTATCCACACGTTCCATGTGACCAAAACAAATAATAAAGAAAGTATGTACTAAAGACGTAAATTGAACTAGATAGAACAAAAAATATATATTTAAATATTAATAAAACAATAATATGTAAGATTATAAAGTAATAAGAATCAAATATGTAATCATGGAACTATGTGTTAAAATGTTTGTATAAAAAGCTGTTCTACAATAAATTATGTGCAGTATAAATAAATAAAAATAAAAAATAATTAAATTATAAAAAACGTTTCCCTCAAAGAACTCTCAAATCTCAAGGTATATTTTGATGTTATCAGAATTAATTTTGTATCTTTTATTAAAGCGTTAATGAAATTTGGTTTGTGCTTTGTTTATTGAAGGATTATTTAAGCTTTTAGATAAAATAGTTACTTCATCAAGGAAAATTCCAAAGCATGTTCTTTCTTTGAAATCGTTATTATTAATTATTCGTCATTACGTAATGGTGGGGGTAAAGTTGGAGTTTGAAATAAGGATTTGATTGGTTGTTTAGTTACGAAGTAATTAATAGCGAACTGCTTCTTAGGAAATATTTCAAAGTCAGGTTGTTAATGTTTATTTTAATATCATGTATAAGATAACGTAAAAAGAGCCTAAGGTATAATAAAACTAGATTTTTAGAGATATTAACATTTAAAAATAAAAATACGGGTCCATTAGATACGAAGGAGTGTTTTTACTACATATTTGATGGACATAACAAAGTATGACCAATGGCCATGTAACCAGAATGGAAAGTGACAGACTCGCATATACAACCCAAATCCCCTCCGGACACCGCCCACCTAAAACATGGAGAGACACTTGGTCCTCATCATCCAAGGAGACTTATTTTTCCGTCTCACCAAACCTCAGATCTTTTGAAAGAAGAAGAAGAAGAATAAATTATGGATTAAGGGTTATATAGGAATAGTGCAAATGGGAAAAAAAGTTCTAAAAGGAAAGAACAAATGTAAAAAAAATAATGAATAAAATAACATTTAAATTTAATTAATAAAATTTAAACATTTACTGGAATGGATGAGAGTAGAATCGTTGAAAAGTTGAACACAAGCAGCGTGAGTGGAAAAAAAAAGCCGAGGACGACCGAGGAAAACATGGCATGACCAAATTAATCGACGTGCATGGTACGATGTATGAATGTAGAGGAAGCCCGAGAGGTACGCCAGGACAGAGCATTGTGGCGATCCATCTTCTCTGCCTACCCCTCCGGAGAAATGGCGTGATGGGATTAGTTAAACATTTAAATTTATGATTGATCGTAAATAACGCACTATTTTTAAATTGGTTAAGATTTGAAAGAAGAAGAGAAATATAATTAATATTTGTTTTTATTAGTTTGATGCCTTACAACAGTAATATAAATTACGTCAGTAAATACGTCATGATAAAAAAAATGTAAATCCATAAAAAAAATTATGGCAATAAAGAAGAATAAAGTCAATCTTTAATTATAATAATATAGTTTTATCCAGCTGAGGGCGCCACCCTTTCAAAGATTCAAACGTAATTCACTATTAGTACCAATCTAAGGCATCACATGTCAACAAAAATGCGGTCCTTGAAGTCGACATACGACCTCTCGATATATATTTCTCTTTTGATGAAAAGTAATGCGATGGAAACAGGGAGGTTGTATGAGAAAACAGATGATTCTAGGGAGCGATAGGCGATTTGTAAGCATTCCATTCACCAGCGGTGACTCGAGGAAAAAGAGCGATAAGAAAAAATAATAAATTAATTGAATAAATTCTGATGTAACTAAAAATAATTAAAAAATATAATGAAGACATCTTCTTCTTTTCTTATTTCTTTAACTTTGGTCCTTTTTTGAACTCTGGTTTCTGTCCATTATTTTATGATTCGCAGACAGGAAGGTAAAATGAAGGTTTGGACCGACGAGTTGGCCATGTTTCTCCCAAGTTCTCAGCAGAGTTGAAGAGAGTAGGCACGTGTTGAACACCATAGCGGAGAGGCGCGCAAGATGGATTGGTCATGTGTTGCGACACGAATGTTTCCTGCATAATGTGTTGGAGGGAATGATCGAGGGATCGATTGACAAAGGACGACCTCGCCAAGAGTACCTAGACCAGATTTACCGAGATATGGGCTGCACCTCTGATGCGGAGTTGAAGAGAGTTGCCTAGGACTGAGCGGAGTGGAAGAGGAGATGCGGCGCGTTGCTGCAGACTAATCGTTAGATCGAGACCGGAGAAGAAGACAGGAAAACTGCATTCTGTCAATTACCGAAAGTCCCTATATTTTACCCATTCATATCAACGAATGAGGTAGTAATTTTCTCCCCTTACTTAGCATATCACCCAAATATGAGACTACTCTAACTTTCACACTCGACAGCAGCTCTCTATTGGCTCTGGTTCTCTATAGTACGTCTGCATTACTGACCCTTATGTCAACGGTATATTTATGATGACTACAATAACGAAATCTCAAAAGTAGGCTTTATTAGAAATCACAAACATATAGTATATGCGTGCAAGACATGATGTGTGTAGTTAGAAGGTTGAATTTATTATTTCTTAATACCAATAAAATCTTATATTTTCTAGAAGTTGCAATACAACATACAACGATTGTTATAAAAATAAACAAATATACAAACATATTTGAAAATACATGGCATAACTGAATTAATCAAATCTAAAAGGCCGTGTTAAAATGATGTCCGTGTGTCAAGATAGTGTGGTAGTTCATTTTCACAGCCTACCCCTCCAAGGCAGTGGCGTGAATGTTCGTTTATACAATATGTTTTCTACATTTATTTAATTGGCTGATTTTTTTTTCATACAACAGTTTTTTTTTAACCCCATTATTCTATTTAAATTTTCATGACATGTGATAGATAACTAATAAATCGCCATTGTAACACATAAGTTTTAAACCAGATTAAAGACAGCGTGAGAATCATACCGCCATCGCAGGAAATCGAATTCGTGACCTTCGATGTGGTAGTCAAAGCTATTGTAACTCTGCCACGAATGTCGTCATTTCGCTTTCATTGATAAATTCTTGTAGTATATAAATATATGTACACCAAATATACTAGAATATACATCAAACTTTTCAGTACATAACACTCCATGACTACAGCACGTAGCGCCTGTGCTAGACACTACCCGAGGCTTCAGTAAAAATGACAGTCTTATGTGGCCGGGTAATTTTCAGGGGAAATATGTCTCCCCTTTCGTCTCTCTACCTCTCATTTATGATGGTTACGTGAGCGTGGATGTCAAATCATTCCATCATACTCTATGAACATTTTCACATCAGAGAATATCACGAATAAGTTTTTTTTAATAAAATATGCATCATGTATACATATTAAAATTTTATTTTTTTGCACTTAACTTAAATATTCAATTGATTGAATCATAATGTAAATAGGCATAAACTCTGATGTCGTCAAGAAAGATAACGAGAATATTTGGAATACAAGAGTGCAAGAGAGGAATAATTCGATTGTCTCCGAAAGTAATTAGAAGGCACATGATGCGCATGCCCAAGAATTTTTCTAAATTAATCAGAATTTTATTTTGATTATTGACGTACGAAAATTGTGTAGAAAACAAATAGAAAACACTATGGTATTGTTTATTGTGTATTTTTATCGGCGTATGGCAAAAAAAGATTTATATTTGAAGTAAAAAAATATTACTGATTACGATTGTACAGCTAACCAAGCTTTTAAAGGGTAGAAAATCTTTACTACAGTAAATATTTCAAGTTACCCTTAAATAAACACCATTTTTTTATTTTTTTTGTATTTCAATTATAAATGTGAGGTATTTTAAACAAATCGTGATGAAAATGCAAAAACAAATATACCAATCAGAAGCAAGAGCCAACAACCCTCTTGCGAGAGAAGATGAAAAATAATGCAAACTTTTATTTGATGTATACATATATTACTATCATTTCATATTGTATTTATTAGAAGCAAGGTGAAATTTGTATGCCATTTGAATATCATCTATAAACATCTTCTTCTTCTTCCGTTTTCATGTCGTGGTAGCAGAAATTCATACCCCCCCCCCCCCCCAATAGATATCGTTTAATATAACGTACTTTAAAAACGTTTGTGATGAAAAATGCCTCAAACATTATTTTGAAATTGGTAACTCTAAATATCAACTAAGAAATAGCTCTAAATGTCATTCGAAGAAGGAATTTATGATGTTTTTCTTCAAAATTTATTACAAAGAAAAAGATTATTTAACTGAGAAAAAAATATGCATTTAGCCCTTGCAAGGAAAACAATTTTGAGCCGCAGTGTAGAAAGGCGTAGATATATATACTATATCTGTAAATGCTCCCCCATACCGAGACATTGCCACTTTACGTAGGCAGTTTCATATATTGAAGAAAAGAATCGGGAAATTTTGTGGGAGAGTTTTAAAATTATGAACAAAGAGGGTGAAACAATAAAATTTATTTGGTCTGTAAAATTCAGCGTCATCATTTAAACCGAAATTTATGGAAATCAGAATTCAATCGTTATTCCAAAGATTATTTCGAGTTCGCTCCAAGTGAAATGTGGTATGTACACCGCAAATGTTTTAATATTATTCATAGGAATTTCTCCGGGCCTAAAAAATCTCTTGAATTCTAATATCTGCTTCCCTCATTTAAGTTTTAATGAATTCTCTAAGAATGTACTCTTGTATGAATTATGTGAGATATAAAACGCACGTATATTACGGAATATTTGTGAAAATTTATAGATATTATATGATGTCTGTGTTTGTTTTATATGTCTACGGTAAATATTTGGTTTACCTCAAAGATCACATGAAATTGAAACCAGCATTCCTGAATTTATTAGGGATAAATTTAAATTTTAATTTTCTTATATGAAACATACGCGTGAATAAACAATCAGATACGGTGCCCCATACCTATAATACTTCAATGAATAGCTTTTATCCAAGTATCACAACGAAGAATTCAGCTCTCATTAGTGAAAATCAATTCACTTCTCACAAATACCAAGCGATGAATGAAACACACTTTAGAATTAAATGTGGGTTGAAACAGTCTACACGTAACCAATAAAAAGAGTTTTGAATTATCATTAAATGAAACAATGTTTTAAATAACAAGTTCTACTACTATCTTTATTAATACGGTGACCAGTTTCGCCAGGCTTGTTGGCATCTACAGACTCATCTGTTGATGCCAGCGAGTCTGGCAAACCGATATCTGTCAACATAAAGACAAAATTGGAATTCGTTCTATATGAAATAAACAATCATCAATCATCAACCAACGACCTTCGTAATTCCAACGACCATCGTGGTAGAGTGGTTACTGCCATACCAAAGGTCCCGGCGACGGCAGTGTGATAATCACACTGTCTTTGGTCGGTCAAAATAATCAAATGCTGATAGGCGGCCTTGTTTGATGTGAGAAAATCGAAGAACGCGGATAGCACGATGTGTGAATGTAAAATATCCGCGAGATTTATGTCAGAATAGAAGAGTTGGCAGTCCATACCCTCTGCCTACCTCTCCGGGGAAACGACGTGATGGTTAGTTAGCGTAATGAAGAAGTATCGTTGCGCGGATGAGAAAGTTTTTTAAAGTATGTTTTGAAATTAACGATGAAATATTTATATACCATTTTCTTCCATTTTTGTGGAAAGTTTAAGCTATTGTTCAGCCGCCCACTTGGACTAATTAAATGTTCTGATTATGGATAAAAATTAATTCTATTTCCGCGACTGGGCAGATGCGAGGGGAGGGGAGCCGAGCCATAAAATCACGGCGACTCCCGCTGAGTATGAAAATAATTCGCTCACGCCGTTCAAAGACAATGTCTACGTAAAAGACGGTAGAAATTTGGGAAGAAGAGGGCTATAAGTGAATGCCTAAGTGTTTTTTAATGAGTTCGCAGCCTCTCGCGGCGTGGCTTCCGAGGCGGTTTATTTTTGTAGAAGTTGGACTCCGAACGGGTGCGAGGCTGGAGGACTACTCTTATAATTTATTTTTATCTAATTCATTGAGGCCTGCTTACATCGGGCCTTTGAGGCCGACATTTGTTGAATTAATTTTAAGTCAAAAGTAACATTATGAAAATATCAAAACAGACGCTTTCAATGGAAGAAAAAACATTCTATTTCTTTCTCAAAGGAACACGTATTTCCATTGTAACAAAAAAAACCAAAGGTATGTTTATGCACAGGAGATTTGCAATGGAATTAAGGTATTTTTATACCCTCTAAAGTGGACCTCCAGGCGCAATTTGCTGTTACAACGGCAATCCCTTTTTCTTAAAAAAAACCCTTCAAATCTGTAGTACAAAAGAGCTGTAGGTAGTGCGAAGCATTTTATTTCGTTTGTGTAACGGCACAGTATACAAATATTTCTGTAGCTTCTTTAAAATTCCTTTATTTCTGCAGTTTAAATTTCCCTGTGTATTTTCAGTGGCGACTTTTCCCGTCCATACGAAGGAAAACTAGAAAATATATAATAAATAGCGCTCTCGGAAAGTGGACCATGACTTAAATCTGTGAAAAATATAAGGCGCGAAATTTAGCACACTAATCTTGTGAATTCTGTATGTGATATATGGCGTACTTTTCACCAACCACATATTACATAGTCAAAACACACCCCAAAGGCTTTTATATTTAAGGGAGTATGAAAAATAAAAGAGAATTTGTAAGCAACAAAAAAATATTTGCATTCAATTCGCCTGGCAAGCCACCAGAAATTTTCTCTTCTACATAAACAAATTTATCCTTTCTTTATCACACTCCCGACTCCTTAAGTTTCCTCTTAGGAATAACACACAATTCACTTTTAGTGATTTTCGGTGAAATGGTCTTAATACCAATATTTTTTCCGGATTTGTGATATTTGAATACCCAAATGAGAGCCAGACTTTAAAGCAGTTTTGACCTTCGTATTTCGATAATCTTCGATACATAAAAATTGATTATCCTTCATTTTTATCATGCTTATGTTATTGCCCAATATTATTTTAGTCTTATTCGGTTAATACTTTTGGTATTCTTCCTAAATTGATAAAACATATATAAAATTACAAAATAAATAATTATTTACCACATAATAAATATTTTATAGAAAATTGGAAATACATTACTAATATAATAAAACAATGTCGTTTGCGACACATCAAACATATTTCAATTTCTTTTACATTATATAAAAAATATGATCATTTCCACAGATGTTAATTGAGGGAATATTAAGATTCGCAAGGGTAAAGTAAATTGGGTGAAATACAATCACCTGTCAAATTACATTTTATAGACAAAAATATTTAAATAATCGGTCGTTGCAGCTATATTAATTGACAAAAACGACAAAACTTCACTATTGCTATATTCGAGTAAATGCGAACAAAATAATTATATGAATTGAACAAATACAATTGTATTTCGGTATCAATTCATTTATGCCATCCTACAACGTATTTCTCCAAAAACGTGAAGTTCAACAATTAAATTCATTCATGTTTTAAATGTTTGCTTCAGAACACGAGCAGTAGTGTTGACGTTTGATGCCATTCAAACTGACTTGAGCGCCATCTCTTGGTGAATCACATCATACAAAATAAAATAATTATATCAAACAAAATAAGTTCAACCCAATATAGGCTATAATAACCGTGCGTTGAAAGATTGATTTGCCTATCACACTATTAAAGATGCATTGTAACTCTGTTTGAATTACAATTAATTTTTAAATCTTTGCAGAAGTTATATTAATAAACGGTGACAATTTCGTCACTATCGGTTCAGTATTTGTCGAGTCTATTGGTCTCATAGTACGAACATTGTATTTTATTTATAAAGATAAAAAATGTATCCTGCTATGGATTAAAAAAAATACGATCACTTTACTTTTCTAATCTCCACGAAATTATCACATCACAAACACCCTATGGAGGTGACAGTAGTAGAACGAAAGTAGAAAAAAAAACATTCTCTGATTATTCCCTTTCTATCCAGGATCAAGAACGTTCCTTTGATAATTCAGGGACTCACAATGGGTCGGAAGCCTCTACCTCCTTATAACGGAGTAGCCCTTAATGTAGGCGAGAGCGGAGGAATAAAAGCTAATTCGTTAAATACAATTTATCTCTTCGCTCTGTTCCTTCATTCGATACTCAGTGAGGACTAATTATTTCATTTGCTTGATTTGTTTTAAGATCCTTACAAGGATACTACGTACCGTTGATGATATCCAACTTAAATAAATCATTAACTGTTAAAATTTAAACGCTATTATGGTATCACATTTTTTTTATAATACTATAATTTTATTTTTCGCGAATATATATATTTTTTCATTTAGACAATAACATTGTTACACCCGATGATGCTAACATTGGCTGGTGATGTCACGATAAATAATTAATAAATTACCATAGCATAACCGCGTTTAAATTTTAACAGTTAATAATATAACTAACTAACCATCACGCCGTATCCCCGAAAGGGTAGGCAGAAAGAGTGGACTGTCACACTTTAACCGATGCGGCACTTCATCCTTCTCTTTTCGCCCCGCGGGAGACGCGGTGTGATAGGTGTGATGTCATGTTAATAATATTGAAGCATCAAAGTGTTTCGTCCAAAACCATGGACTATTTAAATTAAAATAAAATTAAAAAAAATAACCAACGTTCACCCGGTTATCCCGAAGGTATAGCCAATAAATATGGACCGACACACTGTTCTTTCTTGACGTATCTCTCGCTTCTTCAAAATTCATACTTCATACTCACGTGGCCGATATTTAATATTTGATTGATTTTCCTATGTCTTTCTCAATTTCTATTCCGTTTACGTCGTTAACATATATTTTATTTACCATTCATTCATTCCATAAGTCCAAACCACCTATATACCCTTATTGATAAGTAAGTAAGGGAAAAATTTATAAATTGACGATGTAAATGAAACTTGATATAGGGAAAAATATATCAAATATTGAACATCCGTGAGGAGCCAGAGAAATCGACGTGCCTCAAGAATGAGAAAATTTGGCTGTCCATTCTTTCTGCCTACCCCTTTGGGGAGATGGAGTGATAGTTTACATATTTAGTAAGTTAGATTGATATATAAATACACTTTAAATTTGTTTTTGAACCACTTTATTTTGGTACAACCAACCGGTTTCGCTCCCGCCGGAGCTTTGTCAGGGTTATAAAAGACCTCTCCTAAGCTCCGGCACGAGCAAAACCGGTTGGTTGTCCCAAAATAAAGTGGTGTAAAAACAAATGAAAAGTTTATTAATGTTATATTAAAAAACATTTTATTTTTTATATGTGACTCCATTCTAACACAATCCTCTAAGGTAAACTTAGTACCTAATTTACATCTATGGGGATACAGACTATTATCCAAATCGAATAGTTTTAAATAATTAATCGATTACACCTGATTATTAAAGTCTCAGGATATAATTTGTTATAAACTTACTGAAAATTTTATTTCCTTAGCTAAAAATTTACCGTTAACTTTATTATAAGCTTATTAGTAGCACAATTTTTAACCATAAATTAAAATACCGACCTGGAATCGGTAACTTATTATTATCGTATTAAGATTAAAAACATTCGGATGAACGATGATAAAAATTCGAAATAAATAATCCATTTCTGATCGAAATTTAAATATTCCCTGTGGACGGACAGATAATCTGTAAGGAAACCATTAGTTAGTTCCTCTAAGCATTGTTCTTAGGTAAATTGGAGTTGTTTTAATAAGATCTTAAGGGAATAAAAAAAGCCCAAGGCTTAAAACAAATATCTCAGATATTCTAAATTACTATCTAGTAATTGAAATATAGAAAATATACTCGTACGTAGAAATGTTTAAATAGTTTTAAGAACATTAAAAAACAAAATCTAATGCTCTATATATGAATTTAATTAGGGTATCGAAAATGAATAAAATAAAATAAATGAGAACGTCCTTTTTCAGGAAGTTTAATTTATGTTTATATAATGATAGGTTTCGCCTTGTTAAGGTATTATCAACTATGTTCATTTCAGAATGGTGTTCTTGTACCGACCCTATGTATGGAAGCGAAGCATGGAACTGGCAAAATAATAATGAAAGTAAAATAAATGAAGTAGAAATGAGATCTCTTATACGAATGTGTAGATACTCTGTGTATGAAAGAGTGTCGAATGAAAATATAAGAAGTGAATGCGGTGTGAATGATGGTGTTACGAATAAAAAAATGAAGGATCATTAAGATGGTTTGGACACATGGAAAGAACGAGTGAAGAAAGCATGGTAAAAAATGTATGTTAACAGAAAATTGTAGACTCGGTAAAACGTGTCACGATAAAATAAATCATATATTGAATATTGGCCACGTGACTAGTACGAGAAATTGACGTGCGTGGTTGACAGGATGTATGAATATTAAGGAAGCGTGAGAAATACATCCAGGAAAGAAAAGTGTGGAATTACATTATTTCTGCCTACCCCTTCGGAGAAACGGTGTGATGGTTAGTAAATTGGTTAGTTAGATCATTTCAGAAACAAAAAAACAAAGTTTTAAATAATTTTTTAAATAGCTATTAATGTCATAAATAGTGAGGGGTCAATAATAAGAGACTTATCGCGATAGTTCCATATTGAATTGAATTAAATTTTTATTTATTTATTTAATCTCTTCTTTTCTTCTTTTTGTCCTGTCACATCTCCGTGGTGCATAGGGCCTCAAGGAACCTTCTCCACCCGACTCTATTACATGCCTGATGCCTAACCTCATCCCATGTGAGGCCTGCTGCTTTAACCTCGTCCTGCAGCACTCTTCTCCAGGTGGCTCTAGGTCTGCCTTGCTTCCTCTTTCCCCCCATAAAGGGAACAGTCTAGTGCGCCCTGAGCGATGCAGGCTGGGTTCCATCTCAGAGTGTGACCGATCCACTGCCATTTGCGTCTAACGACTTGTTCTCTAATTGGCTTTTCGCCTGTCAATAGATCTTGAATATTGAGCGAAGGCACCTATTTATTACCTATTTAACACCTGGAGTTTTCCAATAACAATAACTAAATCCATTCAAAATCAATTCAAAATCCATTTCAATCCATTCAAAATCCATTTAATAGGAAGGCAAAATATTATTTAAGTCAATAATTTAACGACAAAAATATTGTTAAAACTGAACAAAGGCGGTTATCGAAAGAGGTCAGTTTTTGCAGTAATTTCTCAAGTGTTGATATAAAAAAAATATAGAAGTGAGTTTCCTAACTAAACTTAGCGGCGGCTACCAATAATATTTTCCCACAGTCCTAAACTTCGGCGCTCGGAAACTTCCAACAATGTGCGCGCGTTGGGCTGCCTTGGATCAGGAGTTGGCCAACTTTTATGAAAATATACTGGCTAATCAAACATCTACGAGCCGCGTGCATAATGCTACTGCTATTCAATGTTTATAGGTATTTTCAGTCGCGAAAGGTGAGCAGGTGCTAGACTGCATTAATATTATTTTTCCGCATATTTTAGGATTGTGTCCTATTATTTCTAGGAGCCTGTTCTGGAATGTTGATGTCCAACTGTCTGGTTATTTGTTGCGTGGTTTCCTGAAGGTCGATTGCCTTTTTGTAATTTATTTGCTACTTTACTTACTCTCACCAGTGACCTCTTCTTAGTCTTCCCTAGCGCACAGCATTTTCAACATAGCAAATCCTCCTTATTTCGGAAGTTCTTACTCTGTCTCGGAGTGTCGTTCCCGCAATGGATCTGAGAGTCTTCATTTATGTGGTTCTTATGTGGCATATTAATATTAATGACATATATCCACATCTCAAACGTCTCCTCCGCCTCCAACAGTTTCCCAGACCATATATAGCATTTAACCATTTTCGTCAGGTTTAGATTATCATTGCTAAAAGGTTCTAATTTTGACGAAATTTAATTAAAATACGGTTTTTCCCACATTTGAGTCCATTTTTCTTGACATGTTTCGATGGTTTTACACCTTCCGCGCCGAGAGTACGATATAAACTAAACAAAATTATTTCCGACAAAATAAATACAAGAACACAATAAAATATGCAATATGTGATTGCTTATGCGGGGTAACAGGTTTTCATTTTATTGAATATAGCACGTGTAATTCTGCATTTTAATTCAATATCCAGGTCAAGCGCTTGTCAATCCTATGGTCTAGTTAGTTAGAAAGTTTCAATCCTGGGATTGGTTTGCAGCAATTTCTTCTATTCTTCTCTTCCATTCTTCCCTGTCTTGTGCGGCTCTTTTGAAATCTGCATATTATGAGCAGCGAACGTCCACCAACAGGTCCTCCAGGTACTCTCGGCGTGGGCGTCCCCTAGAGTTTGTCCCCTCGGTCATACCCTCCATTATGACATGCAAGAGACCTTCTTGACGTATTACATGGCCGATCCATCTTGCACGCCTTTCGGACAAGGTCCTGAGCAGGTGCCTTCCTCCTTCGATTCCTTGAAGAACTTAATCATTCGTGATGTGGTATGGTCTAATGGCACGTAAATCCAATATGTTCCTGTGGGAAAAGGAGCGGATCAGGTATTCGCGCATTTAGCTATGCGCATTGCAATATTTTTTGGTTGTAACCGATATATTATTAAAACCGACAGTCTGGAAGTATTCCGGGTCCCGTGTCGGCCCTACAGGAAGTGCGCATGCACCCATCACGGGGCCCGAGCTGCGCACCGATTTGGCAGGAGATGGCAGCACTGCGCCCGACCCCCGGCTAGACAGCCGTAACAGCATCCTAAAGCGGTCGTATATCGAAACAAATTGTTGTATCCACTTCCGTAGTGAATAAACGCCTCCATTTCGGCTTTAACGGAGCCAGGAGCGGGAAATTAGGCCCTAAATAATCTTAAAGACACTTGTTGTGATTATTTTAATTTAAAAAAATTACCACACTAAATTAATTTATCTTAAAGGTATTTATTGGGATTATTTTAATTAAAAAATTTGACCATAGAAAATTAATTTTTACTTTGGAAATTAAAAAACTTTGTTTAATCCACTATTTAATAAAAAATATTAAAAAACACGTCATGTTTCGGAGGATACCTCCGTCTTCGATGTAAAAATATAACAATAATTAAACCAAGAAAGACTTATAAAATCGAATTTAAAATTCGATACAATAATTCAAATGAAAAAAATTAACCTGGGCTATTTGTAGGTACTAATAATTATTTTTTAATAGTAAGAATTTTTTTTTATGAAAAGTTTTTTAATTTCCAAAGTACTCGTATATTACTATGGAATTCCACAGTGTAAAAGTCTTAACTTTCAATAAAATAATTGATTTAGGTAAGGTTTTTACCTAAACTAACCTTACCTAACCTAACCAATTTATTGGGATTATTTTAATTTAATAATTTTACCACAGCAAATTAATTTATATAAAAGACATTTGTTGGGATTATATTAATTTAATTTTCGGAAGATGCCTATTGGTGGCGATGAGGTTCGCAACCCATCACACCGCGTCTCCCGCGGGGGCGAAAAGAGAAGGATGAAGTGCCGCATTGGTTAAAGTGTGGCGGTCCATTCTTTCTGCCTACCCCTTCGGAGAGACGGCATGATGGTTAGTTAGTTAGTTAATTATTTTTATTTAAAAAAATTACTACAACAAATTAAAATGTTTACTTCCAAATTTGTTTTTAAAATAATCTCATGATTTTAATGAATACTCCTGATAAAAGTTAATTTTAAATAATGAGTAAATTAAACGATGTTTAAGAACTATTTACAATTTTGCCTTTATTTCGACAGGACCAGTTTCGCCAGGCTCGCTGGCATCAACATACTGACAAGAAAGACCAGTCCGTGGATGTCAGCGAGCCTGCCGAAACCTGTCATTGTCAAAATATAGATAAAATTGGGAAGACATCGTAAAAAACATCGTTCTGTTTTATTATTATTTAAATTTGTTTGTACGTGCATAAATGCGTAATTATCAGCACAAAAATCAGTGAATGAGTAATTACTGGTACTCGAATAAACCTATCATTCAACTGTTAGACCTACTATCATGCCGTCTTTCAGAAGAGATAGGTATAAAGAATGGACCATCACACTATTCTTTCCTGACATACTTTTCTCTTGCTTACATTCATATCATGTACATACGTCGATTTTACGACTCCTCAAGTTTTCGATATTTATTATTAATTTAATTGATTTGATAGTGACATGTTTTCCCCGGTCTTTCTCTGTTTTTTGTTCCGTTCACATCGTTTATATTATAGAATATCCTTTTCTTATTATTAGTTTTTATTTTCTTTGTGTTATTTAATAAATAAAATTATCTTTTGTACATGAATGAACATTTATTTTATTTATCATTTAGATACATAAAGTAAAATGTCAAAATTCTGATTTAAAATCTACAACACTTTTTTTATAAACTAGTTATATTAAAATAACGCGAATTTTTAACAAACAAATAGTTACATTTGTTAAGCCATTACATATTTTTTATAAAAAATTAATTAAAAAAAGATATATTTTATAATTTAAACGTTATATCTGTCAAGTAATTGCAAATTAAATAACATAAAAACTATAGGTTCTGATTTTGAAAATCTGGTTTGGTTCATGTGGTGCTTCCATAAATTTGGAGATATTTCGTGTATAAGTGAGTTATTTTAGTCTATTGGATTGTTGCCGCACCTCATAATAGTAAGTTGTGACACGAAATACGTTTTTACTGTTGTGATGTTAAAATTATATAAGTTTATTCGTTTATAAAAATAATTTTGACAGGTGTAAAAATATTTTTTTCATTTGTTTCAATGACAATTTAAATAAATTTTTCAACGAAATGTTGCTGGTGTTGGATTGTTTTAAGTGCCTAATTACAGATAATTAAAAAAAAAACGGTGGATACGTGGAATATAAATTAAATAAACACAAATGTCCTGATCATCCAGCTGACGACAAGTGTACCACCTAAAATAACATTATGTGTTAAATTATTTTTATTTTGTTATTTTATTACATTTCATTGTATTTTATAAAATATGTTTTAGATTTATTTTGTGGACGTTGGACGATCGAAGTGTGCGCGGGAGATGCCTATTGGTGGCGATGAGGTTCGCAACCCATCACACCGCGTCTCTGGCGGGGGCGAAAAGAAAAGGAAGGAGTGCCTCATCAGTGGGTGTGGCAGACCATTCTTTCTGTCTACACTTTCGGGGAGACGGCGTGATGGTTAGCTTGTTAGTAAAAAAACTATTGGCGTGCTGCATATGATTATACACAGGTTTTCAATTATCAAGTCTTATCGGGAATGACCATATTTATTGAAGAAAAAATCTATGATAAACTAAGGTCTGAAGGTACTGAAAAACTTTTACTTTTTTGTACATCAATAATTAAATGGTAGCCCCTTATGAATTTTTACTTCTGAAATATTCTAACAATGTTTATGTTTTTTAATGTACAAAAGAAGAAAGTAGAAAGGGATAGAACGCCTATCCCGGTGATGATGATCATTTTACGTGTTAGTTCTATCCACCCTTTATCTTTAAGATCGTTTTAAATAAATAAAGGTTTTTTTTCTCACCAGTCAGAGGATCCCTAAAATAGTCGCGAGTTTCCTTAAAATCCTCCCCACTAGATAAATAGGTCCTTAGCGTTGCGCAGTGCAGAATTCAGGGAAGTGCGGATTTTTTAAAATAAATTTTCTTTTCTATAAATGTTTCACTGTTTTTATCACATATATTCACAAACAGGTTATAAAGATATCTCACAATTTGTATATGTCATAAAAAACAAATGTAATAATTATCGCACGAAGCACTTAATTTGTGGTGTGACATTATTAAATAAAATAATAATACACTTTTAGTAATTTATATTAACACCACTTTATTTGGTAACACCAACCGGTTTCGTCAGGGTTAGAGAGTATATATTTAGTTTACTCCATATTTAGTTAACTCTCTCACCCTGACGAAGCTCCGGCGGGAGCGAAACCGGTTGGTGTTACCAAATGAAGTGATGTTAATACAAATTATTAAAAGTGTATTATTATTATTTTATTTGTATTATAATATAATTATTTATTTTAAAAATATGTTAATGAAATAATGTATCATAGTTTTTAGAATAAATTCTTTATAAAGAACAAGAAGATGTTTTATGAAAATATTTCTGGAATACGTTAAATGAACAAAAGTTAAAGAATCTTTTCTCAATGAAGTTGTATTGTGAGTTATTCAAAAGTAGCTTACATGTATGTGTGCTACAAAAAAGCTGTATTACCTACCTGCTCTTTGTGTTCAAAGAAGAACAATGTTTTCGGTTTACGTCTACACTAACTAATTAGATTTTTAGAATATTTTTTGCACGAATCGCTTTGAAATTCTAAAGCCTCAAAACGCCCATCAAATAATGTTTCTGACATTTAACCCAGCCTGGGCAAAAGCTGAAAAACGAAAAGTTGGGAAAAAATAGTTATCACAGAAGCAACAATTTAGGTTCATAGAATACTTCTTTAAATATTGCCTTATTATTTTACAGTTATTTGAAAAGTCTTATTTAAGTAAAGTTAAATAAAATTAAGGTTAATTTTATCTCAATAGAGTCGAAGATGTAAATTGTTATTTTTTTTGGGAACAGAATATGGTAGTCGAGGCGTTTACAGGACTTATGACCTGTCATTGGTTGGGTTAAGCGATCACTTTATTACATAACATTCCCCATTCCGCCCTTCTTATGACCACCACGTCTGACAATTTTTTGTAAGATGTATATATGCTACTATGTTTAGAACACTTCACATTTTTTAGGTCCATCTACACTAGCGCCATATATTGAGATTAAATGTAAGCATTAAGCAGAAAAACTTTATTAATGCAATGTGATAGTCACGTAAACGCCTCGACTACCACATTTTGTTTCTAAAAAAAAAAAACGATTTACATCTTCATCTCTATTGAGATACAATCAATCCTTAAAAATGAATAATCCGCAATAGGTACATCCCGTATTTGTCTACAAGTAGTTGTAAACTAAAAAAAAAAATATATAAATAAAATTTATTCTTCGCAGATATTTTAAAGCTACAGTGTTATGTATAGTGACATACGTATCATTACAAATACACACATTTACAAAAACCACACACGTACTAACCCCTATTCATCATTATATATACTAACATATATGCCCACATACATATTTATACGTACGTGCCAACTTAATATATGTACAAACGCTCAAAGTACAAATATTCTGTTCCAAATATTCACATTACGTAGTTCGGTATGTATCCTAATGGTTACATAAAATTTAAACGGTTTTAAGGGATTGGGTATAATTTTACAAATGAACGCAAGATTGTATCGAACATATTAATGATATCTTCGATTTGGCTTAAGAATAAAAAAAAACTATAAAGTTCATTATGTATTAATGGATTAAACAATATTTTAGATTGAACATGTTGTATAATAGCACCGTGGAATTAATTATTGATAGTTAAATATTAGGTCCTTACATATGAAATTGGCGTTTTGCCGTACTGGCAACATTGATCTCAAATATCTTCTCTTTGGTTAGGAATTCCAAATTCAAATTTATACAGCTATTTACTCAAGTATTTGTGTTTCGAAAATTATAATTCATTTGTTTTTCCTCAATTGTTTTTTTTCTTTGCGTCACTCAGTTTACAAAATGGAAAACTTGAAATATCGCGTTATTTACGAGTACGAGTTCCACCGTGGCACCAGTGCTACAGAAACGGTTCGAAGAATTAATGATGTGTATGGCGACGGTGACGCAAAAGAAAACACAGTGCGTTTTTGGTTCCAACGTTTTCGTTCTGGAAATTTCGACCTGCACAACAAGCCCCGTGGACGGCCGGAGACCAAAATTGATAATGAAGAATTGAAGGCTATTGTGGAAGCGGATCCATCGCCAACCACGTCCGAGTTAGCTGCAGGCTGCGGTGTTAGTGATAAAACTATTTTAATCCAGTTGAAGCAAATTGGGAAGGTGAAAACGCTTGAAAGGTGGGTACCTCACGAATTGAGTGAAGCAAATCAACAAACGCGCGTTGACTGCTGCGTTGCATTACTCAACCGGCACAATAATGAAGGGATTTTGAATCGAATCATTACCTGTGATGAAAAGTGGATCCTGTATGATAATTGGAAGCGCTCATCGCAATGGCTGAACCCTGCCGAACCAGCCAAACCATGCCCCAAGCAAAAATTGACTCCAAAAAAGTTACTTGTGAGCGTTTGGTGGACTAGTGCTGGTGTCGTTCACTACAGCTTTCTTAAATCTGGCCAGACGATTACGGCAGATGTCTATTGTCAGCAACTGCAAACCATGATGGAAAAGCTAGCTGCTAAACAACCGAGGCTGGTTAATCGCTCTAGGCCACTGCTGCTTCATGATAACGCTAGACCACACACTGCACAACAAACGGCTACCAAATTAGAAGAGCTTCAATTGGAATGTCTAAGACATCCACCGTACTCTCCGGACCTTGCCCCAACAGATTACCATTTTTTCGAAATTTGGATAACTTCTTGCAAGGGAAAAAATTCAACTCCGATGGGGCAGTCCAAACCGACTTCAAAGATTTTATTGATTCCCGTCCGAATGGTTTCTTTAGTAAGGGGATCGATGAACTACCTATGAGATGGCAAAAGTGCATAGATAGTAATGGTACATACTTTGATTAAATAAATATATTATATTAAAAAAAAATCAACTTTATGTTCCTCCCATACAAAACGCCAATTTCATATGTAAGGACCTAATATAAAAAAAAAAACTGATATAAAATTCCAGTCCGAATGACAAGAACTTGACAACTGTGAATTTTGTTGAAAAATGTTTATGATTTTTATAAATACGAGTATATAGCAATATAAATATATTATAGTAAATGCTGTGATACTTTATGTAAAAAAAACACGCAAATATTTAAATGAAATGTGATTTACTTTGATTTTTATGTCGCTTCTAGTACGGCCGCATTTTTGTGGGTTCACAATAATCAATGGTGTTTTCTTCAACGTCAATATAATTGTATTATGAATAAAAAACACTGTTAATTCTGCGATTTTTATTTTTATCCCGATGGTGAAATATGTCAACAAAAATAAACTAAAAAGTAGAAAATATACTGTGATTCAATTGATAATATGTAATAGTTCCATTAAAATGCTTGGATTTGTTTTTAGGAATGCCAAGATATTTTCGAACACACAGGTACTTCGGGTGTTGTATAATTCCCTGGTAAGAAGTCGGCTGGAATATAGTTCCGTTATTTGGTCACCGCCTGGGATCCGATATTCTCTGATGGTGGAGCGAGTGCAGAAAAAATTTCTGCGCTTTCTTTACCTCAGGGAGCGCGGTTATTACCCGTGGCTCTTTCCGACTGAATTCTTGCTAGGTATGCTAAGCTACCAATCATTGGAGAGAAGGAGGAACATTCACTTGGGAGTTCACTTCTTTCAGCTGATTGGCGGCCGTATACAGAACTCGGATGTCCTGAGTGATGTAGGTCTATTCGTCCCTGATAATTACCTTCGTCAAAGACAGCACAGTTGCCTCAGGGATGCAATATCAATGTTATGATTATTTATAATTCTTAAACTTTTTTTATTTATTTATATGTTTTTGTGCTTCTCTTTTAAATTCTTATAATGTAATTGCAAACGATCTGGAAATATTTCTGTAATGTTTGTAATTTTTATTAAAATAAATGAAATGAAATGAAATAAAAAAACATAGTACATGAAATTCCATAGCACGAGTGTAAACGCTTTAAGTATATTTCTATAATATTACAATAAATTGGAACTATTCTTGTATTCAAAAGCGGAGGTTACAATACCTTTGAAGCATAAATATAAATGTAAATATTTATAACTAGAGAAATATAGTTTTTCAACTTTAAAAATGTCTGATAAAAATACTGTGGACAGACGATATTTGTAATACGAATGAAAACATCAGTTTTCTCAAAGCTTCATAACATTTAATGGGATTGACACGTTTTGCCTTTCTAAGGCATTGTCTAAAGAAACACGTCATTCCTATAAAATAAAATAGAACTTCTAGAAAACTGACGTTTTTATTTGCATAAATGTTTTAATATGGAGCTATACATTGCTGTTCAATAAACAATAAAATGTACTTATTTTTATTAATTAAATTATGTTGTTCTACAATTAACCATAAGTGGAAAAAAAACGTGTTTTTATTCATAAAATATGTGTATTTAAGATAATATACATTGAGGTTGGTTGATGTTGTTCTAAATGCTATAGATTGTTGCGACACGCAATAATAGGGTCGCACTGAAAGCGTTGTTGTCCTAATACGTAAAAACAATCCTAAAGGGCCGCTGCGGCCAGAAATACAAAGGTGTCTCTTGTTTCCTCAAGTGACCAATGAGCGGCGTCCGTAATTAACGCCCGCTCGGAGGGGGCTCATAACGACGTTATTGGCCACGAACGTTCGCAGTGCTGATGACTAAGATCGTTTTCGTTAAGGTTTTATTTTCCGAAAGGGAGGCGAAGAAAAAACTCAGGCACTGTAATCGACTTAAATGTGCCCGACTGTTTATGCCCCTGTTCGCGCGAAGCCGGCTTTATGGAGGTTCAGTGTTTCACTTCAATGGCACCGAGAATTCCCAATTTCGTTTATTCGTATTTACGGTGAAGTAGCTATATCGAATTGAAGAAATAGCTTTCATAAAAGGCATTTGGAACGAAACCTGCTTCGAAAAATTATAATTTCTTTTTGTTTAACGCTTAACTGCTAAAAGCTAGAATATAATCATCATCATCACCATTGCATGTATCCGTCCATTCCAAAACGTGGCTCCTCTTCCATCAGCTTCCATGTCTATCGATTCTGGGCAACAAGCATACTTATCGTTCTAGTGGTCTCTTTAATTTCGTACTTTCATCGAATTTGGAGACGTCCTAAATTTCGGGTTACAGCTCTAGGACACCAGTAAGGAAGGAAGTGTTATCAAATCAAATCAAATCACATTATTCATCTATCGTCAAAGCTGCGAGCGATATGAACCCAACACCATTGTGTGACATTTCTGTTCTGGCTCTAACTAGGGTAACACTTCCTTGAACTGAGTAGGGAACGGCTTACAGCGACACATTTTTTCAAGCGAATTCCGTTCTCTATTGAGAACCCTTATGCTCAGGAACTACATAAAATAGGTAAATTTGTTCCTGATGGTTACCTTCGATATCACATCAATTATTCTTGATTGCCACATGAAGAATAAACCTGCCTTTGATGACGCCAGTAGGAAGAAACACCTCAGATTTAGAAGTTTTTACTGTCGGTAAGGCAGTATTCATGACAAATAATTATTAATTTTAGAAGTAGTGCTGCCTCCCAGATGTCCCAGATGTTTCTTAGCGTGTAAATGTGCTTTGTAAATTTTCATATTGGTGTTGTTAAATTGTTTTGTGTTCAAACGAGACGCCTTAAAGTAGTTTGTTTGTTATGTCTTATTTGTGAAAAAAAATCCGTTGATATTTTGCTTTTTAAATTTTTAAAGAATTTGTCACGGAGTGCTCTGCCGTTTTCAATGTTAAGCTGGTAAATACCGTTATCGGAAATATTAGTAACTTATGTTTGCCCAATGGCACTTGCGAAGGCAAACAAAGGTAAGTTCCGTGATAACTTATTGTCGAAGAGAGCATAAAACAAAGCAATTCAAACCTTTTCGGGTAATATCTTCTATCGACACAGTTGGAGCGCTGTCGCCGCTCGCCCCATGCCGCGTGAAATGCTAGACGGAGGCTTAACTGTTAAAAGAGGCAGACTTATTATTTTAAAGTAAAATAAGAAAATAGACTTTTGTTTTACATTCGAAACAATCTGAAAACCAAGTGTTTCTCTATACTTAACCCATTTGCATCGATAGCCGACATTTCACGTGTAAGATTTCCTAACCCTTAACATCGGTAGCCGTGATATATCGTTTTGCGACTTTGCAGTACTCGTAATGACATTTATTGTAAACATTTGGAACCACAAATTACTACAATACTTACCTACATCTATTTTTTGCAGAAATCTGTTAAGATAATAAATTTAATGTGTTTTACTTCGTCATAATTACGGTTTACATGCGCGCTGTCGGTAAATCACATCCGTGAAGTATCCCATCGGCCTCCATTATACTACGAGTATATTCGTTTATCCTGTGTCGCGCGTGCATTTCATTTTCGACGTTTTATTTACATTATTATATGTTATTCATTTTAAATTGTGATAAATTCTACTAATTATATATATTTTTTATCAATTTCTATTATTTTTGTGTGGTACAGAAAACAAATTGTGAATTATGAATGTGTGTTAAAATACAAAGTACTTTTTTATTCGAAATATAGCTAAAGGATAACCGAACAAATGTAATAATAGGCGAAAATAGCCCTGGTACTCGTAAGTACATTTATCATTCAAATATAAGTTTTCAAGAAAAAAATGGTTAGAAATATTCGGGCCGTATTTGACATTACGATTCGTATTTGACCGAGCCGTAACGAAAGGGTTAAACAAAGTAATTATTTCAAACACGATTTTTTTTTCTACTTCCTTATCTTCACTTAGACCTTTGATCTGTTCCTGTAGTCAGGTTGGCCTCTCTAGGGAAGTTGACTCTCAGATATCCCTCCATCTCTTTGGCGGTCTTACGAGGGAATGATAGCCAACAGGAATCTGATGCGCCAAAACGTGTGGAATTCAAAAGGGGTTCATCCTATGCACGTGCGCATTCCAGTATCTTATGCGTTATCTGCCCCATATTCATATAGCAAAAAATAAATAATTAACCATCACGTAGTTTCTCTGAAAGAGTGGGCAGAGAGGATGGACCGCCATACTGCTCTGTACTGATATACCTCTCACGCCTTCTACTCGTATACATCCATGCATCGTAAGAAGTAGCCGCCATCTAATATTTGATTAATTTGGCCATGGCATGATTTTCTCGCATTATATAATAATTGTAACAGATGATAAATAAATTAGGTTTTTGTTTATTCGGTTTTTCAAAAGATTTTTTTATAATATAAAATTTTACAAATATAAAAAAAATGTAAAAACAGTAGTCTGAAAAGCAGGTTTTATGTTTGTGGGCAACACTGTTTACCTTTCAAATAAACTCCAAAAGTAAAAAAATAAATATATATTATGTCATAAAAAATACAAGTTCAAATAATTTATAATTATTCATTGAAAGTTTAGGTGTAAGCACTGTATATTTTCCACTTATTTTTTATTAAATAATTGTATTCAATAAAAATATTAAAACACGGCAATGTTTCGGAAGCGACCTCCATCTCAGGTGTAAATATATTAATGTAAATGTATATTTATATACGAGTATTTACACCTGGGTCTAATTAATTTATATTTACACCAAAACATTCTCATGTTATAATATTTTTATTCAATAAAGATATTTAGTAAATTAAAGTGGAAAATATACAGTGATGCTTTGAAATTTTTTATGAATAATTAACTAGGAAACTTTTGCCCTGTTTTCATTTCACGAGTGAAATAACATTATAAATACGGATTAGAGAATATTTTTTTCTACTAAAATAGGTGATGGTTAATTCTCGAAACCGGTTATGTTAAAATCAAACGTATTTTATAGTAAATGTTCAACTACGCTTTTGTATATATACATCTACGTATACAAAAAAATACAATATAATTCATGTATGTATTTAGATTTATCCCTCTTTTTATTTTACCGGTTTCGATAGCTCGCTGGCATCTTCAAGGTGATCTCGCTGCCATCAGTGAACTACCGATACCAATAATTTCTATCAAACGCATTTTTTCTACTGAACTAACTAACCATCACGCCGTCTCCCCGAAAGGGTAGGCAGAAAGAATGGACAGTCACACTTTTACTGATGCGGCACTCCACTACTGGAATTAGAAAATATCTTTTTACGACAAACGATGAAATATTATCTATCAACATTTTTTAATTGTTTTAATTGAATAAAATCAAAAACTTCTAACATTATTTAATATATATTTGAGGGTCTCCATAAAACATTATTTTTTTTTAAAATACACATAAAATCTCATGTTTCCTCCTGAATAAACAATGATGAACATCACAATTAATTTTGTATTAGCGTATTAAAACGTACCATATTAACCCACTTAATGTAAAACAACGTTGACATAAGAGGCATCGGGGTTCATAAAAGTTAATATGAAAGAGATTATTCCGAATAGATTCCGCTCTTAGCATTTTCCATAACTTCTCGACTGCAATATTGAAACGGGAACTTTATGGAAACAATTAAAACAAACTTTTCTCTTAAAGCTGTAGATTTGATAAGATAATGGGGTCAAATAACTTAGTATGAACATACAAGGACATACGATTAGATAAGGAAGTTCTAAAGGTTAGGGAATCCATTGTACGTACTCGGGTATGTGGTACGAATTTCGCAAATGGAACTAAATCTGGGAAATGTCTCTTGGTTCAAAGTAACAACGGATAATATGTCTACTTCTGAACGGTTTCATTTTATATAATTCGTTTAAAGTTTAACAAGATAAATCATAAGATCTTTGAACATCTTGTTTATTTATTTATTTATTTTTACATTATACACAAATGAGCCATTACAAACGATAAAACATTTAGGCGACTCATTTGGACACAAAACGGTATTACAAAGACAAAATATAACAAAATAAAACAAAAAAACATGAGACAAAAAAATCATACATATCAGAAGGAATCCAAATATGTCGACGTCAGTGAGGCAGTACTCTTTCCAGAATTTGCAATATTTTTTTTATGAATACTGCCTCACTGACACTGTAAATGTCCAAATCCAAGATGATTAGATTCAGCGTCCGAATTGCTCTTCCTACTGGCATCACCAAAGGCAGGTTGGTTCTGCGTGACGGAGTAAAGAACAATTGATGTCGGCGTTGTCGCAGGTAGTTATCAGGAACAAAAATACCTATTTGCTCCAGAACATAGGGGTTCTCAATAGAGCCCCGAATCAGTTTGAAAAAATGTGTGGACAGTAATCCTTCCCTCCTCATTTCGAGGGAGTTATACTCCAGCATACCCAAGATCTTTAATCTTAAAGGCATTCATAAAAACATGTTAGTTTGTCATTGAAAAACAATCTGTAAATAATCATTTTTTTAAAATTACGTTTATTAAAACTGAAAAAAAATCACTTTCCATATTTTATTTTAATTAAATCATGAAATGTTAAATTAACAACACTGTTATAATATCTTTTTTTTAAATAAGCGAAATAGCTGTCGCGATATTGCACCCCTCAAACCGGATTAAACGATCTCGGGAGAGGTCTTACGACAACAACTAATTCGATTAGACCAGGCACTGCCTGAAAAATGATCGGAATGGGGCAACAGACACAGCAAGCTGATTCTTCAACACGACAACGCTCGACCTCACATCGCAATCGCGTCAAAAACTACATACAGAATGTGGGTTGAGAGATTCTACCGCACCCGCCTTATTCACCAGACGTGGCACCATCGGACTACCACTTGTTCACATCCACAATGCATGCCTTAGAAGAGCAGCAGCTTCATATGCAGATGTCAATAATTGGGTCGAATCCTAGATTACCTCTAAAGACGAGGCGTTTTTTCGACGATGGATTCATCTATCGCCAGTAGTTAGAGAGAAAAGTAGTAGTCAACGATAAAAATATTTTGATTGATGTGTTGTTTTTTTAAATAATTTACCTTTCAAATAAATGCAATTTTCATGCAAAAACATTCTGAAACACCCAATATATCTTAATATTTGCATTCTTATTACATACAATAATAGATAGCTAATCTATTGACATTTTAGTCTTAAGTAAATTCTACTCCAAAACAATGACAGTGTGACAATCACACTGCTATCATCGGGAATCGAATTCGGAATCTTCGGTATGGCTTCGGTAAGGTCGTCAAAAAGGAGAATATATATTTTTACGGGCTTTGCACAATGAAGTGAAAATAAATTTATACGAATTTTCAGTGATTATTTTCGAATGACAAACGAATAATTTGAAAAAAATAATAATTGAGATTTCATTGTAGAAAATCACAAAAAATAATGGGAATAAAAAATATTTGTAAAATTTATTTAAAAACAGATATTTAGTCAAATGCCACTTACGTTTAAGGCTTCGACCGGTGAATTAAAACAAAACCTGCCATCTTTTGGTGACCAGAAGATGGCAGCCAGCTGTGTGTCCATAAACATAACTGGGATTTAACTTAATATTTATTTGAAAAAATACGTGTATATTATTTTTTTATGTTCTTCTTCTTATTCTTCCTTAGCCTATTCCCGTCCACTTCTGGACAAATGCCTCATCCATCGGCTTCCATGTCATTCTGTCCTGTGCAGACTGCATCCAGGTTATTCCGACGTGTCTGCTTAGAACATCTTTCCACCGTAGTTGCGGTCGCCCTGGACTTCTCTTCGCCGTCCACGGTCACGTCCACGTCCACGGTCACGTCCACGGTCTCCAAGTCAGCATATAATGTTATGTAATATATATTATAAATCTGCATTGCTTTATAAATAAAATATTCTAAAAAAATTTAAAACATGCAAAGCAAGATATGTAATTAGGACCCGCTATTTCAGTATTGTAAAGTTTATTAACTTCACATTGTTTGACTTAATAAAAGCGTTGTGATTGCAGTACAGTGTAGTGTATCTGTCTGCAGTAATTGATCATTATAACCGAGGCTGGCCTACCCAGTGGGGTCGGCTGGAGGAGGCTGGGTGCGGAGTTATGAGGCAGTGGATGAAATGCAATTAGAAACTACAACCAATGTAATGAATTTTAAAAATGACCATATAACGGAAATAAAATCTGATAATGTAGACATTTTTATATTCCATTTGTATAAATTTATACATTATAACCAGGATAATATAATAAAGAATATTTTATCATTATTAACTATATTAACTACTAGCTGACCCGGCGAACTTTGTACCGCCTCAGAATCAATAAATGTTGTGTTAACTTATTGGTTTAATTAAATTCAGTTATTTATTATAACTGTTAATTCAAAAACTTTGTTTTATATCACAAATTGTATTTATTTTACTAAACAACAGCTGTTTCATCAACCAATGTTGAAATCATCAGGTGTTACAAAAACAGCGGTCGTAAAGTAAAATAAATACAATTTGTGATATAAAACAAAGTTTTTGAATTAACAGCTATAAAATGTTTAAATATCATAGTGTTTCGGCAAAAACAACGGACTATTTAGTTATTTATTAAGTTAAAATGAATAAAATTCAATAAATGTGCAAAAATCAAAAGGAAAAGTATTTGAATAACATTGATATGAATGTAATTCACGTGGCAGCAAGGCATTTGCTTTATTAAAGCGAATCGAAATGATTCGCTTAGCATTGTTGCACTACTTTCCGTTAAACTGTTATATTTGCTGGATGGAATGCACTCTGGTTGATTTTTTTCCGATGTTTTAATAGTTATTCAGGACGGAGTCAAATCCAACAATTCATAGATCATCAAAATCGGTCCAGCCATTCTTGAGTTATAAATGTTGTAACTAACACACGACTTTGTTTTATATATATTTTTACTTTACACTAGATGAATTGTCATTGATTGAAAACCTTTTTTAAATAAAATTTTAAATGGAGATCACACACATTATTTGCTTAACATTGTTAAAATCCTACTATGTATAATGTATCTACCCCAATCAAGTATAGTCCTTATTCCTTTATTCTGTAAATCCTGTAGTTTATCAATATCTCATTTATTTACTAAAAACAATACAGAACAAACAAAAACCTATCCAAAAAAGCTAGAATGGCAGTGCACAATGGTCTTCTTCTACCGACCCTTATGTATGGAAGCGAAGCATGGAGCTGGCAAAAGAAGGATGAAAGTAGAATAAATGCAGTAGAAATGAGATATCTTAGACAAATGTGTGGATACTCTGTGTATTTGTGATATAAAACAAAGAATGGCAGTGCACAATGGTGTTCTTCTACCGACCCTTATGTATGGAAGCGAAGCATGGAACTGGCAAAAGAAGGATGAAAGTAGAATAAATGCAGTAGAAATGAGATCTCTTAGACGAATGTGTGGATACTCTGTGTGTGATAGAGTGTCGAATGAAAATATAAGAAGTGAATGCGGTGCGAATGATGGTGTCATGAACAAAATAATGAAAGGATCATTAAGATGGTTTGGACATATGGAAAGAATGAATGAAGAAATAATGGTTAAAAAATTATATGTTAATGATGTAAATGGAACCAGAAATAGAGGAAGACCGAGGAAAACGTGGCACGATCAAATAAATCAAATATTGAATGTCGGCCATGTGAGAGTCAGAGAAATCGACGCGCGTGCATGACACGATGTATGAATGTTGAGGAAGCGAGAGAAATATGTCAGGAAAGAAAAGTGTGGCAGTCCATTCTTTCTGCCTACCCCTTCGGGGAGATGGCGTGATGGTTAGTTAGTTAATTTTAACAATACAGAAGAACAATAATTAAAGTGAGGCAATATTAGAGCATTACATGTGTAGACCAGCTTTCTACTATTTATATCCAATTTATTTCTGATTCTAAATAAGAAACCGATCTTTTTACCATTTTTTTAAACCAGGTTAAAATTTTATTTAAAGTTCAAGTTCAGTTTGGTTAATCTGTGATCTTTATGTTTAACAGTGTTTTCAGGGAATAACACACTTATTGATCATCTAGTGGCTATACTCGTACATGCACCAGATAAGTTGATTGCTTCGTCCAAATGGGCGTGTAGATTTTATGATTCCCAGTTAATACTATAATATTATACCAATTCTATGTTCCATTAAGCTTAAAGCACGCTGCATCATGGCTAATAATCTTTCAAGACCACTGTCCACTAAAACCATTTGAATTTATTACGTGGTTTATTAATATTATAAATTCGATTGATTATTTAAGCCTTTATGGCGTTTTCCAAATGTATGCCTAAAATAATTATTTAATTAATTCTTCATATAAAGCACTCACTTTGTGGATAGACATTTAAAATAATCATATAAATAAAACAACTTTGTATTTAACCACGGTAGGTTTATTTGTTTTATTTATATAATTATTTAATTATTAAAAAATCAATTATTTTTAAATATGATTTACAAACCGGTGTCATGGGTAAATTGACGATGTTAAGCGAAACCGTTAAAACCTCTGACAAACCGGTTTATTAAAAGCTTACTTGATTTTTAAAACATATATAATACTTCTTTCGCTTCTATTAATTTTCTTTGCTCACTGTTAAATACAAGTACATTTTTAATTATTGCAATAATAATGAAAATAATAATCATGATAAAATACGTGCTTTGATTCACAGATAAAATGTTTGGGATCTTTTCCGTTTTCAAAAAAATCATATCTTACTAAATACCTAACTAACTAACTATCCATCACGCCGTTTCTCCGGAGGGGTAGGCAGAGAGGATGGATCGCCACATTGTCCTATCCTGACATAACTATCGCGACCCTTCTACATTTACACATCGTGACATGCACGCTCGTCGATTGTTCCTACTTCGAACATAGCCATCTCTCAGTAATTGATTAATTTGGCCATGCCATGTCTTTCTTGGCCTTCCTTGACTTCTTTTTCCATTCACACTACTTGATTATATATTTTTAACCATTCTTCCCTCATTTATTTGTTCCATATGTCCAAACCATCTTAGTGACCCTTTCTTGATTTTATTTATCACTCATTCATCCGTTTTACATTCCTTTCTTACTACATCATTAGATATTCTATCATACATTGTTTTTCCGCACATCCTTCTTAGTGACCTCATTTAAACTAATTAATAATAAATACAACAGACTCATTATTTCGAATTTGACGATAAACAGAAATATAATATCGAAGCCAATCCACGGTAACCAATTATTGTTTTACAGGAAACCTGTAAAATTTTCTAATACTTAAAAGTTTTGAAAATGTTTGTCTGTAGGCAATTCTTTTATCGTGGAAGTTTCTTTATACCTATCAATTTTCCGATTTAAATTATTTTCAATTAATAAGTTGTAAGAACGATAGCAGGCAAGACACTAAAAAAACGCGTGAGGAATATTAGAATTAGAGAGATATGGGAGGTTGAGGATATTATAAGATGGAGTAGACGGCGAAAAAAAGGGACTGGTAGGGTCATTTTTAAATAATGGACATCACCAGACTCCCTTATATTGCACTGCATAATCAGCCTCACGGGACTCGTCTTCGTGGAAGACCTCCCAAAAAATGGAAGGACAGCTGGGAATCAACCTCATAGGAGGAGCAACCCTCTGGAGAACTGACCTCATATATTCACTTATTTTATTATTTATTATTGGGGGTAACAAACAACAATTACAGTATATGAATATAAACACACAGAGACAACAAAACAAGGCCAATTACATGCTACCACAAATATTATATAACAACTGACATAAGGTTAAATATATAAGATGAATAAAGTAACACTTTATAAGTTAAAGAGAAAACTATCATAGTATTATTAGTAATAATGAATAATTAAAGATGAAATATATAATAATTTAAAAATGCCAAAAAATGAAAAAGACAAGAAAAGAAAAAGTAGAGTAACTAGTTTCATCCCGAAGGAAGAATACAACTTATATACAACAAGGAAGAAGAAGAAGAAGAAAATTAATAAGTGAATATTTGTATATAAGTTGAACTAACTAAATAGTGCTATTTTCGGTCGAAACACTATGAAACATTATAAACTGTTAAATTATAAAACGTTGTATCGTGTATCACAATTGTATTTTTATTATACGCGACAGCTGATTTGTCAACCTATGTTGACATCATCAGGTGTTACAATAATATAGCAATAAAAAAATAATTAATCACATCGATTTTAGAAACAAATGAATTTCAAATAAATGAAACCGACGAAAACCGACAAAAACCGACTCTGTTTTGTAAATAAAGAATTAAAGATGCCTAAATATAAAAAGTGAGTGCGGTGCGAATGATGATGTTATGAAAAAAAAATGAATGGATCATTAAGATGGTTTGGACACATGGAAATTGAACTAACTTACTAACTGATCATCACGCCGTTTCTCCGTAGGGGTAAGCAGAAAGAATGGACTGCCACACTATTCTTTCTTGACATACTACTCTTGCTTCCTCAATATTCATACATCGTGTCATGCACGCACGCTGATTTCTCCGATTCCTCACGTGGCCGACATTCAATATTTGATTGATGTATGGTATATTTGTTGATAAATTATTGTATATTCCTTTGAAAGTATATAGTTGGATTGTATAAACATATTTATCAGTAACATAGCATCGAAAACTTTACTCCCAACTTAGGTAAGTAAATAGTTCGTAACTTCTAGTGTGCGTGTATATACGTATTCTAAATAATTATCGCTTGTATCATATAATATTAGAAACCAATTTAAAACTTGAAGTTTAAATTTAATTGCACCGATTTTTAGAAATATGTAAATTTAAAATAAATTTAACTCCCAAAAACTGACTCTGATTATAAATAAAAACAGAGTCAGTTTTTGAAGATTATTAAAGATGCCTTAATATAATAAGTGAATACGGTGCGAATGATGGTATTATAAACAAAATAAAGAAAGGATCATTACGATGGTTTTAACACATGGAAAGAATGAATGAATGAAGATAGAATGGTAAAAAAAGTATATGTTAATGATGTAAATGGAACTAGAAATAGAGTAAGACCGAAGAAAACGTAGCGCGATCAAATAAGTCAACTATTGAGAAATCGACGCGCGTGCATGACACGATGTGTGCATGTTGAGGAATCGAGAGAAATATGTCAGGAAAGAAAAATGTGCCTTTCTGCCTAACCCTTCGGAGAGACGGCGTGATGGATAGTTAGTTAGTTAGTTTAAAGAAGCCCAATATTTTTTTTTTTCTTGTTTTCCAAGATTGTTTCAAAAATATTATTTTTAATATTAAATATTGTATAATAAATTATTAAAAAATGATGGTACTCCAAACGCGATATCATTTTATTTGATCTTGAAGTTAAATATTAAAATTAAATTAATATATTTCATTAACTGTTTCTTGAACAATTATATGAAAGTCATATGACCCCAACCAATGACAGGTCATAAGTCCTGTAAACACCTTGATCAACCATATTCAGTTTCCAATTTGCATCTTCTTCTATTGAGATACAATTAAATTATATGAAACTTCATATTATGACATGTTCGCCTAGCTAAAGTAGTTTCAATACATTAGCATTATTAAATGGTAATGCCAATGCAAAGTGAAACATGTCTTTCACATACATATAATAAAACTTCTAGAAAACAAACGTTTTCGTTTAGATTTCATAAACAATGATGAAAAACTCTAAAACTAACTAACTAACTAACCAACACGCCGTCTCACCGAAGGGGTAAGCAGAATGAATGGACTGCCACAATTTTCTTTCCTGACATATTTCTCTCGCTTCCTCAACATTCATACATCTTAATGTTCAAATCATATTAAAATCTATATAAGATAATTTCTGGAATTACATTTTTTGCTTTACTAAGACACAATAGTAATAATAAAAAGCGTGTTTCTAAGACATTTGATAGTGCCTCAGCAAGCCAAAACACGCTATTTTCATAAACCTCTTTTTTGAAATATTTTTTGCTTGAAAATAATCCTAGTATAAATTTCGAGTACACCTAATGGCTTGTATTGAATCAGAATAAATCGTTTCATTTCAAAATAAAAATAAAATCAAGCAGTTCCGCGTGTGTGCAGCTAATACACAGAACAAGAATAATTCAACAACTGAAAATCTAGCCCCAGTGCTTCTGACAAGTTAAAGTAACCTTTCTGCAGTTCAATCCGTGGAACTATTATCGCAAGTCACTAGATAAATGCTTTTTCCATTATTGATATCCCCAAGGAGACCGCTCTTTTTGTTTCTGTCTGTTGCAATGGATGCGGTTCTAAAAATGTAGTTTTATCGAGTTTGATTATACCACAATGAGAATAAGTAGAGTTGCAAAAAAAGCAAATAAAGGAAATTCTAAGTTTAAACAACAACAACAAACCATCCCTCCGTTTCTCAAATCATCTCAAACAAACAAACAAACCATCACGCCGTTTCTCCGCAGGGGTAGGCAGAGAAAATGGACCGCCACACTACTCTATCCTGGCACACCTATCTAGCTTCCTCCACATTCATACATCGAGTCATACACGCACGTCGAATCTTCCGGCTTCTGACATGACAAACCTTTAATATTTGATTCATTTGGTCATGCCATGTTTTCCTCGGTCTACCTCGACTCCTTACTCCATTTAAATTGTTAACGTATACTTTTTAACCATTCTTTCTTCACCCATGCGCTCCATATGTCCGAACCAACGCAGCGAACCTTTCATAATTTTGTTCATAATATCTTCTTTCGCTCTACATTCCTTCCTAATATCAGCATTTGAGATTCTGTCGTACATCGTTCTTTCACACATACGTCTTAGGGACCTCATCTCTACCGCATTTATTCTACTCTCATCTTTCTTCTGCCAGTTCCATGCTTCGCTTCCATACATAAGGGTTGGGATCAGAACTCCATTGTGAACGGCCATTTTCGCTAAGTTCTTATAAATAGAAACGTCGCTGGGATAATAATATTGGGTGGTTCTCATGCCAATTATTTGGCATGAGAACTGTATTATTACTTATTACTTCTACATTATTACTTTTATATTTTTATAAAAGTAAAACTTTTATACTTATTCAAATAAAAGATTTTTTTGTGATTTGCTTTTGGAACACAAATATGTTATAATAAAAATATATATGTTTTAGATAGTTAACGTTAAAGACAAATACTAATTTATTCGTCAATTTGGAAGGATGCATCACCAACAGTGCATTTTGTTCAGACGTTTGGTTGCTCTTCTTACTGGCATCACCCGAAGCTGTTTTTTATCTATCCTGAGCCTGTCTAGGTAATTTTTTCATTTTAAAATTATTAACTGTTAACATAAAGAACACTTTTTTTTTTTTTTTTTTTTTTTAATTGTATCTCAATAGAGACGAAGACGTAAACTGGAAACTGAACATGGATGATCAAGGTGTTTACAGGACTTATGACCTGTCATTGGTTGGGTTAAGCGCACGCTTTATGTAATTTCAACATTCCCCATTCCACCTTTGTTATTTGTGATCATGCATGACAAATTTTTTGGAAGATGTATATATACTTCAAAATCCATATTTATCTTCACGTGGCAGTTTCAGTCAGCCATCTATGTAGATTTGGTTGCACTAGTGAATTTTTTCAAGAATTAATTTATACAACCGACCCACTAACGCCATCTATGGAGAATGATTTTCGGCATTTAGCAAACTACCTTATTAACACAATGTGAAGGCTGTTGACCAACATATTGTTAGAAGCCGCTAGGAGTATTATTCCATTCTATATGCCAGAGAATTTAAAGAACACTGTTTATGTATAACTATTTTCACGATATTTGTTTCTTCACGACAGTTGTTTTGTCAAGCAATGTTGACATCATCAACTGTTTTAGCCAAAACAATGGACAACATATTAAAATTTATAAAACTTTAATCGTCTTCTTCTTCTTCCTCTTTTTATAGATCTGTCGATCTGTTTTTATGGCGTCGAGGTCTCCTGGGACACAGAACTCCAACTGTCTCGCCATCTCTTCGCAGGTCTTCCGGGTTGGCGATTTCCCATTGGCACGTTGTTTGCGGGTGCTTGGGGGAGTCTATCGTCGCTCATTCGTTCTACATGGTCGCGCCAGAAGCGTCTTCTTTTCCTGCCCCATCTGACAATATCTTCGGTATCGCAGGTCTCACGTATTACTGTGTTTCTGATTCTGTCCCTCAGTGTTTTGCCCAGAATAGCGCGGAGTGTCTTCATTTTGGCGGTTCGTAATAGTGCTTTGGTTCTATCTGTGTCAGCCCTCGATTCTATACCATAAGTCATTATGGGTCTGACACATGTTAAGACACATGTTAAGAATATATAAGTATATTCGCACTTTGCTTTCCACTCGCATATGCTTGTTTTTCCACACAAAATCTTTCAAGTATCCAGATTCTGCAGCCGCTTTGGTGGTTTTGTGGTTTTAAAATGTGATTTTAGATATAACATAATATATAATAAAATTTGAGAAGTAAAATATGTATAATCACCTGGTAAAGGTCAACAAATATTTAAATATGTTAATTTACCACATTTCATTAAAACATAAAAATAAGGACTGATTTTGTAAAAACCTATAATGATAAAAATGAATTAATGTTTTATGAGAAGTAGGCGTTTTCTGGGAAGTATTATGTTAGTTGAAAAGCTAAAAAATATTCGCCTACACCAATTGTTGCCGATGTAAATTCAGATAGCAACTATTTGTGATGTCAGATAGCACCAACAAGTGTAGGCAAGAGCCGATTGAAATTGAATTATTTATGAAATCTCCACGGGATGTTTGTATTGAAACGATCAGATTTGTTTGAATAATGATCCTGAATAATACATTGTACGTGATACTCCGTTTTAGTGTAGAACTATATCGGCACAAAGACACAACTCCGATACCTGTGAGACAATATCAACGTCACTCAATTATAATACACACAACTTCGATACTTTGAATCAAAAAAGCCAACTTAATATTATAAACGGTTTGTTTGGATATTTCGCAATCAGGGGACGGTCTTTAAAGGATGATAAAAAGAGATGAGAGCGCCCCCACCGATGTTGACATTTTTAATGGAAATATTGACAAAGCTAAAGTAAAAATATTTTTCCTTCAAGTAAAAACAACTCAAGAAATACTTGCGCGCTCACTATGGGATGCGGTGCACCAGATAGATTTTTTATTGAATTATCTTTATTAAAATTAACATTAAATAATGTAATTAAATAAGCTATTCATTTTAACAGTTGTCTTGAATTATAATGTATTTTTCGTTTTAAGAATAGACTAGAAATACACATTTTTATTAACAATACATTATAAATCATTTATAAAATAAACTAACTAACAAACTAACCAAACGTCGTCATCTGCACGAAGTAAAAGCGAAGTGTGGTGCACAATTATTTCTGTCTACCCCTTTGGCGAGAGGGAAGGATGATCAGTCGGTTAGTTATTTAGTTATTTTTAATTTATAATGTTGCAGTATGTTTGTCAATTTACATTTTAAATGAACCTAAACAAATAATATTATTAAATTGTATTTATTATATTATAATATACAATACGAATCAAGCTGAAGGACCTCCTGAATACTTTGATCACAAAGATGGTGCCTCCATCATTTATTAATGTAGTAAGAGATATCAATCTAGACGGCAACACAAAGATCAGAGCAAATGGGAAATTCATTAAAGCCATAAAAACATCCATTGGTATCAGACAGAGCGATAGCTTAAGCCTATTTCTCTTTAACTGCATCATGGACATCATTGCAAAGGTTGCATCTCTCAATTTAGGGTACACTCTGGGTAATGAAGTAATTAGAATGCTTAGCTATGCAGACGACGCCACAGTCGTGGCCGAAAATGAAAACGACTTACAAGCAATGCTGTCTTTGATGAATTCTGTTCTAAATACAACATGATCATATTCATCTCAAAAACGAAGTGTATGACATTCTCTAGAAACCAACTAAGATGCAAAATCTCCGTACGCCAAGAAAAAATTGAACAGATAGACTAAGTAGGATATCTCGGAAGCAAAGTAACCAGCTCTAATGACCTCCCCAGAGAAGTAAGGTCACAGGTAGATAAGGCTGCAGCGGTTGCAGGCTGCCTGAAAGATGTCATATGGAGAAACATGAGGACTGATAGCAAGGTACGCATTTATAAGAACTGTTTGAGACCAATCCTCACATATGGTATTGAATCGAGGGCAGACACTGTCAAAACAAAGAGCATGCTCAGGAAACCGAGATGAAAACACTCCGCGCTATAGCTGGCAAAACCCTACGTGATCGAATTAGGAATACAGCAATCCGAGAAATCTGCGAGGTCGAAAATGTGGTCAGATGGAGATGTCAAAGACGGCGATACTGGTATCAACATGTAGAAAGAATGAGGTCAAATAGGATACCATACATAGCTCTCCATGGAACGCCAAACGGACAACGCCGACTAGGAAGACCCCCGAAACGGTGGAGAGAAAGCTGGAGTCCAGCGTTTCAAGAGGACCCAGCTGAAATAACAGACTCCTGAGTCTATCAAAAGTGAAGAAGAAGAAGAAGATAATATACGTATAAAAGTCATATTTGATATGAAAAAAAAATATCCGAAAAAATATTACTATTTTTTCAACGTTTTTTTTATGTACTTTTTGTTCCAAGGCAAAAAAATTATTTCAATTTTTGTTGTAAAAAAATTGCTACAATCTGAATAAGAAGAAAAAAATAACATTAAAAAACATAACATTTTAAATATTATAAAAATAATTATGTTTCTAAGTTTTAAATAATTTGTTTTAAATAGTACATCTAAGTCTTATTTTTCTTATTTTTACTGAAATGGTTTCATATTATTATATACTCGTATGTAGGAATATAGACCCTGTGTTCGTAAAAGTTCTTCCCTTACACACACTAACGTAATAGAGTTGGTCGTATTCTTTTATTTCTTTGTTAATTAATTCGTTCATTGGTTTTAGTGCCTCATATTATCGTTACAGATCCGCAAGGTCCATGAATTTTTTAGATCATTTTACTTAATTAGTTCAAGGCGATCTAGCAACTACTGAGAAAAGTTTAGCGTAGGCTTCTCTGTGGGCGCTTTCTGGAGAGCGGGTACCCAGATAAATGCGACAGAACTAAAAATAGCGTGAAAATTCCGTAGTTTTTATTGGCATTCACAGACAGAAATATTAACGTTTTGTTTATTAACTATTTTCATAACGTTACTGTATAGATACAGATGTATGGGTTTGCATCTTGGAAACTGAGTGTTTCTTAGAGAGTCGTATTATTTATATGTTTCTTGAAAGATGATGTTAATATTCAATTTAAAAATATATAGTATTATTATTTGTCTATTTGAAAAATTCTTTTGATTCATATTGAAGTGCTTGCTGGAAATTAAACTATTTAAAGTGCCTAACTAACTAAAATTTTATTAATATAACGGTGGTAACGGGAGAAACAAACTTTTAATGAAAGGATATTTTCTTAGAAAATAGCTTATGTGTTATAACTTTTTTTTATGTGTTATATTTTGTTATTTTTATTTTATGATTTATTTTATTTTATTTATTTATTTTATATAATTGAATTTTATTTTAGATATAGTTTGTAAATGATTTAGCATTTAAGTGTGTGCGGGTGATGCCTACTGGTGGCGATGAGGTCCGCAACCCATCACACCGCATCTCCCGCAGGGGCGAACAGAGAAGGGTGGAGTGCCGCATCGGTACATGGAATATAAGGGGAGGTATGGAAGGAAAGTTGAATGAGATGTGTGCAGAAATGGATAATAAGTGTTTAGATGTTTTATGTGTGACTGAATGTATGATGAAAGAGTGTGGTTCCTTGGAGCATGCGGATAAGCTTGTTCTGTGGTCGGGTGTGCCGAATGACCACAGAGCATGCCAAGGCGTGGCGGCGGTGCTAGCTCCAAGGATGGTAGAATGTATGAAAGGTTATAAATGTGTTAGCCCAAGACTCATGTGGATTCGCTTCAAGATCGGGTTAACAAGAGTTTTCCTTTTAATTGGATACGCCCCTGGTAACAACGAAAATGAGGCGAGTAAAGATGAGTTTTGGGACAAAGTGAGAGAGACATTGGTGTGTAAGAGTGAAAACGAAAGATTGATAATAGCAGGTGATATGAACGGTTGGGTGGGAATCCGTAGGAGTGGGTACGAGGAATGTCTGGGTACGTTTGGTGATAGACGAATAAATGATAATGGAAGGAGACTGCTTGAATTGTGTATAGAATGGGGTCTCTTTGTATCAAATACCATCTTCGATCATAAGAGAATCCATCTCTATACTTGGGAAAGAGGATTTGAAAGGTCCATTATAGATTACGTCATTGTAGACTCTAGATTACGGGCGGATACTGTTGATTCAAGGGTCTTCAGGGGAGCCGAACTGGAAACGGATCATTTTTTAGTAGTGGCAAAAGTGATCTTATTCCGGGGATGGCGAACCAGAAGAAGCAAAACAGTAGCCGCACCGACTAGAGTCAAAGTTGAAAAACTGCAAAACAATGACGTAAGAAATAATTTCGTAAGAAAAGTGAAAGATAGATTGAGTGAGCGGGATGTAAGTGAGTTGAGTATTGACGAGACCTGGAAATACTTGAAGGAGAGTTTGTGTGAATCAGCGAAAGAATCGTGTGGTGTGTGTGTACAAGGAAGAAGGAAAGGGGATGCATGGTGGAATGATGACGTAAAGATTGCTGTTAAAGAGAAGAAAGATGCTTGGTTGAATATGTTGTCGATAAATAAGAATGACAGAGTTAAGTATGAAAGAGCAAAAGATTTGTATAAGGTATGCAAGAAGAGAGTGAAGTCGGTAGTGAAAGCGCGGAAAGAAAAGCTGAAGGAGGAAGAAGGGCTCAAAATGACAAACAACTTCCAAGCAAATTTAAAAATGTTTTGGAAAGAAGTTAAAAAAGCCCGAAATCCTCCTGATAGTGGATGTGTGAAAGCAATTTTAGACAACGAGGGAAGAATGTTAACGGAGAGTAAGATCATACAAGAAAGATGGATGGAATATTTTAAGGAGATGTATGGTGGTGATACAAGCGTGATCGAAAATATGACAGCTAGTGCGAGTGCGGGACCTATGAATGATAATATTGAAAAAATAAGTACGAATGAGATGAAAAGATCCGTGAGTGCAATGAAAAGTGGAAAAGCTGTTGGGTTTGATTGTATTGCCATAGACTTTATTAAAAGCGGTGGCGAAGTGGTTTCTACATGGTTATGTAAGTTATTTAACCAGTGCTTGGAGGAGGGATATACGCCGCTAGACTGGAGGAGAGCAGTAATTATGCCCCCCAAGGAAAAGGATCGCGTATGGAATGTGGAAACCACAGAGCTATTAGTCTTTTGAGTGTCGTTGGTAAAGTCTATGGCAGAATTTTAATAGAAAGAGTAAGAAAATTGACGAGTGACAAAGTTTGGGATGTGCAAGGTGCCTTTATGAATGGCAGAGGATGTATGGATCAAATTTTTGGACTTCGTACATTGACAGAGAAGTTTCTGGCCAAAAATCGCAAACTTTTCTGTGCATTTGTCGACTTACAAAAAGCATATGATTACGTTAATAGAGAAAAGTTGTGGAAAATATTGCCTGAATATGGAATAAGTACAAAACTGATCACGGCCATTAAGTCGCTATACACGGAAAGCACTGCTAGTGTCAGAGTAAATGGAGATCTTACAGCCTGGTTTGATATCAATAAAGGTGTCAAACAAGGTTGCGTAATGTCCCCGTGGTTATTTAATCTGTATATGGACAATTGTATGAGAGAGAGCTGAAAGGGTTGGATGTAGGTGCCAAAATGAGCGGAGTGTCAGTAAGCTGTCTCTTGTATGCGGATGACGCTGTCCTACTTGCTGACAACGAGCATGAACTACAAGTCCTGGTGAATTGTATGTATGAGGTATGCATGCGAAATGATCTGATGATGAATGTTAATAAGTCCAAGGTAATGATTTTTGAAAAGGAAGAAACCATGACAGTCTGCAACATTAGCGTGAATGGTGAAAATTTGGAGCAAGTAGTTGAGTTCGTGTATTTAGGTAGTATGTTTACAAGAGATGGGCGAGTGGAGAGGGATATTGAAAGAAGGGTTGGGGCAGGCAACAAAGTGAATGGTGCACTTAAAGTTGTCATCGCAAACAAAAACCTATCCAAAAAAGCTAGAATGGCAGTGCACAATGGTGTTCTTCTACCGACCCTTATGTATGGAAGCGAAGCATGGAACTGGCAAAAGAAGGATGAAAGTAGAATAAATGCAGTAGAAATGAGATCTCTTAGACGAATGTGTGGATAATTTGTGTATGATAGAGTGTCGAATGAAAATATAAGAAGTGAATGCGGTGCGAATGATGGTGTCATGAACAAAATAATGAAAGGATCATTAAGATGGTTTGGACATATGGAAAGAATGAATGAAGAAAGAATGGTAAAAAAATTATATGTTAATGATGTAAATGGAACCAGAAATAGAGGAAGACCTAAGGAAAACGTGGCACGATCAAATAAATCAAATATTGAATGTCGGCCATGTGAGGAGTCAGAGAAATCGACGCGCGTGCATGACACGATGTATGAATGTTGAGGAAGCGAGAGAAATATGTCAGGAAAGAAAGGTGTGGCAGTCCATTCTTTCTGCCTACCCCTTCGGGGAGACGGCGTGATGGTTAGTTAGTTAGTTAGTTAGTATTATTATTATTATTATTTTGTTGAGTCGCACTTTACATCATTACAGCGCGAGCTATGTAAAGGGTATAGCTTTCATATTGATTTTCGTGACATTTGATAGGTAGCTAATATATCGCATAATAGATTATAAGACAGTGTGATAATCACACTGTCATCACCGGGAATCGAACCCGGGACCATCGGGTGGCAGTCAAAGCACTTACCACTCGGCCACGAGGGTCGTCGCATTAATGTTATATAATATTGTATTATGTTTTTAAGGTCAGCCATGTAAGAAGTTGAAAGAATCGACTTGCGTTATATGAATGAGGAGGATTCTAGAGAGGTGTGTCAGGATAGAGTAGTGTGGCGGTCCATTCTCTCTGCCAACCCTCTCGGGGAAATGGCGTGATGGTTTGTTGTTGTATATATATATATGTAAACATCTTAGTTTTATTATGTTAGTTTTATTATATTAGAAGTTTTATTATGTTCAATGGGACTGATATGCTTTTGTAATGCATTGTTAAATGAAAATCAAAAACCTGGAGAAAGCAGCGGGAAACAAATCCTATACCACTTCCCACGAAATCGCTGTGGCGAGAAAGTATTTGTTACAGTTATCGCCAAGACAAGAAAAATAAGAAGAAGAAATTAACATTTGATGCCAAAGAAAATAAATATCTGGTTGTAATCTAAGGTGTCTCTTTTCGGAAACATCGGTTACCTCCTTAAAAACCGGAAAATACCGATCAACCTGAATCGAAAAAGTATATAAAGCCTGTGTTCTGCCAGTTGATACTTTGGTCTCTAAACTGTACCATTGTCCAAACAAAGTGCCGAGAAACTACGAGTGACCCAATGAGCCATGGAAAAAGCCATGTTAGAAATAAACCTAAGAGACAAGTGCCCTGTCGGGTCCCTCTAACGTTGGCGATCACCTCGGCGAATCTGTCCCTGTCCTGCGCCGCTCGGAACAGCTCCTACACGCTTTGGATGCCGATCCACTCCATCACGTTTCGCAGCCAGGACATATGTCTTCTACCGGGGACTCGGCGTCCCTCAATTTTCCCCTCCAATATCAGTTAGAGAAGGTGGTAGTTTTCACCACGCAGTACATGACCCAGATGTGAAATATTCCGAACCTTGTTTCCAGCTTGAAAATGCCTAGTCTGTTCATTGAGTTGACTTTTAAGGTCCACGTTTCACATCCATACAAAAAAAACAGACAACATTTGATCATTTGCATTTGATCATTCCCTGGCGGAGTTTCAAATTTATATTATCATTGCAGAAGGGTGATTTCATTTTGTTAAATGTAGCTCTTGCTGCCTCAATTCTGCATTTTGTCATACATCTACATCTACATAAAATAGATTATTTGAATCAAAAGATGACAAATATTTGATCAGTTAGGAGTATTGTAAGATTCCAGGCAGATTTACATTACTGTGAAAATACAATGTAAAAAAATAATCAGATCGATCGATACTGTTTCTTGAAAAATGATGTTAAACTAAATAATAAATTATTTATGTGAAATAAAACATCTGTTCTGGAAGTCATTTTATATTTTAGGGAAATTATATTTTATTATGCCTGAGAAAGGGAAAAACATGTAACTTCTATAAAATATAATAACACTTCTAGACAACACGTTTTGATTCATACATATTCAATAACATTAGAATTATTACAATATTTCAAGCAATAGATTTATATAAATTATAGTTTTTCTATAGATAGTTACAACAGTATATTTGTATACTGGTTTCTATCTTAATTCAACACGAGTCTCAGTAATTCAATAATTCCCTTAGAAGAGTAAAAATCTTGCGAGTCTTCGAGAAATAATGAAAAATATATACGATTGTCAGTTAACACACAATGTTCCAAAAATAACAAAACTTTAATATGATTTCAATAGATATACAAATACATTATTATTTACAAGATAAAATTAACCTCATGGTATATTTATGCCAGACGAGCCTCATTATATGCGGACTACAGATTGGGGCTTTCATTCACTTTTGCCTATTCATATAATCAATATTAAAAAAAAAACTATTGAATATAGCTGAACCAGTTATCAAATGGTTGGATAAATTATTAATAATAAATAAATTATAGCATCTGTCAAAACTGACCATAGTCGTAAACAATTTTATAATATTTTTGTTCTACGAGTACATACGCCATACTTTGTGTTGTTTGGGTGGTTAATTTCTCTTTTTCTTTTTTATGTACTTCGTATTTACAACACTTTTATTAAAAATAAAATGATAAAGACATGTTTCGGACAAACAGTCCTTCTTCAGTAAAGAAACATATTTATAAAAATATTATAAAATTGTTGTTTTTCACGTGATCTGTCAGATCATATAAACAGCAACAATTTTAAAATATTTATATAAATATGTAACTAACGAACTAACTAACCATCACGCCGTCTCTCCGAAGGGGCAGGCTGAAAGATTGGACTGCCACACTTTTTTTCCTGAGATATTTCTCTTGCTTCCTCAACATTTATACATCGTGTCATGCACGCGTGTCGATTTCTCTGACTCCTCACATGGCCGACATTCAATATTAGATTTATTTGATCGTGCCACGTTTTCCTCGGTCTTCCTCTATTTCTGGTTCCATTTACATTATTAACATATAATTTTTTTTAACCATTCTTTCTTCATTCCTTTTTTCCATCTGTCCAAACCATCTTAATGATCTTTTCATTATTTTGTTCATGACAACATCATTCGCACCGCATTCACTTCTGATATTTTCATTTGACGCTCTTTCATACACAGAGTATCCACACATTCGTCTTAGAGATCTTTACTTAAAAAATACTGTTCGTCCGAAAGTCTATATAATTTTATTTTTAATAAAAGTGTTGTACATACAAAGTGTATAACAAAGACAAATAGAAATACATTTTATAATATTTTAAATATTATTATAATATCACCGATGAAGGGCTGGTTAGTCCGAAACATGTTTGATATTTAATTTTTATTTTTTTAATAAATTTGAGTGTTGTATACAAAGTATACAAAAAAGAAACATTAAACATCTACAACACAAAGTTATATACTCGAAGAGATATACTCGTATAAGAAATTGAATCGCTAGTCAAAAAAAAAATTGCATTTAAAACCCACATCAATAAATTTAAAGAAAAAAAATTAAAACGTTTATTGATCATTTGAGGAATACATGCGAGATGAGAGACAATTTTGGAACATGGTGTACAGTGTTTGTAAGACTGTAACAACATTTGAAATATTCAAGTTATTTGGAGTAAAATCTAAGAGAAAACGATTTAAGCATCTAATTACACCATATCAGCTTGTCTTTCAACGACGAGCAATCTCCTGCTACACGAACGCTATATCTGTCAGGCACTTGAGTCCAATTTATTTTATCAAGTCGACGCTTTACATAGGAACAAACTTCTCGAGCAGAGCTTTTTGCAAGGTCAAATAAAAATCCTGATCGTGAATCCACAATTTCCCCGTCTCTTTGAAATGTTTATGGTTAAGTTAATCTTGAATCCGGAATTAAATTAAAATGATTTGGGAGGAAATACCGCCATTTAGATTACTTATCATTTTGGATAAAGTGTTTCTACTTTCCCATATTATATTCAACATTTTTACTCTGTTATTCTTATGTTAAATTATGTGTTATAGTTAATGGTAATATTTTTTTCAAAATTTTCCATTGTTAAAAAAATATATTGTTGTCAATTTCATCAGTATGGCAATTAAATAATAGACAGTTTGTTTTTAAAAATCACTTTATTCGTTCATTTCCTACAACCACTTCCTATATTCTACGAATTCAGAAATTGCATTACGCTTGAACAAAAAGGGCACACACTTATATCTAGAAATCAATTGTTATCAAAGTATGTTAAATATAAAATTAATCACTTGTACAAACCAACGTGATATATAATATAAAGAGTTTTATATATCATGATATAATAATAATTACATTTATCCTAAATATGTTGTTTTCTATTGTTATGAACCTTAATTACACATTTGAACGCTGGTTTGTAGTAACTTGGAGTACTGCTCTATCCTTTGGGACCCCAGAGAAAGAATAGTCATCTTGGAACTGCAAAGGATCCAGAAACGATTTTTAAGGTATTTTTACCTCAGAGAGTATAACTATTATCCTTTTTTGTACCCCTCACTGTTTCTCTCAGGAATGTTAGGTTTCAACACTCTTGAAGTTCGTCAAATGATCTTTCTGGGAAAGCATTTTTTTAACTATTAATCCAGGTATTTTCAATCCAGGAATACTGAGAGAGCTTAATTTGTACGTTCCCCAAAGCAGAGCAAGGGGGCATATATTATTTTATGCCCCAAATTGCCGCACAGAGGCCCTTAGAAGTTCTATGTATTGAAAGCGATTCGTCTCTTAAATGAGGTTGCAAAAGAGATAGTTAGATAAGATAAGGTTTTATGTATATTTCCTTTGATATCCTTTTTTTTTCACCCTTTACATCGATTTGGCTCGCGCTGTAATGATGTAAGGAGTTTTTTCAACAAAATAATAATAATAATAATTAATCTATGTGAACGTCATATTTGTTTTGTCAAAAAAGTGTTTAAAGACGTCATTCAAATACTTTAAAAACATCTGAGATTAAGGTCCCAAGATCAATAACAACAACAACAACAGAAACCGTCCACTTTGAAGTCCACCTAAGAAATGGAGGGAAAGCTGGACAACACGATTTCTGTATCACAGATCGTCAGATCTTTTAAAAGGGGAAGAAGAATAAGAAGACTTTAAAAAACATGTTGTGACCTCAGTGACATTTAAATGTTTACGTAAAAAATTGTTGTTTTAGCAAAAATATATCTAATAGAATAAATAAGAGGTTATGTAATTTTATATTATAAATTGATGTTCCAAAACCTGGAGATAATATTTGGCGCGTGTTTTATCGTATATTTGGGTGTCCATAGAAAATAAAAAAATATCCACATCAATCTTTGCGCCCTACAGTTTCTAAATAGGTACGTGTATATAAAATCACAAGTATATATATACAAATATCCGAGATCGTTTGTCTACTTTGCGCAACAAACAAATATTAAAGATAGAAGGAACCTTTCTCTGATGAAATAAATATTATAAATAAATAAAATAAAGCACTACATGAGAACCGATGATAAAAAAAGTATAATATAGATAGATTAATACATAATCTTTATCATAATCATAACCAATCATAACCAACCATAAAATTAACCTCATATATCCTATATTTATGCCAGAAGCGTCTCCTTATCCGCGGACTACAGATTGGGGATTTCATACACTATTGCCGACTCACATAATCTATATTTAAAACTAAAGCTATTGAATAGATAGCTGAATCAGTTTTTTTTAAAGGAACATAGAAGTTCCTGCCACATAACCGAGGCTGTTATAGGGCGTTGCGGCGCCCTTTTGTCAGCCTCGCTCGTATACTCCCTGGGCCTGTCCCCGGTTCATCCGGGACTTAAATTTAAAGACGGCTACAACAAGGGGGTGCCAGACCACATTTAATCTACCCCATTTTACTTTTATGCTCCGCTGTACTTTATTGAATAAATAAGCATAATATATAATACATGAACATTTTAGGAACATTATATAAAAGATAAAAATAATAATACACCACAGGAATATACAGCGGGAAGAACAGGAGAGGCAGAGGAGACAAATGCGGGATGGGAAAAAAAATGTGGAGTACAGTTTTTGGCATGTAGGATAAAGAACGAGGTTTAGGAAGCATGAATCAGTTATCAAGTGGTTAGATAAATTATTAATACATAATAAAAAAAGCTGAATTGTATATTAAGGCCAGACTAACCTACTTATCGGTTCAGCCAACGAATGGGGGTTTACATTCACTTTAGCCTATTTGAAATGCACGTCACAACGTAGGATCAAGGAGAGAACGTAAAAGCCCGCGATAATTGTTAGATTTTGTAAACGCTTCCTAATATGAAGCGATCTGGCTTACCGCTTAAAATCCATTAAAGTTAGATTATTAATGAGAATCTTCGCGCAAATATCCACAGTCGCAAAAGCGAAACGCGTAAAGCACCACTATAACGGGAGGCCGCAGGTTCAAATCGTGCTGGTGGCATGGTAATTATTTTAATAGACCTCCCATTTGTATACATTTCAAAGTATTTGCTGTTAAACTAATTGCGAAGACGCTTTTAATATTTTTATAAACAACATCGGATAATTAAATCGGTACCTACCAATTAAATATTCATTACAATTTTTTATGATTTCATACCATGTCTAACAGTCTGTGATGGCCGAAGTCGAAAGCGCGGCTCGACACAGAGCAAGAAAAATGAAATTCATTTCTTAAAGTTTGTAACCCAATTTGTAATAACTCAATTTCGAGCATATCCTGGTAGAAAACGATTTTTGCAAGAAATTATAACGCGAGGCGACAAAGATTGTATTTTAAATGACAAAGGTAAAGCGATTTTCACATTAGAATTTCTGCTATTACCAGACTATTTTATGCAAGATCTCGGCTAGTCGAGTGTTTGATCAAGCACGAAGTCTACCTTTGTCGGCCATTTTAAGGGAATAGAAGGAATTGAGGTAAGTAAATGAAACATTTTTCCCCTACATTTATACATACCAAACCCAAATTCATTTATACACACCTTCACACAATCCCCATTTCAGACTGAGACAGATAATACAGGGCTTACATATTTATAAAGGTAACTTTGTATAAGTCAAACTCATTCCGTGTATATGTAATGGATGAGTGTTTGGAAATGTTTAATTCTCTCGATATTTTCATAGCGTCAATAAAATTTTGCTTTATTTCAATGAAATTATTTTTTATTCTCATTTTTCAGGAATCAAAACTTTTTTTTCCATAAATGTAAATATAGAATAAAGCTTATTATCTGTAAATCGTTTAAAAAATGTAATTACGTAATCCAACAATGTGAGAAATATAATCCTACAAGCATCTTAATTGTACTCACAATATTTAAGCACACAAAGAAAAAATTTAACAAATGATAAATACAAATGAAAACGTCAGAGTTCAAGAAATTTCCTTTTATTTTGAAGGAAAAACATGTTGTCTATAGCTAAGGCGCAGCACAGGCATGCTATCAGATGGCGCGTTCTTATTTAGATTTTAAGATTTAAAACACGTCTTAATGCGCGTTTGAGGTGATTACATTACCAAAACGACGCTTTAAAAGTTTGCATATTACTATTTTTATTATTATTATAAGGCATTATCAAGGCGAAACATGTCATTCTCATAAAATATAATAAAACTTCTAACTAGAGTAGACGTTTTTTTTTTAATTGTACATCATTGTTCAAGAAGCAATTGCTAAAATTTAACACAGAATTATCAGTGAATCATATGCCCTAAAATACATAAAAAAATATAGACTTATTTAGATTTTAAGATGTAAAACACGTCATATTGCGCGCTTGAGGTGATTACATTACCAAAACGGCGCTTTAAAAGTTTGCATATTACTATTTTTATTATTATTATAAGGCATTATCAAGGCGAAACATGTCATTCTCATAAAATATAATAAAACTTCTAACTAGAGTAGACGTTTTTTTTTTAATTGTACATCATTGTTCAAGAAGCAATTGCTAAAATTTAACACAGAATTATCAGTGAATCATATGCCCTAAAATACATAAAAAAATATAGACTTATTTAGATTTTAAGATGTAAAACACGTCATATTGCGCGCTTGAGGTGATTACATTACCAAAACGGCGCTTTAAAAGTTTGCATATTACTATTTTTATTATTATTATAAGGCATTATCAAGGCGAAACATGTCATTCTCATAAAATATAATAAAACTTCTAACTAGAGTAGACGTTTTTTTTTTAATTGTACATCATTGTTCAAGAAGCAATGGCTAAAATTGAACACAGAATTATCTTTATAACTGTTAATTCAAAAACTTTGTTTTAAATCACAAATTGTATTTATTTTACTTTACGACAGCTGTTTCATCAACCAATGTTGACATCATCATTAACACCTGATGATGTCAACATTGGTCGATGAAACAGCTGTCGTAAAGTAAAATAAATACAATTTGTGATATAAAACAAAGTTTTTGAATTAACAGTTATAATATGTTAAAATATCATAGTGTTTCGGCCAAAACAATGGACTATAGAATTATCTTTGTATCATTTTCCCTAAAATACATATATAAATATAGACTTTGTAATTAAGACATTAATTATTTTTCGGGTTCCGCCACTGAAACATAAGATACCTTAGAGAATAACATTTGCGATCAGCGATCTGCGCATCACAATAATAGAAGAGCAGTCTAAATCCGCTCATCCCAAAAGGAAGTGAGTATTTCTCGACCCGTTAAACTATCATAGATTAAGGGTTTGATTTCTTTCTTCAGCCTTAATCAGGAGTTGGAGCGTTGTGTCACGCGCGTGGCGATATTAACCCTTAGAATGAGAGTGCGACATTTTTCACCCCATTATACTATGGTTTCACACAAACCGTAGATAAATTTTGTATAATATATTCATTACAAACCAAAATTAATATGTTTTGAAACGAATGAAGACGTCAGTTTTCTAGAAGTTATTATATTTCGCGTTGCAAAGATATTATCAAATATATAAAGAAAACAACGCAATGAAATAAAATCATAAAACTGGACGACATTATGGAATCATTATGATACAAGCACTATTTTTTAATAAACTCTTCTTGATTGTTTCAAGAATAATTACATTTAAATAAACAAGAATCATTTTCAGCAGAAAGAATACAATAAATATTTATTACCTTATTACAGACTAACAAATATCATATTTTCAAGAATCATATTTTTAAGTTATTTAACTTTACTAAACTATTAGTTTATTGTTTATTTAACTATGATTTAAAACTTCTTGTTAAATATTTCGTCTGTTTTCTAGATGTTCAATGAAAATAAAAATAAAATGTAAAAAAAATCTTTCTTAAATCCGGTTCGACCTTCGACCGGTTCGACTTCGACCGGTTTCGCGAAGTCGGTAGATGGTCCCAGATGGTCAGAAGATGACAGCGCGCTGCCAAAACCTATCGAAGACGCAAAAATTAGTGGATTTTAACTGAATATATATTTTAAGGACGGCAAAGCGTGGAGTTGGGCGCCCACAGTTGCATTGGCGCGACGATGTCTGGAGAAGTGCGGGAAGTGCCTGGATGCGGATCGCTCAGGATAGAAGAGAATGAAAAATGCGAGAGGAGGCCTACGTCCAGGAGTGGACGGTCAATAAAGGCTCAAAAAAGTCAAAAAAGAAGAAGAAGAAGAAGAAGATTTTTTTTTTAAATATTTAAAACTTTTTTTTTCATATTGAAATATTAATTACCAATTTTTTTTTCCAAATGTTAAATTATATTTTATGGGAATGAAATGTTCCACATTACTAACACTTCTAGAAAACACACGTTTTTAAAGGTAACTATTAAATTGAGATTGAGAATTCTGTTAATATTGTTCGTAGCACTTAGCATTGTTTAGATATCTTTCTCCAATATTCCAGATTAACTCATTAACTTTTTTCTTTGTTTACAACGATCGATATGTGAAATGTACATAAGCTATCGCCATTTTAACGTCAGCTCGATTCTACACCATACCAAAGACATTGTGACAATCACACTTCCACCGAACCCAGGATCTTCGGTGTTGCAGTCATGGCTCTTGCCAATCTGCCAGAAAGGTCGTCAACTTGTTTCAATTTCCCGTTGTTTGCACTTATCACACAATCTGTAATATACAATTTATTTTTTACCATAACGAAAATCGAATATAAGGCGGGAGAATGGGTGGGAGCAGGCGGACCCCAGCTGCAAGCCGAGGGTTACGCTTCTCTCCATTGTTATCTTCCCCCGAAACAGCGCCACGGGGCGCCGATATTGTGGTGGGCCCAATCCAACGGAAGGAGCAAAGCAATCACCGAAGATTGTGCCCGCTCGTGTGATAAACGTTCCCAGTACGGGCCCGAGCTAATATGTTTCCCTCGATTAACGTGACTCACGTAAGAACCGATAAGCTGTAAGTAATATCTCCCGCCAAACTTAAATTTCTACTCTTATAATAGATGCCACATAAAAAGGACCATGATTTTTTGCAATTATTATTATGAGGTTGCAAATCGCATAAAAAAGTTTTGGCACTTCTTCAAATTTTATACTCGGCTTCAAAAGTTATTTAGGAAAGTTAAACGTTTTTTAACTAGATGATCATCGTGTACTCGTATACATATTAATTAAAGTAAGGACAATTTAAAAATGAATCTTTTAATTTACCGTCTCATTCCTTTTTCTGTTTATGATATGATAAATTATTTATAAGAGTATTTAAACACTATGTTATATTAAATTATTTGTTAATATATATTCATTAAATTCGTCATTATATAATTATTTATAATTTTCCACATATATGTAGAAGCTAAAGGCAACAAAGTGAATGGTGCACTTAAAGTTGTCATCGCAAACAAAAACATATCCAAAAGAGTAAAAATGGTAGTGCATAATGGTATTCTTATACCAACCCTTGTGCATGGAAGCGTAACATGGAACTGGCAAAATAAGGATGAAAGTAGAATTAATGCAGTAGAAATGAGATCTCTTAGACAAATGTGTGAATACTCTGTGTATGATAGAGTGTCGAATGAAAACATAAGAAGTGAATGCGGTGCAAATGAAGGTGTTATGAACATAATAATAAAAGGATCATTAAGATGGTTTTGACACATGTAAAGAATGAATGAAGAAATAATGGTACAAAAAGTATATGTTGACGGTGTAAACGGAACTAGAAATAGAAGAAAACCGAGGAAAACGTGGTACGATCAAATTAATCAAATATTGAATGTCGGCTACGTGAGGAGTCAGAGAAATCGACGAGCGTGCTAGAAACAAGATATGAATGTTGAGGAAGCGAGAGAAATATGTCAGGAAAGAAAAGTGTGGCAGTCCATTTTTTCTTCCTATCCCTTCGTGGAGACGGCGTGGTGGTTAGTTAATTAGTTGGAAGCTAATATGGATGCAAAATGGGGATATATTTTTTTCCAAAACAAAAATATTATATATTTGTAAACATTAAAAAAAATAAAACTTAAATTTTACTTTAAATTACAATTTGTTTAATAAAACAACAATTTGGGTTGTCTCGTGTTGACAACGTAAAGCAGACGAAATTATCACTGAGTTAGTTCGAACATACAAACCGCATGGATGGAGAAAAAAATGGTTGAAAAAGATCGAGGAAATATGACATGACTAAATCAAGGGTCGGTTATGTCAGGACAAGAAGAAAAGTGTAGAGGTCCATTCTCTCCGGTTACCCCTTCAAGGAAACGGTGCGATGATTTGTTGGTGTTTTAGTGGTTCCATACATTTTGTCATTTATCATTAGAGAAAAACGAAAAGATGAGTTAATAAGATTTTACCGATATGCCAAATAATTGAAACTCAGAGAAATCAGTTTTCTGAAAGCGATCTGATACGGTGAATTCAAGAAGCGTGATGAGGAATTCATTAAATTAAACCAATGTTCGAAACTTTGAATTTGTTCCATATATACATGTATGTAAAATATTTATGTACATCAACAAACCTAATGGAACATTTTAAATACATTTTTTCAATAGATATATGAATCAGTTGGATATAACTATGACAAATAAAAATATTTCCTAAATTTTTATTCCAAAATTTTTTTTCAAACATTCTTTTAAATTCTAAATTTACGTAATTTAATAAAGATTTTACATGCTTTTTTATTTAGAAAATAAGAATTGGATTCCACGTGTTTTCTAGAAGTATTTAAAATTCTCGTCCTAATTCAAATTCTCTTAAATTTTTTTTCAATAATTACAACAAATTTTCAAAAAAACTCAAACTGTTTACTCTACGTAATGAACCGATTTTGTAATGTGGCTGCATCGAAAAACGTTGCGCATTCATTGGACCGACACAGTCAGTATCGTAATCAGACAGCAGAGCTGATAGAGAATATTTAACCATTAAAACCATTAAGATGTCATATTTGGGTCATGTGCGGTAGAAATATTTGGATTGCTATAATTGATCATGAGGGTAAAATAGATGGTCAATGAGGTGTTGGCAAGAGGCGAATCCTCTAGCTCTACGTCACAAGGAACTTAAAAAGGAGGAGCGGTTTCGAGCTCCCAGGGATAGATGAGTCTAGAGGATGATATATATTAAAGTTTTAAAAATGTTATAGAATGATTAAATGTATAAAATAGAATTATAAATAATTGTTCATAAATGTACATTGTTCATAAAAAAACACATTTAATTATGTGATTTTTTTTTATTACGTTCCACTAATCGTAAGTTCAAGTACAAGTCATCCTGTATATTATGTTCATTTTATATGTTGTTCCATTTTCAGGGAGCACACGACCTTCATCTTCGCGTACAGCGTTCAATGTTTGCTTTTGGAATACAAAGATTTCTTTCAGTGTACTAGGTAACAAATATTTCGTGTGGAAACTTTAAAGGAAATCGTAGTCTATTTTGAGCTGGCCTTTTGTGAATCTAAATAAACCTCGCAGGAAACGAGCTGTACTCGGAAAAAAACCTTTTTGATTATTTCACTAATAATGTGATATTATAATGAAGTATAAATGTTGAACACATGTTGTAAAATTTAATTTCAGACAAAATGTATTTTAATGCTTGAATGCATTTTAGTCATAAATGTTATAAATGCTTAAATAAATAATAAATGTTAAAATTTGTTATAAATGCTTTTGGCTTTTACTTTTTTCTAATTCATGAATTCATGGTGGTTAATTACTAATTACTTATCATAAGTGGTTACAATGGATTAAATAATTTAAAAAAACTCTTAATTGATAATTAATAATCAATGTGTTTTGAATTTCAGATTTTCAAATCAATGAAACACTATTTGAGATTTTTCTATAGGCCTAATAAGCCATTTTGAATAAAATGTCATTCTTTAAACGATATCAATATGTAAAAAGGTGAAGTGTATAACTGTGTGTCCCAATATCTCCTAAAATAGGTAACTGATCGCGACCAAATTTTCAATGTTTATTCATTATATTGCAGCGGTCGAAAGTAGAATACATTTAATAAGAATCGTGTTATCATTTAATTATAATAGTAATTAAATGATCGGAAGAGTCCGATAGTAGAGTGGAGGTATGGTTTATTTTGACTAAAGTCAGTCGTAGCGGGCAAATATAAAAATATTACAGTTTAAGAGATTAGATAATAGTCAGAATATTTATCGATAATTAAATTATTTTACTGAAATCTCTGGATGGAAGTTTATTTTAAATAATAATTAAATAAAATGATGTTTTTTTTAACTGCTTCCACATTTGTCTTTATTTCGACAGCGACCGGTTTCGCCAGACTCCTTGGCATAGACAGACTGGTGAAACTATTGCAAACCGATTCCTTCATATACATACGGATCAAGGGTGATAAACATGATTGTATTCAAAAATAATTTTCAAATATATTTGTAATCTGAATTTAAATATTGGTATTGCAGGTATTCAAGAATATTCAATACAACGGATTAAATTTTTTATTATAGTTTACATATTTATATATAACGTTTGAATAAATGGTACTTTTGTTTTTATTATTAGGTACTGAATTGAAATAAAAATGTTATAATTCTTGGTCCATTAGGTTAGCATGGCCTTATTTGGTTTTCCCCATCCATATACTCGTAGCTGCTAAGCTCTGGAATCAAAGAAAACAATTTTTCGGCAGTAATCGATTCCAGAAATTATTTTTTTGTTATTTTTCATAAAGGCATATTTTTTGCAAACAAATCTTATACAATGATATCAGAGTATAAACATATTTTTCGAATACATTAATAATGTTTTTCAAAATTATATTTGTTTTTTTCCTAAATAAGGGTCCTCTATTCGATAATATAAGCTAATAATAAATTAATGAAATTATGTAATGTTGAATCGTTATAGTCTAAAAATAACTAAATACTGTGGACCCGGGTTTATTCCCTCTAGTTCTATATATCCCTTTAAATTTCACAGCTATTTCAAGCAATCAGTAATATTTTATCATTTCTGTGCGCGTTGTTATCGGTTACATAGTAATTTTATGTTTAATCGCTTTGATGCTTTGCCAATCTGCAAGCGCCAGTGACTTTCAATCTTCTACCCAAAGTCCCGAAATTCTGGATGGCAGAACCTCCTGTTTATTACATAATCAATAACACAGTCGGAGGACTCGAAAACTCTTTGTCTTGAGTCACGGATCTGAAATTTATTTTCGGGCCCCGAAAGTGTAAACATTGATGACGGAGTCTTCATTCGCTCCACCTCTCCACTCTCGGAGGGACTACTTTCAAGGTGTAAATTTCACCTTTCGCTGACACGACAATACCATAAAATATACCTATTGAAACCTTTACAATTTCTGATTTGAAATCTTACAAAATGGTTTAATTTTCAGCCTATATTTACATAAACTGTAAAAGATTACTAAATATAAACAAACGAGCGACAGAAAAGGGTGGAAACGTTTGGAAAAGGTCCATTTATATATCCAGCTGTGAAGAGATCAAAGCAAAAATAAGATATTTTACTTAATAATAAACTAACCATCACGCCGTCAGAATAAATGGACCTTAGACCGTTATTTTCTAACATACTTATCTTGATTCCTCAATATTCATACATCGTATCATGCACATACTCGTACGTTGATTTTTTTTACTCTTCAAGGGGGCGGCATTCAATATTTTATTAATTTTTTTATTTCTTGTTACGTTTATATCTTTAATGCATATTTTTTTACCATTATTTTTTCAAATAGTCCATTGTTTTGGCCGAAAAACTATGATACCTTAACATTTTAAACTGTTAAATTAAACAGCTGTCGCGTAGAATATAATAAAATTGTGATACAAAAAACAAAGTTATTTAATTTAACATTATCTGAATAGCTCTCTAATTATTTTGTTCATGCCACTGTATTTAGTGTTTTATTTGCATTTGACACCCTTTCATATACAGATTTTCTACATATTTTGTTAATTATACGCTTTTCTTCTATATATATAATGGTCGATACAATGACATCAATCTGCACTGCCAATGTAGCTTTTTTTAGATACATTTTTTTGCGATGACCATATCAAGTGCACTATTCACTTTATTGGCTGTTCAAATACTTCTCTTAATATCTCCCTTAATACCCCCCGCCCATCCTTTCCAAATACACTAGTTCATCCACTTGTTCCAACATTCACGCTTATATTGCATTTTATTTTTCAAAAGTCATAGCCTACATAGGTCTTATGACTATTCACATTCATCATTAGATCGTATGGCATGCATCCTCTTTACACTCTAAACACCAGGATATGAAGTGCACGCTTGCTGTTTGCAAGTAGCACAGGGTCGCCAGCATACTACAGACAACTTATTGACCTTTCTCTCATTTTGGCACTTACATCCAACCCTTTCATACTTTTAAATATTAATACATAAATCAAAGTATACATAAATATTATTAAATATACATAAATGAAATTTATTTTTTCCACATTGTAAAATAAATTTTAAAATTACAAATTTTTATTTTTTGCTAGCTTCATATATCACTTTCGTTCAGAAGGACTGGCATTAGTGTAGTAACGTATTTCCGTTTTTTATGCGATATTTACATTACAATTAACTAACTAACCATCAAGACGTCTCTCCGAAGGGGTAGGCAGAAATAAAGCCACACTTTTTTTTCTGACATGTGTATCACGTTTCCTCTACATTCCTCTACAATCGTCACTTGGTCGACATTCAATATTGGATTTATTTGATCGTGCCACGTATTAAAAATTCTTAAAATATCATGTTCTGACCATCAAACGTTGTAATGCGTAAAATTTTACTGTATTAGAAATTGATTTTGATATTAGAATCGTTAGAAAGACCGTTGAGAAATTCAATATAAAAGTGGAAAATAAAAGAAATTGGTCGTCTCATGCTCGATTTATCGCATTTGAAAGTGCGGAGCTACGGGGCTCCAATAATACATAAAGTATGTTTGTTCCCCGTCTGTTCCAAGCCCCGTTGACTTATTAGTCTAGTTGTTGGAAAATTGGACAAGCAATTATTTGTGGTCGTAGACTGTATTATTGAAAAGTACTTTCTAACGTTAATAAAAAAGGAAAATGCTTTTAATTAAAGGATTGATTGATAAAGTAAAAAAAAAAACACGAATCTTAAAGTTTAGTTTTATTATGTAAAAAGCATTTGAAAAAATATTATATGGAAATGTTGAAAAACTAGCCAAGCAATTATTTGTGACCGTAGACTGGATTATTGAAAAGTACATTCAATTGTTAATTGAAAAAGGAAATACTTATAATAAAAATATTTTCTGAATATATATTAAGATGAGTAATATGAGATATTAAAAAGCATGCATAAGATTAATAATAACATATGGCGTTGAAGCAAGGACAGACACATTAGGTTTGGAGGATTTCCGAAATGAAGACACTGATAGCCAGTAAGACCCTCAGAGATCAAATGAGGAATAACAGAATAAGATAGATATGTGAGGCTGAGAACATTATATAATAATATGAATTAGATAGCGAAGGAAAGACTGGTACGCTTGTATATAAAAAATGGACTCCCCTACACGCACTACATAATCAGCCTCACGGGACTTGTGCTCGTGGAAGATTCCTAAAAGATAGAAAGACAGCTTTGAATCCACCTCACAGGAGAAGCAACCCTCTGGAGAACAGATTGGATAGGTGTATAGTAGGGTGTCCCTTATATGGGTAAAAAATTTTTTTTTTGGATTATTGAAACGCATACCCCCTATTTGTGTTTAATAGTTTACTAGTTAAACAAATACAGAATTTCAATTTCCTACGTTAATTCTAACCCGTTGGCTTGGCCTCAAAGTTTTAGAAAATACCTGCTTTAGGTGTCTCTTAAATGTAGTTGAAGATGATCACTTAAAACCATTGTGTTAGTTAAATATTGATAAACACAAAGATTTATGAAATATTTTTCTTGTAATTATCAAAAAAGATCCAAATTTATATTTATTTACTTGGATATTTCCTCTTGGAAGTCTCTTTTTTTACAGTCTGGGTAAATTTTTCTATGTTCTTGCACACAACATAATGTGAACTGCTTATGTTCTTCATCTGCGGTAGTCAAACCATGAAAGTCTGTCATAAGATTCCAGCTGTGTCATTAAAAGCTTTAAAGCTAGTAACCTTATTTTTAGCTTCCACAAACTCCACGCTGTCTTTCTATGAAGATACAATTTCTTGAAGGAAACTTCTATCAAGTTTCAGTCGTGAAAATAAATCTTTACTCTTGACAGAAACAAAATCACTCAAATATTTCCAAAAAACAAGATAACAAATACTTGTAGTACCTATAAATAAAACTAAGTTCTAAATTAAATACTTTTATAGATTAAACACTACTTACGTACCATACAGAGAGCCAGACATCTGTTCCTTCGATGGAACATATCTCTTTCCTGAATCACCAAAACTTTCTTTTTGTAAGTATTCTACAATGTTTCCTTTGGTCTGCTCATCAACGTTGTCATAAAAAATGGATGGTTATTTCCTCTGACCACAAATGTTGACTGAACTTGTTTAAACCCGCTTTGGAAATTGTCAACTTCTTCGTAATCTTAAAAGGTCATTAAAAAACAAAAATCTTAATTCGGAGATTTTATCGCCAAACTACATTCAAGCCAGGGCTTCACATCAACTGCCACAATAAATAAACAAACATCTTGTAACGCTTATTTGTCCTTAGCGCACATTTTAAACTGAAACTGCAGTAAACGTATTTTTAAGGAGTAAATAGCTCTTGCCATCCATCGTGCTTGATGAGTTGGGCCAGCAGGTATGATTTTTATTTTATTTTTATTGCCTTCACCCAGAAAAACAATATCAAGCTCAATGAGTTCGCTATAATCATCTCGTACAATCGATTTTGCGATTCAAACGCACTTTTGAGCATCAGTTCGAATATATGATGGCGGCAAGCAAAGAGTAACAAATTAATCTCTTTCTAGTTTTTACACACAAGCTCCGTTCTAACATTCTGTATAATATGCTGTCGTATCACAGCACATTCAAGAGCATCGGCGTGTGCGATATCGAATAAATTATCTAATTCAAGTTTGAAGTTCTCTTCGCGGCGCCTATGTAAGTCCTGAATATTCTTGCTATTTTTTACAGTTCTCGTCAGACCTGATAAAAATCCTATAACTTCTTAACATAATTAGGAACAGCTCTGGTAGGTATTCTAGCCTTTTTTCATAATATATTGCACTACAGAATGACAAGATTTGCGCTTTCGTTAACAGTCAAATTAACTTCATGTATGTTGAAAAATAGAACTGCGAGAACTTGAAGATTAGATGGCAGTTTACACCTGTTATTTGGTGATTTACTTCATCAACCTAGACAATGCTTTTTTAATTGCTTCTTATATCCACTGACATCTTCGAAATATAAAACAATCCGTGCTACTACCCGACAAGCCAAGACTAAATGATAATAACAATGACAACGCGCCGCTCCTGTGACGCAATTTGTATGGGACATCTTTGCGCGCAAGTCGGCACGAGTTCCGAATAAAGAAAAAAAAAATTCGAATGTTTTAGGCCCAAATGAATAAAATAATAGCCTTTGCATTGTAGAATTAAAATTTTGCAAAATAAGGGACACCCTAGTGTATAGCAAATATGAAAAAGTGTGAAATATGATAATTGAATATGAAAATGCATTGTTAATTTCATATTATTAACCAGATTTATATAAACGTTTATTTTGAATTTAAAATTCAATTAAAATAGAATAAATGAATTTTTTCTAGTTAAATTTTATTAACTATTTCATTGTTATATAAAACTGTTTCTCTGTTTTAAACTTTGATGACCATTCAAATACAAAAAAATTCATTCACTTTGTCATGAAAACTAATTTTCAACACACTAAAGCTTCATCATCATCATCATCAGCCGTCTGTCATCCACTGCTGAATGTAGGCCTCTCCCAAAGCCCGCCACCGCCCCCTATTCATTGCCGCTCCCATCCATCCATGTCCAGCAATCCTCTTTAGATCGTCGGTCCAGCGGGCAGGGGGGCGTCCAACTCTACGAAATCCTGTACGCGGTCTCCTCTCCAGAACCCGTCTTCCCCATTGGCTGTCGGTTCTCCGACAGATATGGCCAGCCCACCGCCACTTCAACCCGCCTATCCGTAGAGCCACCTCAGTCACCTTGGTTTGTTGTCGAATATATTCAAAATAATTTTCGCCTCAACTCTCAAAAATAATAAACTATTAGAAATTTTTACAGAAACTTTAAGTTAGACTACATCTTAATTATTTATGGTAATATAATTAACGGTTTTATAGACGTGAATATTGAACTTTCCTCGAAGTATGTTTTTAATAATATACAACAGTTATCAAAAAATGAATTCGTGAAAACGTCTCTATTATTTATTTTATTTAAAATTTTATATTCCTTATTTCAACATTAGCTGGAGATGGGGCAACATTTTCCCGACTCAATAGGTTGTATTATGGTATACTCGTATATACTTAGAATGCGACGCGCTACCCCATTGTAACTGCGTTCCGGACCGCGGAATGTAAAGATCATACACATTAATAGAAAGACCATTTGTAAATTAACTTTACTATAACAAGACTATCTGATACAAAATTTAGTAGATACATTTGTTTTACTCATTATTATAACAATTCATTTTTATTTTTGTTGGAAAAATATAATTGGTTTATTAGTAATAATATGTCATGACCGTAAAAACCGGAAAATATTGATCAACCTGAAACGAAAAGTCTATGAAGCCTGCGTTCTGCCAGTTTCATTTCATTTCATTTAATTTATTTTAATAAAAATTACAAACATTACAGAAATATTTCCAGATCGTTTGCAATTACATTATTAGAATTTAAAAGAGAAGCATAAAAACATATAAATAAATAAAAAGTTTAAGAATTATAAATAATCATAACATTGATATTGCATCCCTGAGGCAACTCACACTATCACGAAATATGTCGACCTCCGAGGCGATCCGATTAAGCAATAAGATTGCCCTACCCACAGGCATAACCATTGGCAGGTTGGTTCTGCAGCGTGGCAAATAAAACAATCTGTGCTATCTTTGACGAAGGTAATTATCAGGGACAAATAGACCTACATCACTCAGGACATCCGAGTTCTGTATACGGCCGCCAATCAGCTGAAAGAAGTGAACTCCCAAGTGAATGTTCCTCCTTCTCTCCAATGATTGGTAGCTTAGCATACCTAGCAAGAATTCAGTCGGAAAGAGCCACGGGTAATAACCGCGCTCCCTGAGGTAAAGAAAGCGCAGAAATTTTTTCTGCACTCGCTCCACCATCAGAGAATATCGGATCCCAGGCGGTGACCAAATAACGGAACTATATTCCAGCCGACTTCTTACCAGGGAATTATACAACACCCGAAGTACCTGTGTGTTCGAAAATATCTTGGCATTCCTAAAAACAAATCCAAGCATTTTAATGGAACTATTACATAGAGCAACTATGTGAAGATTGAACGATAATTGAGCATCGAACAAAACACCGAGATCTCTGGATGTAGAAGCTCTTTCAAGCTGTACCCCATCCATAAGATAGCGAAAGTATAATGTTTTCCGTGCCCGTGTGTATGACATAACAAAGCACTTGGAGACGTAGAATAATTTGTTAAGTTTACTCCATTGGGTTATGCTTTGACTGTCACACTGAAGCTTCAAGCAATCTGAGGGATTCTCTATTTCAGAGAAAACTTTTATGTCATCAGCAAATAATAAAAATTTTGAAAACTTTATTTCGTTAGAAATATCATTAATGAATATCGTGAAAAGCAATGGTCCTAAATTAGACCCTTGTGGCACCCCTGATGAGGTGTGAAAGGCTGAAGACTGAAAAAGTCCATTTGACACATATTGTTAGTACTTATGGTCTTGAAACTGTTACATTGTCCAAACAAAGTGCCGAGAAACTGCGAGTGACCCAAAGAGCCATGGAAAGAGCCATGTTAGGAATAAGCCTAAGAGACAGAGTCAGAAACGATACGATGAGAAAAAAAACAAAGGTCACTGACATCATACACCGGGTGGCGACTCTAAAATGGCAATGGGCGGGTCACGTAGCCAGAAGCTCAGATGAAAAATGGACAAGAAGACTGCTGAATTGGAGACCGTGGACGGCGAAGAGAAATGCAGGGCGACCGCAACTACGGTGGAAGGATGATCTAAACAGACACGTCGGAATAACCTGGATGCAGTCTGCACAGGCCAGAATGACATGGAAGCAAATGGAGGAGGCCTTTGTCCAGGAGTGGACTGGAATAGGCTGAGGAAGAAGAAGAACAAGAATATGTTATTACATAGTATTATTATTATCATTTTGTTGAATTGCTCTTTTACATCATTACAGCGAGAGAATGGCATAACTTTCATATTGATTCTTATGACATGTGTTAGGTAGCTAATCTATCGCAATTTTATTGTTACGGGAATTTTACACAAGATCAAAGACAGTGCGACAATCACACTGTGATAACCGGTAATATAACCTGGGACCTTCGGTGTGACAGTCAAAGCACTTGCCACTCGGTCTTGAAGGTCGTCTTACATGCTTTTATACGATTTTTCAGTTTTATTTTAAAATAATATAAGGTAAATATTTTTGCTTTATCGGTAGGTCGTGTAGAGTCTCAGTCATTTAAACATAATCCTTGATTGTCCTGTCTTTGGCCGGTAAGTCTAAGTGATAAGTGGAAATGAGATGTTTTCTTATAATACAATATAATTACGCATTGTTACTATCGTTAATAATTAAGTAATATCTTTGGAGGGCCGTCGTGGCACAGTGGCAACAATCATGAGTAGTGTGAACAAAATATCTATTATCTTCACAAGGCGAAAATTAAAATAAAGCAATCGCAATTTCATTGCGATTTTCAACGGCATAAGACGTGATGAATATGCGAAAATAGAGAGACCTGGCTTCCAAAATCTGGTAAAGATAAAAAACACTAAAAAATTAACGTTGTTTTTAAACAACGATACAGTATGTACATTAAGTTTTTAAACTTAACGTTACTTCAAAATGTTTTTTTTTCAGGTTTGTATGTATACAATACATACAATAAAATAAGTTGCAATAATGTTATTTATCTTTGTTATTTTTTTATTCATGACACCTAACGAAATATGAAGGATGCTTTTGATTGGTAAACGGGTTACCGGCCAGAATTCACTAACACTTAGCTACATATCAAAACTTTAATAGCAAAAAAATGGGTACAGTCAATGTTTAAAAAAAAATTGTATGCAATAAATGTGAAAAACAACGTGAAACTACATGAACCAGTAAATATGTTAATAGACTTTGCTGCAAAACCAATCCCTATAATTGAAACTATATTTAAAAAAAATCTACTTACATAGGCTGTTGTTGCCCGGATGGATGTCTTGAACGTCCAATGCTCCTGACGAGGCCTTCAGAAGAAGAGGTAGCAGAAATAATACTGCTTGTAGCGCTGCCATCTTAGTCTTCTGTTATATTATATTTCATACTTTAATATATTCACATTTATTGGCACATCGAATTTTAACACTATAAATTTTTAATGTGTGTATTTAGTTTCTAAGTTCGTTACTTATTATTCTAACGTCGAAAATCTATTTTTTGTTATAATAAACTACGTATTTTAGTAAATCCGATTATATATTTAATTGTATAACACATAAAGTTTTAAGTTTAACCATTCGTAAGTGGTAATAACTTATTCATGTGTAGTCTTATTGTTAAATTGTAAATAATTTGAGAATTGGATTTAATTTAATTTATCCTTTTAGATATTCGATTCTACTCTAATACCGTTATATTTTTATTTTTATTTTTAAAACACTGTATTGAATTTTTAACATTAATTATTTATTCTTGTTGTTTTTCTGAAACAAAAACATAAATAATTATTAGATACGTACATGGAGAAAGATAATAATCATAGAGCTTTACGATCTAAACCAGGATGCCAGAATTTTCAAGTTTATTAAAATAAACAGATTACGCCCGCTAGGTAATTTGTAGCGTACGAGGGATTATAGCCCCCCAAGAGTCTTATTAAACAACCCAGTAGGGCGATGAAGTATCGACAGAATGAGACTGCGATGGTGAAATAGTGTCGTGCGCGACTGGTAAACCCTGGGGCAGTAAGACTGGGAAGTGGCGGCCAAAGACATAACAGAATGTTTCTTGAAGAAAGCTAAGACCCCACACGAATTGTAAGGCTGAATAAAATGATGATGATATAAGATAGTTGCAACTGTTTTATTTTTAAGTTAAACTACATTTAGTGCAATTATATTTATTGTAGGGTAAGATACAGTGATTGTAAATGCAAATGCAAATGAACAAACAGTTAAATAATGACATAGAAGGTTACCCGCCGCTTACCCGAAGCTGTTATGGGACGCAGAGGCGCCCCTTCGTCAGCTACGCTCAAACAATCATTAGACCCGCCCCCCATCCACGCAGGACTTACATTAGCTGGAGAATGCACCATTCCAGAAAATAAAGCAAAAGGCAAAAGGGTATCTAGGCCCCATCTAATCCAGTTTAATTTCAATTATTAGAAGGTAAAATTTAGAGCTGCGCGCATTCCTGTTATGAAAGTGCAACATGATGAAGTCAGCCATCAATGATAAATAACGGCCGAATATTTCACGCGTGCGAATGGCGAAAACATGCCATGAAACGAGACACGAATGTAGTTAGTTATAAAAAGTGTAAAATTGTACCAAAGCAATTTTAGCTGGGTACTTTTTTTAATTTATTTATTTACTTGTATTGGTACACATGTTCTAATAAAAACAATTAAACATTCAATTATAATAATAAGGTTACAATATAAGGTTACATTTTGTTTACATATTTTTTTTATTCTATTCTAATTTTTTTTATGCTCTGCACACTTTTGACATCCTCCGGTATATCTTCATAAATTTTAAATGCTTTATACATACGAGAATTCTGAGATTTGTTTTTTTTCTGAATGCGAGCCTTAGTTTATTTTTCTTATTCATAATTTCGAATATTTTGCGCATTATTATTGAGGTTTTTGAAGTTCAACATACAACATTGACACGCTGAATTAATTTTTTTGTCACGCCAAAGACATATAACTTCTTGTTTACGTACGAACATAAGTACAAACAATCATCATCATCAGCCGTCTGTCATCCACTGCTGAATGTAGGCATCTCCCAAAGCCCGCCACCGCCCCCTATCCATTGCCGATCCCATCCATCCATGTCCAGCAATCCTCTTCAGATCGTCAGTCCAGCGGGCAGGGGGACGCCCAACTGCACGGAATCCTGTACGCGGTCTTCACTCCAGAACCCGTCTTCCCCATCGGCTGTCGGTTTTTACATTTTTTTTTACATTTTTACGTTTTTACATTTATACAAAACCATAACAAAATTTCTGGCGATAAGAATATGAGAGAACCAAGCCTTATTTCAGTCACTCGAGGAAACAAATGAGGATCTTCCCTATAGGAGCCGGTTATTAGTGCTCGCAGCCCCGGGGGGCGCCCTCCGCCGCATCGTGTTTTGAATGTATTATGTGAATGTGTATAATTAATAAACGGTTTAATAATAAATTGCGCTTTTCCATGTGAGTGCTGCGATAATTGTATGTTCACTTTGAAGCTAACAATAATTGCCGAATAGCGGAAGGAACTAATATTGTTATTCAAATTAAACGAGAGTACCCAGAGAGTGTGATGCGTAATGTAGAAAGCTTGATAAGTATTGCCGTTGTCTACGTTGCACATAACAATAAATCAACCCCGTCACTTCCACAACGGAATTGAGAAATTTAATAATACGTTTACGTTTTCCGAGCATAATTCTCCGCCGTAAGGACGCTCATCCCGCAGATCTTTCTGATCCTCTAGCAGGCAAAAAGCCGTTCGGAGAATTAAACAACAATGTTAATGTTATAACTTGATTACCACTCGCAATCTCGGGACAAAACATGTTCCGCGGTGCCATCACCGCCCCCGACGGCGCCTTATAATAACTACTTCGATTCCGCAAACTTTTTAATGAACAAGCTGCTAACTTCGTTATTTTTGTGTATAGCCGAAATTAAAGTTCGGGTGCGGCAAATCACTCATTAAACGTGTCCGCAAGATTTAACAAATTATTTACAAGAGAAGCAATAAACCAACGGAAATAAAATATAACATAATTGGAAAGTATAATATTCCTTGAATAACGTTTATTTCTTTGTTAACAAAACTTTATTAATTTTTTTTATTAAATTCACACAAACATGTTTTGGACACAGAAACCTTTCATTTGACACATGACAATTTAAATAAATTTTTCACGAATGTGGTCAGTTTTGACAAATATTAAAATGAATTTTTTAGAATGTTTTTGCATTTATTTTAACAAATATTTTTAATAAATCTAAAATAATATTTTAAGTTCCTATTAGTGTCAAGGTATTAATCTTGTGACAAAAAAAAGTATAAGCGAATATGGAAGAAATATAATATTCCTAGCTACAAATTTTTAATTTTGTACGAAATTTTCTTGACAAATAAAATGAAATACGAAGAAGTAATGCCTGAACGCCCGCATTATCCGAAGTGCGCGGCGCTATAAGTTAATATAATGATAAGTAACGGCATAATAAAATATTATATCGCATAAAAAATATATAAAGTGGAAGTGCTCCGGGGAAGACATATCGTGTATCATTGTATGAAAGCTAGGAAATAATTGAATCCGACAGAAACATCGGAACGAAATTCTGGTTGCGAGGCATCCTTCCTTCTTTTTAATGTAAATGCCTATTCCGTGTGAGCAACCACTAATCCTTATATTGGATCCGGTGCGGGCTAATATCACCCCGACAAATATCAGCGATCAAAGAGGGTGGCCGATAGACATCATCTCTAGCCGGAATTTGAGGGTTTTTTACCGTAGATGGAATTTATTTTCCGTTTGAGTCTGGCAAATAGATTTCACTCGATTTCATCTGCGGACGTTTCGTATCCTGACCAGGAAAGTGTATTAATATCATCAAAAAGGATGGATGATTTTTGATGGGATATATTAATCCACTTGACATTTATTTTCTGGGCAGGTACTAAAGGGGTTTTTCTCTGCGGAGCGGAGGGAGATGTTTGCTAAAAATTGATCTAACAGAACAGCAAATTACAAAATGGCATTTTTTTTCTCTAGATAACACAAACGCGTGGACTAGAGATTTTATTTTGAATTTATCTATTATATTAAAAGATTTGTTTTTATAAATCAAAGTCTATTTTTTCTACAAACCGTGTTGTTTATAACACTTGATGTTGTGAATATTTAATATAATTTTAAACAAATAAATTATAATATTTTAACAATTCTCCAAATTAAATAATGATCACACATTTTTTAAATGACACACTATTGTCCCACTTTTCAATTTATTGTTATCAATTTTAAGATTCAGATATCATTTGTAGAATGTCATAAATTGTTTGTATTGTTTTCTCGATAATAAAGATAAAAATATCCAAATTATGTCCAGAAAAATTAAAGCATATTTAGAAACATGAGTGATTGAATTGATTAAAAATTACAATCAAAATTGTCAAAATGTATTTCCACAGCGTAAAAGCCTAACATTTATACGAATAAATAAAATCAATGAAATAGTATACTTGCATATGTAGAATGAATGACTTTTTATTACATTTCTTCCCTTAAAGATTGCAGACAATTTCACCACCATTGCAAATTTATTTATTTTAAAAGGTACATACTTTTAAACTTATTTTTCAAATACGTGTAATTATCCCACCAGTCAATTCTCTGAATACGTACGACAGCCGCTCAGATGTAAACTGATCTTCGATAACACACCTATTGAGCAAGTCATGCAAGTCTTATCTAGGCATAGAGATCGGTAGCTACAGTGATCTATATGACGAGGTGCGAGGACAAACCAACAAAGCGACACCCGTGACTGGCTGCTTGCGCGACACCATATGTAGGAACAAATACATGCTAACTGAAAGTAAAGTCAAAATATACAAGGCATGCGTTCGCCTCATCATGACCTGTGGAATAGAGGTCAGAACCGATACCAATAGTACTAAGACCCTTCTTAGAGTAGTAGAAATGCGAACCCTATGCTCCATCGCAGGCAAAACCCTCAGAGATCGGATCAGAAATGAAATGATAAGGTCTGTCTGTGGTATTAAGGACATAGTGAGATGGGAAAGAAGCAAAATGCGCTTTTGTAGAGACCACGTAGACCGCATGGAGAATACAATAATTGTAAAAAATGTTAAATATGAAAACCCAAGCAGCAAGAGATTACCAGGAAGGCCGCCAAAGAGATGGAGAGACGGAAGGACATCATCATCTCAGGACAGCCTACCGTCACAAACTAAAGAAGAAGAAATAAAATAAGACATATAACTGAACCACAAACCCACACAGTGTTGCCATATTCGTAAAATAGGTCAGATAAATATTTTTAAGGTGCCACATTATCAACGGTCTTAAATTCGCTACTTAAAACCAGTCATTTCACGAAGACGTAATTTTTAATTAAATTAAATTCTTAATGAATCTTCAAAGTATTATTATAATTTGGTAACAATAAATCCAGTTGCAGACCCAACCTCCGAAAAGCGTAATAGGAATTAAAGGGACTCCCATATTCATAAAACTTTCGGCGCAGTTCCACTGCAGAGCCCCCTTTATATTATGTCAAAGGAGTCCCAGCTGAGGTGCGGATATCTTTACAAAAAATACGGGGAATATCATAGCAAGATCTCACTTGTAAAGCAGAAGTAATGCAGAGGAAATATTCAATTTGGAGAGTATAAATAGGAACCTTTCTTTTTGTAAAAGTTTTCGAGAAACCTTCTCACTGTACATTTTTTATAATGGGCAAATATATTGAAATAAAAAACTACTAAGAAAACAAAAAAAAAAACAATATTGCTATTGACATTTTTATATTGGTAGCATTACAAGTGTACAAGAGAGAAATTTTAAATCATTTTTCTATCATCGTATTCCAAAGAAACATATTTGGGTGTTTGGAATTCAAGACACATTCGAGAATGGTCAATCCTTAAAAATAAATTTATTTCATTGAATATCGGGGCGTGGAGAAAGAATGGAATATTTGTTTGTAAATTTGGTGTACCATCCTTTTGGGGACACTCTCCGAAAATGGCCAATATATGGCGGAGAGGGTGAACAGAAAAGGTTTGGACTCGAGGGTCTCGGTGGTATGGTTGCCATTTATCTTTATTTTTCCTCTTGTGAAAGCGATCGACACTGAATGTGTCCGTGCCTTTATATCCATGTCCATACATTTGTCTTCTTTATGTTAGCACGCGGATGGAACAAAAGGTTCTTACACTCCCATAACCATCGATGCGTTCTTGATATCGGGATCATTGATTTAAATAAACACTGGAATCCGCCGCTCTAAAAATAAAACCTTTTCTTCGAACGTTATTGTTGTACGCCATCGATTTTAGTTTATTCTTAAAGATTTTTTTCTTTTCTTTCGTTTATTCAACAAGTGATCCCCCTTTAAAATGGAACAGAACACACGGCGTGTGAACGAATTACCGGTGATCCTTTAACCACGATTCACGCGTGTTTATAAATTGCGAATATAAAATCTCAAAACACTGTCAGGTGTATTATTTCTTTTCGTATCCCATGAGATTTCTTTATAGGTTTTCCGTCGAAAGATACATAAAAAGAATGTTGAGTAATGGGTTTTTACCAATGGATTTATATGGCTCGAGACGAGATCCCAGCTATGCTAAACCGAATACCGTAACAATAATCTCGAATGTCGTTCACTCTCCCTCCTCCACTTGCTGTCAGCTTTATACAGCTCTGAGAGGCATTCACCCGAAACGTCGAGGACCACTCGGTGGATTGAAATGGTCGATCCGGGATAGCCGCCCTAAATTATCCTTCGGGACCAGAGATGAGCAAGACCGAATATGAAAAAAAAAACTTATATTAATTTATTAAAAAACCCGATGTTAAAAATACAATTTCAGTGGGACCCTTATTCCTAAAACAGAATTACAATGATTTGATTTCGTAATAATAGATTAAACTACATATTAATTTATGATAAATCGAAGCAAACGAAAATTAAAACATTAAAACGAAGCATTACGTATATTTTAATAAGTTTAATTTTAGTTTATGGAAATGAAATCCTTCGCTTTTATAAGGCATTATTAAATAGAATTCTGCCTTAAAAAGTTGAAACATATCATTCCCGTATACTTTAATAAAATTTCAAGAAAGCAGACGTTTTCATTTGTATTAATTATTTAATATTGAGTTTTACATCATTTTTTAAAATACAATAAATATATCAAAATACTTTTTTTTTCTTAAGAGTTTATAAAAAAATAACTAACAAACCACCTTCTCGCCAAAGGAGTAGGCAGAAAGAATGGACTGCCACATTTTTCTTTCCTGACATGTTTTTCTCGCTTCCTCAATATTCATACATCGTGTCATGCACATGCGTCGATTTCTCTGACTCCTCACGTAGCCGACATTCAATATTTGATATATTTGATCAGGCCACGTTTTCCTCGGTTTTCTTATTTTTCTAGTTCCATTTACATCGTTAACATAACATTTTTTTACCATTGTTCCTGCATTCATTATTTTCATGTGTTCAAAACATCTTAATGATCCTTTCATTATTTTGTTTATAACATCATCATTCGCGCCGTATTTACTTCTTATATTTTCATCATTTCTACTGCATTTATTCTACTTTCATCATTTTTTTGCCAGTTCCATGCTTCGCTTCAATACATAAGAGTTTATTAATCCAAAATATTTCGAATATCGCTATTGCCAATGCATTTACCTTTTGGAGAAGGATATAAACGTTTATTAACGAGTTTTTATTTTTCTCCAAATAATAAGAAAATAAAAACTTTGAAACATTAAATTAAATCATAATGTAAAAAAATTGTGACATTTACACATGCACCCAAATTCTAGCCATGTTAAATTTAATTAAACGTTTGTGACATGATTCAAATATTTTTTTATTAAATTTTTGGAATGGGTTGAAGAATCCCTTAATCGAAATAACCCGTTACACCATTTATCAGAGAGATTCAATAAATAGGTACATTTGCATGAGATAGGACAGATCATACGGCATTCGATATATCATCGGAGGGGAGTGACGGGGCCGGCTATCGACCTACCCTTGGGCGGGGGTGTTCCTATCACATCTGTGGTTTATACATGTTATAAAATTATAATTTATTGATTTAAAAAAAAAAGTCGTAACATTACAATAAAACTTCCAGTAACATAATATAGGTAGATAGTAAATGCATGGAAGTGCACAATAGAGTTCTAGTGCCGACACTTATGTATTGAAGTGAAGCTTGATGTTGGCAAAAGAAGGATGAAAGTAGGATAAATGCCGTAGAAAAGAGGTCACTAAGAAGAATGTGCAGAAAAACAATGTATGCTAAAATATTAATGATGAAATAAGAAAAGAATGTAAGGCGGATGAATGCATGATAAATAAAACCAAGAAAGGGTCACTAAGATGGTTTGGACATACTAAACGAATGGATGAGTGAAGAATGGTTAAAAGATATATACAAGTAGTGTGAATGGAAAAATAAGTCGAGGAAGGCCAAGGAAAACGTGGCATGACCAAATTAATCAATTACTGAAAGGTGGCCATGTTCGAAGTAGGAGCAATCGACGAGCGTGCATGTCACGATGTGTGAATGTAGAAGAGAAGCGAGAGTTATGTCAGGATAGAACAATGTGGTGATCCTTCCTCTCTGCCTATCTCCCTGGAGAAACGGCGTGATGTTTAGTTAGTTAGTTAGTTATTAAATTATTAAAAAAATCAAACAATTTATATTACAATACTTGTATATGTAACGATTTTGTTAATATTTATACCGATGAAATGTTTAAGTGTCTCGAAACATTATTGTTTATAAATTGCAATAATGTTTTTTTTGTAACTTTTTAGAAGATTATACAATTAATAATTTAAGAGTTTTAAATTTGTTTAAATAATTTCACACCAACAATTCAGTGCTTCATAAGAGAGTATTATTTTAAGCACACTGAAAAACACATTTTTTTATAAATGTAATATGTCGTATTAATCAATAAGTCGGCATGAAAGCTCATTCTATGAAGAAAGCTTCAACTTTGCATACGCATATCGTTACGTGAGATATGGCTTGTGATAATCGACGTTTAAGAGGAATATTAACACAGTGAGTGAGAATAAAGTCGCTTGTCCCTGCGTTAAGATACTTCGCTAATGAATTAAATGTGTTTTTGTGTATGAAAATATTTGTTATTCGCAAATTCCATATTGCTTTTTGTTGATAAATAACTAACTAACTAACTAACTAACCATCATGCCGTCTCCCCGAAGGGGTAGGCAGAAAGAATAGACTGCCACACTTTTCTTTCCTGACATATTTCTCTCGCTTCCTCAACATTCATACATCGTGTCATGCACGCGCGTCGATTTCTCTGACTCCTCACATGGCCGACATTCAATATTTGATTTATTTGATCGTGCCACGTTTTCCTCGGTCTTCCTCTATTTCTGGTTGCATTTACATCATAAACATATCATTTTTTAACCATTCTTTCTTCATTCATTCTTTCCTTATGTCCAAACCATCTTAATGATCCTTTCATTATTTTTTTCATGACACCATCATTCGCACCGCATTCACTTCTTATATTTTCATTCGGCACTCTATCATACACAGAGTATCCACACATTATTCTAAGAGATCTCATTTCAACTGCATTTATTCTACTTTCATCCTTCTTTTGCCAATTTCATGCTTCGCTTCCATACATTAGGAATTAACGGTTATATTTAGTCTAATATCAGATTCAATTCTCATTATTTTGAAATTAAATATATGAAATAATAATTTTTGTAAACTGAAAGACTGATTTCTGATGTTTTTTTGTATATTAAGAATAAAAGTTTTTTCTGCTTATTAATGTATTCAGTATGCTACTGTTTTATACACCACAGAAAAATATATATTTATTTAGGTATTGGCAAACCTTTTCGTAAATAATGGATAAAGAGGAAAGAAACGCGGTAAACAAAATGTCTATTTACTTAAAACCTGTATTAAAATTATTAAATAAAATTTTCATGATACATAAACATACCATTTCAAGACTTTCTGATTTATTTTGCGATATTTAATAATCATTTATATTGTGATAAGAAATAAAATATGAAATAAATTAAAAATCTTATAATAGAAAAACAAGCATTGATGTATGGTTGTTCTCAAAACTATAGACAATGCTAACAAAGATAGAAATTGCCTAAAAGATTACTCATAAATGATCGGATATTAATACATTTTGTTCGATAAATAATTCCATCTTGCTCGGATGTTTATACAAATAATCAAGAGAGAAGAGCATGTGTATATCATATGCGATAAATGAAGTATGTAATTTATTTTTATTTATTTATCAGCGTATGGTAGCATTTTTCAATGGTATTTTGAAAAATATCGTAGCAGCAAAAAGGGGCCAATAAAACAATACCCAAAAATTTAAAAAAATGTGTTATTTTAACGTTTTTTTTTAAATACATTTCAATCTAGTTTTTTTAATTTTCATAATACGACATTCTGTTTTATATAAATGTCAAATGAAACAAAAGATTTGTTGATTAGTGAAAAAATATTAATTATAAATATTAATTATTCTACATAAATATTAAGTATTCTACATCATTAAATGTTTTAATTTTGAAACAATGTTTTTATAAATATCGTAATTTATTTATTATTTTATGAGATTGTCACGACAGCTGTTTAATTTTGTATTTTTGTGAAAAAATCAACGTTTGTTGTTACCAACATTGGCTGACAAAACAGTTGTCACGGTAATCTAAAAAAATATTTAAAATATGTTTTGATGCATTTAATAATAGTATTTAAAAATCAAACATTTTATAAAAATATTTTACATCGAATGATCATCATAATAAACGGTATAGCGTGTTAGCCTGGTAGGTTTGTAGTGCGGTCAGTTATGATGTGTCGGGCCGCAGTTGGCTAGCCCTGGCCGTCCCGTAGTAGGAAGCGGCCCGTCACACGGCGACCGCCGGCTCGGATGATGGTGATAAATGACCGCGTTACGTGGAGGCCGCCTGAACGTAGCCAGCTCTCGTCGCTGGCTAATGAAATACTTGTCAAGTCCACTGCAGCTGAAGGCAGAAGGAGATTGGACGTCCTTGGATTAATAGAACGAATTGTTCCCAGTGCCAAATAAAAAATGGATTCGGTGCTAATATTCATAAATTGTTTCAATTTTAAACCACTGTACGTATCACAATCAAATTATTATTATTTTACGAAATTATCATGACACCTGTTTTGCCTACCAATGTTACTATTATCGGATATAACAAAACATCTACTATGTTGACGAAACGACTCTCAAGAAAACGTCATATAAATAAAAAATAAATTGTGACACGTTTAAAAATGTTGAAATATCATTATTTTTCGGCCACATATTTTACTAATCTATGAAATCGTGGCATTATCAGGTATTTATAAAAAACTTAATTTTAGACAAAACTGCTATCGCGAAAATGTCATAAAAAATAATAAATAAATTGTGAAGAAGTGTAAAAATAGCGTTTTAAAAATCAAATATTTAAAATTGTTGAAATGTCATTGTATTTCAGCCAAAATAACAAATTTATTAACATCTTTTTTCATAAAAGATTTAATAATATACATAATGTATTTTAAATAGTCCATTGTTTTGAACGAAACACTATGATACTTCAAAATTATAAACTGTTAAATTTAAATTTTCGTGATTTTTCGAACATTTATGTGTGTTTGCTCCTATGTCAATTTGAAAATTTTCTTTGGTTTATAACAGTTAATTCAAAAACCGTTAATAAATATTCAAAGGGAAAAACACACATTAATGCGATTAGTCATAGTTAAAATTAAAAAAAATTCAACAGATTTCGCATACTTAATTTTGACATAGGAACAAATACACATTAAGGTTCGAATAATCACGAAAATTTGATTTTAACAACTTGTAGATTATTGTAACATCTAATGATGTCAACATATGGTGACTTAACAGTTGTTGCGAAAAATAAAAAAAAATATATAAAATGTGATACATAAACAAAGTTTTTTAATTTAACAGTTTAAAATGTATTTTAATCTGAAATAAAGGCAATCGCCATTAGCAACGCCACATTAAAACAACAACAACAACAAACCATCACGCCGTTTCCCCGTAGGGCTAGGCAGAGAGAATGGACCACCACACTACTCTATCTTGGCACACCTCTCTAGCTTCCTTCACATTCATACAGCGAGTCATACACGCAGGTTGATTCTTTCGACTTCTAACATGAAAAACCATTAAAATTTTATTTATTTGGTCATGCCATGTTTTTTTCGGTCTGCCTCGACTCCGTTCTTCATTTACACCATTAATGTATACTTTTTTAACCATTATTTCTACATACATGCGCTCCATATGTCCGAACCATCGCAGCGATCCTTTCATAATTTTGTTCATAATACCTTCTTCCGCTCTACACTCCTTTCTTATAACGGCATTTGAGATTCTGTCTTATATCGTTCTACCACACATACGTCTTAAGGACCTCATTTCTACCGCATTTATACTGCTCTCATCGTTCTTCTTTTTTTTACCCCAATCAAAAATAATTTAATTAAAATTTGTAGTTTTATAACGTCATTATAACGTAATATTTATGAAAACATATATTTTTTAGAGTTAGTATTATATTGTATGCCTGTAATTGGTTTCGCGTCGATAGAGATTTCTAAAGTTTTGCACTAGAAATTCGAAACAATTTTTCTCATACTATTTATAATAATATATTTATAATAATAAAACTTATTTTTATGATTATTTTCGATACTCTTCTATCAAAGATGTACAACATCGTGACTATTTTTCCTTTGGAAAGAACTCTTCCTCCACAAAAGAGGAATGCGATATTGCAACTAAAACATTTTTAGTCAGGATATTCTTTTCTCGACCCTATTTTACATTCAATTTTAAATTGGAAAATCAATTGCAGCACTTCATATTTCTAGTTTCTCATAACGTGCTCGAAGTACTCGTATTCAAGTTCCCTGCACTTTATGGTCATAATAATTTCACTTTCTTTCTTCGTTTGCTGCAGTACGTCTTCGCCGTGACTCTTTTCGTTCATGATATTTTTCATATTCTACAAACGGTTATTGGAAACAAGAATTTGTCAGTGATTCCTTAATAGCCATTCACAATGTAGTTTTTGTTCGAGCCCGTATGTATGGAAGAGATGCATGGAACTGATATCATGAAGGAATGCATAAAAACAAAATTATGAAAGGACCACTGCAATGATTTGGACACATAGAACGCATGGATAGACAAAATGATGGTTAAAAAATATCTGTTGACGATCAGAATAGAGTACGAAATAAAGGAAGATCAATTGAAACACGAAATGACCAAATTGACTATGCTAGAAGTTGGAAAAATCGTATATAACTCGCTATATTAATGTGTAGGAAGCTAGAGAGGTATGCCCGGAAAGAGATATGTGGTGGTCAATTCTCCCTGCCTACCCATCGGAGGAAATGGCATGATGGTATTTTGTTGTATATATGCACATTTTAAATGCATCTAGCCAAAAAATTCTAGAAAACGAAATATAATAAAAATATGTGACCGCTGTAAAAAAATTATATTTTTTTTTGCAAAAATCTGTTTTGTATTTTATTTCATTTAAATAAAAACTAACAAACTAACCACCACGCCGTCTCCCCGGAATAATTGATGGCCATATTTTTCTGTCCTGACGCACTTCTCTCGATTCCTTTACTTTCATACATCGTGTCATGCACGCACGTAGATTTCTCCGACTTACGTGAAAGACATTTTATATTTAATTTATTTGTTCGTGCCACGTTTTATCCGGCCTTCCTATATTTCTAGCTCCGTTCACGTCAGTTACATGTACTTCCTTCATCATTCTGTCTTTACTCATTCTTCATATTTGTCCAAACCATCTAAACGACCCTTTCATTATTTTGTTAATAACACTCATTCGAACCGCATTCATTTTTTTTATTTGGATTCGACACTATCACATACAAATTTACTTTACATTCATTCTTTTAACAGCATTTAAATATAGAATTGTATTATAAACGTATACGATTATGATATAATATTTCATGAATATCAAGTACAAATCAAAGGATTTGTTTCTCGGAATAGTTTAGAGACTGTGTTTTGTGTAATTGCTAAGCTTTCAAATGTTTTGAATAATATTTAATACTTCCCCTCAGGCGCCTGATAGCGGGTTTAGCCGCAATCGGTATAACACCTCTGTATTTCTATACAATATTTCTCATTGAGAAATGAATGACACGGAGTTATTTAACATTTTACCCTTTCATTACACGTTAGTTAAGGCTCATATTTGATTATATTAACGTTGGTTTTGCATTTTACGTTACAATAAAATTATTGATGATGCTATAATAATATTTTATAGAATTATCTCCACTCTTAAAATTATATATGTTAGAATGCCGATATATGATAGAATACGATATACGATCGAATACCAAACTATATAATAAGAATGGTTCAGTTGCAGCATAATATGCCTTTTAAGAACTGCTGTATCAAAAATTAAAATAGCCATGATGTTGTCAATTTTTGATAGGAGAGGAATAATAACAAGAAGAAGGTGATTGTTTAAACTCAACGATAGAATAAGTTTTCAAGGGTTAATACTTTTGTATAATTATGTTCAAGTGGTGGCTGGCATTGCTGTTGACATAATAAAAAAATCATAATGGCGCCACTCTAAATGATAATAAAAAGCGAAATGTTAATTTCTTATTCGAGTTGTTTCTCAAGTCATTAAAGAATTATTTTCATTTGATTTCAGAACCTCGAATGACAAAAGTCTATTGCGCGCAATAAATGCTAGGCACTAACAGCAATAAACATAATACTCCTCGAGCACGAGAGGAATATTTGTTTATAAAGCGCCTCTGTAAAACCAAAACAAGCGAATAAATTTATTTAGGCACACAATTCTTAAGAGTAGCTAGACATATCGACATAAAAAGATATGAAACATAAAACCCCTCTGCCGAAGTGTTTACGCATACTTATGATACCCCCGCTTGTTTTCCGGAACGTAGAGCCGTCATAGCTGTTTTAAACTTGCCAGTAAATTTCCACAATAAAAGTGTACCTTCTAATATGAAACAATTCATTGAGCGTTTGGGGTAGGAACACACAGTATTAATGGGCCCCTCTGTATAACCGCGCCAAGGCCTAACTACCCCTATACTCCGGGGAATACGCCAATCAAAAGCTGCAGAAAATGTGTTAACCAATCAAGCTCCCGGCCATAATTGGAAACTATTTTCATCTTCGTTATTGTACGATAAATGTGGTTTACTATTCTAACACCATACGCTAGTGGTGGATTATACGTGGATTAACACGTTTTGACGCAAAATTAAAACTCATCATATTACGTTTATACGCTTCGGCAAAAAAAAAACACGAAAAGGTCGTGACACTGTACATTTAATATTAACTCGTATATTTTTAGTGAAAAATGTATGGTGTAAATAAATAACGGTTTCCCGCTTTCACGGGTCGGAAGGTGACGAGTATGTTCATACAGATGTATTGAGCGCAGCTATGACAAATATTTTTAAGGATACCATTAAAGCAGTGTGTGACAAGTTTGACAACAAGGAAAGGATCATCCCTTATGCGAGAGGAAGGGACGAGGAGAGGGAGATGACAGGCTTGACTCAGCGCGGCGAAGGTTTATTGATGCCAACATAAATGCCGCCTGTAAAACGCAAAAAATATCTCCCATATAAATAAATATGCCAGTAGCAGGAATATGGGAATAAACGCTGAGATATCGTTGTCGCTCGATGAAAACGCAGCGCTGTTATTTGCATTGGTATTGAATGAAGAAGAATATTTACATATCCTCGCTATAAAATGCGAAGACGTATTGAAAAAAAAGTATATTTGTTTTGTACAAATGAAGCTTCGGTTTATTTCAACGTCGCCTTCCGCGAGATCTCAAGCGGGAAATGAAAAATTATGCCTCAAAAGTTTACAAGCAACCTTAAAAATTCTATTATGTGCACATAATAAATAGAATAACACGGGGCACCGCTAGCTCGAGCTGGCCGGCCGGCAGGCCTCGGAGCTGAAGGGACATAAAACAAGGAAAATTTTATTCTGAAAGCATAGTGTTCCGCGTAAACCCCATTTATGGAACATATTATGGGAAAACGTTTTACGCCTGGGATAATATTTTATTATTTTTTATAATTGAACTTTACTATACAATATGTTTCGGCTAAGTCATTAAATGAGTGTAAACAATGTAAATTTTTTACAATTATTATTATTTTGTTGAATCGTTCTTTACATCACTAAGCGCGGGTCATCGCCAATCGATGTAAATGGTATAGTTATCATATTGATTCTCGTGACATGTGATAGGTGGCTATTCTATCGCCATTTTATTGTCACGTGAATTTTACACCAGACCATAAACAGTATAAAAATCATACTGCCATCATCGGATGTTTAGCCCGGGCCCGGGACATTGTGGCAGTGGATTATTATTATAATATCATTAATTTGATTTTGCTGTTTCGATTGAGATACAATCTGGAATATTACTTTCCAACGGATATGGTACGGCCCCCAGTGAGCACTGGAGCATTTCATGGGGGCGGTAGTGAGTCCATTGGTAAATGAGGGGGGCGTTGATGCAGTCAAGGGTGGTCGCCCATGGCTTTCTTATTTTAATAAAAAAAAAATTACTCTTGAGAATACAAATACGCCAGATAAATTTAACCCTTAACGTACCGTGTTCAAAACAAAACGCTTGCTCCCATGTGGTAAGTTCAGTTTACCGCTAACTTTATCTAAATATCAAGCATATGACTAGATGAATCAAAATTTAATTTATGTCATCTTGTAGGGAATTTCATTAGGAATAGATCGATATCTATAACATACATGGATTATTTGAAAAACATATCATTATTAATTTTTTTCTGGAACCATGCGATTTCTGATATGTAATGCGTCACGGCATACGATCGACTAAAATCAGGTCTAAACAAGCGCCGCGCGGCGCGGCCCACTAAAGGCACCTAGGCAAAATGTATAGTACGTTCAAGACAACGAGTACGTATTAATATTTGTCCCTTTTGGTAAAGTGTTAATATTTTCACAGTTCTGATATTATTAAGTTACGTGGTGCGTTTTCATCCAGTCGGTATTATTACGTACCTATTGAAAAGGTCAAAGATATAATTTATAATATGTTCAAAACAGCGAGTAAGTATTTGTCACTTTTGATAAAGTTGTAAATATTAGCAAAACAAATTCTACCTTAACACGAATGAAGGTGAGGGCAGTCTTAGAAAATATTTTTTTTTGGGATGAAGGAAGTAATTTTTTGCTTTTTTTTTATTACGAAATATTGAGAACACTTCAATGGAGGATTACAATTTTTTTTATAATATTAGGGTCCATAGGTTTTAAGAAAATCAACTTTAAATTGGCAGTGGAAACTCAATTGACCACATGGCAACGCGACGGTTAACTATCATTTAAATATAGATGGAAAAAAATGTTTGATACAATCATATTTTAATATTTGGTATAATTATTATGTGAGAGTGGGCTTTGAAAATATTTAACCTTGTAAAGTAGAGAATATGGTGGTCCAAACAAGGTTGAGAAATTTTGATATAGAACAATCTTTATAGACAAAAATTGAGCGTGTAAAAGTGCAAAAAAGTGTTGTGATAATTTATGATAATATATAAAAAAAACAGAGAGTAATGTTATGAATATTATCGATGTACCTATAATAAATTAATAACTAACTAACCATCACGCCATTTCTCCGAGGGGGTAAGCAGAGAGGATGGATCGCCCCAATGCTCTGTCCTGGCATACCTCTAGATCTTCCTCTACTTTCATACATCGTAACATGCACGCATGTCGATTATTCCGACTTCGAATGTGACCGCGTTTTTGAAATTGATTAATTTGGTCATGCCATGTTTTCCTCGGTCGTCCTCAGATTCTTTTAACACTCACGTTGATTGTGTATAATTTTTTAACCATTCTACTCTCATCCATTTGTTCCATATGTGCAAACCATCTCAGGGATCTTTTTTTTATTTTATGCATGATGCAGTCATCTACCTTACATTCCTCTCTTATTTCATCGTTCGGTATTCTATCATACAACGTTTTCCTTAACATACTTGGTATTTTGGTTCCTAGTAACTTGGAGTACTGCTCTATCATTTGGGACCCCAGAGAAAAAACAGTCATCTTGGAGCTGAAAAGGATCCAGAAACGATTTTTAAGGTATTTATACCTCAGGGAGTATAACTGTTATCCTTTTATGGACCCCTCACTGTTTCTCTCAGGAGTGTTGGGTTTCAACACTCTTGAAGCTCGTCGAATGATCTTTCTGGGAAAGCATTTTTTTAAACTGTTATCCGGAGGTATTTTCAATCCAGGAATACTGAGAGAGCTAAATCTGTACGTTCCCCATAGTTATAGCAGAGCAAGGGGGCATATATTATTTTATGCCCCAAATTGCCGCACAGAGGCCCTTCGAAGTTCTCCTGTATTGAAAGCGATTCGTCTCTTAAATGAGGTTGCAGAAGAGATAGACCTCTTTGGATGCAATTATGGCGAATTCGTAAATACCTTTATGATAAAGGCAGCAAGCAAATAACTGGCTTTTCCTATTCACAAGGTTCTATGTATATTTCCTTTGTAATTCTTTTTTTTAACCCTTGACATCGGTTTGGCTTGCGCTGTAATGATGTAAGGAGTTTTTTCAACAAAATCATAATAATAATAATAATAATAATAATAATAATAATAATAATAATAATAATAATAATAATAATAATAATAATAATAATAATAATAATAATAATAATAATAATAATAATAATAATAATAATAATAATAATAATAATAATAATAATAATAATATAATAATAATAATAATAATAATAATAATAATAATAATAATAATAATAATAATAATAATAATAATAATAATAATAATAATAATAATAATAATAATACTTCTTAGTGACCTTATTTCTACGGCGTTTATCCTGCTTTCATTCTTTTTTTGCCAGCTCCAAGCTTCACTTCCATACATGAGTTTAAGAACATTAAATTATGAAAAATGAGAATAAATTAAATACAAATACGAAACTGATTTATTACATTCAAATTGAATGTGATACGCTTTTTTAAACTAACAGAAATTTAATTGGGATTTTTTAGATATACGCGGTTCCGAAGCCATTTTAAATTTCTTTAGAAAAAACATCGAAGAGAAGAAAACTTTACTCTTACTGCGATAAAGGAAACGCCAATTTTTTCTGATGACGAAGTCGCAAGTTTGACTTTTGTGGATTCGGGACGACCTTTTTTGGCGAAATTATAAGCCCGCATTTCGGTCAAGTCTCTAAGATTGATGATTAGCTAAGTGCCCACCGGGAGCACAGTTGACACGCACAGGGTGAAGGCGAACAATGCAAAGCTTCTGCTCGACGGAGCCTGCGCGAATAGGCCTCCAGAAATCGTGCGAGTGAAAGTAATAGGTGCCTTTTTGGACTCGAGGTAGAACGTCCATTATCAAAGTTATCGCAAGCTATGTAGTAGTACTCCGCTATTTGAAAAGGGATTTTTTAAAGATGTTTAATTATATATTAATAATACCAATTCAATATGTGATTGACGCCTATTATATTTTTATTCATTTAAATTGTTTATATAAACTAAACTTACATTTCTACTATGTTAGCCATACTTTGTGTTGTAGATGTTTTATTTGTCTTTTTCTTTTTTTATAACTAACTAACTAACTAAATAACCTCTCCAAAGGAGTAGGCAGAAATAACAGACTGCCACACTTTTCTTTCCTGAGATATTTCTCTCGTTTCCTCAACATTCGTAAATCGTGTCATGCACGCGCGTCAATTTCTCCGACTCCTCACATGACCGAAGTTCAATATTTGATTTATTTGATCGTCCCACGTTTTCCTCGGTCTTCCTATATTTCTGGTTCCATTTACATCGTTAACATATAATTTTTTTACCATTATTTCTTCATTAATTATTTCCATGTGTCCAAACCATCTTAATTATCCTTTTCCATAATTTTGTTCATAACAACATCATTCGCACCGCACTCACTTCTTATATTTCCATTCGACACTCATTCATACACAGAGTATCCACAAATTCGTCTAATAGATCTAATTTCTACTGCATTTATTCTACTTTAATTTTTTTTTCGCTAGTTCCATGCTTCGCTTCCATACATAAGGGTCGGCAGAAGAACACCCCTGTGCACTGCCATTTTAGCTTTTTTGGATAGGTTTTTGTTTGCGATGACAACTTTAAGTGCACCATTCACTTTGTTGCCTGCCCCAACCCTTCTTTCAATATCCCTTTCCACTCGCCCATCTTTTGTAAATATACTACTTACCCAAATACACGAACTCATCTACTTGCCCTAAATTTTCACCATTCACACAAATGTTGTAGACTATTATGATTGCTTATTTTTCAAAAATCATTACTTTGGACTAATTCATATTCATCATCCCCACATCTATCCACACAACGTCTAAAAGATCTCATTTCTACTGCATTTATTCTACTTTAATCCAATATCATTCAATTTTAGTATATTATAATATAATAATAAACCTACCCATTTATTGAAGATCAACGTTATAAATGTGTAAATTTTTCATTTTGGTATTTTTTTTTGTATACATGTTACACAGGCGGGTATTAAGCGGAATGATACCGGAATAAAATTCTCCGATGGGATATGTCGACTAATGGTGCTGAGATGAAGCCACGGTGTCCAATTCAACCACATGGATAATTATGATTGATTCCCACTGCGCAATCTGCTGTGTAGGTTCCATTTGCTGCTTACGTCACCACTGTACCTTTTTTTATGCAAAACATCAAAGTTAATTTAAAAACTCATCGATTTCTCGAACTCTTCACAACAATTATTAAACACAATATTTATTGAACCAAAATATTTTTAAATATACCTACTGGTTCAACTTAATTCTTATGAGCCCATTAACGAGTTGTATTTAAGAATTATTACTAATATTTTCAAATGTAACAAACTAACTAACTAATTAACCATCACGCCGTTTCTCCGGAGGGGTAGACAGAGAGGATGGATCGCCACATCGTTCTATCCTGACATAATTCTCGCGCTTCTTCTAAATTTACACATCGTGACATGCACGCTCGTCGATTGTTCCTTACTTTGAACATGGCCGCCTTTCAGTAATTGATTAATTTGGTCATGCCATGTCTTCCTTGGCCTCTCTCGACATTCACACTACTTGTACGAGTATATATTTTTTTAGTTTATTTTCCCATTCACACTACTTGTATATATTTTTTAACCATTCTTTCCTCATCCATTCGTTCCATATGTCAAACCATCTTAGTGATCCTTTCTTAATTTTATTTATCACGCATTCATCCGCCTTACTTTCCTTTCTCACTTCATCATTAGATATTTTATCATACAAATTCTTTCATATTCTATCATACATTTCAAATGTATAACAATTAAAATGAGTTTTGTTTAATGTAATAGTATTTACAAAATACATTATCGCGTAAAATAAAATACAAGTGTGACACAAAAACAATGTTATTTAATTTAATAGTTTAAAATACATTGAATCTTACAACCAAAATATATTTTTTAATTACATTTTTAACAAATGTTTAGTGTTGAATTTTGTATAAATGCTGTATAAAACATATTTTACAATCCATTTTATATTTTAAATAAATGTGTTTCTGAAATATCCGTTTAATTATTTATCTTCGTTTCTTCCACGTTTACTTTCTACTTCTAACTTTTCACAGTTAAATACATATTGAGACAACTTGTTAAGTGTGAAATCATCTCATTTTTTTACTTGAAAATAAATAAAAGTTGATCCATTCATAACTCAGGTGTTTTAAAGTATTTGTTTTCTTATTCGAAACGGGTATAGTATTTAAAATACTATTTTTTTACTTTTCTTCGTTTAGAGTCGGGAAAATCGACGTGCGTCACATAATGTATGAATGTTGTCTCTTAGACGAATGTGTAGAAAATCTGTGTATGATAGAGTATCGAATGAAAATATAATAAGTGAATGCAGTGCAGACAGTAGACCTGAATAGAAGAGTCGGACTAAGCTGGGCAGCATTCAAAAATCTTGGTCACATTTTGAAAAATCCGAAAATACCCATCAACTTAAAAAGGAGAGTATTCAATGCTTGTGTCCTGCCAGTGTTCACTTATGGTATTGAGACAGTCACAATGTCACAAAAAAGTGCCAACAAGCTAAGAGTCACTCCGAGAGCAATGGAAAGAGCCATGTTAGGTATCAGTTTACGGGACAGACTCAGAAATGAGGACATAAGAGTCAGGATAAAGGTTTCCGATGTTATCAAGATGGCCGCAACCCTCAAGTGGCAATGGGCGGGACATGTCGCTCGCGATCCAGATGAAAAGTGGACAAGGCGACTGCTGTGCTGGTGGCCAAGGACGGCAAAGCGTGGAGTTGGGCGCCCACAGTTGCGTTGGCGCGACGATATCCGGAGAAGTGCGGGAAGTGCCTGGGTGCGGATCGCTCAGAATAGAAGAGAATGGAAAATGCGAGACGAGGCCTACGTCCAGGAGTGTACGGTCAATACATGCTGAAGAAGAAGAAGAGAAGAAGAAGAATGCAGTGCAAATGAGAGGGTAATATTTAGGGATTAAACAAAGATATATTAAATATTTGAATAAAATTATGTTGTCCTACGCTTAAAGCTAATTTGTTAAAAAAGATGTTTCGTGTTGAGTATTTATGAATGTTTATTTATACAGATTCAATGATTCATATATGTAAACGTAAATTTTATAAACGAATACATACTTTTTTGGGCGATGCAAGTGAATGAGATGACTGGTTCTTTAGAGAAGACGTAAGTTTCGAGATAGATTAATGTATCTCCGGAGACTGTTCTATTAATATCTGCGTACAAATCGATCTTCGCATCACGTTATATCAATCAAATTATGATATGAAAAGGGAAAAATATAATTTCTGAAGTGTTTATTTATTTATTTACGTAACGTTTATATCTACGAGAGGGCAACAAACACAATTCCATTTTAATTATGTCACAGAAAATTTGTTTAATTAAAAACAACTGTTGTACAAAAAACGCAAATTTTGTTATGAGTTTTTTGTTATGATTGTTGTTACGAGTTTTTCGTTTTGATTTTTGTTATTTTGTTTTGATATTTGTTGGATTGATTAAAGATCAGGAAAATGTAGAGAGATGGCCAGAGATAGGAGTCATATAAAAACTGTTGTGGAGGAGGCCAAATCCTATACGAGTATAGTGGAATAAAGTGCCGAGAAGAAGAAGAAATTTCTTTTGAAAACTAGTTTTTCTTATGAATTAAAGCTTACCACTATTAAAATTTACTGTTCTTGATATTTTTCGAATTATTCAAACAATTTACACCTTTCTCCCAATGATGAAGGTGTAAAAACTTAGAAGCGTGTTGATAAAAAAAACAAAGGTGTTTTAATTCATAAAATAATCGTCGTTATAAAATTTCACAGCGTTAACGCCTGAAGTTTCTCAAAAAGAAAACTAGTGTAAATTATTGAATATTAAGGCGTTAAAAAAACGCGTCATGATGTAAGAGTATGGCCGTTTATCCTCTCAGCCTACCCCCGATAAACGACGTGATGGCAAGTTAGTTCAAATAAAAATAATCTTTATTATGCCATGCTGATAGTAACATTGTTATTCTCAAAAGAAACTACTATATTTAACGAAAAAACTTCAATTTCTCTAACTTATTACATACCCGATAACAAAGATTCAGGATACACGTTTCCTATAGGGAACATACAATATTTATTAGTGGGAGTATCTCTTCGGATGTTCATAATATATTGTGCAATATATTCTATCAGCTAAAGACATTTCTTTTTTTTAACAATCAATAAATAAAAGGCACAGCGGTTGTATTCGCCAAACCGAATTACCAAAGAATAAAAATGTCTTATGATTTTGTTTTCTAAGACCGGGAAAAAAATGGTGTCATATAATAAATTCATGTAGCAATCTAATGAATATAAGAGCTATAAAAATAAATAACAAATAACTTGTGAAAATTCCCGTACAGGATTAAATTGATGGAATACATATCCTGAAAAAATAATTCGTAATCTTCTATTATGTTTGTTTTTATTTTTAGAAACCTGTTTTTAAAATTTCAAATTTTAAAAATAAATAGAGTATGTATTTGGAGACCCTGTTTAAAAAACGTTATTACAAATTTAAAATTTTGTTTGTGACAATTGTTTTTTAATTGTTTTGATTCTTTATCTTTGTGTTAATCCAATGTTGTACTTAAAGCATAAGCTGAAATGAGATATTGATAAACCAGTAGATTAGTAAATGAACCACTCACGATTGTAAAAGACCATTAGAGAGAGGAAGGGTGATAGACTAAGTGGGTAAGAGACAGAAGTGAATAGGAAAAGGAGATAAAAAAAAACATTTTCGAACCAACGAAATGCGAGGGGGACTTAAGGTAAACCACCGAAGGCTATCTTCCTGAGATGGCATAATCCTTGTTTCGTTGTTCTATTGTTGTGTTAATTATTCTATGTTCATTAACATCGTCATAGTGTTCGAAAGTTTGCAAGAGTTTTATAAACTTGTTTCGTAACTGCACTTTTGAATTTACTATCACTAAAATAATATTTTCCTCAGTGGCCGTTACACCATTCTTGCTTATATCAAAGGTCCTGAATTAGCTTCCAAGCTTAAAAATATCGTTCGTTATATTTTTCATCTAGATGGAATTTCTGTGCTCCGGACGTATTGACTTATCTGGGTAGGTCCAGGAATATTTTGAACCGACGCGACGTTTGATATTTATATATAATAATATTTTGATTTATATCGAAATACTCGTCTGTAAATGTTTAAAATAATATTTACAGACGATAATATTAGATACGTTTAATATTTTTATGAATTTGTGATATATGAGCATCGTAAATGGAATAAATAACATAATGTTAAGGAACTAGTTACTTTGTATTTCCCATATATATACGAGTAAAACTTTTTTTTTGCATTGAAAAAAAAACAATGTAATGATCATTTTTATTAGAAACCAGCGAGTCTTTTACTATTGATATTTCTAAGCACGAAAACAAATTCTGGACTTGAGATAGTTCTATCCTATCCAAAAAAGCTAGAATGGCAGTGTACAATGGTGTTCTTCTACCGACCCTTATGTATGGAAGTGAAGCATGGAACTAGCAAAAAATGATGAAAGTAGAATAAATGCAGTAAAAATGAGATCTTTAAGATGAATGTGTAACAAATCTGTATATGATAGAGTGACAAATGCAAGTATAAGAAGTGAATGTGGTGCAAATATTATGAACAAAATAAGGAAAGGGTCATTAAGATGGTTTGGACACATGGAAAGAATGAGTGAAGACAGAATGGTAAAGAAGGTATATGTAAACGGCGTAAACGGAGCTAATAATAGAGGTAGGCCGAGGAAAACGTGGACACGATCAAATCAATCAAATATTGAATGTTGGTCGGAAAATTAAGTCGAAGAAATCGACGTGCGTGCATGACAGATGTATGAATGTAGAGGAATCGAGAGAAGCATGTCAGGATAGAACAGTGTGGCGTTCCATTATTTCTGCCTAGCCCTCCGGGGAGACGGCGTGATGGTTAGTTAGTTAGTTTGTTAGATTAATTCATCTTTGAATGCGTTATATTTTGTTTATTATTTTTTGAGAGAATTCTCTGGTAGGGAGAATTAATTTATCAATTTCTATGTTCTTATAACTATGATATAATTTTCAAACAATTCAAAAATTCCTAATGTTCTGTCCTGTATACAGGACAGAACATTAGGAATTTATGAATTGTTTGAAAATTTTATCATAGTTATAAGAACATAGAAATTGATAAATTAATCAAACAGTTTTTGTTTACGAACTCGCGGTTGTTTTAATTAAATTTTGATGTAGTTTCAAAATAAGTAGTTTTCCCACTCCGGAAGTAATTAATAATTATTATTGGAGGGTTGAGTATTGGTTGTATTAGTGGTGAGCTGAGATAGGAGGCAAATGTTAATCTAAGCTAGGGCCGTGATAGCTATCGCCTCGGCATGGCGAAAGGCTGACAGATCGGCTCCTAACCCAACATTTATTACGCAACGTGGAAATTAGAAAAGCACAAGCAGATCATATTAGAGGATGGTCATGGAATTCGAGATGTTTTTCAGATATTATGTACATTACTTGTATCGAATTAGGTCATATGTAAAACATTTTTTGGGACGAAGATACTTTGTTTTTCGAAAATAAAAGGCCATTATCATAAGATTATTCCTTTTTATTATTTTGACATGTATTAAAATCTAAAATAAAATATAATCTACAATGCACTGGTATCCAAAATCATTATTGTAAATCAAGAAGTATCTTTTATTTCTTCCTTAATTACTCTTAGTCTCTCAAAAAAAATTTAATCTTGGGTTTCAAATTTTTTCTCAATTTTTTAATTACAATTGTAATTAAAGAAATCCTTGTATTGTGTAAGAAATATAATACTTTTATTAAATGATATTGATTTGGAATATTATAAAAAGTCATTATATTACGATAAATATCTTTAGAAGATTTTTTACATTCAATATCACTTTACGCTAATTAATTTGATTTTTATTATTCTTTATTGTTGATTTCGAGGATTATCAGTCATTTTTAATTTTGAAACGAAACTCACAAGAAGCAAAATATGGTGTATAATATTCGAAAAAATGCATTAGCTTTAGAAATTTATGAAGGTTTTCAACTGGCATCTTATAAATTCGCGCGAATTTGAAGATCGTTCTATTTTTTAGAATGATATCGGAAAATATTTTAGGGACTTTTAGACGAAAAAACATTGTGAAAATAGCATCGATTTTCGCATTAAAGACATTACAGATATTGCCCCGAGACATTCACACAGCCAGCGTCTTCAAATGGTATCTCGCATTGGGAAGCGTGATTCGCATTTTATTATGATTTTATCTCACATCGTCAGCACAAGTTGTAAACCTCGTAATCCAATAATTTAAATGCATTAAAAAATTAACATGTGAATAAATATGTATTTAAAAACACAATCATAGCATAACACAAAACATTTATATATTTAAATAATATAGCATCATTTTTGGTTTAGTAATGGTAAATTTAAAATATTGTAAAAAACAATAGTATTTTAAAATATCCAAAATTTGTATTCATTGAAGGGAAAAAAAGCGAAAATGGCCGTTCACAATGGAGTTTTAGTAGTGACCTGTGTGTATGACTCGCTTTATGAATGTGGAGAAAGTTAGAAACGTAAGTCAGGATCGAGTAGTGTGGCGGTCCATTACTTCTGCCTACCGCTTCGAGGGCGTGATGGTTTGTTGTTGTTATTCTATAATATAATTTTTATTCACTTAGATATTTCCTTACAATTTTATTCAAAAATGTTTGTTAAACAAAAACATGTTTTGTCTAATTTGGATTTGCAAAGTTTATTTTAATTTAGTTAATCTTTTGCATTATTGTAAAATTTGTGATAAATGTAATAAGGACAAATATTTTTGTACAATAAAATATGCGCCAAAGTACTTATCCGAAATACATTACGCATAACTGACTCAGAATGAACTAGATATCAAATCTTTTACAGTAAAATATCGATCTATGTCCTATTATTTCTCGAAGCCTGTTCCTGGGATGCAGATGCCCAACTGATTCGCTATCTTTTAGGTGATCTTCCTGGAGGTCGATTTCCTGTTTTTACTTTATTTGCGGGTATATTAATCACTCTTTCAGAACATGCTCATTCCACATGATCTCTCCAGTAGCGTTTTCTCAGTCTTCCCTATCGCGCGACATCTTCTACATTGCAGATCTTTCTTATTTCAGAATTTCTTATTCTGTCTCGGAGAATCGTTCCCGCAACGGATCGGAGAGTCTTAATTTCTGTGGTTCTCAAGAGACTTTTTGTTCTGACGGTGTCAGCTCTTGTTTCTATTCCATATATCATTATATGACGTACGCACGTTTTGTAGATTCGAATTTTTCGAATTAAAATTATTATTCGGTGGCTTATTTTTTCCACCTTTCCCTCCCTGGATGATGGCCTGGTGTTTTTTTTTATTTATTCTGCTTACCATTTTCGAAGTGCTTGATGGTTAGTTTAAGAAAATATATAAAAATATCTTTTATATCGGTTTTTTACCTGCTCGCATTTAAAGAATTATCGCCGATAAACCGCAAAGTGTACGAAAATAATCTTATTGAATATTTACAACATTTTTGTAGGTGAAATGTACCGCCGTATAAATTTAGACATACTTTGAGAAAGTTGAAATACTTGGTAAATTTTTGCGTAGGTACGTATCTTACGGCGGGAGTTTTGGATAAGAAAACAAAGTTTACATGTCAAAATACAAATTTGAATAACATTATGCGTTATTCGTTATGTTGTAATAAACGAGAAAAGGTTTTAAAGGGGGATTAAAAACCTTTAGTTAATCGGATTAAGTACACGGTTGAGCCCGAATAATGTAATTACCAGAGTGTTATTGGCTAATATTATTTAGGAATTGATAGAAAGAACGGAAGATAGTGAAGCAACCGTGGTCTTCATTATTTGAAGCAAATATAAACAGAAGATTTCTCGAGTTATCCGATCTTTGTATCACTACGTAAATATAATTAAGACTTTTCAAACAAATGAAGGTTTCCGACGTGACACACTACCAACCTGGCTATACGCGAGCTTAACTCCTGCCTCCGCTACATCTCGTATCACTCTCGAAAATTAACAACATTTTGTGGGAAATTAAAGTTTCTTAACGCTGTTTGCGAAACAAAGTTTTCATTTTAAACAAAATACACAAAACCTGTTTTTAAGTCATTTTGTATTATAGTCAAAATATAATATTTCGAATTCAAATCAAATGATGCACTCACACAGTGGTTACAAATTTAAAATTTAAAATATGGAAAATAGTAAGACAGTTTGTATTCCTCAGTTAAATTCAAAATGTTATATTGTACTTACATGTCAAAACATATATTATATACCATATAATATTACTGAGAAAATTTTAACTTATTGAATGCTTAGGCATTAACACTGTGGAATTCCATAGTATTATACTTAGGAAATTGAAAAACTTTGTTTAATCCGCTATTTATTGAAAAATATTTAAAAACACGACATGTTTCAGAGGATACCTCCAAATTCAGGTGTAAAAATATAATAAAAACTAAACAAAGAAAGACTTATAAAAAATGCATTTAAAATTCGATGCATAATTCAAATTTAAAAATTTACCTGGGCTATTTGTTATAAGTAAGTACTAATAATTATTTTTTTACAGTAAGAACTAAAAAATAATAATCAATAATAATAAATACATGACGATAACATAAAAATATATTTTTTAAATATTTTGTGTTATTTAAGTATCTACATATCAAATGCATTTCTAAAACAGGGTTTGTAATTACAAATATTAAAATAAAATTCTTCTGCTTTACGACGAGTAATAAAAAAAGTTTTTTTTTTAACAAATAAAATATTACCTTATATCATTATACCATCCTTATATTTTTAAGACATATTAGTTAGAACAAATGTGTACAATGCACGTGTTCACACACGATGCAATTATTATCACGCAGATGTTATAATAAACATTTAAAATAAAATTCATTTCGACCAAATTAAATGAGTTTTACCCAAAGCTTTTTACCCATTATTTACAATTTGCGAAAATACGTAAGAAAAAAGTGTTATGCATATCTCCTCCAATAATGTGATGTAATGTATCTTTTAATACGCACTTCTAATGAAGAAAAAGTCTTCTTAAGCCATAAAGATCTTATATGGCTCGAACATAAAAATCATATCGTAGATCTTAATTCCACCCCGGCGGCGCGTGTTTCTTAGGGGGTGATTTGAAAACACCTTAAGTGTGATCCTAGTGAACTTGGCTGCCTTTAGTGGAAGCTAATTTCATTTTCTCTTTCGGCAAAATACACGAGGAAAATTATTGGCTGCGGTGGAAATGAAAATACACAAAAAGATTCAATTTTAAAAGCGTTCTCTAAAAGATCTCATTTTAATGGAAATTCATATGTAGGTATTTCTGTATAAATTTATTTTATTTTATTAAATAAAATTTGCATTTATTTAAAGTAAACAAATCCTTGCAAGTTTAAAAACCTATTCAATTACATATTAAAATTTCAGACAAAATTGAAGAAGTTTTAAAATACGATATGTTTTCTTAAAAACTTCAAGTCTATTTAAATTCTTCGTATTTTTGTTTTATTAATGTTCTGTATATTTGGTTCAAAATTTTTGCCTCTTTAAAATTAATAATATTCTATTTTGTACTAATAATCTTATTTATTTTTATATTTGTAAAAATAATAACAATTATTATTATTTTGTTAAATCGACCTTATTCAAATCACAAATCACCATTCAAATCAAGGTTATATTATAATCGACGTAAAGAGGAATATAAAGATTATTCAAGAAATATGATTTAAATTACTGAATGAAAACAAGCTTTGCTAATTTGTTATTCTAATAATGAGAGCAACCATCCATCATACATGATACATCTTGAGATCCGTTTCGATTTCACAACGTTAAATAAATTACTCTTTAATTCAAAAGAGTTTTGAAAGACTTCCGTTCGACAATTTGAGACATAAGATATTCCTGCTCTGATATAACGTTAGGGAACGTTTCAATTTATTTTCTGTAATCTTCCTAAATTATTAATTCCTCCGAATAACACATATAAAAAATATTTTCCTATAAAGATCATTCGTGGCGTTTCAAAAGTATTGAAGTTCAACATGCCTGTGAGAAACGACGGAAGATTAAAATATATATATATATATAATTACATTCTGTGAGGTATAGTAAAACTTTTCTTGCCCTATTTTCAATTTCAATTTTTTTTTAATCATAAACATTACAGTACGTATATATCCAAAGCGCTAGGTAGAATACAAAAACAACAAAAAAACAAATTTAAACAGAATATACAATTGTGAAATTTTTAAATTACAATATAAGCAATATACAAAAAAAAAAAACGAGATAATTTAAAAAATTAAGACCAGTGAAGTAATTAGAAACAATAAGAAGAACAACACATTATTTAAGAGATTGGTGTTTTTTGAGGGTAGCCTCACTATCGTGAAAAATGCCCACATCCGACGAGATGCGGTTTAATAGAATTAATGCCCTACCCACGGGCATTACCTTAGGTAGATTAGTTCTTCACAGTGGCAGGTGAAATAATCTATGTTGCCTTTGTCGCAGATAATTGTCGGGGACAAACAAAGTCAAGTCATTCAAAATATCAGAGTTATGTATTCGACCACGAATCAGTTGGAAAAATGAACACCCAGGTGGATAGTTCGTCTAATTTTCAATGATTGGTAGTCCAGCATACCCAGCGTCGCTAAAATCCTATATTCTTTTATAAAAATCCTGAATGATTTAATACATTTTCAAAAAAGTAATAAATGAGTTCATACATAAACAGATATTTTTTATTACCATAAACGATATAACACGATTATAATACACGATACATGTTTCCATAAATCTTTTATTTTAAATAAAATATTTAAGATTTTAATTATTATAGCATCAGTTTTTTTTCTAAAACTACTGATGTAATAAAATGTCCAGTGCGATACATAATTGAGTATACATTGAGGAAATATTTATCAAGGAGAGCGCTTATGGTTAGCGCTTGACGTATATCCCCGAGCCCCGAGAGAAGAAACTATCTATGTACGTAATAAAGTGCGGGTAAATCATTGCGTACGGGAGTGTAGTGTAAGAATTATGTACAACTGTGTACACACACGTTCATATTGTAGTACCGAGCGTGCTGTGCCTCTGGTAAGTTGCCCCAAACAAAGTTGAGAGGTAGGACACTGGAGCGGGCGACTGGGCTTACTTCTTCCAGGACCCTCACAAACTTTTCCCTCAGAGACAGCTTATAAAAATTCAAGCTATGCTTATAATATTTTGAGTGGTTACCTCCTCCGTCATTTCGCGAAAGGGTAATTCGAAGTAAACATACAAAACGGTAAAATATATATTTTTAAATCTTAGTTGTAACAATTAAAAAATTTTTTTTTTTCAAAACTTGACAATTTTTAAATGCATCAAGACAGATAAATCTGTCGATGCCAGCGAGAAAAGAAGTCGAAAATAAGACAAAAGTGGAAGTAATTAAAAAAACATTGTTTTATTTAATTATTATTTCAATTGATACCCATCACAATTCAGTAAAATCGTATGATTATATTTTAAATTTTAAAATATGAAATAATAAAATTTTCATTTAAAAAAACTTTTTCTTTAATAAAATAAAAACTTTAAAAATATAAAGGTATATAATTTGTTCTAAAATATTTTTAAAATTAAATTTATTTTATGATTTAGTTTATTTTTATAAGCTCAGAAAAATAAACGATAGTTTTATTTTAAATAATAAATGATTAGGATACAAAATAAAAACAATTAAAAAAAACATTTAAAACCACTTAAATCAAAATTAAAACATATATTTTTTAAACTTACCTTATTCTCTATGACAGCAACTTATTTTATATTTAATTTGAATAATATTTTAAATATACCACCAACTTTTTAAAACTTGTTGAAAATAATGTGTAATATTAAATAGTATTTTTTTTACAACTTTAAAACACCGAGTCAATGCGCAAACTTAACTTCTAAACACACTTCAACAGTACGGGCCACCGATATCTCACTAGCGCTCGCTTCCAGTTTGAACCGAGCGGGCGAGGGAGAGCGGCGCGCGGCCGCCGCGTAGCGAGCTCGGCATGGGCAGGGTCGGGCACGGCGCGGGTGGGATCGAGGCGACGTCGACGGCGACTGATGCGACTCGGCCCAGCGCCCGCCCCCGCGCGCGGCGCACGCGCACCAGCCCGCGCGCCACCCCGGCCGAGAGTAAACAACATTGTTTTATCTTGCCCGCTTCCTGCTGCCACAGCGGCAGAACTTGCCCAACTAACGAAAGTCCCCGAAACTGTTTTTTGTGTGGTTCTCCTCGTTTTTTTTTTATATAATTATTAACTTTCCAACACACACGCTGGACCGAATGAACTTTAATGCAATTTAGACCAATTTGATAACAATGAATGTAAGCGAAACATGGAACAAGGAAAAGAAGGATGAAAGTAAAATAAATGCAGTAGAGATTAGTTGTATGATAGAAAACGTTGTATGATAGAATACCGAACGATGAAATAAGAAAGAAATGTAAGACAGATGACTGCATCATGAATAAAATTAAGAAAGGATCCCTGAGATGGTTCGGACATATGGAACGAATGGATGAGAGTAGAATGGTTAAAAAGTTGTACACAAGCAGTGTGAGTGGGAAAAGAAGCCGAGGACGACCGAGGAAAACATGGCATGACGAAATTAACCAATTACTAAAAGGCGGCCAAATTCTAAGTCGGAATAATCGACGTGCGTGCATGGTGCGATGTATGAATGTGGAGGAAGCCCGAGAGGTGTGCCAGGACAGGCCAGTGTGGCGATCCATCCTCTCTGCCTACCCCTCCGGGGAAATGGCGTGATGGTTAGTTAGTTAGTTAGTTAGAGATTAGTTAATTTAGTTATGTAAAAATCATACAACAACAACAACAACAAACCATCACGCCGTTTCCTCGCAGGAGTAGGCAGAGATAATAGACATACCTCTCTAGCTTCCTCCACATTCATACATCAAGTCAAACACGCACGTCGATTCTTCCGGCTTCTGACATGACCAACCTTTAATATTTTATTTTATTTGGTCATGCAATGTTTTCCTCGGTCTCCCCCGACTCCTTACTCCACTTACATCGTAACGTTTACTTTTTTAACCATTCATTCTTCACACATGCGCTCCATATGTCCGAACAACGCAAACATTTTTAAAATTAAAAAAATATGTATTAATGTAAAAATCATAAATAATTAAAATGTACTATTATAAGTAACAAAATTAATAATGAAGAGATAGTATGAATAGAAACGGAAAGAGTTTACAAATAACAGAATAAAATATTATGATTTATTGCAGCCCCAATGGTGTTCTTGAACTGACCCTTATGTCTGTAAGCGAATCATGGAATTGGTAAAAGAAGGTAGAAAGTAGAATAAATGCATTAGAAATGAGATCTCTTGTCGTTAAAATGAAAGGAGCATTAAGATGGTTTGGACACATGGAATGAAAGAATGGTAAACAAATATATTGAATGTCGGCCACGTGAGCAGCAGAAGAAAACGACGTGCGCTTCAAGTTCATGAAGCGAGAAAAGTATGTCACGAAAGAAAAGTGTGGCAGTTTATTCTTTCTGCCTACCCCTTCAGAGAGACGGCGTGATGGTTAGTTAGTTTTTTTTAAATTAACAATACATACTTTTTGCAAAAAACTTTAAAAAATATATAAGGGTGGAGGAAGTAAAAACTCAGGACAAAGTAGAGTGGCTACCTTGAAGACCGAAGACCTTGCGTCATAGTTTTTCATCAGCCTGAATCCGTCCACTCCTGGACGAAGGTATCGTTCATCTGCTTCCATGTATTTCGATCCTGGGCAGCACGCATCCGTATCGTCTATTTTATGTCGTCCATTGATCGATGTCGGGGACGTCCTGGGTTTCGGATCACAATTCTAGGACACCACCAAAGCATCTAGCTATCATAGCTGCGAGCGACATGGCCTGCCTAGCGCCATTTTAGTACTTCCACATTTCCGATGATGTCCGACACTCCTGTTCTAGCTCCAAAAGTGATGTTTATCACCCTGTTCGCTATACTGATTATCAATATTGCTCTTTCCATACCTCTTTAGACAATTCTCCATTTATTGGCGAGTCAATGTTATAGTATCAAACCCTTTAGATAACATTGGTAGGACGCCTATGTGCTTATGACGTGCTTATGCACTAACAAAAAAAATGTTTTTTTTCACTTTTTCTTTTTTATATACTTTGTATATACAACACTTATGTACCTATATTAGTTTTGGGAATCATGATCATCTGTCAGATCATGTAAATAATTTTATAATATTTTTAAAATGTTTCTTTATAATATGTATATAGTATTGTATATGAAGAAGGACTGGTTGTCCGAAACATGTCTATGTAATTTTTTTTTTAATGTAAGTGTTGTATATATAAAGTATATATAAAAAAAAGTGAAATAAAGCATCGTAACAACACAAAGTATGGCGTATATAGAAGAAAAATATATTTGATGTAAATTTAATAAAATATTGTAAAAAGTTTGTAAAAAGTCTAAGGCAAAGCATGCCCTCCACATATCATATTGTATATATCATCAATTTAAAAAAAACTTAGGACTGAAATATTTCTAATCTAGACTGATCTTATTTTAGATGTTGCTTCCTTTAGACAGATTGTCGTATCCTTGCTTGAAGAGGTCTTCCATGGATAAGTCTTAATACGGTTGATCCCTATACCGTATATTGCTTAGGAGACTTAGCAATAGTTACACTACGGCTGATATAGCTCTTAGATGCATCAAAGCAAAAAGCTTTCCCCTTCATTTTAAAAACAATGTAGAAATATATATCCTTAGAGGTGGATTTTGTCAACAGAGTATAATTCATATTTCTTTGGATCTAAAGGTTAAGCATATCTCTAAGTAACGGTCATAGATTATACGAGACATGGTTATATCCTTACCAATTTTTCACTTATCTAGACAAGTTTCGAAGGTGTAATATTTGATATATCGTGGGATGAATTAATAAATCTTCACTTATTTCTCACAACGATGAAGGTTTTATACATTCTAAAAAGTGTGAATAATAATATAATCAATAGTAGAAAAGTATTTAGTGTTTTAATCAAGTTTAAATCAATTAAAACTAATCCATTACCATCATTTCACGTATAAAGTGTATAAATTGATGATTAACAATGTATGGTTTTCGGTAATTATTAATACTTAAATATTTTTTGGTTTGGTACAAAGGCAATAAATGTAATCATGAGAACTAGATTTGAAATTATTTATTGTTTCTTGATCAATACTGTAAGCCTCCATATTAAATAATGTTAATGTGAATGAGAACATCTTATTTCTAGATATTTTATTATATTTAATGGGATTTTATAATGCCCCTGAAAGGAGAAATATATCATCCTGATAAATTCCTCCTATAAAACAAATGTTTTCATTCAAAATAATTATATTTAATTAATATTAATGATTACTTTAATAATATATGAAAACCTGCTTTTTCATGCCTTGCTTGATTCATAGTTTTATATAATTGCTAAAATTACTAGGAATAAAATTTCATTATATTTCATAAACATCTGAAATTTCATTTATTTACGAGTTGTATTTTTATAATTAATTATGTGAAGAAATTAAGATTCTTATTAATTTAATCTCAATTAATACCCGTGTATTGGACTCTTAATTACACTCTTTAATTTTATTATATATTTTTAAATTAATGTAAATTTTTTTGGGCAACAAATAAATCTTAAAAATGCCTTGATCGTAAATATCAGGCGAATTTCTTTAAGACAGCGTATTTATATAAATTTAATATCAAGATTTAAACACGTAAATTGATAAAAATAATGTATTTCGAAATTGAAGTTGATTTCATGAAATTCTTTTAAGTAAAGTTATTGCTTGGAAATACAATTAACGTTTAACCTTAACTCCTCTCACAAATATGATTAGATTGATTGACTATTGTTTCAATGAACAATAAATTTACAAAAATATTTTTTGTGATATTTGTAAGATCTTGATAGTCTGTATTAACGTGATAAGAAAATGCTTTAAATGTCTACAATATCAAATATTTCTTTCCCGCCCATTCTTAGAGAACTAATTTCTCTGAAATGTATCTTACTTTCATCCTTCTTCTACCAGCTCATATGTAATAATAAAAGTCGAATTAAGATTTTCATATTTTGATTTCAGGCAAAGATAGATAAATGTATATTTCATGAAATATCAATTATAAGATTTTAATTCAAAAAACTACTTTGTTTTTTGCATGAAATAACTGCTTTTGGTATTATTACAACACTTTACACATTCACAAACATGTTATGACCCAACCTTATTCAATTTACAAAATTAAAAAACGTATATTTGATCGCTTATACATATAACGTGTTAAGGGTTCGATTATATTTATACTAACTAACTAACTAACTAACCATCACGCCGTCTCCCCGAAAGGATTGGCAGAAAGAATGAACTGTCACACTTTTACTGATACGGCACTTCATCCTTCTCTTTTCGCCCCGCGGGAGACGCGGTGTGATGGGTTGCGAACCTCATCGCCACCAATAGGCATCTCCCGCACATACTTCGATCGTCTAACACCCACAAAATAAATCTAAAACAAATAATATAAAATATAATGATATAAAATAAAATAACAAAATAAAAATAATTTAACACAAAATGTTCTTTTTAGATGGTGCACATATCGCACGTTGAAAACAAAAGTGACACTATACAAAAATCTCAATTTTTCAGAACGGTCATTTAAAGTTTGTGAGGTCAATAACTTGACCGTGAGTAGAAATGTATCTAATTTTGTTGTTTTATATATTAGTTTAGATATTATTCCATCAGAATCTAGTTGATTTTAATTAAGTTAATAAGCAGGCAAAACTTTAAAAGACCGCACTGAAAAATTGAGATTTTTGTATAGTGTCACTTTTGTTTTCAACGTACGATATTGTCTTTTTATTTTATGTTCCACGTATCCACCGTTTTTTTATTTAGCACATAATGTAATAACACATAAATTTCTAATTCTATTTTGAAAATTTGGTTTGGTTCATGTGGTGCTCATGTAAATTTGGCGATATTTCGTGTATAAGTGAATTATTTTGGTTAATTTAATTGTTCCCGCACTTTATAATAGTCAATTGTGACACGTAATACGTGTGTACTGTTTTGCTGTTAAAATTATATAAGTTTTTTCGTTTTTATAAAGAATTTTGACAGGTGTTAAAATAAATTTTTCATTTGTTCCAATGACAATTTGAATAATTTCTTCAATATTATTTTTAAGTTCTTGCTGGTTAAGTGCTTAATTACAGATAATTTAAATAAACGGTGGATACGTGTAACATAAATTAAATAAACAAAAAAATCCGGATCTTCCATGTCAACATGTGCAAAATCGAAAAAAAACATTATGTGTTATATTTATACGATCAAAATTTTTTAAACTAAAGGCGACTGTGAAAAATGATATTTTTTTTTTATAAATCAAAATACTGTTTCTTCCACATGTTTTACAATCGGGAAAAAAACAATGTTTTAACCCTTTACAGGGCCAGAATTTTTTATTTGGTATTTTATCTTTAACGATAATTAAATTAAACTAATTTTAGATCAGTTTGTATAGCTAGAAAAAAAGAGCACCCGAATGAAAGTGTAACGTATACTGATCATGGTCATGGTTATCACACGTAATGTAATAAGCACATAGATTTTGATAAAATTATTTGCAACTTACATATATTTTTGTTTCATTACAATGGATTGGTTTTCAGCAATGTCTATTTAAATATTTGCTGGTTCTTGAGATGCCACTTCGCCCATTTTGTGTGGTAGTTTCCCGTTGCTTTCTACAAATTTGTGTACAACATGGTTTATTAGAAGCCTATTATAGTATACAATATTGTAGCTATTAATTTTTATGACATGTCATAGGTAGCGAGTCCATCCCTATTTTTATTCTAGCAGACCAAAAACAGTGTGATTTTTTTTTCACATTGTCATCGCCGGAAATCAAACCCGAGATCTTCGATGTGACAGCAACAGCAGTTGCCACTTCGCCATGAAGATTAATTCATAAAAAAATCATCGTTAATAAAATCAGTTAAGTTTTCAAATAATTTAAAATTTCAGAAATTAAAAAAACAGTAAAAATAATGAAAATGTTATAAACAACCAAATATATATTTTTTTAATAGTAAACCCGATTGTTAAATAGTTTTACTTACATTTTATTTATATAATAAATTATATATGTAGAAGTAACAAATTTTCTTGCTTCTATTTATATATTATAATATATTATTTAAATTAAATTCAAGTAAAACCTTTGACAATCGTGTTTACTATTATAAATTATTAATGGAGTTTTCCAAAACTAAGACCTCAACCATCAATAAATTAAATATAAATTCAATTCACATGTTCGAAATCTTCCCATTATCCCTACTCCTTCCTTAATCCTAAAAATACTCCGTCAACAGTTATATATAACTCCTTCCCTTTGAGTACATATGTGATTATCCTGTTTGATTGTATTATTAAAATTGTACATCAAAAAAGGTTTGGTCACAAACGAAACATGTCTTTTAAAAGTGTAATAAAGTGTATTTTTACTACTTCCGCTTTTGTCTTTCTGTCAGACTGGTCATTCTGTCGATGCCATTGAGCCTAGCGAAACCGGTCGCTGTCGAAGTAAAGACAAATGTGAAAGTAATTTAATACACCGTTTTATTTAATTATTAATTAAAAATAACTTCCATTGTTTTGGCCGAAAATCTTTGATTGTTTAGGCCGAAACTATATGATTATGTTAAAATTTAAAACTTTGTTACATATCACAATTTCATTTTATTTGCTGAGTGTCGCGACAGCTGTTTCGCCAACCGATGTTGGAATCATCAGGTGTTACAATAAACTACTTTATAAACTAGTTTATTGTAACACCTTAATGATTCCAACATTGGTTGGCGAAACAGCTGTCGCGACACTCAATAAATAAAAAGAAATTGTAATATATTACAGTGTTTTAAATTTTAAGTCAAATAAACTTCCATTAAAAAAATACAGTTAAATAATTTAATCAAATGATTTTACTGAAATCTCTTGATGGAAGTTCATTTTAAATAATAATTAAATAAAATAATTTTGTTTAACTACTTCCACTTTTGACTTTATTTAGACAGCGACCGGTTTCGCCAGTGATGCCATTGATGCCAGCGATCCTGGCGAAACCGGTCGCTGTCTAAATAAAGACAAAAGTGGAAGTAGTTAAAAAACATCGTTTTATTTAATTATTAGTTAAATAATTGAACTATCGTCACAAAGCCTCTTAAAAATATGTAGTGTAGTATGTCAGGATACATATATTTATTCAAATATGAATCCACAGCATAAAGTGAAGGTGTATTCAGATGAAACTTTGTTTAATTTAATAATTATTTACAATGATAGGTACAGGCAATAAAAAGTCATATTTAAATATACGTACAATATTTTAGATTATTCCAGGGAGCCTGTTTGCAACTCCAGAATCTGGAAATATATAATATATGAAGCGGCGTTTGTTTCCTACTGATACGCCCCGCAAACTTCGACAATTATCGCAGGTTAAGCAACCAAAAAGTTGCTTCAAGTCACGTCACGTGAGTGGAATAATAATTAACTAATGGAGATATACACACCTGAACAGGCGGGTAATCTCCTTTGAGATAGATCAGATAATTAGGGTAATCGTTCATCTTCGTGTGAGAGTCTTATCTCTTAGTCCGCGGCTCGTGTTTGCTCGTGTTAGGATGTCACTTTTACGAATAAAAGAGGACGGGAACCTATTCCGGCTCAGCTTCCATTTTAAAATTTTCTAGAATGAACACACGTGAAGCACTCGTGAAGTAGTGACAAGAATTTGTAAAACTACCTAAATAGTTATTAATGAATGAATGCAAAAATGAATTAACTAACCATCACACCGTCTTAACAAAGAGGTAGACGGAATCGAATAGACTACCACACTCTTATTTCCTGACATACTTATCTCGTTTCTTTAATATTCACATATTGTGTCAAGAAGGCACATCGATTTCTCCGACTCCTCACGCAGTCAACTTAAATATTTAATTAATTTGATAGTGCCCGTTTTCCTCAATCTTCCTTTATTTCTTATTCCGTTCACCTCGTTTACATAAACTTTTAAAGATAATAGAATGATTTTATTCATAAGGGTTAATTGTATCTCAATAGAACCTAGGATCTAAATTGTTTTTTAGAAACAGAATATGGTGGTCGAGGCGCTTACAGAACTAATGACCTGTCATTGGTTGGGTTTAGCAATCGCTTTATGTTAACAACATTCCCCATTCCGCACTTCTTACGACCACCACGTCGGACAATTTTTTGGAAGATGTTTATATGCCACCATGGTGAAAAACACTTCACATTTTTTAGTTCAATCTACACTAGCGCCCTCCATTAATATTAGGTGCCATCCATTACATTAATTTAAATTTGAAATAATAATTAAATAAAACGATGTTTTTAACTACGTCCACTTTTGTCTTTTTTTTTACAGCAACCGGTTTCGCCAGGCTTGCTGGTATTGACAAACTGGTGCTACTTTTTTCACCAACAAAATTTTTCTTTTAATATTTTGTTCAAAACACTATATTCGCACTATATTCACTTCTTATATTTGCATTTATACACTCGTCTAATAGATCTTACTTCTACTTTATTTATTAGTTAATGTTTTGCCACTTCCATTTAAGGGTCTGTACAAGAACACAAATGTGAATTGGCATCTTTGCTTTTTTGGATGACTAAATGTGAATTTCATTAACAATTAATACCGCATTTCTTTTCTCTCCTGATACAGAGTGAACTATTCCGAATTTTATCATTCTTGAAGTTTTCTGCTTTTATATTTAATTAGGACGTAGATAAGCCCGAAAAACTATGATATTTCGAAATTTTAATTTTAAAATTGTGTTATGTATGATTGTTTATTACTAACTAGCTGACCCGACGAACTTCGTACCGCCTCAGAATCAATAAATGTTGTGTTAACTTATTAGCTAAATTTAATTCACCTTTTTATTGAATTACAATTAATACTTAAAATTAATTAAGTTCATGAAATGTGCAAATGTCAAAATTAAAAATATTAATTACAAAGGAATATAATTCACGTGGAAGCCTGCATTCATACTTAAAATGAATTATAAATTGTTAATTAAAAACTTTGTTTTATGTATCACAATTGTGTTTTTTATTTTTTCGCGACAATATATTCAACCAAAGTGGAATCTACCAGATTAATTGTGAGGATTGTGATGCCGTGTATATTGGAAAGACGGGTCGATCATTTTGAAGAGGTTATATGAACACAACATTTAATACAAAAACAGAATCATTGTGTGAATTTTGACCATCATTTCAATTCCAAAAACACTTTTTTTTTGCATATAGCAAACAATTTAAAAAAAATTTGATAAATTAGAAAATTTTGAAATTTTTAAAGCAAAGGCACGTGAATTGAATGTTATAAATAACCAAATTCCAGCTTATTCCCCCTTAGTATATATGTAGTACATTAAAAACTTTTCCTTTATACAATCTACCAAAAAAATATTAATACTACCTTCCATTTTTGTCCCTTTCTTACTAATGTAATCTGCTTCCTTATAATGTTTATCGTCTTTAATATATTAGGATTCATCGTTTTTGACTCTATATTATGTATGATTGTTCCTTCTTATTACTGTTTGAATTATTACTCTCTAGCTTCCTCCACATTCATACATCGAGTCATACACGCACGTCGATTCTTCCGGCTTCTGACATGACCAACCTTTAATATTTGATTAATTTGGACATGCCATGTTTTTCTCGGTCTACCTCGACTCCTTACTCCATTTACATCGTTAACGTATACTTTTTTAACCATTCTTTCTTCACCCATGCGCTCCATATGTCCGAACCAACGCAACGAACCATTCATAATTTTGTTCATAATACCTTCTTTCGCTCTACATTCCTTCCTAATATCAGCATTTGAGATTCTGTCATACATCGTTCTACCACACATACGTCTTAGGGACCTCATCTCTACCGCATTTATTCTGCTCTCATCTTTGTTCTGTCAGTTCCATGCTTCGCTTCCATACATAGGAGTTGGGACCAGAATCTCCATTGTGAACGGCCATTTTCGCTTTCATTGATAAATTCTTGTTTCCAATAACTACTTTTAAAGCTCCATTCACTTTGTTACCCGCACCAACCCTTTTTTCAACATCACTGTCCGTTCGGCCATCCGCTGTGAACATGCTACCTAAATACACAAATTCCCTCACCTGTTCCAAGTTCTCTTCATTTACACTTATATTACAAACTGTCATTTGCTCTTCCCTTTCAAAAACTAACACCTTTGACTTTCCGACATTCATCAAAACACGTTAAAACAATTAAATAGCAGACAACATAATTTTGAATAAGTGTGATCCATCAATGAACTCCGTTTTCATCATTAGCATCATCATATTCATCATCTGAAGAGTTTGATGATTCAGTGTCCCTATCAATTGAAAAAAGAAATTCCTCGTCTTCATCTAGCCAAATATTTCGTTTATTAAGTACTCGCGGCTGAATTTCCTATGGTAACAATTCTCTGGACCGAATGTACACAGATACACCTATAAAATCAATACAAAATATACAATACGTATTTTTATTATTATTCACTAATCATAAATCGGTTATTTAATCTCCACGGAACACTCATCTGTCATCTTTTTCGAATGGTATTAATGGCGCAAATATTCTCTGCTCTCCTTCACAAAAGGGGTTTAACTTTTAGAATAGTCTCTCTTATACTGATTTTTATAACTTTGGGCATTGTTAATCTAAAATTAATAAAGAAAACCAAAAATCCCGGCGACGATTAAAAAATAACCTCAACTCAAATCTTTCACATTGAGTATTGACATCTGGCATCAACAATACACCACCTACGGGCGATACCGAAACTAAAAAAAACGCCATTTTGATTTTATACGTCGTTTATTAAGTCAAATTTAGTCAAACGTACGACAAATATAATTAATTTTAAATCATTTAAGTGATTTTTTCAAATGTTTTAATAATTATTCTGTTATCCGGAACGGAGACAAATCCAGCAAATATAAGATCTTCAAAATTGGTCCAGCCGTTCTCGAGTTATAAATGGTGTAACTAACACGATTTTTGACTTTGTTTTATATATATAGATAGATATCTGTTTTTCCCCTATCGATATTATATTTACTTATAACATTGTCTGCAATTTCTGAGACTTGTGAGTTTTGTTCTTCCGTATTATTTTGAAGAATCATTAGTTGTTTGTAACACAATATGCCAACATAAAAATAAATTCTACAATACGTATAATAACAGAGTTTCAAATTTACACATTTATTAACAACGATGTTAATATAATATAGAGTCGAGGAAGACCGAGACGACTAGATTTACATTATTTTAAAAGTTAGCAGTATGGTAGTTAGTGTCTCGGCCAAAACAAAGGACTATTATATTTTATCATAGGATATTCCAAAATACCCCTTATTATTTTTCATAACAGATTTTTGCGAGCTTTTATAACCTTCGTATAATTTTTTAAAGATTGTTCAACTTTAACCTTTAAGAGAAGTAATTTAAATGCAATAGTTAAACAAATAAAACAAAGCGTTAGTTTTTTTGTGTAAAATACTTGTTTTATTTAATCAAGAATAATGTTGAAAATTAAATCATTGACTAGCAATAGAAGAACTTCAAAGAAAGCAGGGAAATAAATATAACAAAGGTTACACAGTATTATAAACACGCCGTTTGAATATTTATACATAGAAATGTGAAAGGGTTGAATACAACATTGTATTTTAATTTTTTTTTAATTTAAGAAAGACCTTTTAAATACAGATGGATGTGAAGAATATAACAATTCCCTCTAGACGTCATTAGATGAATTGGTTGAAACCTATCACAGCGTTTTTACTTCTCTTCTCGACAAACATGCTCCTCATTGGACAGAAACACTCCGGGTGCGAGTGTCTAATGAATGGTTTGACGATGAATGTCGGATAAATAGGAGAGTAATGCGCGTAGGCTTGAACTTATCTATAGAAACACAGGCCTAAGCTCTTCAAGAGAAGCCTGGGTGATATCGCAGAATTCTTCTAGAGACGTGATCAAGAAGAAAAAATCTAAACTAACTAACTAACCATCACGCCGTCTCCCCGAAGGGGTAGGCAAAAAGAATGGACTGCCACACTTTTCTTTCCTGATATATTTCTCTCGCTTCCTCAACATTCATACATCGTGTCATGCACGCGCGTCGATTTCTCTGACTCCTCACATAGCCGATATTCAATATTTGATTTATTTGGTCGTGCCACATTCTTCTCGGTCTTCTTCTATTTATGGTTCCATTTACATCGTTTACATATAATTTTTTTACCATTCTTTATTCATTCATTCTTTCCATATGTCCAAACAATCTAAATGATCCTTTCATTATTTTGTTCATAACACCATCATTCGCACCGCATTTACTTCTTAAATTTCCATTCGACACTCTATCATACACAGAGTATCCACACATTCGAAAAAAAAGAAAAAAATACAGAACAAATCTGAGTACTGGAAATCCAAATTTGAGTCGAAAAAGAGAATTCCCCGACATCTATGTAATTCTATTAAATCAGTTCCCGAAAAATCACGAAAAAAATGACTATACCAAGTTTTTTCCTCAGGACTTTGCCCAATTCTTTGAAGATGAAATTGCTGTGATTCGTGCAACGACTTCATATACAACACTACCAACTTTCACGACATATGAAGTAAAAAATATATCTAGATTTAATATCACAACACCTCAAGAAGTGATTAAATTTATACTATTATAAATGCAACTTATAAGCAGTGTTCACTTAATTCAATCCTGACATGGCTTCTCAAGAGATGCTGTCACTTTGTTGCTCCATTGGTAGTCAAATTTTAAAACAAATCTCTATTAATAGGACAAGTTCCCATATTTTTCAAGAAAGCTATTGTTTTTTCCCTAATAAATAAACCTCAGCTAGATTCCGAATAACTTAGTAACTTCCGGCCCGTCCCAAATATACCGTTCATCTCTAAAATTCTTGAAAAAAATGTAGCCTCCCAAATTTCAACTCACCTTTCGACGAATAATATTTTGTTTAAATTAAAATCCGCCTACAGAAGTTTTAACTCAAAGGAGACGGGGTTGCTAAGCGTCATGTCGGATTTAGTACTAGCAAACGAGTCGGGCAAGTTAGCACTGCTTTCCCTTCTGGACATGAGCGCTGCGTTTGACACATTTAATCACTTATATTTTATTAAACGATTAGCAATCACATATGGTTTTAGAGGCAATTCCACAGACTAGCTAAACTCATATATGTTGAATCGTTCACGAACTGTGCAGCTAGCAGGTAAAACAATCCTCATTTATTAATATCAAATCTGGCGTGCCGCAAGGCTCTGTATTAGGACCCCTTTTATTTATCATGTTTACGAATGACGTCGCCAAAATAAAATAATCCTTTGGCCTCCTCTCACAATTCTCTGCTGATCTCTGCAATTCACTCGTCCCTGTCTTGTCTCTTCCGCAACCAGGTCGTTCTAACTATTCGGGCAATGTTATCAATCCATCTTTTAGGTGGCCTCCCGACACTCCTTTCCTTTCCTTTTCTCTAACCTTTTGTATTACGAGTGAAATCACTTGATAATGATTTGAGTGTTCCAAAAAATAAAAACATGGCTTTTAAAATGATTGCGTTTTTTATTTACTAATAATTATTGAATCCCTTCATTTATGTGATAAAGTATCATGAATGATCTGGATAAAAGTAGCATGTATCAAAAACGTCAAAAATGAGCTTTTGATCCCAATTGGTGATAAATATAAAGGCCAGTAATATGGCAAAGTTGCAGTGATTAAATAATTTTGTGTGGTTCGAACGTCATCTTAAATATGCCACCTGTGATAAATGACATATGTAACAATACAGTTTTGTTTTTAATTTACCTTATTTTTATGTATGTTTAAACCAATTAATACCTTTGTTAAAAACAGTTTTCAATATATTCAAGATTTAATAAATAAATATTCATAAAAAAGTTGAATAAAATATCATTACAGTAACATTACAAATTACCGTTTGAATTTGGTATGGTGGGCCATCGGTTCAACGAAAATCTTTCATGATAAATCTCTCTTTATTGTGCATTTGTGAAAAAACGAGACACGTAATAAAACGGTACATTTTATTCCAGCTTGTTGAATCAAATCTCTGAACATTTCGGTAGATCAATCCATAAAAAAAATTCAAAAGGATCCCGACGATTTAACTACGGAAAGCGTCTCTTCCTGTCTTTCACGTTTTCATATTAACGATGCAGGGGTCCCTCGGGTGAAAGCCATGCGAAAAATAAAAAAATGGTCGGAAATGGTTCCGAAAAGGATTCAAATGCCCCGGCCCTCTCGGGCGGACCGGATGTTGGCGGACGCCTCATTTTCGCAAGTAGCGAAAATTGGACGGGACGCTGCGCCATTGATACGGGACCGGAAATTAGACGTCAAGGTGGAAAAATGCGCTTAAATCAATCCGTGGATCAATAGCCCATTCCTTCTCCGAAGGAAGATGCTTATTTGAATTACTTAATTAAACTGTCTTCCGAAACTTTCTTCACGCGTTGATTGAGGACATCGATAAGGCCCTCCCTCCGTTATTGTGATTTCTGGAGTGCGGACTGCAATTTTTTCGAATTCTTTCATTAATCTCTATTACAAATTATTACAATTGGATGAATGAATACTGATTATTAAAAAGTTATTTCAAATTTTAGAACTGAAATTACTATTTTCTTAATATTACTAGACCACACCAATACCTAACATTCTAGTAAGAAAAAAACCCCACTAATTAACTAACTAACTAACTAACCATCACGCCGTCTCCCCGAAGGGGTAGGCAGAAAGAATGGACTGCCACACATTTCTTTCCTGACATATTTATCTCGCTTCCTCAACATTCATACATCGTGCCATGCACGCGCGTCGATTTCTCTGACTCCTCACATGGCCGACATTCAATATTTGATTTATTTGAATTTATTATAATTTATTTGATTTCAAAACACTAATTATCTCATTAAAAAAATACAAACCAACAAACAACATTGCACTTTAAAACTTAGATAGGAACTTGTGTTAGGAATGTACCCCCAAAATGTAAAATTGTTATAAATTTTCAACACAATTAATAATTTTTATAAATTTTAGCGAATTATTCTGTGAAAATCAAACAGTTTAAAGTCATTTGTAGTTAAGTATTATTTTTGTACGTTTTATGTTTGAATAATCGAATTCTTTTTCAATTACAAATCAAATTTAATATGAAATATTTATAAATAAATTGTATACGCGAACCTTAAAAAGAGTGAAAATGTATTTTTAATGTTATTTAAACTTTTATAATGTATTAAATCACTTTTTTCAATAGCAGAACAAACTGTGTTTTAATTCATTGAAATAGTCATTATTATAAAATCCCACGGGTCGTCTTAGGAAAATTGATTAAAATGTTAATCCGTTACATAGCGTGATAGCGAATACAGAGAACATACATTTAAAATATATCTCAAGTAGCAATTAATTTACATTTCACTTCTCGCTTCTGATAAAGATATATTTCTAAAGGCCAAAATTATCAATCATTATAAATTTTAGAAAATCCATTATTTTAAGAGAAGACCAGACACTATCAGAACCAAATATGGTTTAAGAGTAGCAGAAATGAGAACATTGCGAACTATTGTGGGGGGAACCCTTAGATATAGGACACCCAATGAAGAAATTCGCAGATCCTGCAAAATTGAAGACACTGTGAGATGAAGTAGGCAAAGTATACGTCTTTGGAGGGACCACATCGAGAGAATGGATCCAGTGAGAATAACTAAGATCGTGATGCACGAAACTCCAGAGGGCCGTCGACAACAAGGACGACCACCAAAGAGATGGAGAGAAGGTTGGTCGTCTTCATCACAGGAAGAAAGTTAATATCCTGAATGAGGGAAGAATTGTTATACAAGTAGTGTGAATGGAAAAAAAATTCTAAAAAGGCCAAAGAAGATATGGCATGACCAAATTAAACAATTACTTAAAGGCGGCCATGTTCGAAGTAGGAAAAATCGACGAGCGTGCATGTTACGATATGTGAACGTAGAAGAGGCGCGAGAGTAGTGTCATGATAGAATAATGTGGCGATCCATCCCCTCCGGAGAAATGGCTTGATAGTTAGTTAGTTATTTAATGTGTAGATAAAAAATAATTCTATGCGAAATATTAGATTCACATCAAAATTATGTTTTAGTCTGTATAATTACAATATGCAATCTTGTTTGAAAAGTTTCATTGTGTTATCGTACTAGACTAACAAATAGCATCAAGCGGGTTTCTTACTAATACAAAATACATACATCGGAACCGTTAGAGAATTGGTCCAGCATACGGATAACCCTCTCCGCTCGTACTCCTGTATTGACTATGTTGTTGATGTGAGAGTTATTCATCTGGATCATACTAGTATGTAACGCACGCTCTCCGATTAAACAAGTATCTGAATGAATCATATTATTTATTTAATATAGGTAAAACATATAATTTTTTTTATCTTAAATACAACAGTTTTACAGTGTTACTTGTTTCACCCTTTACATCGATTTGGCTTGCGCTGTAATGATATAATGAGTTTTTTCAACAAAATAATAATAATAATAATAATAATAATGGAGGGTATGACCGAGGGGACAAACTCTAGCGGACGCCCGCCCCGAGAGTACCTGGAGGACTTGTTGGTGGACGTGCGCTGCTCATCATTTGCAGATTTCAAAAGAGCCGCACAAGACAGGGAAGAATGGAAGAGAGGAATATAAGAAATATATTGTTTTATCTCCCCCGATGCAGAACCAAACTGCCAATGGTTATGCCGGTAGGTAGAGCATTATCTTCGCTCAATTGTATCACCTCGGAGTTTTGACATATTTTGTGATAGTTTGGCTCATCTGAGGGAAGTACTATCTTTATCATAATTGTATGGTATATTTATTTAATTAATTTGTCATGCATCTTATGTTTCTCGCTCTTTTTATTAATCTATTATGTATTACTTATTATTGTGTATCTCTAACTTGTATCTTGAGTGTATTGGAAAAAAATCTGTAATGCTTTAGATATGTTTAAAATAAATAAATGAAATAAATTTGCTGCAAACCAATCCTAGGATTGAAACCAGAGAGGATAAAATAAATATCGATCATCAATAAAAACATGCCATTTCATATTTTTTATTGCAAAACCGATTGCTGTCGAAATAAAGACAAAAGCGGATGTAGTCAAAACATTTTTTAAATTTAATTATTATTTAACGGAGAAGTAAATCTACTTTTGATTATCCACGAATTTTTCTTTCAACTTGTCTTTCAACGTAAGGGTGGATTAGATAAGGTTACACTAAGGTTAGCGATCCAGTTGACAACTGGAATTGTGGATAATTCTCGAGATCTGAATCCAAACATTAACACGCTCCATTTAAAACATTTATTTTTCAAAAATATTCTAGAGTTTATTCTTGCCTTCACTTTCCTTTGCAAACCGAATAAAATTCAACAAGTTAAAAGAGCCATATTTTGGACAACCGCATTATTAAAACTTCAAATCATTTTTTTATGTTCCCACTGCTTTTGCAATTCTTTAAAAATAACCCCACAAATACCGCTACATCTTCTATTTAGTTTATCAGATATGATTATGTAACATTCTATAAATAATTTTACCGTTAAATTTATAGATTACAGAATGATAAGAACCTTCTAAAATAAACATATTTGAGAACAGTCTAATAAATTGTTGTAAAATAACATCGTATTTGAAATTGCTCTCGAGTGATTGTTATTTGAAACACAAAATTAACCATGTGAATAATTGAACCAATACATTATTTTATATAAAAAGGATCTTTGAATTGTAGATTTATTTATCTATTCAAAAACTTATATAATTATATTTGTACCAATAATGGGTTCACCAATATCACTGTAAACTACATTCAGTATCGTATTCAGTATCGTACCGATCCCAATATTTTGATAGCACTACGTTCAAATCAACAGTACAAATCACACTTAGTACTTGCAGTTTTCCTACAACAAAGCGAAAGCGAATCAGCATTCCTAAACATGACCCGGACGGACCCATTCAACGTACTGTTCCAGGGGTGGCACGTTTGTTTTGTTACCTTAACCCACATATTATATTCATCAATGCATTCATAGCAGATTTTTCATGGATTTTTAAAATTACAAGATGACTCTCCGACAAATATTTAGTTGAAATAAAAATATATTATATATATACAAAGTTTCTATGTAGAAGTTCATTGTAAATAATGAAAATAAAGAAGAGTAATTAAAAAATCCGTTATATTATAGAATACATTCAGTTCAATTATATTCAGGTTAATGCTTCGAACGGTTCGGCAACTCGCTGCCATCTTTTGGTCGAGAACCTTATTATAAAAAATATATATTTTTTAAAATATATTTATCGTATAATTGCAGTTCGCCTTAACAATGCTTATAATATTAATGAAAACCTCCGTTTTATATCAGTTTAATTGGATTTTATGAGAGTGGCCTTGATTTGGTAAAGTATTATTCATTTAGCAAGGCGAACCATGCCACTGTGGCGAATACTTTCTCGCCCCTGTGTTTTTTTTAAACTGTTACTGGAGTAGTTTTTCGTTGCTTTCTCCAGGGATTTTCTGTAGGGGTTACCTTCCCTAGGTGGTGATACGTCATACGCCCTCTCCCTATGTGTTATGACCCCAATGGTAAATATTATTCTAAATAAATATCTTTATGATCTTTTTAATAATGAATTTTAACAAAGAAATTACAATTAATTGTATTATATTTTACAAACTTGATATTTTGACTTTTCAATGTTATTTGTAAAACATTCAACATATTAAGAGATATTAAGAATTTCCACGAATGGTCTCTGGAAAACAGGTTTCGGGTATCATCTCTAATCTTGGTCGACTATCCTTCTAGTCTAATACTGACGAGATTATTTGTCTGAAAGTTGCTTTTCGGGATGACGCAATCACTCGGACAACCTATTTGATTTGGCGTGTAAATTGATGGATTGTTACTGAATTAGTGACCGAACACATCTCCGGTAATTCAGTACAGAGCAAACATGCATGAAACTATGATGAATTACTTTGATTATTTAATCGTGTTACGAATATGTATGCAGAGAATCTGTTTACAACCGTTGATTGCTAGAGGTTGTAAGCGGTTGTGAATAATTGCAGAGTTCAGAAATGCATCTTTGTAAGAAGATTTGAATAGTTCACATTGAAAATATAAGTTATGCTTTCGTATAAAGCACATAATTTGTAGTATGGCATTACTCAATATATTATTAATACATTTTTAACATGTTTTTTTTATATAATTTGTAGACAACGCACACTTTATTAAAAACTAAAATTAAAAACCCAACATATTTCGGACAAAAAATATATTAAAAAAACATGTGTTGCATACAAAGTATATTAAAAAAAATTAACATCCGCAACACACAGTTATGGTGAATATAGAAGAAACAATTTTGGTATGTTTTAACACCACTTTATATTTTAACAACGAGTTTCGTCAGGATCACAAAAGACACAGTGTCTTTTGCAACCCTGGCAAAGCTCTGGCAGAGCGAAACCGGTTGGTTGTTAAAAAATAAAGTGGTTTAAAAACAAATAAAAAGTGTATTATTATTATGTTTCAAAATATAAGATAATATAATTTTTTTTAAAACATAGTCATGAAAAAAAAAAAATGTTAATTCTGTTTATTTAAAAACAAATTTTTGTTTCAATAATTGTAAATTTTATCTAATGGCTAATCATAAATTTCTGAACTCAATTCCACGCCGAATGATATATCTCAGTGAAGTATATTTACGAAATAAACGCCAACTTCACCTACACACATACATAATTGCGTACCCTCTTACGAAACGAAAAATATTGTGATGCTTTATCTTCTATTCTTCCGATGTTTGTAACATTATTTTCAAAAAATATTTTCTGTCTAGTATACATTGTAAAGTTTGCATTGTGTTCTATTTCCCGGAAGCCGTGCAGGAAAATAGCGATATCCGTACGATAGGCGCCATCGACCAAAGTTTAATCAAGGGGTAGAGAACCATTTTTTTATGTGAGTGTTTCTAGTGGTTTCTTTTGCACGGTTTTCTTTGGATTTCGCTCACGTTTCGATGGTAATGTAATATTGATCGAAAAATTAATAAATGATGCAGTGATATTCTTTGCACTTGTATACATTGGACTCTGGATTTTTAATCAGATTTTTTTTAATGGATACAGATGTTTATTAAATTTATTAAATGTTTTTTTTAAATAAATTGAATGAAAACTACTGTTTTCTAGAAGTTTGATTATATACATTTTATGGGAATGGCATTTTTTGCCTTGTTAAGGTGTCAGGTAAGGTCAAATGCGAAATCATATAATAGTTCCCATAAAATATAACAAAACTTATTCCTTTTGTATGTGTTTTTAACAATATATTATAATCATATAAAGTAAATAGCGTCAGAAATTAGATATCGAGTTTTTTTTTTCATAATTTATTTTCTGTATTAAAATACATACATTATTTTAATGTCAATATATATGCCTAATTAATTATTGATTATATCAATATAAATGAAAATCGTGTAAAAATGTAAAAAACATTTATTTTTATATACAGTTGTACTATATATATACGTAACACCTGATGATGCTAACATCAGTTGGCGAAACACCTGTCGCAACACTCTCAGTGAATAAAAAGAATTTAAGATATTATAACTCATATGAAACTTAAACTTCTATAAGGATCATTAAGATGGTTTAGACATATGGAAAGAATGAATGAAGAAAGAATGTTAAAAAAAAATATATGTTAATGATGTAAATGGAACCAGAAATAGAGGAAGACCGAGGAAAACGTGGCACGATCAAATAAATCAAATATTGAATGTCGGCCATGCGAGGAGTCAGAGAAATCGACGCGCGTGCATGACACGATGTTTGAATGTTGAAGAAGCGAGAGAAATATGTCAGGAAAGAAAAGTGTGGCAGTCCATTCTTTCTGCCCATCCCTTCGGGGAGACGGCGTGATGGTTAGTTAGTTAGTTAGTTAGAGATATTATAACAGTGTTATAAATTTTAACAGTAATAATGTTGAAGTATCATAGTGTTTCGGCCTAAACAATGGACTATTTAATTATTAATTAAATGAATGTTGATTTAAAAATTGTTCTTTCATTTATACAGTTTAAAATTTATTTTTTGTATCAAATGTTAATATTTTTAAATATATTCACTCCAGTTTTTTTCCTAACTTTCTGGTAAATATAAATGTCGTATTGTATGACATTATGGTAAATATATGTCGTAACACAAAAAGTAATTAAATATAATATAATAAATAATATAAAAATTGTGTTGTACAAAATAGTTATTAAATAAATTAATGATTTATCATAATGAACAGAAAAACCAGTAATAAAATGGCATTTTATAAACAAAATACAATATATAGCTTGACTATCGATTGACTCACTGCATTACTCCATATTAGAGATGTTATGACAAGGGCCCGTGTGTAAGGAAAAAAACGAAAGAAAACAGGAAAAGGTCAACTTGTCATCTTGTATTCGGACCTTTCTCGGTCTAATGTTGTGTTTTATGACGTCATTGATCAGGCAGCATTGTGTTGTAGCTTTCTCCTAAAAATCTATAATGCCGACATCACGGTAGGTTCATTCTGTTCTCCAAAAAGGTTTAACATATTTTAGCTCGAAAAATATCTTACAGTTTTTTACATTTGCATAAAATATTTTTTAAATTGAATATACACAAGTATCTCTGAGAATATCAGATAATTTAATTGAATGTTTAAAATTGACTATACGAAATATTAAATGAACACTCATAATATTTTAATTAGCATATAAAATAACTATAACATTCATTAATGACATATCAAATAGAAACGAGAGCCAACACCATCAGACCAAAAAGTCTCTTTTATAAGGATTAATTGTATCTCAATAGAGACGATGATGTTAATTTTTTTCTGGGAGCAGAATGTGGTGGCCGAGGCGCTTACAGGACTTATGACCTATCATTGGTTGGGTTGAGCGATCGCTTTATGTTTAACAACATTCCCCATTCCGCATTTTTTTTCTTAGGATCACCACGTCTGACAAATTTTTGGAACTTGTAAATATGGTAGGATTCCACGCCTATCTTTACATATTTCAGTTCACTCTACACTAGCGTCATCTATTAAGATTGGAAAGCATTAAGCAGAAAATCTTTATTAATGTACTGTGAAAGTCTCTGCAAATCATACAGTACTAGACTACGCCTGGAGTAAGTAAGTCTCTTAAGAACCACATAAATGAAGACTCTCCGATCCGTTGCGGGAACGACACTCCGAGACAGAATAAGAAATTCTGAAATAAGAAAGATCTGCAATGTAGAAGATGTCGTGCGATGGGGAAGACTGAGAATACGCTACTGGAGAGATCATGTGGAAAGAGCATGTTCTGAAAGAGTGATCAATATAGCCGCAAATAAAGTACCAACAGGAAATCCACAGGCAGGAAGACCACCTTAAATATGGCGAGACAGTTGGACATCTGTATCCCAGGAACAGGCTCCGAGAAATAATAGGACACAGTCCTTAATAAAGCAGAAGAAGAAGAAGAAGAGTTTTACATCATTGTTCAAGAAGCAATAAATATAATTTTTAATTTTATGAAATAATAAGTATATTACACAACACTTGAGATTCTTAATAAAACCTTGTTTTCTGTATTTTATTGGCCGTTAAATAATTATTTTAACCTTCTGACATTATTACGCACAAAATAACCAACGTTTGAAGATAATGGTATTTTTATGTCGTCACTTGGTATAACAAGCGCGCGGTTTTTTAGCCCCGAGATATCCTAATTTATATTCAAGATTTGTTTCTTTAAAGGGTGTAATTATAGCCCGCTGCCCTCTTGAATATCTTTTTAATTACCCGAAGTAATTATTAAAACTAGAGATGCTGCGAGCTTCCGCATCCGCAGAGAATTTGCGTTTTTATCCATTTTCGAGATGTGGATTTGAGTGTACATAAATAATTATGAGAGAATTTTGATATTACATTACTCTAATGTTCAATTCAAAACGTTATTTTTTGTATCTTGGAAGTTGCTGTAAAAATTGTATAAAATCAAATATCTTAAAATAAAAACTCTATATTAAAATACGTATTACATTTTAAAAAATCAAAATATTTAATTCAATTAACTACTGAATAAACGTAAAAAAGTTCTAAAAAAATACGTGATTTAATTCTATAAAAACTTGATCTACTCAGTTCTTCAAAGAAACATTTTTCTGATGCAAGAGCAGACACTTTCAGAACCAAAAGTCTCCTAAGAGTAGCATAAATGAAAACATTGCGACCTAACGTGAGTATAATCCTTAATGATAGGATACCCAACGAAGAGATTACCAAAACCTACATACAAAACTGATGATATAGTGAGATGGAGTAGACAGAGAAGACGATTCAGGAGGGACCGCATCGAGAGGATGGATCCTGAGGTCCGTCGACCACCAAAGAGATGGAGGGAATGATATACGTCTTCATCACATCAGATCGCAAGATCTACAATAAGGAGAAAGAAGAATAAGAAAAAGAGAATCAGGTGGTGGTCTAGGGGATAGAACGCTTGGTTTCTGATCAAGGGGACTTGGGTTTGGGCCTGGACACGACCAGATTCCTTCTTCATAATAATGAGCTATTTTCTGCTCACATTGAAGATTGTAAAATAAATTCTAATATCATTGATTTCAATCTTTGGTGTTAGTCTTTTTAAGAAACGAAAAAAAAAAATACGTTGATTTTTAATGTTAAAAAAATGTACCTATTTCAATAGTTTTTAAGTATTTTTTTATTATTTACCTTATGTTTTAAAAAAACTCAGTCATTTTAAGAAAATCTCATGCGTTTTAAAGCATGACGTCGTATAACATCCTTGGCGTTAGTGTTAATTTCTGGCAAAAGTTACTTAAAGTTATGCAGGCTATTTGATACCTTTACCAACAAATATTAAAGGGTGATGGGGAACTGTTTGATCTTTGACCTCCCAGAAATTGGGAACAAACAAAATTATCCCTTCTTAGGACCACACTATTTGAAGAATTTATTGCATCTCTTGAAAATATGTCTGTTGGAGAACCGAACATTCGAATATCGAATTGCTCTTCAAAATTGAAGAATAATACTTAACCATTTAATTCTAATTCATTCTTTGTATTTTTAACTTCACTATAATTTGTTGCAATTATCGTCACAAATGATACTGAAAGTTTTCTTAAAAAACACCAAATCCACTGAGTTTTTAACCCACCAAAAGTTATAAGGTTTTGTTGTAGATCTCTGCCCAAATTTATCAATGCAACCACTTCCTACGGTGTGAGACTAAATAAAGTATAAAGCACTCTTGTATATGGAATAGGCGTAAGAAAATGTAGTTACCGAGAATCTGTGAGGGCCTATTAGCCTGTTCCTAAAGCGAATGAAATCGGTTTAAAGCACATGTACCTAAACATTTTAAATTGTTATAGAAATAACGCAAAAATTAGATTAGATGAATGTAAAATACAACATTTTTTTATGTTTTCATGATATTAAACTAACTTACCATTTCGGCGTTTCCCTGGAGAGATAGGCAGGTATGATGGACCACCATATTTCTCTTTCCTGACGTCTACATTCGCATATCGCAACATGCAGGCTCGTCGATTCGAATATAGTCGTCTTTTAATAATTTATTAATTTTAATTCTTTGGCATATAGAATGGAATAATACTCCTAGCGGCTTCTAACAATATGTTGGTCGACAGCCTTCACATTGTGTTAATAAGGTAGTTTGCTAAAAATGACGAAAATCATTCTCCATAGATGGCGTTAGTGGGTCGGTTGTATAGGTTAATTCTTGAAAAAAATTCACTAGTGCAACCAAATCTACATAGATGGCTGACTGAAACTGCCACGTGAAGATAAATATGGATTTTGAAGTATATATACATCTTCCAAAAATTTGTCATGCATGATCACAAATAACAAAGGTGGAATGGGGAATGTTGTAATTACATAAAGCATGCGCTTAACCCAACCAATGACAGGTCATAAGTCCTGTAAACACCTTGATCATCCATGTTAGTTTCCAGTTTACGTCTTCGTCTCTATTGAGATACAATTAAAAAATATTAATTTTATATTTTTTCGTAAATAGAGTTTATAAACTGAAACGTAATGATTGCTCATCTTTTTATATACATAGGTAAAACAAGGCGTAATTTTAAATTGTTTACAAATATGATCAGTTTTGACAGATGTGATAAATATTTTTATTTTGGAACTTTTATGCTTTTGTCAAAACACATATTATGAATCATTTGAAATTTTTAAAATAATAATTTTAAGTTCTTTTGCGGTTCAGGTACCTACTGACAACAAAGAAAATAAATCAGGGATTTGACTGGACGTTAAATTTATTTGACTGTTTATAATATTTCCTTTATTTTCATTTGCTTTTTAAATTTCTGAAATTTCAAGATTGTTCAAAGTTCTATTTTTATTGCAAAATTTTAATAATAGAATATATTTTTTCATTTTACTTATGATGTAATCATTTGCCTTACATTTCTCTCCCATTTAAACTAACTAAACCAACTAACTAACTAATCATCACGCCGTCTTCCCGAAGGGGTAGGTAGAATGAATGGAATGGAACACTTTTCTTTCCTGACATATTTCTCTCGCTTCCTCAACATTCATACATCGTGTCATTCACGCGCGACGATTTTTCTGACTTCTCACATGGCCGACATTCTAAATTGATTTATTTGATCGTGCCAGGTTTTCCTCGGTTTTCCTCTATTTCTGGTTCCATTAAATCGTTAACATATATTTTTTTTACCATTCTTTCTTCATTCATTCTTTCCATACGTCCAAACCATCTTAATGATCCTTTCATTATTTTGTTCATAACACCATCATTCGCACCGCACTCATTTCTTATATTTTCATTCGACACTCTATCATACACAGAGTATCTACACATTCGTCTAAGAGATCTCATTTCTACTGCATTTATTCTACTTTCATTATTCTTTTACCAGTTTCATGCTTCGCTTCCATACATAAGGGTCGGTAGAAGAACACCATCAGTTTAATGCAGCAGAATATATATATTTTTTTATTTATTTCAACTGTTTTAAACATTCAAACTCTTTCTTGCAATTTCTCACTACTGTATTGTGTTAGAAACAACATAAAACGTGACTTTTTTGTGTGTATACACATGAATACACATAAAAATTGGAATGAAATGATTTCATTTTATTTCAAATTTTATTGCTAATTATACTACATTAATTAAGAAATTCATATTCTTAATTAAAAATAAAGCGTTCTTTAAAAATACTTATGCAAATTAAAAATCGTAACACAAACCTTCATGGTTCATATATAAGCATTTCCTAAGTACGCGAAAGTACATTAGAGTTTTGTAAAGTATCGATACATTACGTTCACTTGAAGCACGGCATGAAGTTTCTACACCACAATGTGTAATTTAAAAACTTATAAAGGCACGTTATATCCTCAAACAACATTAAGAACTCTTTTTAAAATGCAGTAAGCCATACTTATTGTGAAATAAAAATAAGCCTGTAATCAGCCTAGACCGCATAAAAATCAAAAAGTAATATCGGTCTTAATGACCGATTTTTATTTGCAGATAAAACCGTTGACTTGTGTCATAGTGCACTCTGGTGACACCGCTGGAAAGAGTAATTAGCCTGCTGAACCCGTTCTTTTTGTAGATCGACATCTTTCATATTAGTGAAAGTACGTTCATAAGACAAATACTCTTGACTTTAGAGAGTGTTTTATCTTCCTAATGTCAAAGATCTTTAAAGCGATCCTGGTAATTTATATTCAGTTGAGATAATAGTAAATTGCTTTGGAAGAGAAACCGGTCGGTGTCAAATATAATTATAATTCCGTGCTTAGTAAACAACAATTATAAATTGTGTCAACATTTATAATTTGTCTCATGCACGCACGTGCCCGGCATCTAATATTCTATTGATTTGATCATGCCACGTTTTCCATCGTCTTTTCGTCTTTCTCTATTTCTAGTTGACGTCGTCAATATTCTTTACCATTTTTTTTAAGACTAACATCAAGGATTTATATCTATGATATTAGAATTCATTTAAGGCCTGAACCCATGTCCCCTGGATCAGGAGCCAAGCGTTCTATCCCCTAGACCACCACCCGGTTATAAATATATAAAATAAAATAAACATATTTCTAAGCACGGAATAATAATTATATTTGACGCCGTGCTTAGTAATATGTTTATTTTATTTTATATATTCATAATGGTCAAGAATTATGACGACATCAACGGCACTAGAAAAAGAGGAAGACGAAGGAAAACGTGGCATAATCAAATCAATAAAATATTAGTTGCCGGGCACGTGCGTGCATGACAAAATGTATTAATGTTGAGGAATCGGGAGAAGTATGTCAGAAAAGAACAGTGTAGAAGTCCATTATTTCTGCCTACCCCCTTGGTGTGATGGCAAGTAAGTTAGTTATTTATTTTAAAAAAACATGTATATGATTTCAAAGAAAAACAAAATCAATTTTAAGGTTTACAATAGGAACCAAGTTTTTTTAACTTTGCATTAAGTATGTTTAAAATATTTTTGTACAATTCTATAGCGAGAGTGATTAAAAAATATCCCAGTCCAATATCCCGCTTCGGGTTCATGAAAGCGAAAGTATTATCTGTGTTTTTATAACAACGTGTTGTGTTTAGGAAGGGATACGCCAGAGAATGAATTGTTAATACTATGACAACACGTATTTATGTATACATACCAGCGGCGGTAATTATAAATATTGTGTCAAAAAACTAAAAAATATAGATGATTTTAATTTAATTTCAAAATAAATAACTGTTGAATATATCACAAAATCAGAAATTAAAAATTGTTATATTTTTGTTAATAATTCAACAAAAATAGATTATACTAGCAGACCCGACAGACGCTGTCCTGTCCGAACGTTAGCTTGCCGTTTAGGAGGAGTTCAGCTTCATACGATATATATAATAAATTTAATGCAATTAAAAAGATAAACCTGTTTTTGGATTCTGGAGAATTAATAAAATTCGTTTAAATAAGGTTAAAATTAAATAAAACATTAGCATATTTATTATTTCTTCGAACGAATATAAAACTCTATGTTGAAAAATTAATACGAATGAAAATCAGTTTTTAGAAGTTTTGTTTTATTTCGTGAGAATGACACGTTTTGTCGTGAACATTTGATAACAATGAATTAAAAGTCTAATTAAAAAAATACATGTTCTATTTCTATTTATCTTTTTATACACTTTGTATACAATACTTTTAATAAAATAATAAAATTATATAAACGTGTTTCGGACAAACAGTCCTTCTTCAGTAAAGATAGGTACATTTAAAAAAAAATATAAAATTGTTTACATGATCTGACAGATGTTATAAAGATTTATTTTGGAACGTTTATGCTTTTGTTATAACACATACGAGTATTATGTTTCAATTTAAAATTCAGGTTCAACTTACAACAAAGGAAATAAATCTTTGATTAATTTCCTTTGCTGTATGTAATTACCTGAACCTAATAAGATCTTTAAAATTATTATTTTTAATTTTTAATTGAATCATAATATTTGTTATAACAAAAGCTTTAACTGAAATTAATCATTTGTTAATTACTTAGTGATGCGATAATCATGTTCCCATAAAATAAAACAAATTTCTTAGAAAATATACGCTTTCATCAGTATTAACTATTTTATACGGAATTTCACATAAGTGTTAAAGAAACAACAAACGAAATTGCCTGATATTTAAGAAATCGTTAATTCATATTAATCAATTAATCATTTTTGTATTGTCCAATATATAATAATAAATGAGGCTGCCACTGATATGCATCGCCGTGTATCTTTTAGGGTGAAATATGGAAAGAATGAACCCCAGACTCCATTATTTTAACACCTACGTAACGAGCATACTGGTGCATAACTCGGGAGTCCGCATTCATATACACTCTACCATCGATACGGTTCACACGACAAGAACAAAACATCGTGCAATCCTATTCTTCACTTAGATTTTCTTTCATAATTACAGTGAAAATCTCGCAAACGAAGAATAATTTTAAAGTATATTGAATATTAATAACAGATCTTTATTTATGACGCATCTGAATTTTTTTAACAATAATACGATTAAATAGTCCATTGTTTTGACTGAAACACCATGATACATTAACATTTAACAATGTTAATAAATAAACTTTTTACTTATAAATAATCCTCAAAAAATAGAGAAATAAGAAAATTTAGAAATTTTAAAGGCCATAAAATGTAAACTAAATGTTAAAAATAACCAAATTCCTTCTTATTACCCATAAGTATATAGTACATTAAAAACTTTTACCCTGTACAGTCTTGCTAAAAAATAATAATACTACCTTCAACTTTTGTCACCTTTCCTAAAAATGTCATCTACTTCCTGTTATTGTTTATCGTTTTTAATTTTTTTATTTATTATGTTTCATCGTTTTTGACTCTATACTATGTATAATTGTTCCTTCTTATTACTGTTTTATTATTATTATTTTTATTTATTATATTTTCCACTTTTAATATTTTCTACTATAAATGGTAACTTACCGTTTTTTTAATTAAAATATTTGGGTACTTAACTCAATTTCAGCAAGAACTAAAAAATTATATCAAAGAAATTATTCAAATTGACATGGGAACAAATACACAATACACATACAGATTCGAAAAATCACGAAAATTAAACATTTGATATATTATTGTAACACCTGATGATGTCAACATTGGTTGATGAAACAGCTGTCGCGTAAAATAAATAAAATACAATTGTGATACAAAAAACAAAGTTTATTCATTAACAGTTTAAAAATACGATTCACACAACTTAATGAAATATGAATGTTGATTTTTAAAAAACCCTTAATTGTTTAATTCACGCATATTAGCGCATAAAAAATAAATATTTTCATTATAATGAGAGGTAGAGTAGTATAATAACTTAAGAAGGATAACAGGTGTAATGTTCAAAGTCTGAAATCATTTATTGTGTTCTATGTACAAATTATGGCTATTTCGCGATATATGAAGTGAACAGCGAAAAAATGAAAATTAACGTAAAAAGTATGACTTTACCAGTGAATAATTCAAAATTGTGTATATTAAGGGTAGTAAAATTAAGGAAGGAACCTTAAAAAGGCTATACTAACTAACTAACTAACCATCACGCCGTCTCCCCGAAAGGGTAGCCAGAAAGAATGGACTGTCACACTTTTACTGATGCGGCACTCCATCCTTCTCTTTTCGCTCCGCGGGAGACGCGGTGTGATGGGTTGCGAACCTCATCGCCACCAATAGGCATCTCCCGCGCACACTAATAAAAAAAAATAATAAAAAAAACTCCAAAACGTGGTGTTAAAACAAAATATTCAAAATATTTAAAAAGGCCTTAAAAAGGCTATCTATCCACAAAAGCTAATATGGCTTGTATTTCAAACCAATTTACCTATAAATCAACTAACTAACCATCATGCCGTCTCCACGAAGGGCTAGGCATAAAATACGGACTGCCAAACTTTAACCGATGAGGCACTCCATCCTTCTCTTTTCGCCCCCGCGAGAGACCAGGTGTGATGGGTTGCGAACCTCATGGCCACCTCCCATCTCCCGCGCTTTAATCGTCTAACGTCCGCAAATTAAATGTAAAATAAATTATATTAAATACGTTGATATAAAATAAAATATGAAAATAAAAATAATAAAACAAATATGACGCAAACGTTGTAAACTGGACGATCCGAATTAATTTAATTTATATTCCACGTATAATTTAAATAACTGTAATTAGGCACTTTAAGCAATGCAACACCAGCAAGAACTTTGGAATAAGTGACAAATTTATTTTAACACCTGTCAACATTCTTCATATCAACAAAAAAACTTACATAATTTTAACATCAAAACAGTACAAACGTATCACAATTAACTAACTAATGGTTTTCACAATCAACAATTATAAAATGCGGCAACAATCACAAATATTAATCATTAACAAATAAAATGGCTTTCAAACATTCTAATAAAGTGATATAATCTTAGGATTCATTCAAATACGATTTAGAAATAATATCTTCAGACGATGACTGGTAAATCTCTGAATGATATGCCCAACTTCAATGTTTAAACGTACCTAAATAAGACAGGACAAATAAAATTACCAGAAAAGTAAAGACATCAAAAACTAATGCCACCAAAGTTATAACATTGTGTTTAACGATTATTTTTCATGAAACTTTTGGAATAATAATTGTAATCTGAACTTTTAAAGTTTTTTCAGTACGCATTACCGTCACAAGAGCAATTGATTTGTATTTATGCGATACAATTACTTGGCAGAGGCTTTTTGCTCCTCATTCGAAATTTGCATATTAACCTTATAAATTCCAAACACTGCGTTTAAATAGGGCCTTCTGCATCCGTTATTGATATTCACTGCACGTAGGGCGACGTGACAGAACAGGCTTAGCTTGAACAAACATTCTGAAGAACTGGGATACAGCTACATGATAGATTGCAATTACAAATACAATATATGCATTATAAAGCTTGACAAAAAATACTCTTCAGGACATGTATTACAAAAACAAAGATATTATTTGAAAAAATATACGTAGCAAAAAACCAAGATAAATTCTTAGTTAAACTTATTAAACTTAACAAGATAAATTCTTCTAAGTTTAACTTAACAAGATAAATTCTTCTAAGTTTAACTTAACAAGATAAATTCTTAGTTAAATAAATTCTTAGTTCTTCGATAAACCAATATAAATCCTTTGTTCTAAATTTAATGGCATCAGTAAGGCGGCAAGGGGAAAAGAATATGCCTCCACGTGTGGTGTTACTGTAACTGTAACACCCGGCGCCTCTGGAAATACCTATTGGAAAAAACACAATATCGGCCAAACTTTCCACCACAATGAAAAGAGAAGTATTGTCTTTTTGGGTTATTCCATTGTCATGGCGAAGAAGAATTAAGGAGACACTTTTTCTTGTTACGTTATTTTATTATTCGCACACCACCCCACGGTTTGTCTCAAAATAAAGGTCTACGACATGTGTATACTGCCCATGATGACATACGGACTAGAGACGATAACTCTTACAGCAAAAAGTGTCCACAGGCTCAAGTGTACACAGAGGTCCATGGAAAGACAGATACTTGGTGTGAGCTTGCGTTACCGCATAAGGAATGAAGAAATCAGACGCCGCACCAGGGTTGCTGACGTCATGAACCGAATGGCGAAAATTGAAATGGCAATGGGCTGGAAATTTGGCTAGACAAGGTGGCAACAGATGGGCACCCAGGATACTCATTTGGAGACCATGGGCAAATAGGCGAAGTGTCGGAAGACCACCGATGAGATGGATCGACGATATTGTCAAAAGGGTTGGAAAATCTTGGATAGAAAGGGGGCAGGATAGAGACGAGTGGAGGAAATTAGAAGAGGCCTATATCCAGCAGTGGAGGGAAGAAGGCTAGCAAAGAAAGAAGAAAGACCCCATTGTTATAAAAAAAACTGTTTCAAGGCAATGAAATTCTCAAGATACTCAAGATTTAAATCTTTCTTCCCGGGATCCTATTGATCTTCAAAACGACCAAGATCATGGTGTTTAGAAAGGTCTCCATGTTTATCAGTACACGCTTGATATATAAAATCCTAAAAAAAATATCTTTAAATCTTTAAATTCCACTTCGTATAAAATGTTCAATCGTATAATGAAATAAATTATAATATTTTACGCGGACACAAAATCAATCCAATAGTTTCATAAAAAAATAGACCACTCCAAAGCGAGCGAGCTCTCAGCCAATGATTACGCAGAGAAAGTAGGTGTTTGATTGACCCCCTCCCAATTAAAAGTCCCAACTTTTTAAGCTAAGCCAATTTTCCATCTCAATAAAAAACGATTTATGTCACGAGATTTAAAATTTAAAATGATATTAGCGCTACGAAAACAAATGCCATCTATTAAGTCGACCTCCATCGGAGAAAATCACCATACCAATTTCGCCCCTGGCCAAAATGTATTAAAGGCTATGAGGTACACCATAAAGCGTGTTATACGATTTTCATTATAAATTTTCAAGCTTATATTGTCACCTTTACCTTTTTTATATTGAACTTTTAATGTGTGTTTGTCTTTATTTGTCTCTGTTTTTTATCCAGTTTATTAAAAAATGTGTGAAATTTAAAATAATAATAAACTTTGAAAGCATTTGATAATTTAATAAAAAATAAATATAGAAATAAACCATCATAACAAGTTGTTATGATGGTTTATTTCTATATTTATTTTTTATACACTTTATATTTACAAGACTTTTATTAAAAGACATGTTTCGGACGAACAGTCCTTCTTCAGTAAAGTTACATATTTATAAAAATATTATAATATAAAATATTGTTGTTGTTTACATGATCTGACAGATGTTATCTGTCATCATGTAATCATGTTAACAACAACAATTTTATAATATTTTTATAAATATGTATCTTTACTGAAGAAGGACTGTTCGTCCGAAACATGTCTTTTAATAAAAGCGTTGTAAATACAAAGTGTATAAAAAAGAAAAATGAAAATAAATACATTCGATCTCATTTTATTTGAAAATGATATTATCATTTTATTTTAATTAATGATGCACAATTGCCTATTACAGATACGTTCTGTCTACATTAAGGGTAAAAACAATGTGATATTAAAACACCAAGAATAAAAGCATTCCGAAGTGCTTCGCTAGGTCTTAAGTGTGGTCATTGCGATAGTACTATAAACCCAGATTCTTAAGGCTTCTTGGAGCGTAGCTCTATGCAAGGTTACTTCTTTTGAGACCGTAGCCTAATAGTACACAAACTAAAGTACTTGTAATACCTGAAAATATTTTCATTAGTTAGAAGAAAGCTGTTTTGTAAAATAAATTGATACAGAAGGCTTTTATTGTATTATTGAATACAATTTTTTTGTTTTTTTGAATGTATACAAATACTTGTAGACAAATACTGAATTTTACCCATTACGGGTTAATCATAAGGAATTAATTGTATCTCAATATAGACGAAGATGTAAATTATTTGGAAACAGAATATGGTGGTCGAAGCGTTTACAGGAATTATGACCCGTCATTGGTTGGTTTAAGCGATAAGAAGGGTGGAATGGGGAATGTTGTATTACATAAGGCGACTGCTTAACCCAACCAATGACAGGTCATAGCTCCTGAAAACGCCCCGACCACCATATTTTGTTTTCAAATAATTTACATCTTCGTCTCTATTGAGATTCAATTAATTTACATTAAAACATTAAAATACTTTTCTGATTTACATTACGTCATTGAGTGTTCAAAATGTTTATCCATATTATATTTTCCTGTATTCTAGGGTTTATCCCTTAATTATTGTATGGGCCACGTCAATAACCTTATTAAGTGTATTCTGCTCCTTTAACTCATGTACTCGTATAAAAACGCTTTATTGATGATATAAAAACAGATGTTTTCATTCATATTAATTACCATTATGGGAGTAACATCTTTTGACTTGCTGGGATTTTTAATTGCTAAGAAATGTTTTATTTATTTGTTAAGGTGATACTTCATTTTCACGTATGATATATTCTTCTTCAAGTGCCCTGTCGGGTCCCCCCAACGTTGGCGATCACCTCGACGAACCTGTGTCTGTCATATGCCCCTCGGAACAGCTACTCTACATTTCGGATGCCAGTCCACTCCTTCACATTTCGCAGCCAGGACATTTGTCTCCTACCGGGCCTTCGGCATCCCTCAATTTTCCCCTCCAATATCAGTTGTAGAAGATGGTACTTTTCCCCAAGCAGTATATGACCTGGATGTGAGATCTTTCGAACCTTGATAGTTGATTACAGTTCCCTGTTCACTCTAGCTCGCCTCAGGACTTCAGTATTGGTAATTATGTCTGTCCAGGGAACTCTGAGCATTCGGCGATGGAGCCGTATGATATAATAAATCCATAAGAATTTATAGTTCCTGTTTATCTAACATTTGCAACCATTATAAACATCGTCCATAACAAAAATTTTCATGAAATATTTGTGATCTTAAATAAAATCTTGAAGAAACCAATAAATAAATAAATATTAAAATACAACTTTGTGACTGAGAGAGTTGGTCTTTTCTTAAGACATTTTATTGTGCTAATATTTAGTTGATTTGCAAAAAATGGGTTTTATCAATTTAAAATTTGAATGTTTATGTATTTACCTACATTGTCAAGATATTCCATTATGTCATTGGATATAAAAAATAAAATAAAACTTCTTTATCATATTTTTCTTGAAATCTCGCCTGATTTGAGGATTTTTTTATTAATAAAAATTACCAAATCAAGGCCTCTAGAATTTTTTATTGTTTCTTGAATAAAGATGTAAAACTCCATATTAAATAATTAATACAAATGAAATTATATGTTTTCTTTCACCTTGCTTAGGCATTATCAAATGTATGATTAACAAAGTAGACGTTGAACGATCGAAGTGTGCGCGGGAGATGCCTTTTGGTGGCGATGAGGTTCGCAACCCATCACACCGCGTCTCTCGCGATGGCGAAAAGAGAAGGATGGAGTGCCGCATCGATTAAAGTGTGGCAGTCCATTCTTTCTGCCTACCCTTTCGGGGAGACGGCGTGATGGTTAGTTAGTTAGTTTATGTTTATGTACTTATATTTATAAAACCAGTACTGAGTTTATAAGTCCTGATTTAAGCTAGTAATCACTCCTACTTCTAAAACATACAAGCTTTTGGTCTCAAGGGATGCTGATTCTAAAGACTGTACCTATGTCTCCTTTCGAGACTGATTTTTGTTTTGTATTACATATTACTTGCCATTTATTTACCTTAAGGAGCAATTACTACTCTCGTCACACTTTTTTTTAACTAACTATCTAACTAACTAACCATCACGCCGTCTCCCCGAAGGGGTAGGCAGAAAGAATGGACTGCCACACTTTTCTTTCCTGACATATTTCTCTCGCTTCCTCAACATTCATACATCGTGTCTAAAATCTACGACGATCGCCGTAAGCACACATGTGCGCTCTACGTAGACGATCGCCATAAGCGCAGCTGTGCGCTTTGCAATATTCGAAAGATGTATTTCAAAATTAATTCCGATTTTCTCACTACGACATCTATGAATATTTTAAAATATTAACAAACCAAAGAGGATAGATATTTTTCGATAGTTTGGGAGAAAATGTTGGCGTACCGGCGCGCTGTTTCTACAAACATGTGTCGATGAATGGGTTAAATACAACATTTTACTAGTTTTATGAGTCTACAATTTTTTTTATAGAGCAAATTTGTTTATTTTTATACAAACAATCACAATAATGAGATTCCAAAACTTAAATATAAAATTATTTTAAATAGTACAAATGAGATCTCTTAGACGATTGTGTGAAAACTGTGTATAATAGAGTATCGAATGAAAATAAAAGAATTGAATGTGGTGGGATGATGGCGTTATGAACAAAGTGTTATGGAAGGATTATTAAAATGGTTTGGACACATGGAAATAATCAATGAAGAAAAAATGGTTAAAAAAGTATTCGTTAACGATGTAAATGGAACTAGAAATACAGGAAGACCGAGGAAATCGTGGCATGATCAAATATTGAATGTTGGACACGTGAGGAGTCGGAGAAATCTACGAGCATGCTGTCATGATGTATGAATGTTAAAGATGAGAGAAAATATGTCAGGAAAGAAAGGTGTGACAGTCCATTATTTCTGCCTACCCCTTCGGAAAGACATCGTGATGGTTAGTTATTTAGTTAAATTTTATTTGTTAAATTGAACGTTTCCAATTATTAAAACATTGATACATAAATATATTTTAGAAAATCACAACCTCTTTTTTTAATTTATACAACCGAAATGAATATTTAATACTTGAGACTGGTACCTTAAGAAAGACTTAACAAAGCAAGAAGGAAGCAGTCATCTAGAGAATCTGTACTGAACCGCATTGGAAGCCGTCCTTCTTAAGGAGCTCCGTAAATTTCTTAATTAAAAAACTTTTGTTTATTTTCAAACCTATACACTGAAGTAAGTCGTGTATTTACCGTCGGCCCGAGATCTTAGGTTCCTCCCGGAGCGGTAATTTGTGTAAAAAGTTTTCAATCACTTCTTAAGCGAGAGAAAAAGTGTCGGGTACTCTCCCAGTTGCCTCAGATAGCTTCATTGTAATCAAGCGGATGGAGGTGTCAAATTAAAGTTAAGTGAAAGACCTCGGCAACGTTTTGCAAGGCATAACTTGGACTAAAGCACCATTCAGGGATTATTTAATGCTCAAATGCTGAATAAATAACGACACCGTTGTCCCCGAAACATTAAGGAAATAAATTTTAAATTGCAATATAAAAGGAAGGTGCAAAACTGAGACCATTATTATATTTCTACTAAGCGTAAGCCTTTTTGCTTTATATGCGAGTGTTAACAAATTATTAACCCCAGTATACCGGCTTCTTTCAAACGCAATCTTATGTATATATCAAATCAAGGTCTCTTGCGCACTGTTATGGTCTTTGGCGCACGGACGGAATCATCAAAGAGCTGAGTCATACGATATTGAACCACTTTTGCACGACAATCGGCCTACCCGCAGACGTGGACCCATGACGTCTCGCTCCAAGCAAACTACTGATCGCGGGAAAGAAATTCGATACCATGGTTCGCTTCAGTGTAGGCCAACCATCAAAGAGCATCTAGATTTTCAAATCAAATCAAATCGGTTTATTTTCTCAAAAGATATTACAAACATTTTTTATAGTTTAAGACATCTATTGAGAACGGGCAAAATATAATAAATATATAATACCAGGAACGCATGAGAGATGGTTCGACATAAAGAATACAAGATACTCTCCAAAGTCAAGAGTATTTGTCTTCTGAACGTACTTTCACGAATATGAAAGACATCGATCTCCGAAGCGATCATGTTCAGCAGTTTGATTGCTCTCCCCACCGGCATCACCAGAGGCAGGTTGGTTCTGCATGCTGAGAGATAAAACAGTCTGTGCTGACGCTGTCGAAGATAACCATCTGGAACATAAAGATGGATAGCTTCCAAGATGACGGAATTCTCAAATAATCCCCTGATAAGTCTGAAGAAATGGGTAAGTGTGCACCCATCCCTTCTTATCTGTAAACTATTGGTCCCCAGCATGCCCAAGAGGAATGCAGTGGGATAAATCCACGGATAGCTACCAAACTCTCTCATGTAGAGATTTCTCAGATATCTTTATGAAACCCTAGTTAAATGAGAAGCGACAAACTTTCAAAGCTTGGATGCCATTCATATATCTAATTTGTCATATCCAGAATTTCTATCAATTACTCCAATTATGTTTTATCAAGAGATACCAAAATAAAAAACTAGGATAAGTTACATATTTTTATATTTATTATATATTTACAATTGTTATTTTTAATCGAAAAACTAATATCAATAAGAAAATCAGCAATAACAATACCAACAACTATCATAATACTAAAGGTAATAACTCCTTCAAAAAGATCATAAACGTGTCAAAAGCAACAGCCATGAAAATAATTAAATTGGTTATACAGTAAACGAAAGCTGCGATACTCAAGACATTAAAAAATATCATAAATAAATATATAATATACCTTTAAAAAATATCACAAAAAAACTGAATGTCTTTGAAATATGGATATATTATAGAATATTTAAACTATCATAGATAGTGACAATCATAAATGATGTAGTGGTACATCGAACGAAGATAGAAAAATAAATTGTCAAGATAAAAAAAAATTGCCAAACCAAAAAATTGTCAGGACACTGGAATACTTCAGGCACATTATGAGAAACGATAAATACATGTGCTGCAACTGATTCTCCAAGATAAAATTAACGGAAAACTAAGTATCAGGAGAAGATAAAATTATGGCTAGAAGACCTTCGAGCATAGTTCAGTTGCAGCACAACATCCCTGTTTAGAACTGCTGTATTAAGGGTAGAAATTGCCGTTATTTTGTCAAACCTCCGATAGGAGAGGAACAACAACAAGAAGAAATAGAAGAAGATTTTTTAATGTATCAGTATACTATTACATCATATCACACGGACCGTCTTGATAACAACGTTTTTTTATGAGATGAATTGTTAATCTTATTTATTGGAAAGTGTGACATCACCTGAATAACCTGGAGGTCAGTATACATAGCTGTCGTTAACATTCAATCTTCGATGCAGTCTACACGCTTTGTGTGAATTATTATGATCGCATTGTTAACCTCCCGACAATCACATATGTTATGTGTCACCTGATACATCAGGAATATATGGCAGCTAGTGACCATTCTAGTAAATGTTTTGTTATATGTAACATAATTCCCGTTTTACATCCTTAATTTCTGTGCCGCTATTCGAAAAGTATTATTTCTTGCAATGTAACACTATTTGTTTTGGATTTTTTTTTTCAATCGCATAACTTTTAACAATCATGTTTAGAGTGTATTTTCATATTTTTTAAATGCAAATGTAATTAAATAGGCCAGAGGAATATGTATTATATATCTAATTAAACAACACTTTCAATTAATTACTGCAAGGATGAAGCATTTTTACTAACTCCGACATTTTCGGTAAATTTAATAATTTGATTTTTTTTAGCAGAACAAATCAATAAAGCTTTTTTGAAATAAGACACTAACTTATTGAAATTGTTAGTACTTACTTATAACAAACAGCCCAACTTAATTTTTAATTTTGAATTTTTGTATCGAATTGTAAATGCGTTTTTTATTAGTCTTTCTTTGTTTAGTTTTTGTTATATTTTTTACACCTGAAGATGGAGGTATCCTCTGAAACATGTCGTGTATTTTAATATTTTTTTATTTAAAAAGTTGTCTAAACAATGTTTAATTAATTCCCAAAGTAAATTAGACATTGTCTGACCAATGGAAAAATACACCAAAATCAAATTAAAATCGTAAATGAATATATTTTTTGCAATTAAGCATTTTTAATACAACTTCAAAGCATATGAATACGAAATGCAAAATCTTTTTCTGACTGAATGATCTCTCTAGGTAAATTTGTTATCTGGGGGTATTTACAATCTGAGAGAACTAAATATATTCGTTTGGGGCATATCCAATTATATGCCACAAATTGCCGCACAGGGGCTTTCCGAAGTTATCCTGTATTGAAGGTGATTCATCTTCTAAATAAGGTGGAATTCGAGAGAGACATCTTTAGATGAAGATTTATAAATTGTATGCACACCCCAATGATACGACTATCATTCGCATGATTCTCTGCATATTTACTTTAATGTTCTTTTTTTAAACTTTTCCATCGATTCAGTTTGCGCTAAAATGATGTTTAGAGTTATTTAGCAAAATAATTACAGTAATACTTGATTTAGATATCTTATGCTAGTTCTTATTAATTATAAGACAAGTTATACCTATGCAGAAATTAATATCTTTATAATTTATATATGATAATTCCTTTTTACAGAAATAACACGCATTCCTTTCATATTCTTGCACAACATTATAAACAAATATTTATATTTTATTGTATTATTTAAATTGCATAACTTGCATTTATTCTTAGATTGACATTGACCACAAAAGCATAAAATGATTCTATTTGAAATATAAACTTTTCCTTATTCATGAATTAAAACATTTTATATCGTTGATATCGTTCACCAATTCATATCATTATCCCGATGATGAAAGTGTAAGGCCTTCGAAACATTTAGATAAAAGTATACTTAAAATTGAAAAAAAAACAATGTTTTAATTCATAACTAAAATTCACGCTCCAAAAGCAGTTACCCTTCTTATCAAATATCATAAAATCGTTAAATTATTTCATTTCTATGATATTTTTTTCCAATATAATGTTTTATTATAAATTAGTATTTTTTACGACAATGGCAATAAAATAAAATAAAACTATATTTATTTTCAAAATATGTTTATTTTTCTAATATCGATCCTTTTAAAAATAAGATCACGTATTTAAAAATCGAAATGCAGGCACATACCATAACTTACTTATTCTTTTCAGACGAAATTATATTAAAGTTTGTGAATATTTCATGTTCGAAAGGTACCTACCCGGTGCCTAAGGAACATGAAAAGTTTGTTTTTATAATTAAGCAGGAACTAAAATACTCAGATTATATTCCCACCTTGAACGTAAGCCTAACCACTTCCTTTGTTCAAACCACACTCCCTCCGTTAAGTAGCTGGTAAGGGAAAGGGTGTTCGGATGTTTACGATGTATCTCGTATTTTCAATAATCCCTAAAAACTAATAAATACCTTGATTTCCTACGGGAACACTAGCTACTTATGATGCATAAAGAAGTGGCTCTTCACTTGCTCCCGTAATTTTATTACAGCTAATAATATATAGCAGAGGGATTCTACTTTCAACGTTAAAATTATAGCAAGATTGCAGGTATTAAAAATGCTTTTGCTTCGAAATTCTGCCAATTAAAAAATATGTCAACGTAAAATCATTTACACAATTTACTTTATAATACCTAGCACGATATAATTCAATACATAAACATGGTCTTGTACGGAACGAGGATGTGACAGTTTGTAACACGAGTGCAATCGAGGAAAACCTATAGCAGGTGATTGAATTTGTGTATTTAGGAAGCATGTTCCCAGCGTATGGCCGTACGGACAATAACGTTATATGAATAGTAGGACCGGGAAACAAAGTGAATGGAGCATCAAAAGCAGTTATTTTAAACAATAATTTATCAATGAAAAAAAATGCCTTTCACAACAGAGTTCTGGTTCCAATCATTTGTATGGAAACAAAGCATGGAACTGCCAGATGAAGGATAAGAACAGAATACTCGTATATTTCTTAAAAGTGGTATTCCTTTAAAAAGTGTTCTAAACAAAATATATCAGAAAGTCAAATGCTGATATCTGAAAGTTATGAAGAGCGGAAGAAAATAAACATTTTACAATATTTGAAAAAAATATATATATATTATAAACAATATTTTGAAAGAATCACTGCGTCAGTTTGGACATATGAAAAGCATGGATGAGGAAAGAATAGTTAAGAAAAGTCGAGAAAGATCGAAGGAAACATGGTATTACCAGATAAATGAAATATTAGAAGACGAAATAATAGATTTGCATTTATGAATATGGAGGAACGTAGACAGGTTTATCAGAAACAGCGTAATGGTTTAATTGTAAAAATATGTTTAATCAAATCAGTAATTAACCCAATAAAATATGTTGATTTGCATAGAAAAATTCTCATACCATTCTCAACATCATTCTCAACCATAAATTGGTCATAAATTTACAACCAAAACAGATCATTGCTTTCTTGAGAAGTCCATCAAATTTTTATTTTCGCATCTAAAATTTTCCGATCGATTATATCTAACATACAAAATTCTTATTTTATTACTCCAGCTATCATTCTCTTCACCTTTATTGTGGGTCAAATTATCGATAAACCTAAGAGATCTTATTATTCTGACATAGCAAGATTAAATAAATGTAAAAAATTTACTGCGTATTTAAAAACTTTATCTTACCTTTATATAATTATCTGTTTGTTTACAAATGACTTGGCTATCGACAAGATTTCGGCAATAAACTTTATGAGAGGAATATATTTTCAGACAAACACCTATTGTGATTTTTAATGTCCATTTCACCATCGATAAATTTTGCAAACCAAAATGCTAACTCCTATCTCTTTGTTGACAAAGTATTATTGATATTAAATTTAAAACCATTTCGCTTTGGTAACTTTATGATTGGTGCTTGAGTGAGTCTATTTTGTAACTTTGAGAAACTTCAAATTATTGGAAATAAAAAAAAAAACAAATTTAAAAACATGATGTGTTTTGATGCATGATTAGTTACTTAAAGCTAACTAAATAACTAAGCATTATATCGAATCTCCGGAGGGGTAGGCAGAAATAATGGACCGCCACAGTGTTCTTTCCTGGCATACATCTTTTGCTTCCTCAATACGAGTATTCATACATCGTGTCATGATCGCACGTCGATTTCTCCGGCTCCTCACGTGGCTGACATTCAATGTGAAATTTATTTAAACGTGCAACGTTTTCCTTGGTATCCCTTTATTTATTGTAACGTTGGACACATGAAAAGAATATAAATGACTTCATATTTATTTCTTCTGTAAACCAAAAGTAAATTTTTATTAAATATGAAACAAAATTTATTAATAATTTTGTAACACAACACTTTATTAATAAAAATACAATCTTTCAAAGAAGTGTGTCTCAACATAGTAGCATATATAAATCTTTCAAAAATTTGTCAGACGTGGTGGTCGTAAAAAAGGCGAAATGGGGAATGTTGTTAACATAAAGCGATCGCTTAACCCAATTAATGACAGGTCATTAGTCTTGTAAACGCTTCGGCCACCATATTCTGTTTCCAAATAATTTACATTTTCGTCTATATTGAGATACAGTTAACTTTCATTGAACAATAATCATTTTACATTACGTCATTTAGTGTTCATAACATATGTAAACATTTTATTAATTTATTTAAAAAAAAACACATTTTACATCTTCGTCTCTATTGAGATACAGTTAATCCTTAAAAATTATTAACCCGCGATAGGTAAGATCCAGTATTTGTTTACAAGTATTTGTATACATTCAAAAACAAATTCAAAAAAACTTTATTTTATGTATCACAATTGTATTTTTATTGTAAAATAAAAATACAATTGTGATACATAAAACAAAGTTTTTTTAATTTAGCAGTTTATAGCTTTTTTTTTTGTCTTAAACTTATTTTAAGGATTTAAAATATATTCTGCAAGTAAACACAAAACAAGCAGTAAATGATTAAAAACTCTAGAAGATGCGTTCTCTTTGGGGCAATGTCATTTCGATTTGACAACGACGGGAAAGTTCTTTACTTATCCAGGACCGGGCGGAAAATGGAGTCGTAGAACTAATAATAAAGTTGCGGAGTGTTCCTCGCGAGCCTGTCACTGTGAACAACGGCGGGAAATGCAAGAATTAACGCCAAATATGGCAAACTTTGACCATTAGCGATGCCTGCTTTGATCAAATATTGCTGAATAAATAACAAACTAACTAACTAACCAATGCACAATTTCCTGCTGTAAATACTTACTTGTTTAAATTATTTTGCTTTTGTGTTTAAGAAGTGTAATATTCACAAACAAAAGACGTGTCCGAGGGAAAGGTGCTTTACTAAGCTATCTATTAGAAATATACTTTTAGTTCAACTAAAACTTTTGGGATAATCAAATGATTTTATTGAAATCTCTTGATGGAAGTTCAATTTAAATAATAATGAAATAAAACGATGTTTTTTAACTACTTCCACTTTTGTCTTTATTTCGACAGCGACCGATTTCGACAGGTACCTGGTGAAACCGGTCGCTGTCAAAATAGAGACAAAAGTGGATGTAGTTAAAAAACATCGTTTTATTTAATTATTAACTACAACTTTTGAATAAAATAACACTCTTATATTATAAAATTTATGTAACACATAAAATAGAAATAAAAACCCAATTTTCTACAAGTATAATTCTATTTTATGGGAATGATATATTTTGCCTTTGCTAAGGCATTATCAATTGTGTTCTTAACAAGGCGAAACATGTCACTGCCATAAAATTTGATAAAACAATAAATAAAATTACAAATTTTGAGTATTATGGAATTAACACAATACATAATTAATACGAATAAAAACATCAGTTTTTAGAAGTTTTATTATATTTTATTGGAACGAAATGGGTCCATTGCAATGACATAATCAAATATTACCTTAGTAAGGCGAAATATTTTAATACCATAAAACTTCTAGAAAACAGAAGTTTTTTTTATTTTTGATTATTTTAGATGAAGTTTAGCAGTATTGTTCAAGAAACAATAAATTATCATAGTATTCAAATATTTTATTATGAACAGATGTTAACAATGTAAAATTCCATAATGGCATTTTTTATCAATTATCGTTGGATATTATTAATGCAATTGACTATTTATTCCAACTTTTTTACAAATAACAGCTGTATTAAATAAATTTATTACGTAGTGTTATGTAGTCGAAAACCCCTCGAAACGTTCTGACTTAAATAGACTTTATACTCTGAAGTTCCATAAGAAAGTTTTTATTTTGAAACACTGTTTATACCACGTGATTAACAAATTACCATTTAATGAAATCAGTATACAGAAATTAAGTTTATACCGTTCTTCCGATGATAAAGGTATAAAGACAGACATTTGAAACGTGACGAGAATAATAAACGCTAAAGTAAAAAAAGGGCATGTTTTGAGTGACCTTCTCAAAAGCTTCATTGATTTTATAAAGCCTGATTTAATCGTTATATTGTAGATATACCAACTTCTTCTGCTTTTTTCCCCTCACCTCTTTCAGTTACTTGGGGTCCGTTTTCCTTATCATTTGGCGCCAGGTATTTAATTCGTAGGCAGCTTCCTCCTTAAGGCCTAGAGCCTTCATATCCCTCTGCACATTCGACTCCTTCCGACTCCTTCCGACTCCTTGTATGGAGTTTTTGTTAATGTAGAAATACCAACTATTTTTGTTCATTGTAGATATATCAACCGAATTTAAATAATACAGTTGCAGGAATGAAAAAAATGGAAAAATGGTTTTAAATAAAGAAAATAAAAATAATTGTGTTTTTTTTAATATATGATATATTGATGAGGCCTAGAGCCTTCATATCCCTCTGCACATTCGACTCCTTCCGACTCCTTCCGACTCCTTCCGACTCCTTGTATGGAGTTTTTGTTAATGTAGAAATACCAACCATTTTTGTTCATTGTAGATATATCAACCGAATTTAAATAATACAGTTGCAGGAATGAAAAAAATGGAAAAATGGTTTTAAATAAAGAAAATAAAAATAATTGTGTTTTTTTAATATAAGATATATTGATAATCAAATGAATGACAAAATTGACCAGTCTGTCGATGCCAGCGAGCCTGGCAAAACCGGTCGCTGTCTAAATAAAGACAAAAGTGGAAGTAGTTAAAAAACATCGTTTTATTTAATTATTATTTATGATATATTGAGTTTGATTTGACTTAGGGTTATGATTTCATAATAGTATTCATTATATGGTAAGCCATAACCTGAAGTGGAAATTAACTAAATACGTATTAAAAAGAAAATTACTAATGTTTTTTTATTTTTATTATTTATAATGATATAACCATTAAATTTCAAATAATATATTAAATTTTTTGTTGTTGTTATGCTTAAAAATTTATTTATTTAAAATAATATGTATTATATATTGGATGATTTTTTAATAATTTCGTCGTAATTAAAAATATCTATATGTGTTATTTCAAAGAGATATAAACAGATTTGTTTATTTTTTTATGGACGTTCTTATGTTTTCACAGGTCCATCCCTCGTTACAAAAGGTCAGTTAATAGAGCATAGTTCACACCTTGACGCAACTTGATTACACTCGATCAAACCACGCATATTTATAAAAAAAAATGAAAAATCCAATATGGTCCGTGTTTATTACTGAATACACATTTAATGCAAACAAAAAAAATAGATTAAAACCACAATTCGAAAAACTTTTGGCAAACAACAGTGTGCGCTGCTTTCACACGTGCAACCAGGAAATACGAACAAATATTTACACGCGTTTGAAAGGTTCACAATAAAAGAGAATTTTAAAACAAAAGCGCCAGTATACGTAGATACCATAAAACAATACAACGTAAATATAATACAACTTTTAAAAAATACAAAAATGTATATTTGATAGCTTTGATTTATCCTTCGTATTTATGTCATAGATACACACAGTACGTTAAGATATACTTTCTTTACTATAATTTTTTGATAACTTATTTCCATGTGTCTAAACCAAGTTATTGAACTTTTCCTTATTGTATTCATGACACTTTCATTCGCACTGCATTCACTTCATATATTTGCATTCGTCACTCTATCGCACACAGATTTTTCATATATTCATTTAACCCTTAACGTACCGTGTTCAAAACAAAACGCTCGCTCCCATGTGGTAAGTTCAGTTTACCGCTAACTTTATCTAAATATCAAGCATATGACTAGATGAATCAAAATTTAATTTATGTCATCTTGTAGGGAATTTCATTAGGAATAGATCGATATCTATAACATACATGGATTATTTGAAAAACATATCATTATTATTTTTTTTCTGGAACCATGCGATTTCTGATATGTAATGCGTCACAGCATACGGGCGACTGGACATCGGGTATAAACTTGTCTGCGCGCCGCGGCCGGCGGGGCGAGGATAAAGGCACCTAGGCAAAATGTATAGTACGTTCAAGACAACGAGTACGTATTAATATTTGTCCCTTTTGGTAAAGTGTTAATATTTTCACAGTTCTGATATTATTAAGTTACGTGCTGCGTTTTCATCCAGTCGGTATTATTACGTACCTATTGAAAAGGTCAAAGATATAATTTATAATACGTTCAAAACAGCGAGTAAGTATTTGTCACTTTTGATAAAGTTGTAAATATTAGCAAAACAAATTCTACCTTAACACGAATGAAGGTGAGGGCAGTCTTAGAAAATATTTTTTTTTGGGATGAAGGAAGTAATTTTTTGCTTTTTTTTTTTATTACGAAATATTGAGAACACTTCAATGGAGGATTACAATTTTTTTTATAATATTAGGGTCCATAGGTTTTAAGAAAATCAACTTTAAATTGGCAGTGGAAACTCAATTGACCACATGGCAACGCGACGGTTAAGAGATCTCATATCTACTGCATCTTACTTTAATCCTTCTTTCGCCAGTTCCATGATTCACATCCAAACAAAAGAGTCGGAACAAGAGCACTATTGTGCAACAACAACAAACCATGACGCCGTTTCTCCGCAAAAGTAGGCAGAGGGAATAGACCGCCACATTACTCTTTCCAGACACACGTCTCTAGTATCCTCCACATTCATACAATGAGTCATACACGCACGTTGATTCTTCCGACTTCTTACATTACCAACCTTTAAAATTTGATTGATTGGTTCATGCCATGTTTTCCTCGGTCTAACTTGACTCTGTACTCCATTTACATCGTTAATGTATACTTTCTTTCTCCGTCCATGCGCTCCATATGTCTAAACCAACGCAGCAACTCTTTCATAATTTTATTCATAATACCTTATTCCGCTCTGTATTCCTTTCATACATCAGCATAAATTACCTCATTTCTACCGCATTAATTCTGCTTTTATCCTTCTTTTGCCGATTCCATGCTTCGCTTCCGTGCGTAAGGGTTAAGATCAACGGCCATTTTGATTTTCATTGATAAATTTTTATTTCCAATAACTTTCCAATTACAAATATTTTTAAAACTCCATTCACTTTGTTACCCGCACCAACCCTTATTTTCGACGTCACTATCCGTTCGGCCATTCGCTGTGACCATCCTACCAAAATACAAAATTCACTCACCTGCTCCAAGTTCTCTTCGTTCGCACTTATGTTACAAACTGTCATTTGCTCTTTCCTTTCAAAAACTAAGACTATTGTAAACTGAAATATATCATTATCTTAGGTTATTTGGATAGACTTTTGTTTACGATGACAACTTTAAATGCTCCATTTAGTCGTTGGTATTGTAAAACATTACTAACTTTTCATCACACCATATTTCCCAACGTCTTTCAGGTGAAACCAGAAATTATGGAAAACCATACTATTTATTCCCGATTCTTCTTGCTTTCTTCTCTCGCTTCCATAACATTTTCTTCAACAACTTTATTTCTTGATGCGTTTTACACATGGAAAGAATATCAATGATTTCATATTTATATCTACTGTAAATCAAAAGTAATTTTTTTTTAAATATTGAACTTTATTTATAAATACTTTATTTAAAAAAGCTTATTTAAAATCTAAAACATAAGCAAACATGTTTCGGGACACAGAATCCCTTCATAACTGTTGCATATACACAAAATTATAATAATATATTTTTTTTAAATTCATGAATATGGTCAATTTTGACAGAAATTAAAAAAAGAGTTAAATTATGAATCCACAACTCAAAGTAATGGTGAACGAATATAGAAGAAATTTAATAAATATATTCAAAATCAAATAAAATTAACTAATTGAAAGTTAAGGCATTAACACTGTGGAATTCCATAGTAATATACTTTGGGAATTAAAAAAACTTTGTTTAATCCACTATTTTTTCATTAAAATATTAAAAAAACACGACATGTTTGGAGGATACCTCCATCTCCAGGTGTAAAAATATAATGTTTTTTTTTAAAAAAACTTCTTTTTATTTTGTATAACAACACTTTTATTATGAGACACCACTACTACTAGTTTCGAACACTAAGTGTTCTTCTTCAGGGTAGTTTATGTACCCTGAAGAAGTACACTTAGTGTTCGAAACTAATAGTAGTTGTGTCTCATAATAAAAGTGTTGTTTTACAAAATAAAAATAAGTTTTTTTTAAAAACATTATTTAAAATGTCAACACAAAGTAAACTCCAAAAAGAATTATTCTTTAATAATATGTAAAAATATTACAAAAACTAAACAAACAAAGACTTATAAAATACACGTTTAAAATTCAATACAATAATTCACATTTAAAAGTTAACCTGGGAATTAATTCCCAAAGTATATCAAATAAAATAATCGCAATAATTTTATAATTCTAATCGTAAATTTAATTAATTGAAATTGAATATTTGGGGAATGCCCACTATAAAATAATATGATTTTGGATAAAGCCGGTGAAGATGTATATTGTAATGAAAGTGGTGTAGATGTATTTTGAATAAATGTATCAGCTCTTGAATTTCGTGTGCCTTTTGTGGAACGTAAAATTTTTTGGTATTATGGAATTGATGGAATATTTGCATTCAAAAAAGGGCACTGTAATATTTAATACACATTGTTGCCTTTGATAATTTGACTTTTTAGAATGAAATTAATTTAAAACGTCTGTTTTTTATAAAAGTTTTTGGCATATCATTTCCAGATTTTTTTTTCATTCATGTTGATTAATTTAACTCTTAGCATTTTGATATGTCAGCCATAAATTGAAGGCTGGACATTGCAAATATACCAAGTATCAAAAAAGTCAAGAATAAGTTTTTGATCTCAATTGGTGTTTAACATGAAGACTAATAAGTGTACAAAATGATTAAATAACATAATGTAGTTCAAACGTCACCCCGAAAATGCCACTCGTGGTAAATGACACAAGCAACAATAAACATATTTTTGTCTATTTCTATTTTTCTTTTTTATACAATTTGTATATACAACCCTATATTAAAAAAATTAAATTATAATATATTGACATTTTTCGGACAAACAGTCCTTCTTCAGTAAATATTTTTCTCTTTTTCTTTGTTTTATGTTTAAACAACTAAACACCTTTGTGACAAACCAGCTTTTTATTTATCCGTTCTTTTACATAATGAACAACGTTCATTTCTTAACTTTCGTATGAAGCACTTGATTTGTGGTGTGACATTATTGAATAAAATAATAATACATTTGTAATATTTGTAAGAGAATTTAACGCTGTTTAATATTTTACCCTGACGAAGCTCTGCGAGAGCGAAACCGGTTGGTGATAACGGATTAAGAAGAGTAGTTTACATGCAAAATTACAAGTGTACGAGTATTATTGTTTTATTTAAAGTTAATTTCTTGGTGACATACTTAAATAAAACTAAAAATTAAATTAACACAAACATGTTTCGGACAGAGAAACCCTTCATCAGTGTAGTTATCTTCATCAGGCTTTTTATACAAAATTAATATATAAACATTTTTTTCAAGAATGTGGTCAATTTTAAACAAACAGTAGTGGATTCATTATTCAATGAATCCGCAACACAAATTTATGATAAATATAGAATAAACTTTGTATAATGGTTCATTAACCCCTATAGTGCGGCAGTACAATTTTTTTTTTCAAACTACGGCAGACTATATTTCGTCACCCTAGAGTAAGAGGGTTCCAACTAACAAAATTTCACATCTGGCTTTTTTTTCGTGAAAATGGTTCTTACTAACCTTATCTATACGTACAATAAAAAAAACATGTAATAGTATCGTCATTTTGATAAAAATAATCAAGTTCCATCTGATCATTCAAAACACACGATTCACTGAAAAAGGATTCATTTACACTAAGAACTTTATTATTCCAACTGTCGCCAGAAAATTTACACGTTTTTCGGTAAAAGAGTTTCATCTGCTTCAGATGGAACCCTTTTATTCCAAGATACACACCCGAAACCAAAAAAACTTTGACTTCATTTTTGTCAGATTTTTACTTTTGACAGTTGGAACCTTCTACGATTTGCAGTTATTATTTTAATGTATCTTTTAAACCTTGTTTATCGTGTTCCTTTCTATATGTCAAACTTTATATTATGAATTAACACTATCCGTCGGACCTGAAAATGTAGCGAACCACAGTTTCATATTCATTTTACTTTTTGTTTTATGCTAATGAAGTCAACCGCACAATGGGGGTTATTGTATTTAATCAAAAATTTTGATCAAATTTAAAAATATATATACACAAGGATACGAGTACATGTACATAGTAAGGTATGTTTTAAGATTTTTAAAGATACATGTTGACTTCATACTGTTCGTTATTGGGCATCCCGCGTAATTCTGAGGTACTGTTATTAGAAGGATTATAACTCGATGAAGTCATAAGCAACAGTTCTACCACTTTCACAACCGCCGTCCCCTAGTGACTGGCATCATGGGGAATATTAAAAGTTCTTCCCTAGAATGTTTTTTATTAAGTTTTACATCAAGCTACCGCCTTACCACGAGCTGCCTAGGGCGTCTACAACTCCAAAAATAAGCCCGTGTAAAAACGGCAACTAAAACGCGCCAAAGTTAAAAATGCACAAATCAAAATGAGATTGAGTTAATCCAGCCTTGTGATCATTTGAACATTTCATCTCGTGGGCCAGAGATTCCGTAGTAAGCTGAGACCGGAGGTTCGATGTAGGGATGTAGAAAGTCGGAAAAAATCTTCTAGAATAACACAGCCGTGAGCTATCCTCCAGTCGTATTTTTCTTAAATAGTTAATGTATGTAGACGAGTTCATTAGAAAGTTATTTTAAGTTTTTACGGGATGCAAAATGAGGCAACATTTCATTTTCCAACGACCGTATATAAAGTAATAAAGCGCCGAGAGGGAGTCTCCAATTTTTAACAATCTAAATCAACGTACCTCCGTACGTGTGCGTGCCATTTGTACTTGAACGTGACTGCGTATTAATGTATGTGACATCCAAGTAATATAAGTATTTTTTGTCAAAGGATAATGAAGCTTTCAAAGAATTACGTACTTCAAAGTAGGTACCTACTGGTACGTCTAAAAAGATAATTTTTTTACAATAGGAACCTTCCATATAATTGTTTTTATTTATCAAAGGCACATCTGATATTTCCGTTGAAAATTTAATCAATAATTGAATTAAAAATTATATGAAATATTAAAATTTGGAATACTTTCTGTACACCTACGTAACACAATTAGTTTTTATATGATTGTCACGACAGCTGTTTTGCCAACCTATGTTGGGATCATCGGGTTTATAACACCGTCAACATTATTAAATGTTTAAATTTGAAACACTGTTATTATACATACGAGTATCACAATTTATTTTTAAGAGATTGTCGCGACAGCTGTTTTGCCAACCTATGTTAGGAACATCGGGTTTGTAACACCTTCAACATTATTAAATTTGAAACACTGTTATTATACTTATCACAATTTATTTTTATGAGATTGTCGCGACATGCGTTTTACAACCTATTTTGGGATCATCGGGTTTGTAACACCTTCAACATTATTAAAAGTTTAAATTTGAAACACTGTTATTATACATATCACACATTATTTTTAAGAGATTGTCGCGACAGCTGTTTTGCCAACCTATGTTAGGAACATCGGGTTTGTAACACCTTCAACATTATTAAATTTGAAACACTGTTATTATACTTATCACAATTTATTTTTATGAGATTGTCGCGACATGCGTTTTACAACCTATTTTGGGATCATCGGGTTTGTAACACCTTCAACATTATTAAAAGTTTAAATTTGAAACACTGTTATTATACATATCACACATTATTTTTAAGAGATTGTCGCGACAGCTGTTTTGCCAACCTATGTTAGGAACATCGGGTTTGTAACACCTTCAACATTATTAAATTTGAAACACTGTTATTATACTTATCACAATTTATTTTTATGAGATTGTCGCGACAGCTGTTTGGCCAACCTATAATAATAATAATAATAATAATAATAATAATAATAAATTGGATAATTTATAAAGCGTCATTTTTATGAATTGCTCATCTCAAGGGCGCTGGTTAGGATCGAGTTTTTAATACCTGATGATCCCAAAAAAGGTTGACATAACAGCTATCGCGACAATCTCATTTAAATAAATTATGATAAATGTTATAATACAATTTTAAATTAAATGTTAATGTATCATTATATTTCTGCGTAAACAATGGATCACCTATTATTTATTTTATTTGATTGCCAGCCCCGTGAGGAGTCGGATAAATCAACATGCGTGCATGATACGATGTATCGAGAGAAGTATGTCAGGAAAGAACAGTATGGCGGTCCATTATTTCTGTCTTCTTCTTAGGGGAGACGGCATGATGGTTAGTTAGTTTCATTTACGTTTACTTCTTATTATACAATAAAATAAAACATTTCATTGCTAGCGAATATTATTAAAATGTACACTGACAATATTTTCTTACAAAGAGCTATTAGTATTGGCTGTGACGTATTGACTAAGCGAGTTTCCTCTGGCGACAACCGAAACACCTATCTTAAGCTTGGCGGTCGTTATTTACGCAAAGTGCACCATCGAGGTTGAAAGGTTTTCCACTGATTGGTTGAAAAGGTTTTATTTTGATTCGTTGCTGCACTTAAGCTTGCTACAGCATCCGTAGCTAAAAGCCAAACCATTTTAATAAGAATATATATTATTTACCCTAAATGCTGTGTGTTTAATTTTAAATATTTTAAAGCTTTTACTAACTAACTAACCAACCACCAGAAAGAATGGACTGCCACACTTTTCTTTCCTGACACATTTCTCTCGCTTCCTCAACATTCATACATCGTGTCATGCACGCGCGACGATTTCTCTAACTCCTCACATGGCCGACATTCAATATTTGATTAATTTGATCGTGCCAGGTTTTCCTCAGTCTTCCTCTATTTCTGGTTCCATTAACATCATTTACTTATAATCTTTTTCTATTCTTTCTTCATTCATTCTTTCCATATGTCCAAACCATCTTAATGATCCTTTCATTATTTTGTTCATGACACCTTTCATTTTTTTTAAAGCTTTTATCCTCTTTTAAAAGGAGTAGGCAAAGAGGATAAACTGCCATACTCTTCTAAAAAATAGCTCTCTAGCTTCCTCAACATTCATACATCGTAAGATTTTTTCCGAAATCGAATGTGGCCGACTATCAGTAATTAATTAATTTCATCATGCCGTGCTTTCCTCGATCTTCCACGGCTTTTCTTCCACTCACACTCTATACAACATTTTAACAAATTTTTTTCGTCCATTTGTTCCATATATCCAAACCATCTTAGGGATCATTTTTTTAATTTTACTTTTACTTAACTGCCTAACATTTCTTCCTTATTTATTTTTTATTTTTTATTATTGAGGGTAACAAACAGCAATTACAGTATATAAGTATAAACACACAGAGACAATAAAACATGGCCAATTACATGCTACCACAAATATTATATAACAACTGACATAAGGTATTTCGTCGTTAGGTAAGCTATCAAATATCGCTTTCCCATAAATTCTTCTCAGTGATCGCATTTCTACGGCATTTATCCTACTTTCATCATTTTTTTACCAGCTCCAAGCTTAAATTTCATACATAAGTGTTGACACTAGAATTCCATTATGTACTGCCATCTTTGATTTTAAAATTTCATCTATTTTAAAATTTCATATAAAATAATAGTTACTTAGTTTATATCGCATGTTTTTAAAATTATTTTAACATCTTGTAGTTAAAATAATAAGTGGCATTAGGTGATTATACTTAGGTTATTGGCATTAGATTATTATTAAAAATACTTAAGGCTGAGTATGAAGTTAAAATAAATAAAAATTAAAAAAATTAAATAATTTTTTAAAACATTGTATTTTTACAACAATTAATATCACTCTTTACAAACATGTTTCGGACAGTTCTCGTTTGTCGTCTGTGTATTAATTTCAATTTTGTATTGTTATTTTAATAAAGTGTTTTATTTGCATACCGAACGGGTAACCGAAGTGTAATCAGAAACATGTAGATATATGAAAATAAATGTTTCTACTTAATTAAACACTTTTTAAACTTGGTATACAACCACTTTATAAATTAAAATAAAAAAGTTTATTTTAAAAGCGTATCTATAACACAAAGTCAAAATAAAATAAAATAAACACACCTATAAACTGATTTTTGTCAAAAAAATATGCACGTACTCGTATATGCGTTTTTTTTATATTTATAAAAACGAATTCGAATCTTCTTAATTTTATTGATATATTTTTTGTTTATTTTACAAACACACAATATTTTATTGTATTTCCATGAGTATATTCCTCATTCTCAGACAAAGTAATGATAAACAATATAGTATATATACAACATTTAGAGAGTAGTAAAAATATAGACATAAAACTTAAACGCCCGACAACTTTTCATTAATTGATTATCGTCTTATCAATATATTAAAGAGATTGATAAATGTTATCCTAGATGAGGTATTTATCGCTAATTAGACCGATGAAAATTATTATATTTCTCGCTTGATATTATCTACAGATTCGTTTGCAGCAAAGTCAGTCAGTATATTTGATGGTTCTTGGGATGTCACTTAGACCTTTATACGTAAATGTGATGATTTTTCTACTGCTTTCCACATCTCTACATGCAACGTGTTATTAAAACCCAATTACTGTATACATTTTTTTATCATAGCATGTGATTGGTAGCCAGTATATCGCCACACGTGAATTCTTCTAGACCAAAGACAGCGTGATTTATTATTCACATTGTCATCAGTAAGAATTGAACCCGTGACCTTCAGTGTGACTGACATAGCTAGTGCCAATTTGCCATGAAAGTCCATAATCAAAGTCCTAGCGCAATATTAAGGGTTGGTCAATTGAAGAAAAATATTAAAACAAACAATCAAACAAACAAACCATCACGCCGTTTCTCCGCAGGGGCAGGTAGAGAGAATGGACCGCCACACTACTATATCCTGGCACACCTCTCTAGATTCATCCACATTCATACAACGAGTCATACACGCACGTCGATTCCTCCGACTTCTAACATGACCAACCTTTAAAATATTAACTAAAACAGATAATAAAAGTTACATTACGCAGTCGATCAGAGCCGTTTTAAAAATAATAAAGCACGTTTCCCGCCACAATACAGAACGCCAGCGCACCTATCAGAGAGGATCCTTGCCCTCGGATTATACATACATTGGCGCTGCGAGGGTGGCGCTGATGGGGGATTATTCAGATATTTTATGGCAGTTTTTCCTCATAAAGTATAAATCTGTGTGCTGTTTACCCGCTCGCTTGCCGAAAGGCGAATCACTGCCTTCACATCGATATAAATATTTTTTATACATCTTTACGACGTCGAGTGGATAGTAGCGGGAATTGAAGTATCTCAATTTATCAGATTGATTTTTTATGAATCCTTTATGTATCGATGGCCCGAGTGAGGAATGTGATCGCCGGTCACGCGAAATGGAGGCGAAGTAAGATAAAATTATGATAGCCCTTCAGAGATCTACACTATCGCCAGAGTTATTTAATGTTGCTGGAGATAAACGGTTATTGTTTTCCTCCACTTTCTTTTAATCGGAAAATCTACAGCGCAAATATTACAAGAACACGCCATTTATCTGCTCGTCTTAGCCAAACTAAAGCCTTTTTTTCCGGGTCACCGGGTGTCCCTTTGTCGAATCTCCCTCTGGGTCAGAAAGTGCTCGTGAAAAATGAAATGAAACAAATCGAATCAAATCATCTGTTACCACTTATCTTGACCTTACATGGAATAAAATTATTTTGAGAGTTAAAACCCAATTATTTTCTGAGGACATTTTCGTTTATTCTATGTTCGCCATACTTTGTGTTGTAGAGGTTTAATTTGTCTTTGCCTTTTTATATACTTTATATATACAAGAATAACTTTAAAAAAAAAAATTACATATCAGACATGTTTCGGACAACCGGACCTTCTTCAGTAATACATATTATAAAGATACATATTTAAAATATTATAAAATTGTTTACAATTATGATCAGTTTTGACCGATGTAAGAAAGATTTATTTTGGAACGTTTTTGCTTTTGTTATAACAAAAAAAAATATGAATCAATTTAAAATAATAATTTCAAGTTATTATTGGGGTTCAGGTAAATTACTAATAACAAAAGAAATAATTAAAAGATTGAAATTAATGATATTTTTCAATGAGAGAAAAATTCATTTTCGTTTGTTCATTGTGTATACAATAAGAAAGAGATTTGTGTTGTGCAACTTTAAACTATTATATATAGATTTGTGGTAAGATTAATCATCCGGAAAGATTTTGAAGCTCACTTGGGACGAATTCACATATTTAATCGACGAAAGCAGAATAAATTCAACCGCGGTTTCTGCGTTAATAAAATATTATAACTGATAAATTTTTTGTTTATTGTTTAAATTAAATAAAACCGCAACATAAGATTATAACAAAAAAATATTTCATACAACAATATTCCTGGAACGTTTTTAAAGATAACTTTATATGATTATTTAGGGATATGTATCTAATATTTTACTGAAAATTGGTGTTTAATAAATTTATTATTTTTGATAAACAATATTGTTTAAACTAATCATATGAGTTATTCTCCGTTTCTCCATCAATTATGCAAAACACTATATCATATAATGAATAAGAATTAAAAAAAAAAATTTTCTTAAAAATCCTTATATTTTATAGAATTACATGTTTTGCCTTATAAAATCATTATCAAATGTTTTAATATCGTCTCAAATTAAATCAATATAAGAATTGAAAAAATGTATAAATTTTGAATTAAAATCAATGTTCAGGATTAATTTTATCTCAATAGAGACGAAGATGTAAATTGTCTTTTGGAAACATAATATTATGGTCGAGGCGTTTACAGGACTTATGACCTGTCATTGGTTGGGTTAAGCGATCGCTTTATGTAATTTAACATTCCCCATTCCACATTTCTTACGACCACCGCGTCTGACAAATTTTTGAAAGATGTATATATGCTAATATGTTGAGGAACACTTCACATATTTTTGTTCAATCTACACTAGCGCCATCTATTAAGATTAGGTTTAAGCATTAAGTAGAAAATCTTTATTTATGCAATTATCCTACATTGCTAGATAACGCCTGAAAATGGCTCTCCAATTTTTATGCTTTTAACTTGGACCAGTTTTTTTTATACAACATTTTGAATTTATACAAATACGAAGATCTCCGTCTCCATTGAGATAAAATTCATCCTTTAAAATGGCTTACTTAAATCCAGTATTTGTATACATTCAAAATGTTGTTAAAATCAATGTTTTACAAAAATACTCAAATGTGAATATACGATACAAAGTGATACCGAATAAAGAAGCAATCATTTAAGAATTCATCTTGCATTAGGAAAACAAAGTACGTGAATATTGAATATTTTTTTAATCAACGCAACGAGTTTGCAAAGGACGCGAGTGCTGTATTTTTAATCGTCCGAACCGACAGCGGGTCCCCGGTAGTCGCTCCACGCGTGTTTTTAAAACAATTTGTCTGATACCCAAAATGATTTCCGGGCCACGCAGCTATGATCCGATATGACTAGTTTCTGGTTCAGTGTTTTTTGGCCAGGCGCCCGTTTGCAGCCCCGTTCGTTGGCGACCGGTGCGATTTATAATTCAATTCTTGCAAATTCCCCCACCGAAACCGCGAGCCGGCCTAATGCGACGGCCGCTCCACCTCTCCGCGTGCCAATATTAAAATGGTCTCCACTACTTGCATGGCTTAAATTAATAATTCACAACTCGTAATCGAATATTTAAATCAGCGGAGAAACGATTTCCGAATATTTTCAACTTGTTCGGCATCGGGAACCCATGTTGAAATTGTTCAACTACCAATGAAAACGATTTAAATAACCTGTAGGCAAGTCAATATTAAAATGTCGATTCATAGGAGAGAGGTCGTTGATTTATATCAAAGTATCAATTTATTTGGTAATGTTCTCAAGAACACAATCAATATAATAAATGAATAAATGAATATATTTGTATATGTATATACGAGTATAATATAATAATACAAAGGTCACTGACATCATCCACCGGGTGATGACTCTAAAATCTCAATGGGCAGGTCACGTAGCCAGAAGCTCAGATGAAAAGTGGACAGGAAGACTGCTGACTTGGAGACCGTGGACGGCGAAGAGAAGTGCAGGGCGACCGCAACTACGGTGGAAGGATGATCTAAACAGACACGTCGGAATAACCTGGATGCAATCTGCACAGGACAGAATGACATGGAAGCAAACGGAATAGGCCTTTGTCCAGGAGTGGACGGGAATAAACTGAGGAGGAAGAAGAAGAATATATGAATAAATGAATATAACTTACTAACCATCACGCCGTCTCCCCAAAGGGGTGGGAAGAAAGAATATACTGCCACACTTTTCTTTCATTCATATATCGTGTCATGCACGCGCGTCGATTTCTCTGACTCCTTACATGGCCGATATTCAATATTTGATGTATTTGATCGTGCCACATTTTCCTCGGTATTCCTATATTTCTAGTTCCATTTACATGGTTACCATATAATATTTTTACGATTCTTTCTTCATTCATTCTTTCCATGAGTCCAAACTAGCTTAATGATCCTTACATTATTTTGTTCATAACACCATCATTCGTACCGCTATAACTTCTTATATTTTCATTCGACACTCTCATACACACATACACAGAGTATGATCACATTCGTCTAAGAGATCTTATATCTACGGCATTTATTCTTCTTTCATCCTTCTTTTGCCAGTTCCATGTTTCGCTTCCATACATAAGGGTCGGTACAAGAACACGATTGTGCACTGCCATTTTAGCTTTTTTGGATAGGTTTTTGTTTGCGATGACAACTTTGAGTGCACCATTCACTTTGTTGCCTGCCCCAATCCTTCTTTCAATTTCCCTCTCCAATCGCCCATTTTTTATGAACATAATGTCTAAATACACGAACTCATCTAATTGTTTCAAATTTTCACGGAATTTACATATCTGGGAGTAGATGCTGCTGCAAAATGACCTTGTCTGCGAAATAATGGGACAAGTCAGCACAGCTTTAGTGGTATCAGGCTGTCTCATGGAAACTATATGGAAGAATATGTATATAAGAACTGACAGTAAGTTCAGAATATACAAAACCTGCGTAAGGCTAATACTGACATTTAGCGTTGAGACCAGAGCGGATACCACAATAACGAAGGTTAAAATGCGGGTGGCAGAGATGCGGACGCTAAAGACGATAGCAGGAAAGACTCTTCAAGATAGGGTAAGATACACGGCTATCCGCGAAATCTGCAAGGTTGAAGATATCGTAAGACGGGGCAGACAACGCAAAAGATGCTCGAATGCGCACGTTTAGAGGATGGATCCCTCCAGAATCCCACACGTTGTCATCATATTCCTGTTGTCTCCTCCCGAAAGACCGCCAAAGAGATGAAGGAATAAGTTGGAAGTCAACCCCCCAAGATTAAGCTTAACTACAGGAGCAGACCGAAGGTTTCAAAGAAGAAGAAGAAAATGAAGAAATTAATTTACTGGGATCATGGTCATATTTGATCATCGACTGTTTTATGTATCTGATGTATACTACTTATCTTAAATTACATTGGGTTTGATTTACTATATAGAGAATCCAGGAACATTTAGACCCTATTAATTTTTCAAGTTCACAGAAACAACTACAGGGTAACCGGTAAGTAAATGAATGGCTTGTTAGTTTAACGTGTAAGTGAACATGATCATGATCCTTTTGGAAATCGACCTCTTTAATATTAGTGAATATATGTTTGAAGACAAATACTCTTGACTTTATAGAGTATCTTGTATTACTAAAGTCAAACCATCGCTCAAATATATGCCTTAAACTGTCAACATGTTCGGAACTTTTTTTTTAGAGAAATTAACTTATTTGAATTAGAGTATAATAATACTAAATTAGATGAATATATGGCACATTTTTATGAATTGATCACCTCAAAGGCCATATAGAAGTTCTTAATGATTTCAATTAAACCTTCTAAGTACTGTGAGTTGCACCTGAATAAAATGAAATATTTTGAAATCATGCGTTCTAAGCTCTGGCAGATTCACAGTGCACTTGAGTTTTGAAATAATATTGTTCCAGGGTGAAGAGCAGGCTACCGCAAAAGCTCGGTCATTAAAATGTGTACGAGGACAGCGTTTCAGCATAGACAATCCGCCTATCACAAAAATAGCAGATCGCCATGAAGACTGCCTTGCATTCAGGCTCTTAGTAATGCAGAGTTCAAATATATAGGCTGGGGCTATTCCATGCATCGCCTTAAAGACCGTCAAATGGAGCATTGTATTATATTACAATATATCTGGACATTTCATCCAATGGAACGTAGACTTGTAGAATGGAGGGATTTGAAAATGAAAAGAAAGGTTGGGGAAAACATAGTTCGGCTGATAGGCAAACTGAGCTCGGCATATACAGAAAACTCTTTTATTGATTTAAAAATAAACATCTTATGTTAAAATTCAGTTTGAAGCATATTTAGGAACCATAGATAATAGGAACCATAGATAATAATACTTTTGTAATGACAATTCATTAATATTCATGCTCGTAAAATAAGTATTGAATAATAAAGATCATAAAATCGTTTATATATTATATAAAAAAATTCATGGAGAAGTTTATCAATCTAAATTTGAGTAAATTTAATTTCTAAAAATTAATGAATGTTTTCGTATTTCAGGGGAAAAAAATACGAAATGATGATTCTGTATTTAATTTTTTCATTATTATGTTATCTTTATAGAAGAAACATAAAGGACACAATACAGAATATAAATAAAAGGTTAAACATTTTATTTCGTAATACAAAGAAACAGACCCTTGATTGGTTTAACCAGGTAAAGAATGACTTATTTTTCTCCCTAATTTAAGGTTAATCGGGGTTTCCTCTTTCTGCAGGGGTTTCGATATTCTGAGTAACTCGAACTCAATATATAATATTATATTAAAACATTTAATTTTTTACGATAATTAACTAAAATAATATTTTTTAATTAAATACTTTTTAAATTTTTCTTTGTTATATACTTAGTATACAACACTAACTTTATTGTATTAAATGTTAGTGTTGTATACAAAGTCCTATATAAAAAAGAAAATATAAAACATCTACAACACAAAGTATGGCGAATATAGAATAAATATTGTTTACTTTATTTCATTACACATATGGTATAAAAACCCAGTTTTATTTACATACACTTGGATATAAGAAGCAAAAAATAAAATCTTTTTTTTTGTATAATCAGTCTCTAATAAAAAAATATTTATTAATTATTATTTGAGAAATTGAATATCTGAAATACAGAGAAATTATCGTTTTCTCAATCATAAAGGTAAAAAAATCAGGAATATCTCCTGCTATCTTCAAAACGTATATATTACATAGATAATATATGATATTTATTACGGTGACATCATAAAATAAATCTATAATGTGAAGTTGAAATTCAAAAAACGTTTTTTTACAAATTAAAGACGTTTTAAATTTCTGTTAAGTATAGTTTATATCTCGAGATATTGAAAAAGTATTGTTCATTTGATTTTTGTATTATTTCTTTGACCGTTTTAATCATACTTTATTTTTTATTTTTAGTTGATTTTACTTATTTAATTTAAAATTCTCGAATCAATACCTTAAGACTAATCCAAAGCGTAAGAAATCACTCAGTAGCGCTTATTCTAAAAAGTATGTTTTTTAAATCTTAAAATGTTAACGTTTATTTTCTATTGTACTTGTATGCGCCTTTTTAATATATTTTGGTAATTTTAGGTTAAGGTTACAAATACCTCATACATTTTGAAAAATGTGGAAAAAATTAACTGGAAAGCGGAAAGCAGTGTCATAAAAAACATAAATCGTGAATAATATACGCCAAATGTTAAAAAAAATCATTCATAGTTTATTGTTTACACGTGGAACTGGAATGTTGGTCATCAAACAAAAGTTAATGTTATTTTTAGATTTTTATGAAAATATTTTTAGATTTTTATGAAAACAATTGTAGAATTATTACGATTAATTTTAATAAGATAAAAATAGGTTACTATGTGAAATTTAATTCAATGTTTATGGTAATAATTGAATATTCTTAAATGTTACGCAAATACAAGAGAGGATACTCGAATTAATATAAAAATAAACCCACTTAATTTAATAAAGTAAAAAGTTTATTACTTCTTGCAGGCTGATTGACCTAAATTTGGCGAAGCAGAAGGCAATAAATTTCTTTGGCCATTAATTCACGTATCGTTCTCCCAAGTATTGAACCTTTATTCCTCAAAGTCGATTCGGCCTCAAGTGAAAGCCACTAACATTAAACTTGACTGAACTAGTTGAGCAATAAATATCACCTTTGTCAGAACAAAAGTCGTATGGGACCATGTTAAACAACTTCTTGTAAGTAGCAGGAATTCTCAGGGTTGCCAATGGTTTGTGATATATGGCTTTTAGCCTTTCCGTTCAACGATTAGTAGCGTTTTCTGGCTGTTTGTTGATAAGAAAATAATTCTCATGGCGCTAGAGGATTTTGGTACAGCGCTAACTAATATATAATTCTAAGCTTTTTTTATGAATCGCAAAAAGTTTTTCGCTTACCTATATACTCGAAAGATTAAAAACATGTTATGAAGCATTCATATAAATTTACGAAATTCTAATAAAAAAATATAAACAATTTTTACACAATCCTTTGGTGATAAAAATGTAATTATTTTGAATAGTGTTATTTTTTTGAAGATCCGAAGTGAACATTCCTATTTATTTATAATAATAAATTCTGAGTTAAATTTATTTTAACATCTAAAATGACCCAACACAGGTTAGTGAAATTGTTGTTCTTAAGAGTGTTAAATTAACTTCTTACCTAAATATTTTACTTTAATTTTAATATATTTAAGTCGCTTTCAAGTTATTTTATTAAAGGTTCAATAATTTGTATTTATTGATTCTTGCACAAATTATGTAAAACTACATGTTTAATTAATAATCTAAATAAAAGCGTATAATTTCAATCAGTTATATAAGGTCCTTACATATGAAATTGGCGTTTTGCCGTACTGACAATTTTGATCTCAAATATCTTCGTTAGGAATTCCAAATTCAAATTTATACAGCTATTTACTCAAGTATTTGTGATTCGAAAATTATATTATAATTCATTTGTTTTTTCCTCAATTGTTTTTTTTTCTTTGCGTCACTCAGTTTACAAAATGGAAAACTTGAAATATCGCGTTATTTAAGAGTACGAGTTCCACCGTGGCACCAGTGCTGCAGAAACGGCTCGAAGGATTAATGATGTGTATGGCGACGGTGCCGCAAAAGAAAACACAGTGCGTTTTTGGTTCCAACGTTTTCGTTCTGGAAATTTCGACCTGCAGAACAACCCCCGTGGACGGCCGGAGACCAAAGTTGATAATGAAGAATTGAAGGCTATTGTGGAAGCGGATCCATTGCAAACCACGTCCGAGTTAGCTGCAGGCTGCGGTGTTAGTGATAAAACTGTTTTGATCCACTTGAAGCAAATTGGGAAGGTGAAAAAACTTGAAAGGTGGATACCTCACGAATTGACTGAAGCAAATCAATAAACGTGCATTGACTGCTGCGTTGCATTACTCAACCGGCACAATAATGAAGGGATTTTGTGAAGTTTGGTTTTGAAGGGAAAAGTGGATCCTCTATGATAATCGGAAGCACTCATCGCAATGGCTGAACCCTGCCGAACCAGCCAAACCATGCCCCAAGTGAAAATTGACTCCAAAAAGTTACTTGTGAGCGTTTGGTGGACTAGTGCTGGTGTCGTTCACTACAGCTTTCTTAAATCTGGCCAGACGATTACGGCAGATGTCTATTGTCAGCAACTGCAAACCATGATGGAAAAGCTAGCTGCTAAACAACCGAGGCTGGTTAATCGCTCTAGGCCACTACTGCTTCATGATAACGCTAGACCACACACTGCACGACAGACCGCTACCAAATTAGAAGAGCTTCAATTGGAATGTCTAAGACATCCACCGTACTCTCCGGACCTTGCCCCAACAGATTACTATTTTTTTCGAAATTTGGATAACTTCTTGCAAGGGAAAAAATTCAACTCCGATGGGGCAGTCCAAACCGACTTCTAAGATTTTATTGATTCCCGTCCGAATGTTTTTTTTAGTAAAGGGATCGATGAACTACCTATGAGATGGCAAAAGTGCATAGATAACAATAATACATACTTTGATTAAATAAATATATTATATTAAAAAAAAATCAACTTTATGTTCCTCCCATACAAAACGCCAATTTCATATGTAAGGACCTAATATTACATTTTACGGAAATGATATGTCTAGCTAAGTTAAAATTAAATAATAAAATTTTAAAATCTTCGCAAGGCAAAACATGTTATTCCTAACAAATATAATAAAACTTCTATTCTAAAAAATATTCTGAATCTATTTTTTTATTCGAAATAACGTTTTTTTTAAAGAATCTGTAAGTAAAGTGTTTTTCTTAATTAGCTTGTCTCCATCCACTGCTATACGTAAGCCTCTCCACCCCCACACCATCCCTCACGGTCTCTCGCCAGTGTTCTCCAGGCGCTTCACACCGTCCGCACAATATCATCGCTCCACCTGGTAGGCTGTCTCCCGAAACTTCTCCTGCCCAACCTTAGCCTACATTCAGAAGACCTCTGGCGGAATGAAGTGGAAATGGCCCATTTCCACTTCATTCTCGCAACGTGTATCCCTATATCGATGACCCTGGTGCGTCTGTTAATCTCCACGTTGGCTATATGGTCTCTAAGTGAGATACCCAACATGGATATTTCCATGCTTCTTTAGTTAACGACAATGTATCACAATGTACACAGTATTCATAATAAATCAAACGACTCCTGTCCAAGTCATAACCGCATCATACCTATTGGCGAATAGGGCTATTTGCCAGGTATGTTAAATTTAATAATAGTATCAAATGATTTTACTGAAATCTCTTAATGGAAGTTCATTTTAAATAATAAATAAATAAAACGATGTATTTTAACTACTTCCACTTTTGTCTTTATTTAGACAGCGACCGGTTTCGCCAGGCTCGCTGTCTAAATTAAGACAAAAGTGGAAGTAGTTAAAAAACATCGTTTTATTTAATTATTATTTAATAATAGTACTTTCATAATTACACACCATTTCTATTGTATTAGAATTAAGTAATATTTGAATTAATTCATTGTAAGCATTGTAAATTTAAAAAAAAACTATGCCTCATTAAGTATCATTTATAGACCAACAGGCTAGCCAGAATAATTTCTTTATTTGTTCTACCGTACTCTGAGGTATCTACCATATTCAAGATCGACAATTTATGATTATACCTATATATATATTTTCCCAGACAAAGCTGAACGTTGTGTGGAGCAAGCTGGATATTATAGATGGTGGGGTATGTGTATACGAAAAGTCTATTGATAATCGGTAAAAGTTGGTTTTGAAGACATTCCGACGCTTAGACCGTTTTCCGACCCCATCCACCTGCAATGGGTCGTGATTCAAATAACAATTAGCATTTTCAGCTGGCTTTTCTAACTCGACTTTTGCGAAAGCCTTTGAGTTGAATATTAATTCGATCGTTTTTGAATTATTTAATATCCCTAACCGAAGATATACTCAAATATAAGTGCTTCTACGACAGTTCGATTCTTACGAATTTTCAAATACGATCCAATTTTAATACACATCATTGATAACAGAACACACTCGTATCAAATATGTTAACATTATACGTAAAAAATAGGATATTAAGCTAATTGATCATGAAATATTTATGAATGAATACAGTGTTTTCCATATAGAGTACTGAGTATAAATAAAATAAACTTACACAAAACATGCAAACATTACAACAAATATAAGCAAGCTATTATTACTCGTAAAAATACTTTTATTTTCTTGGATTTACCAGAATTGGAATCGGAAAACGGCATTTTAATAAATACATTTTATTGAAGTTTAAGGCGTTCACACTATGGAATTCCGTTGTAATTTGTAATAGAAACATTAACGCTGTTTTATTATTTAAAAAAAATAACAGTAAATGAATATTATACATAACAAGCTTTGGAAGTGACCTCTTCCATCCTCAGATGTAAATATATAACTGTTATATTCAGAAACATATAATATTTATACTGAGGATGAAGCATGCTGTGTATTATATTTTTATTCTGTCAAAATATTGAATAAATCGAAGTGGATTTAACAGTGTTTATAATTCTATTCCTAATTAATTTGTATTGATTTTTGATAGTTTTGACGTTTTATATTTTTCGAATACGTATAATAAAGTAGTTATACAACAACAACAACAACAACATTGGCGCTACAGCCCACTATGGGCCCCGGCCTCTTTCAGAATTCTTCCTCACTCTCCCGTCTCCGGTCTATCGCTCGCATTCTCCAGTTTGTAACACCGATTGCTCTGAGGTCCCCCTCCACACCATCCATCCACCAAAGTTTTGGTCTTCCCACACTTTGCTATCCATCTGGTCGTGTTCTGAGAATCTTCCCTGAGATTAGATCTTCTTTTCGATGGAGGTGTCCCAACCGTCTAAGACGCTGTTTTTTTTAAACTTCACCATCTTGGGTTTATCCAGCTCCTAGTTATACCTTACCCTCCACACTCCACCTTCACAGAGAGGCCCAAAGATTTTTCTCAACACCTTCCTTTCAATAACCAGCAGCGCATTTTCGGCCCTTTTGCTCATTATCCAAAACTCCGCACCATATACAAGTACTGGTCTCAGCAATGTTTTGAACATAAGTAATTTGGTGTTTATTGTCACCAAACGAGATTTTCGGTGTCTTTGGATTCCAATTATCAAAATAATAATTAGCTTTAAATTATTTCAATAGTTAAAATGGTGTAAAAATCTATAATCTTCTTCTTCTTCTTCCTTGTTGTAGACTAATGTGGTCTGTTCTCCAGAGAGATTCCCAGCTGTCGTTCCATCTTTTAGGAGGTTTCCACGAGGATGAGTCCCATGAGCCGATTATGCAATGCAATATAGGGGAGTCTGGTAGTATCCATTCTTTGAACATGACCGTACCAGTTCCTTTTTCGCTGTGTGCTCCATCTTATGATATCCTCAACCTCACATATCTCTCTTATTCTGATGTTCCTCACGCGACCTCTCAGTGTCTTGCCTGCTATCGTCCTCAGTGTCTTCATTTCGGAAGTCCTCAAAACTTGTTTGGTCCTTACTGTGTCTGCCCTTGCTTCGGCGCCATATGATATTATTGGTCTTACGCATGCTTTATAGATTCTCATCTGACTCTTAATGCCATGTATTTATTTTTCTATCTATAATCTACTTGCGTTATTAAGTAGAATTGTATTTCGTATTTTTATAACACTTTATTAACTAATGTGTTATGAATATACAAATCTTATTTATATTTCAACAACACAAAGTGAAGGCGAATATAGAATCAAGAGAAACAATTTATCACTACTTTATGTTATACGAAAGAGAGAAAATATGATATTCTCAATCATATAAGTTCATAATCATAAAAAATGTGTTATTAATTATGTTCTCTCAATTTAGTTTCATTACATCCACTTTTATCTAGCAGCACAATTCGTATTTCGTATTCGTAGTGAATATAATATATTATTCAATTAATTGAGATACTTGATACAGGGATATAAAAGTGCCAATCATCGATAATTGATTCTTGCTTAGAATTATGAATGTTCCTAAAAACATTTTCATTTCCTTATCGTGCTCATATCGTTACGAAACACTCAGATCTATCTCTCACTCCGAATAATTTGTTTCAGATAATCCGAATTTGATTTCGGGTTGGCAATAACTACAGCATCCATAAATAGAGATTCTTATTCCTTTCATCACTGGCATTGCGTAATAAAAGATTTCTCATTTTAATTTACATCAGTGAAACTTTGAGTATTTTTATAAAACTAACATTTTTTTTTATTGTTTCTTGAACAATAATGTAAAACTCCATATTAAATAATTAATACGAATGAAATCGTCAGTTTTCTAGAAGTTTAATCATATTTTATGAGAATGACATGTTTCGCCCTTCTAAGGCATTATCAAGTATACACTAGAAAATGGAGCAAATTATGGTAATTAACGAAAATTGATGCGACTTTATACATTTTTAACAAATAAATATTTGGGCAGGTCCAGGAATATTGGAAAGTGTTTCTTGGAACTCGTTAAGACATTTTATGACAATGATTACATGGTTAGGATACTGAATGATATTATATAAATAAAAAAATAAGTCATTTGAGGTAGTACGAAATAAAGTGTTTCTAAGAAAAACATCTTCTTACAAATTGTTTACAAATGATTTTACATATTTCAGGGTGACTCAGTATTATATAATATATAAAATAAAATAGACTCAATCGATGTATTCTTCTGCTGAATAATATCAAAGTCACATCAAGTTTCGTTAATTACCATATTCTGCTCATTGACTAGTGTATATAAAATCCAACGAGTTGAAGTTTCGTCACATTTGATAATGCCTTAGATGGGTGAAACATATCATTCCCATAAAATATAATAAAACTTCTAGAAAACTGACGTTTTCATTCGTATTAATTATACATATTTTATATATTCGCCTTTAGTTTATATTGTGAATTTTAAGCTTAATAACATTGAAAATCACTGTATTTTCACAACACTTTAGTATACTTTTCACAGATATGTATCGCATTGTTCCCGTTCTATTCGGTTTACAAATTTTCTTCTTTTTCTTATAGGTCTGATGATCTGTTGTTGGTTGATAATAAAAAAATCCAATTTTAAGCTAAGAAACGAAAATACTGTATTTAAATGTATTTAGAATATTTCAAATATTAAAACATAAAATTTGATTTGTGAGATATTTCGTTACATCTGAGATATTTTTGAATGAGAAAGTTAACAGTTTGAAAATTCTTTTCGGGTCAATAACCGTACTTGACTTTAATTAATGGAGTACCAACAATTCTTTTTCGTCTTGTTGTGAGTTTAACATATGAACCAATAATTAAAAAATCGATTAAAATACGTTTAAATATTTTGATATCACGAGATTAAATATTTATTATTTCTGTAAGTATAGAGAATCAAAAGAATCACTTGCAAAGTTTTCACCAATCGTTGATAACGCGGCCACACACGCCATTAGGTCAGACTCAGTTTGGCGGGGCGCCCAAAGGGCATACGGAATGGTCTAGGAGTGTGAGCACGCCCAAATAGTCTATTGGGATGATCGTGTATGACCTCCTTTACGAATATAGGGAAATATTTTTATTAAAAAATATATATAAAAAAAAGGGTTGGGGCAGGCAACAAAGTGAATGGTGCACTTAAAGTTGTCATCGTAAACAAAAACCTATCCAAAAAAGCTAGAATGGCATGCACAATGGTGTTCTTCTACCGACCCTTATGTATGGAAGCGAAGCATGGCACTGGCAAAAGAAGGATAAAAGTAGAATAAATGCAGGAGAAATGAGATCTCTTAGACGAATGTGTGGATACTCTGTGTATGATAGAGTGTCGAATGAAAATATAAGAAGTGAATGCGGTGCGAATGATGGTGTCATGAACAAAATAATGAAAGGATCATTAAGATGGTTTGGACATATGGAAAGAACGAATGAAGGAAGAATGGTAAAAAAATTATATGTTAATAATGTAAATGGAACCAGAAATAGAGGAGGACCGAGGAAAACGTGGCACGATCAAATAAATCAAATATTGAATGTCGGCCATGTGAGGAGTCAGAGAAATCGACGCGCGTGCATGACACGATGTATGAATATTGAGGAAGCGAGAGAAATATGTCAGGAAAGAAAAGTGTGGCAGTCCATTCTTTCTGCCTACCGGCGTGATGGTTAGTTAGTTAGTTAGTTAGTTATGTTTAATAAAGGATATATAAAAAAAAATCAAGCAATTTTAGAACAAAACTTTGAATTTGGCATGATACGTGCATATAAAAGATTAAATTAATTCAATTTTCTTCTATATTCGCATTCACTACACTGCATTCTATTCACTGAGAAAAAGCGTCTGTTGAATACATATTTTACATTAACATCCTGTCGTTTTTTCCGACTCCTGGCGTGACCGACATTTAAAATTTGATTGTATTCATCGTGCCGTGTTTTTCTCGGCCTTCCTCTATTTCTAACTCCTTTTACGTCGTTAACGTATACTTGCTTCACCATTTCATCTTTACGCATTCTTTGCATGTCTCCAAACCATCTTAATTTTCCTATCATAATTTTGTTCCTAACACTTTCATTCGCACCGCATTTACTTCTTATATTTGCATTCAACACTCTATCATATACAAATTTATCACATATTCATATTGGACATCTCATTTTTACTGCATTTATTCTACTTTCAGCCTTCTTTCGCCAGTTCCATGTTTTAGTTCTTTACATAAGAATCGTCACAAAAACACCTTTGTGCACCATCAAACCCTTTTTGGATTTGATCTTACCTAATTGTTCCCAACAAAGTATATTTCGTCCCCATGGGGTTAGTTTTAACTCGCGGAGAGTTCTTGTTATCGGGTAAAAAATTGGAGTCTATAAGATTCAATCCTGGGATTTCCCAATTTCATCAAATCATCATCAACATTCAGGCATTACATAAATGACTGAAACACACACAAATAACGTGTACATTATACTTGTAATATGATAGATAAAGTAATAACGGATTTGATATTTCATTAAATTGTAATGTATCTGCTTAATGGTGTTCTATTTTTATGTGCAATTACAAGTTTTTATACCAGCAGCCACAAATCGCGGCAGTTTATAATGTTAATATTACGTGAAATACTTGCTCAATCTATAGCTTGCATTAAGTATTTGAGTAAATAGTACTCTGTCGGCTGAAGAAAAACAATTTTACATTAATAGGCTTAGGGAAATTTTACATTCAGCAGGAAGGGGTCTACGGCTCAAAATAGTTTGGGAAGCTCTGATCTTAAACATATAGTACTATAAAAGAACTAACTTACTAACCATCACGCCGTCTCCCCGAAGGGGTTGGCAGAAATAATGGACTGCCACACTTTTCTTTTCTGACATATTTCTCTCGCTTCCTCAACATTCATACATCGTGTCATGCACGCGCGTCGATTTCTCCAACTCCTCACATGGCCGACATTCAATATTTGATTTATTTGATCGTGCCACGTTTTCCTCGGTCTTCCTCTATATCTGGTTCCATTTACATCGTTAACATATAATTTTTTTACCATTCTTTCTTCATTCATTCTTTCCAAGTGTCCAAACCATCTTAATTTTCCTTTCATTATTTTGTTCATAACACAACCTTTGCACCGCATTCACTTCTTATACTATATACGAGTATTAGTCAATATACGATATTTTTAAACTAATAAGTTGACATATAGTGGATATATAAAAGAGGGGCAAAACGCTTGCTTTCTGATCTAGGGTAATTGGGTTCGAGCACGAACACGGCTCGATTTATTCTTATTAGCTATTTCTGCTCATTTTGAAATCTTAATTATTGATTCAAACTCCACAATTTTGAAAACCTTATCAGAGCGAATATCGGAGCAAAACCAATTGGTAGTTTAAGAAAAAAACAAGGAACATGGTGGAAAAAAAATAAGTGCTTAATTACAATATTTAAAAAATGGTATTTATCTTCTTACATTATAATATTTTTTTTTTGTTGTGAACATACATACTCTTGTTGAAGGAAGTGTGTAATTTTGTACACTTCCTAAAATAAAAAGACTTATTTCTTTAGTAAGAAAAGAACTTTTGAATAAGATAATTTTGCTGCAATCTCTCCGTCGAAATGCCCGCATGGCATCATAATCGTCCCTGAACCGAACGTAGGCAAGTACGTATTATAAAATATAATGAATTCATCCTTTGGCTTGAGACGCTAGGAGCGATACCGCCGTCTGAACCCGAACAAACGCTCCCACTTTGTGGAGTAATTAGCTTTCAGCGCGTACCCCACAAAATGAGCATTACTCCAACAGAATTATGGACTATTCACGGATCTCGTAAGGTGGAGTTTAATTCCTGACCTGGTTTCAGTAATTACACAGAAAAGACGAATCAATTCTAAATTGGCCGATTGTTCGAAAATATTTTGCAAACTGCTCCGGTGCAAGAATTATCGAGGTATTTAGTAAGGAGGATAATGTTCCAGAGGCGTGCACTCATCCTACTAGACGGCAGAGGTGGCGTCTAATTAAAATAAATGAAAGGAATTTATAATAATTGTTATATAATATAATTATTAGGAATTAAAAATATTTTTCAGTTAAGAGAAAACTTAACATTTTTCAGGGTTAATTGTATCTCAATAGAGACGAAGATGTAAATTGTTTTTTTGAAAACAGAATATGGTAGTCAAGGCATTTACAGCACTTATGACCTGTGATTGGTTGGGTTTAACGATCACTTTATGTTAACAACATTCCCCATTCCGCCCTTCTTACGACCACCACGTCTGCCAAATTTTTGGAACTCTGTATATATGCTTCTATGTTAAAAAACTTCACATTTTTTAGGTCAATCTACACTAGCGCCATCTATTGAGATTATTTGTAAGCATTTAGCAGAAAATCTTTATTAATGCAATGTGAAAGGCTAACGCAATTATCACACTGCTAGACGCCAGGTAAAATCCGCAATGGGTAAAATCCAGTATTTGTCTACAAGTATTTATATTCATTAAAAAAAACAATTAAACATTTTTCATTAATATTTTGGTCAGAATATACAAAACTTGTGTAAGGCCTACACTGACATATTGCATTGAGAATAGAGCGGATACCACAACAACGAAGGCTTAAGTGCGGGTGGCAGAGATGTGGATGCTGAGGATGAAAGCAGGAATAACTATTTGAGATACGGTGAGGAACATGACTATTCGCGAAATCTGCAAGGTGGAAGATATCGTGAGATGAGGCAGAAAACGTATCAGATACTGAAATACGCACGTGCAGAGGATGGATCCATCCAGAACTCCACACGCTGGGGAGCATCAGATTCCTGCCAGTTACCACCCCCCGGAAGATCGCCAATGAGATGGAGGGGTAGCTGGGAGTCGACCTCCGAAGAGAGGCCAGCCTAATTACAGGAAGAGACCAAAGTCTAAAAAAAGAAATAGAAGAAGTTTTTACATAATTGTTCAAGAAACAATAAATTTATATACAATATGTAAACTTGAAATTTTAAGAAATACTAGTGTTGTATATTTTTCTTAATTACAAAAATAATGGGACGATTGTGAACAAAACGAATTTCTGAAAATTAGAATTTTAATACATCAACATATAAGATTGTCTTCCTTTCAAATATTTTTATGGAAATACACCTACATATGATATAAAGCTGTCAAAATTTCGAAGAAAAATAGATCATAACAACTGTCAGAAACATTTCCGGTGATCTAGAAACACATCCGACATGGGAAAATCAGATTTGAATGGGAAACATTTTATTTGTTTAGGAAATCAACCAATAAATTTTTAAATACTTTTGTTTACTTACATAAACTTACTCGTGAAATTAAAATAGTAAAAATATTGCATTATAGCATAACTAAAAATAAAATATTGTAAAATGTTATTATACCTTTTTTAATATATACTTGTATACGAATACTGGATTTCACCCATTGCGGGTTATCAATTCATGATTAATTTGTTCTCAATAGAGACGAAGATGCAAATTGGAAACTGAATATGGTTGATCAAGGTGTTAACAGGTGTTTACAGACGTACCTGTACAGGAGCGGACCAATACTGTACGCACCAATAGTCTGCTAAGAACACCTGACATTACACTCCTAAGATCCATTACTGGAAAAACTCTCCGAGATCGTGTTTGTAACGTAGACATAATAAAAACTTGCGAAATAGAGGATACCGTTTGGTGGAATAGATCCAGAAGAAGATACTGGAGGGACCATGTTGCCAGAATGGATAGACTCGCATATACAGCCGTTTACGAAATTCCTTCGAGACACCGCCCACCTGGAAGACAGCTGGACTTCATCATACCAGGAGACATGATTTCTGTGCAACAGATCTATTAAAAGAACAAGAAGAATATGATATTAATGTGATCTATGAAATATGTAAAGTTTAAAAACATCTAATATAAATAGTTAGTCTTTCAATTCATATCTTTAGTTTGTAACACCTCAAGTGATGCCAACATCGGTCGCACAGGTCAAACAGCTGTCGCAAAAAATAATAAAAATATAATGTGATATCATAACAGTGTTTAAAATTTTAACAGTTAACAATAGTTTTTAATAATTAAAAAAAAATAAAGTTTTTTAATTTCAGGAAACTAATCGAACAAAATTATTGCATTATGGATTTAGTGCATCGGTTTATCATGAAATCCATCTTATCAGATGGATTTCATTTCAGTTTAATCCATTTTAATATCCTGAAGAGCACCCATCAAGTTCATTAATAGACAATAAAAACTTCCCCAGACACGCGACTCGGAGTTGAGGGTATGACGAACTAATTTTAATATTCTAATATGCAAGGTAATGCAGTTGTCTTCGTGAAATTTAGATTGAAAATCAGTCTGCTGCCTCCACCCCCGCTCACTACTCAACGCCGAAAGTTAATTCGCACTGCAGATTCAGTTATTTGTGAATCTTGTGGCCACTTTGCCGGCAAATCCTCCGGGACATATTCGCCGCCTGCACATCTTGCTAAGTGCTTGTTAAAAGTTTAAGCGATAGCAGATAACATGCAATGTATCCTTTTGCTCAATTAAACCAGCCCGTGATTTCATTACGGAGACCCTAGTTGAAAAACTTCTCGTTAAACACTTAATGCAATCTCTTTTCTACGATCATATGTCGTAGCGTAGGGTTCTTCAATCTGGGTTCCGCAAAAAACAACATTGAACTCTAAAATTTATTTAAAAAATTATGTCTGTATTTGAAAAAGATTCATGGGAAAATAAAAATATTAAGACCACCAGGGCATGCATGTGTCCATATGTAAAAATATAATAGAAACGAACTAACTAACCATCACGCCATCTTCCCGAAAGAATAAGCAAAAAACGAACCGTCATATTGTTCTTTCCATAAATGTTTGTCATAATTGCTCAACATTCCTTCATTAGTTGACGATGTAATATAAATGGATCAAAATTTTTGTGAAATGTATACTTATATCTGTATACGAATCCTGGATTTTCACCTGTGGGTGGTTAATTCAAAATTTTAATTGTATCTCAATAGAGACGAAGACGCAAACTGGAAACTGAATATGGATGATCAAGGTGTTTACAGGACTTATGACCTGTCATTGGTTGGGTTAAGCGCACGCTTTATGTAATTACAACATTCCCCATTCCACCATTGTTATTATGATCATGCATGATACATTTTTTGGAAGTTGTATATATACTCCAAATCCATACCTATCTTCACGTGTCAGTCATCATAATAACAATGGTGGAATGGGGAATGTTGCAATTACATAAAGCGTGCGCTTAACCCAACCAATGACAGGTCATATGTCCTGTAAACACCTTGATCATCCATATTCAGTTTCCAGTTTGCGTCTTCGTCTCTATTGAGATACAATTAAAAATTTGGATCAAAATTTGTTGCAAAATACACAAATACAATCACCACATAATTAAAGTGAATCCGATTTGTTTATTTTGTAAAATATTTTTTTTTGATGCATCTGCTTAACCCTTAACGTACCGTGTTCAAAACAAAACGCTCGCTCCCATGTGGTAAATTCAGTTTACCGCTAACTTTATCTAAATATCAAGCATATGACTCGATGAATCAAAATTTAATTTATGTCATCTTGTAGGGAATTTCATTAGGAATAGATCGATATCTATAACATACATGAATTATTTGAAAAACATATCATTTTTAATTTTTTTCTGGAACCATGCGATTTCTGATATGGAATGCGTCACAGCATACGAGCGACTGACACCAAGTATAAACATGTCTTGCGGCCGGCGGCCGGCGGGGCGAAACTTTACGATATTTTACGTATGATAAAGGCACCTAGGCAAAATGTATAGTACGTTCAAGACAACGAGTACGTATTAATATTTGTCCCTTTTGGTAAAGTGTTAATATTTTCACAGTTCTGATATTATTAAGTTGCGTGCTGCGTTTCCTCCACAGTCGGTATTATTACGTACCTATGAAAAGGTCAAACATATAATTTATAATACGTTCAAAACAGCGAGTAAGTATTTGTCACTTTTGATAAAGTTGTAAATATTAACAAAACAAATTCTACCTTAACACGAATGAAGGTGAGGGCAGTCTTAGAAAATATTTTTTTTTGGGATGAAGGAAGTAATTTTTTGCTTTTTTTTATTACGAAATATTGAGAACACTTCAATGGAGGATTACAATTTTTTATAATATTAGGGTCCATAGGTTTTAAGAAAATCAACTTTAAATTGGCAGTGGAAACTCAATTGACCACATGGCAACGCGACGGTTAATAAATAACGTCGCTCAAATTTATGTTTACAATTTAAATTATTCTTTATTGTTTGCTTTCTCAGATAACAAGAAGTCAGAAATGTTTCTAGGATAAAGAAAGGTTGAAAAACCCTGCCATAGAGAAAACAAAGAGTATTATGTAACTTCATGGTATTTTTTATTCATTTATATGTAATTAAAAAAATAAAAACCACACTTTGCAATTTTAATAAAACAGTTTAAAAAACACAACAAATATTGTTTTACATATTATGCACATTTCAGATATACAAGTCTTAAAATAAATAATCACTTTTTTTTATTTTCTCAACATGATGTGGTCATAAAGACAAAAAATTTAAGTTTTGAATCAAACATATTAGTAATTGTTTAGACGTTTTTGAATTTTTAATACACTTTTTTTTGCCCCCTCTATTATTTTATTATTAATGTTAATTTGTGGGTACACCTTAAAAAACTTACAAAACAGTATGTGAAATAATTTCTGTTTAATCAATTATCACTCCAATGACCTTCACATTTTTATCACAATAACATAGTAATACATTGTTTTGGCCGAAACGCTATGACACTTCAACATTTGTATTAATTGTGAAACAAGTTTTTTTTTACATATTATTTTTTATGATATTATCGAGACTAGCTCAAGTTGCATTTGTTTATACACGTTGTTTATAATACCTGATAATGCCAACACAGGTTTGTCAAAACAGCAGCCACAGCAATCTCAATAAAATTAATAAATATATCGTGAAATGCATAATTACATAGAAGACGTTTGTAGCAGAGTGGTAAAATTTGTGTATACCCCACCGAAGGTCTTCGATTCAATACCCGACGTTACAATGTGAATATCACATTATCATTAGTCTGGTGTAGAATTCTTCTTATTATTCTCCTTCCTCTTAGTTAAGGTCGTATGACCTGTTTGTGACGATGTGCTGTCCTGAGATGATGATGCCCAGCCACCTCCCCATCTCTTTGGCGGCCTTCCTGGTAATCTCTTTCTGCTTGGGTTTTCATCTTTACCAATTTTTGCAATTCTTGTATTCTCCATGCGGTCCACGTAGTCTCTCCAAAAGCGCTTTCTGCTTCTTCCCCATCTCACTATGTTCTCAACACCACAGACAGACCTTATCGTTTCATTTCTGATCCGATATCTGAGTGTTTTGCCTGCGATGCCTGATGTTTGCATTTATGCTATTCTAAGAAGGTTCTTAGTTCTATTGGTATCAGCTCTGACCTCTATTCCATACGTCATGATAGGGCGAACGTATGCCTTGTATATATTGACTTTACTTTCGGTTAGCATGTATTTAGAATTCATATGACAGGAATATCGCAATAGATTAGCTACCTATTACATGTCATGAGAATCAATATAATAACTAAAAACAAAATGTATAAAGTAATTGTGTTTTAACGACCTGTTGTATAGTATAAAAAAAAACAGTACTTTAAATTGAAAACATTTAATAATTTAACTAACTTTCTAACTAACTAACCATTACGCCGTCTCTCCAAAGGGGTAAGCAGAAATAATGGACTGCCACACTTTTCTTTCCTGACATATTTCTCTCGCTTCCTCAACATTCATCGTGTTATGCACGCGCGTCGATTTCTCTGACTCCTCGCATGGCCGACATTCAATATTTGATTTATATGATCGTGCCACGTTTTCCTCGGTCTTCCTCTATTTCTGGATCCATTAACATCGTTAACATATATATTTTTTTATCATTCTTTCTTCATTCATTCTTTCCATATGTCCAAACTATCTTAACCTTCCCTTCCCTGTGATGGGTATCTTCTATACGTTGCTTCTAATAACCATCAATATCTTTATACATTTAATAAATACAAGTTTAAGATTTTAGGTATTCCTCCATAGTATATTTACGCATTGATTAAAAAAATAACATTAATAATAATCAGAATTCATCGGATACATCGGAGGTATTTTGTGAATATCGGAAACAAAATTCGTAGCGCTGAGTACGTGACACTATATTCGCATCTCACTCTTGCATATATTCTAGCTCAATGTTCTCACTCTCGGCCGTCCCACCGCCGCCGGCAGTCGCTTTCGGGCTTTTAACCAGAACAGGTCTATGCCCGTTCCGTGAGCGTTGCCAGATGTTTTTTTTAATGTTTTTAGCAATTAAATCTCAATTATTATAATTTTTGACTTCAATAATATTTATATAAGCTATGAATGTTCCTATTTTTCCGATTTAAAATCGTTAATTTTTTAACGCGTACTGACTACCCTACACCGGAACGCACGTTTTTGCTTTAGCACCGCAAAGGAAAGGTTAATAATCCTTTCATTATTTTGTTCATAGCACCATCATTCGCACCGCGATTAATAATTAATTAATTAATTAATAATTTAACATATTAAAAACAGTCATAATTGAAAATATGAATTAAGACGAAATAAGCTTTTAGTAACATGTAGAATAATATATATGGAAGGCGCCCTGATGTTAACATATTACATTTACATGTTACATGCAGGGTTTATAGTTGGGCCAAGTTTTAGCAGTAAGATACAACGCGTAATTTATTCACGAGCAGTGTACATACGAATCCACCTACTTGAACAATAACTCTAGCCCTTACAGCGGAACTGTACGATCTACAAACTAATATCGATACTCTGTCCGAGCTTCAGTAATGCACATAACACGTGCAACTAAGCAATTCGTGTGTCTGAATGATTGATGCAACCATCCGTGGCTCTTGTGGCGGGAATCCATGATAATGCTCCACCTGCCTTACCTAGTTAACTCGTATAATAGTTATTACGTATGCAACACCACGCTTAAGAACTGTCTTTCCTTGGAATCGGACTCGACTAGTATCATCGAATGCCATCTGAATAGTTGTGCTATAAATCATGTAAGAAACGTTATATGTGTTCTATTATCCTTTAGTGAGCAAACGATTGAGTCGTATCGTATTTTAAACCCTATTAAGAAGCAGAAACCAGATATATTCGCATGCGCGGATAGATTTGTGATACTGCAAGAAAATATGTATTTGTGACTAGCAAACAAAATCGGTGATAATAAATACGATGTTCTTGTACCGACCTTTATGTATGGAAGCGAAACATGAAACTGGCAAAAGAATGATGAAAATATAATAAATGCAGTAGGAATGAGATTTTCTATACGAATGTGTGGAAAATCTGTGTATGATATTGTCGGATGAAAATATAACAAGTGAATGCAGTGCGAATAAAAGAGTTATAAAAAAAAGTTGTTAAAATAATATCTAATAGATGACGCTAGTGTAGATTGAATTAAAAAATGTGAAGTGTTTCTCAACATTTTAGCATATATACATCATCAAAAAATTTGTCAGACGTAGTGGTTGTAAGAAGGGCGGCATGGGGATCGCTTAACCCAACTAATGACAGGTCCTGTAAGCGCCTCAATCACAAAATTGTGTTCCCAGAAAACAATTTACATCTTCGTCTCTATTGAGATACAATTAATCCCTAAATATGATTTATCCGCAATGACTGGGAGAAAGGTCTGAAAATTAATGGTGTTGTGATAAAAAATATAAGATATGGTGATGACACTGTTTTATTGGCTAAAAGTGATCTTCAGGACCTCTTTAATCTTATTGACGAGTCCGGTGATAGATTGGGGCTAACAATAAATGTCAGTAAAACCAAATGGATGACATTCGGACGGCTTGACTACAGTCCGTATTGCATTTGAACGGCCGTAATGTTGAAAGGGTGCAAAAATTTAAATACCTCGGAAGCACACTAACACAATCTATAAACCCAGATGTAGAGATAAAATGCAGAATTGAGGCAGCAAGAGCTGCATTTAATAAAATGAAATCACTCTTCTGCAATGATAACATAAATTTGAAACTCCACCAGAGAATGATCAATGTGTGGTATGTTTTATGTATGAATGTGAAACTTGGACCCTTAAAGTCAACTCAATGAATAGACTGGAAGCATTTGAAATGTGTCTCTATCGCCGAATGCTCAGAATTCCCTGGACAGAAATGGTTACCAATATCGAGCCAGAGTTGACAAGGAGCTGTTTTCAACAAACAAGGTTCGGAAGGTTTCACATCCGGGTCATATACTGCGTGTGGAAAAGTACCACATTTTCCAACTGATATTGGAGGGGAAAATTGAGGGACGCCGAGGACCCGGTAGGAGACAGATGTCCTGGCTGCGAGACGTGAGGGATTGGACCAAATTGAAGAGGAGCTGTTTCGTGTGGCGCTGGGCAGGGACAGGTTCGCCGAGGTGATCGCCAACGTTTGGGGGAGAGCCGACAGAGCACTTAAAGAAGAATAAGAATCAATAAGTATCAATTCATCAGGCCCATAATGACATACAGATTCAAAACAAGAGCAGACACTTTCAGAACCAAACATCTCTTAAGAGTAGCATAAATGAGAACATTGCAACCTATTGTGGGGAGAACCCTTAGAGATAGGATACCCAATGAAGAAATTCACAAATCCTGCAAAACTGAAGACATAGTGAGATGAAGTAGGCAGAGAAGACAATTCTGGAGGGACTACTCCGAGAGAATGGATCTAACAAGAATTTCTAATATCATGATGCACGAGACTCCAGACGGCCGTCGACCACCAGGATGATCACCAAAGAGATGGAGAGAAGGCTGGTCGTTTTCATCATAGAAAGAAAGTTGATATCCTGCATAAATAGATCACAAGATCTACAATCAGAAGAAGAAGAAAAAGAAGAAGAAGAATCAATAACGTATGCAACTAAGTGATATTTTTTAAATACTGTGCAATATGCTAGATACTCCATAATATTAAATTTCGATTAACAAATTTCGTTCATAGAAAATTAACGAACAATTTGAGTGGATGAGTGCGTTATGTATAATAGTTAAATTTAAGCACTCAATTGACTTCCCACACACAGCAGTCCCTGTCGCTATAACTAAAGTGATAACTTCGGTCAGATTCAGACGTTTCAATTGCGTGGTACCATGTTAGCAAATTATGCATAGAATACGTAATACAACGTAGCGCCCTGCAACCAAACATTATTAACCCAGATGTGAATAACGGGAGTACATACGGTAATGTATTAAAGTTGTATATAACACAATGGAACCAGAATTGTATGGAGCGCTCAAAAATACTAAGATAGAAAAATAAATGTTAAATAAGAAGTAGACATCATAATAAAAAAATATAAAATAACCGGAAAACTTAAAAATAATTGCCTTATTTAATACGAAAATCAATTATATAATTTATCTACCTCTATTTAAAAAAATATAAAGACATATTTTTCTTTATCTAACAATGGATCAAAAATTGTATTTAAGGCTAAAAAAACCGAAACAGCTTTCTTACACGTTTGTTGAAAATTACGCATTTGTAACATAAAGCACATTTTTTTATAAAAAAATATATTACTGTTAAAATTTAAAACACTTTTAAAATATCAAAATTTATTTTTATTCACTGAGAGTGTCGCGACAGCTGTTTCGTCAAACGATGTTGGCATCATCAGGTGTTACAATAAACTGTTTATTGTAACACCTGATGATGCCAACATCGGTTGGAGAAACTGTCGCGATACTATCAGTAAATTAAAAGAAATTGTGATATTATAAGTATTTTAAATTTTAGCAGTAATAATGTTGAAGTATCATTGTGTTTCGGCCAAAACAATGGACTAAGAAAAAATATAGTCAAATCGTTAAAAAGTTAGGTGTAATTAAGGGAGTTATACTATAGTGCCCGGGAGTAAGAAATACACATCGGATTTAAGAATGAGAGGTCGGCCTATATCGGCTCGGCTAACGTCGGCTTTGCGTCGTTTTATGTCGTGCAGAAAGATGTTATGCTGATTGGGGAAATACATGCGCATTGACGAAAATTAAGTTTAGTAAATTTAATAACTTTTATATATTTTTTGGTTTAATTGTTATCATATAAATTTATATGTACACACCACGTAAACAAATTGAAATAAAAAAAAAACTGTCTTAGCATGTTAAAAATGCAATAAACAACTTACGTAGAATTGAACAGATTTATATAAAGGGGGAAAGCGCGGGTTACTTTTCTATTTCCTTTCTTGCCTAGAAAGCTTGAAAGCTTGTTTCTAGAGTTTGAATATCACGGTGATTGAATTTATTTCCGTAACTCGTGTTTGGAGACACAAAATAAATATGTTTTTGTTACGTTAAAACACTATATCATATCTATGATTTGATGACTTATTCACTTTCAAATGTGGTAAATTCATTAAACTAAAAAATTATAATGGATTATGTTGTTTCGTTTTCTTTTGTATAAAACATTTTATTTAAAGGCTAGGAAAGGACCTTTACTAAGTAATTCCAGATCAGTTAATAGATAATCTGTGTGAAGGTATTTAAAGCCCTAATGCCTTTGTAGTATTAGAGTTGTACTAATTAAGCTATTGCTCAAGGTTCTCTCACAAATTGACGACCTTTGTGTCAGAGTAGTAAGAACTCTGACTGCCATATCAAAGATTCCGGGGTTCGTTTCCCGGCGATTGCAGTGTGTTTGTAATGTGACAATAAAATGGGGATAGATTAACTACCTATTACATGTCTTGAAAATCGACATAATAGCTAAAAAATATGTTTTAACAGTAATTTTGTTCAAACGAACTGCTGTATACAAAAAAAAATATAAAATAAGAACATTTTTTCAATTATTAAGCAAGCAATCATTGATGTTAGCACATTTTATTAAAATAATTATATAAATAAAACAACTGTGTATTTAACCACGGTAGGGTTATTATATTGATGCCAACTAGTTTTGCTTGGACCCAAGCTTCATCAGGGCAGTATAATAACTAATAATAAGTTATTATACTGCCCTGATGAAGCTTGGGTCCAAGCGAAATTAGTTGGCATCAATATAATAATCCTACGTGGTTAAATACAAAGTCGTTTTATTTATATAATTATTTAAAAATTTGTAACCACAAAGTGAGTGATTTATATGAAGAATTACATTTTTTTTTTCATTTTCATGGCGTGTGTTAGTAATAAGTTATTATACTGCCCTGATGAAGCTTGGGTCCAAGCGAAATTAGTTGGCATCAATATAATAATCCTACGTGGTTAAATACAAAGTCGTTTTATTAATATAATTATTTAAAAATTTGTAACCACAAAGTGAGTGATTTATATGAATAATTACATTTTTTTCATTTTCATGGCGTGTGTTTAGATTTAAACTAATCTAAAATCAAAATATATACATCTGGTGGTGTCTATTTTTAGTACTTAAAGCCCCAACCAGTAGGTAAAACAGAAAATAATTGAATAAGTAATTTGAAATAATGCGAGTAGGTGGGAGAACTTTTTATAGAGGTGTTTTCCCGCTCTCGAGAAAATCACACGAAAGCAAAAAGATTTTTTGACAAGATTAAGTGCCTAGATCTTGAAATTTCCAGGTTTTTTCAACTTTCGCACGTTTCTCTCCTATTAGGTACTATTATGCATATGAATCATCACGGGTCGGATGTAATTTTACCATCCATCTCATTTTGTGCTACGGACCGGTAAAGGGCACGAATGAGATGGTAACATTCGGTTGCTTACTTTAGTATTATTAAAAACGTGGGAATGTCGCTACTGATTTAAATTAAAATAAAACATCTCTAGTTTAGGAACATAAAATATGCAGATATTTATTTTATTAAATAAATTAATTCTGAAAACAAAATAAACACGTTTCTACTTGTTTTAAAACAAAGTTAAATAGATAGTCCATTGTTTTGGCCGAAACACTATGATACTTCAACAGTATTAACTTTTCGATTTACAACACTGTTATAATATGACATTTTAAATAATTAATTAAATAGTTTTGACAGGTGTTTACACTTGTCAAAACTGACCATATTTGTAAAAAATATATAATATTTTAAATATCTACAAAATATCACTGAGGAAAGACTGAGTAATCCGAAACATGTTTGATATTAAATTTAATTTTTTTTAAAGTGAGTGTTGTATACAAAGTATATTAAAAAAGAAAAATAGTTAACGTAGTTTTATTTGAATATCGAATTTGTCTATTAAAAAATTATCTCGAAGAAAATCGTATCTTTATTAATTGATAATTAATTAAATAATTAAAACATCTTGCTTTCATTTCTGAAGATCTCTTCACAGACAATGAGTTTTTTAAACCATTTTTCATATAAGATACGAAAACATTTCAAATATGATATTATTTGATACAGGCATTACAGTGATGAAACTGAAAAGACAATATGCTAGTGCGCAAAGTGGAATAAATTTTGATATATGAAACACAAAGAAAATTCCTTATTAAAATATTCATATTAAAATAACATTCTTTGTAAACCTGCGGCTTATCAAGTATGGCGTATTACGTCGCATCATGTCTCTAGAAGACTTCCTGGATTAGGTTTTCCCCTAATAAGAAATAAACTACGAGAAGAATAGCAATTTCCGCATACAGTAGAACCTGGATAATTGGCATTCCATTAGACCAGACTTACGATTGTCAATTAACCAGGTTTTGTAAAGCAATAAAAATAATTTATGGATTCATGCATAAAACAGTCAATAAAAATTTAATTAAAGTTAAATCAGTAAATTGTAATAGTATTATACATACGTACATACACATTGTGGTTCAGAAAAATTAGTATTATGAGCCTGTTTCATACGCTAAAAACGTTACACAGCTCTTCGCGAGATTTACCGGCGTCAAATTATTGGATTAGTTTTAGTTTCGAGCTCAAATCAAAGCCGTTATATTTACGTTTGTGAAACATTGCGATCTAAAACGGACCACCTGCGATGAGTACAGAACAAATACTGAGGAGTCGTCAGTTTACAGAGATTGAGAATCAAATCAAATCAAATCAAATCAGTTTATTTCATCAACAGACATTACAAAATTTATTTTTAAGGCATCTATTGAGAACAGGTAAAATAATATATTATATATAGTATACTACCAGAAACGCATAAGAGATGGTTCAACATTAGGAAGACAGGATACTCTCCAGAATTAAGAGTATTTGCCTTCTGAACGTACTTTCACTAGCATGAAAGACGTCGATCTCCGAGGAGACCGCGTTCAGCAGACTAATTGCTCTTCCCACCGGTGTCACCAGAGGCAGATTGGTTCTGGCGGCCGGTAGGTAAAACAATCTGTGCTGTCGCTGTCGGAGATATCTATCGGGGACAAAAAGCCGAACACCCTTCAGTACGGCCGAGTTCTCGAAGTATCCCCTAATTAATCTAAAGAAATGGATAATTAGATGTCCATCTCTTCGAAGCTGTAGAGAATTGGTTCCGAGCATTCCCAAAAGAAATGCCGTGGGATAGAGCCAAGGATAGCTACCATACTCCCTCATGTAGAGATACCTCAGAAATTTTTTCTGAACCCTCTCCAGCATAATGGAATATCTCGCCTCGTGAGGACTCCATATCACAGAACCACTTTCGAGTCTGCTCCGAACCAATGCGTTGTAAAGGACTCTGAGCACATTGGGATCCCTGAAAACTCTGCCGGTCCGGACGATGAAGCCCAACATCTTCAGTGCAGTGCCACAAATCATCTCAACATGCGCACGAAAAGTCAGCCTACTCTCATAGATGATCCCGAGATCTCTCATCGTAGATACATGTGCTAGTTGCTGGTTGTTCATTGTGTATCTATAATACACAGTTCTCAATGCTCTAGTAAAAGATAGCATAACGCATTTAGAGACATTGAATTGCATTTGATTATTGTGACTCCAGTTGACAATATTATTGATGTCCGACTGGAGGCGAAGACAGTCTTCAGGATTTTTAATTAACACACAGGAGAAGGCAGTACTCTTCAATTACAGAGGCTTAGGCACGAATGTCGAGTTCAATTAAACAGGTTTCTTTTTTCATATTAATGAAGTTTTTAGTGCAAGGGGGTGGGACCAGAACTTTTCTGCCAATTATAGAGTTTTGCCAATTAACCAGGTACCAATTATCCAGGTTCTACTGTAATATGGATTTAATTATAATATGAGACTTCTCTTGAAGAGCCTCCGTGATGATTTTATTTCCTAACGCTTTGATCCTGCACCTTTTGCTCCTAACCTAGCCAGAACAGTCAAACATTATACATCAGGCGCTTTCTACAGCTTCTTAAATGTGTTACTCCGTCCAGTCTTTTCGTGTAGGAGGGTCTTGATTGCTTTGGTCTGGTCTCGTTATAATATATTTTAATATGATTGGATAGTAAGTCCTCGCAACCCTCAATATGGATGGAGGACCGCCTCTATCGTTGGTCAGCGAATCCATCGGAACTAGCCGAAAAAAACTGGTATACATATGCATCGTCCGTTCCCCTACCTGCCACTTGGGGATGTTCTTCTACGATATGGCATATAATATCCTATAAGATTCAAAAATCATTTTACATATTTGTTGTCAGCACTATTTCACACATACATTACTCATAAATATAGTTACATAAATCTTCACAATTAACACATTTATTGGACAACATAAAAAACTAAAGAGATCATAAAATATTAAGAAAAGTTTTTCAAAAAAAGAACGCAATCCAGCAGGAATTTTCCGACAGCAGAACCCGTTTACCCCCACCCCCCGTAGTTAACAGCAGTATTACCCTCGCACTGGACCAATTAAGGAGATTGAATTTCTTTGAATGACTGTTGTTAAATATTTAAGTTTATTGTTTTATTTTGGAGTCTCGAGTACAAGGCAACCGATTCCTTTTACTCATTACGGGAACAAAATGAAAAGTTGTTAATGACGTATTGTTCAAACTCGATTATCTCCTTCCCTTTATCTCGCTTCCCATTTGGAAGTGTACGTATCACAATATAATGCCACAAAACTTCTGGACGGTGAATGAGGGCGCCGACTGAGAATAATATTAACACAACATCTATCATTTGATATTTAAACCATGACGTTTCATTTGGGACCCTTCATTATTAGAAATACATTTAATTCATTTCAAATTCACCTTAATTCCAATCTACATATTAATTCACTTGTTAAATACTTAAATATACTGTTTTAACACGATGCATCATTATAGAGGCCTTCATAACATAACAAAATCATATATACATTATAGTTAATAATATGAATATCATATACGGTATATGGTCAATTTATTTACAATCAAATAAAATAAAAATTACTAACTAACTGTTACGCCGTCTCCCCCAAAAGGGTAGACAGAATAAATGGACTGCCACACTTATCTTTCCATACATATTTCTCTACCTTCCTCAATACATCGTGTCATGCACGCGCGACGATTTCTCACGTGGCCGACATTCAATATTTGATTTATTTGATCGTGCCAAGTTTTCTTTGGTCTTCCTCTATCTCTAGTTCCGTTTACATTGTTAACTTATACTTTTTTTACCATTCTTTCTTCATTCATTCTTTCCATTTTTGTTCATAACATCATCATTCGCACCGCACTCACTTCTTATATTTTCATTCTCTATCATACACAGAGTATAATTAAATCTAAAATTCAAAATTCAGAAATTAAAAATCAAATCAAATCAAATCTTAAATTCAAAATTTTCTAAAAAGATATTACAAATAACAATTATAGTTTAAAGCATCTATTGAAAACAGGTAAAATATAAAAAAATATATAATACCAGGAACGCATGACAGGTGGTTCGATATTAGGAATACAAGATACTCTCCAAAGTCAAGAGTATCTGTCTTCTGAACGTACTTTCACGAATATAAAAGACATCGATCTCTGAAGCGATCATGTTCGGCAGTTTGATTGCTCTCCCCACCGGCATCACCAGAGTCAGGTTGGTTCTGCATGCTGGGAGATAAAATATACACACATTTGTCTTAAAAATCTCATTTCTACTGCATTTATTCTACTTCCATCATTCTTTTGCCAGTTTTGTGCTTCGCTTCGATACATAATTTATAGAAAATAATAGAAATAATAAAAAGTTTAAAATCTTTATATTTTCATTATTTACTCAATCGAAGAGAAATACGACTAAAAAGAAGAAGCAATCATAATATTTTAACTACACTAACGAAGGACTTCTTAGAAGACCAATTGGACGACCAAGGCTGCGATGGGAGGATGAAGTTGGGAGAGATGGAGCAAGATTGTTAAGAGTGTCAGATTGGAGGGTCGAAGCGGAGGACAGGGGGAGTTGGAGGCGAAGAATTCTGGAGGCTAAGGCTCGATATGGGCTGTAGGGCCATCGAAGAAGAACGAAGAACTTCTGTGACCCGAATCATGTTTGGATAAATGTTTTATTGTAAATTTTATTCGTATTTGAAAAAACTAAAATTGCGTTACTAAAAAAAATTGGTTCATTATAAATTTATGTAGTCTGTATACTCGTTCATAAGAATATTTGAGATTCGTAAATAAATAAAAAGAAAATAAAGCATTTTCAATGTTTTTAATTATAACATAATTTCACAAACAAGATGAAACTTTGTCCTTTCCGTTGTTCGTGTAAACTATGTTGACCCGCCCGGTATCATCGCCGGGGGCGAATAGCCCTAGGCCGGCGGGAGCTTCGTCCGTCGACTGCGGTGTCGAGTCACGCCGCTTGTTATCGAATACTGCCCCCTCAATTACTTGAGGGCGGATTTACTCGCGGGGCAATTTTACCGCCGCACAGTGACACAGTGAATAACGAAGCTTATTAACTTTTTTACCCGTCAATAGACCGCGCCAGCAATGTACGGTAATAGGCCGGCCTCTTGCCAGAGTGTTCACCGCTCATAGCCTGTGTAATGTTCGCTCGCAAATAATTGCCTGGTTATGAATAAGATCGCTGGAAGGACCTACCACTTTGGTTAAACATTTTTAAATGTTCAACTTAATCTTTGATACAAAGCCATTTCTTGGTGATTTGACATATTTAAATATAAAATTAAACACTTTTTCTCTTAGTATAAACCGCGGCGGTACCGCCCCAAGTGGTTTATAACGGTTTTTAACAGTTAATGCACAATATATATATTTAAAAAATGCATTTCTGTAAGTGTCTATACCAGTGATTCCCAAAGTGGTCTATATAGACCCCTAGCGATCCACGACAACATGCAGGGGGTCGACGACAGTTACAAAAAACTTGGGGGTTCGCGAGATGTAAATGGGGGTCCACGAGATGGTTCAACTAAATTGTATCCGAATATTGAAATGAATATCGAATTCGGTGGCGACCTTTTTTTTAGCTCGACAACGACTTCCGGCCAGTAGAATTCGGCAGCGACCAATTTTTTTAGCAATCGATTCGAAAATTCAATTAGAAAAGCGGGGGGTCTACACGAGATACAAAAAGTCGGCTAGGGGTTTACGGGACAAAAAATTAAGGAACCTCTGGTCTATACGGTATACACGGTCTCGTGCTGGTCCATCTCACAATGTCATCAGTATTGCAATATAAAATATAGTTACTAAAAGTTATTATAGATTGACACCTTTCCTCTTTTTATTATAGGTCTGATGACCTGTTGGTTGCATCTCCGTCCTCCTGGGCAGTGGACCACCAACTATCTCGCCATCTTTTCAGTGGTCGTCCACGTGGTCGGGACCACTCCGTTAGACTGTCTTTGGGATTCTTTTTTATTGCATTCGGGAGACATGCTCGTTTTAGTATATTTTCCTATTGCGCCTTCATCTTACAGTGTCTTCAACCTCGCAGATTCTTCGGATTTCTGTATTTATTATTGACACGCTTTTGTACATCGTTGTACTAGCAGCCACTCTTAGGGTCAAAACTGCCAAGCTCTACTCTGAGTTTCCTCTCAGCTACGCAAAACGCACAATCCGAGAGCATATGAATCAGCTGTGGGAAGAGAGATACGAGAACAGCGCCAACGGAAGCGAGACCAAGAAGTTTCTCCCCTCCGTAAAAGACGCGAAAGAGCTGAGGAAGAGAATAACGCTTTTGTTCCAGCTCACGCAAGTTCTCACTGGGCATGGTGCCACACTCTCGTGTCGACACAGATTCAAAATTAGAGACTCACCTTACAGTCTTTGTGATTCACAAACAGAGCAAACAGTGGAACACATCATCACACACTGTCCAATCCAATCCAGCGTGAGAGATGAAAAACTGGAGAAGGAATGTCAAAGAAGAGACATCCAAATCACAGATCTCCCAGCCATCCTCCGCAACAAGGATACACTCTGCACATTTGTTGACTTCGCAACCACGGTAGTGGATCGGTTGCAGGCAAATAAATAACAAATCTAACTCTTTATTTACAGGTACGTCGCGTCCCGACTGAGGTTTTCCATTGTTCCCTCAGTTGTAAGGCAAATGTCATGATGCTTATTAGTTAGTCCATAGAATCACACAAACAGGAACACCACTTCTCACTTTCGACTTCTTTCAGCCATCTCTGGTCAACCCACCCCCCCTGATAATAAAGTTAGATTATTTCACAGAATCACTATTAAACATGTCCACACCGCCCTGAACAATTAAAACTCAGGGCATTAATAATAAAGTCAAACCAACTTCAAAAAAAAACATCGTAGTACTTTCATCTAGTTGACGGGCAGAAGTTGCTTAGTTCAAGCTGTGTCAGCTCTGAACTCCATTGCGTATGTTATGATAGGTCTGATGCAGATTTCTTAGATCCTCACTTAAGTGATGGTTAACCATTGATGCTCATGTGCTTATTTTTCCTGATGGTTTCCCTCAGACAGCCCAATATTGACACTCTAAGAAGATTTCATAGTTCACTACCCCATTGATTGAACGCACCTATTGAGGAACTGAAGTTTAGGTATATAGATAGCTATTTTTACTGGTTACCATGACTCTAGGTTTGGTGGTCCTAGATCAATTGAATTTAATGCATTCTATAAACAGCAACAGCTCGTAATGAATGTTTTATCAATATAAAATAATGACTTGTGCATACACAAGACATACAAAAAAACGAATTTCTTCACCCTCAAAAATAATCCGATGAAAAAAAGCATAAAGAAATTCGTTCTAATTTGTTTTGGAATATTCGCAAGGATGTGACAAAACTTTGATATTATATAAATATCACAATACCAAGATATCCCGCCTTCTCGCGATATATGCGGCAAATTCCTTGTGTTATTGAGAATTACTATTTTTTATATTCCTTCTGCGAGACTTGGCGTCATGTGAAATAAATTTAATCCTTACGAACTTCGAAAAATTCCTCTTTTATATTTGTTTGAAATATTAAAACTACTCCCCTTTCGTCGTCCGCCGTAATACGTGATCTCTCGTGCGTACGAAGGAGAAATGTAAAGAACACATTTTATTTTGTATCTTCTCTATGTAGAAATCACAATGACAACACAGATAAATATAATATTAATGCTCTAGGGATAGCGTATTGACCGACGTAATATTCATAATTACCTTAAAAATCTTACGTAAATGTACAAATATAATAAATTATAATAGTTTATTAATTCGTATTCACTCAATACCCCTACATCTCGCACAAGACACACCGCAAGCCAAGTTTTCCATCTCCCTGTTTATCGCACTAACTACGCTCAAAGTGCGGCAATGTACAGGATTTGTGACAACTACAATAAGTATTTTGGAAACATTGATGTTTTCCATTTAAACGAACGAAACTTCATAAAAACGATTGCAGCAACCTTTCGGCGTGGATGGGACCATAATATTATATGATATTATAATATGTTACTTTTATTTTTACTTTTAATTTTGTTCTTATTCCTACTACTATTATTATGTTTAACTCTCAATCATTTTGTTTGACCAAGGGCTAGGTAGAAATAATGAACTGTCGCCCTTTTATTTCTTGACTTGCTTCTCTAGAATCCTCGACATTCATACATCGTTTCAAGTATGCTCTGACTCGGTGACACGTTTCGCCTTTCAATCAATATAATCAAACTTCTAGAAAACAAACATTTTGTTTATATTAAAGATAAAGTTTTACATACATAACTTTACACAAACATAAACTTTAAATATGATAAGATTGATAAATTCCGTAATGACGATATTTTTATAAATTAAATCACTTTTTATATAATCCCATTTATTTTTCTCTTCGTGTTTCGAAGGTTTTACAACTTTATCGTTGGAAAATTGATACAAGCTCGAGATTGTATCATTTTTCTAATTAGTAAGGTGTAAAATCTTCTAAACATTTCAATAAAATAAACTCAAAATAGAAAAAAAACAGTGTTTTAATTATTAAGAAAAATAGTTTTAAGTATCCTTAAATACCAAAAAGATTTTTGTTAAAAAAGAAAATTTATTTCGTTATCTTAGTACAGAGATTTTTTCACGTTTATAAAAACTACAGTTTTAATTAAACGGCAAATCTTTTGAGATATTTGGTCCAGCACTGGCAGGTGTAAGGGAGTGCTTCCTTGTTCAGACCTTTTGTCTCCGGCGAATTCGGCGAGCTTATGATGCCATTTGTACTAGTGAGATTTTCTCAGACACGCCGGAGTCGAGCCCCCCAGCTTACTTATCCTTAGCCCGGATGCCATACGAAAGTCAAGTATAATATCTTATATCATACGGCAGCAAAAAATATTCCAAATGGGAGTGAAACCTCGCGAATAAAATATACAAAATGTTTCACCGCGTCGATTTTTCCTGATAGTGCAGATTTAGAAATGTAAAATACTGTGTAGGTACATAATATCCATGAATAACCGTTCCCCTTGGAAAAATGTTCATATGTGTATTACCTGGTGAATTGGATTTTGAATCTGTTATTCGATATACCGAATCCTTTTTACATCTAAATTTCAACGATTGAGTACCGGCGTATTTTTATTTACGGAGAGAATCAATCAATACAATGGTACTTATACTTTCTCATGTATAGTGTATTTTAAGATAAAAATTAAAATTCGTTTATACGCTTGTTTAATAAATAAAAATAACAAAATAAAATGAATAAGATTTTTTTATCGCTAACCAATCTTTTTTATTGTTTCTTTAATAATGATTTAAAACTCCATATTTAATAATTAATACGAATGAAAACGTCAGTTTTCTAGAAGTTTTATTATATTTTATGAGAATGACATGTTTCGCCCTTCTAAGGCCTAAAATGTCATTTGATAATGCCTTAGAAGGGCAAAACATGTCATTCCCATAAAATATAATAAAACTTCTAGAAAACTGACGTTTTCATTCGTATTAATTAACCAATATTTTAATTGTCCAGGAGGAAGGCAGAGATAACAGAGCTCAATATTCTACTTTTCTACAACATAACTCAACATACATACCTCTTGAGATTTATCTATTTACATCAATCTTGAATGAGCGCATGAGCGCATAAATGTAATCGATTATTTGTAAAATTTTATGATTTTCTCAGCTATTTTTCATTCACGCTACCTGTTTACAACTTCTTTATTATTTTTACTTCAACAATTGGTTATACTAACCATATTAGATTCTGTGTCTCTATTTTACTAAGGACACATCATATGTCTTACTTATTTGATGGAATGAGAATATGAAACTTTTGTCTTACATTATTGTTAGTGATCTTGTTACTATGGCATCTATCCTGTTTCCGTATTTTTCCATGTCAAAGCTTAATTTTCAAACATACAAGTTAGCTTTTTTCTTAGCTTTTAGAGGAATTTTTTAATGAATTAAAATAATGTACTGTATAAGTATCCAGAAGATGGCTACGAGTTGTCAAAATCGGAAAATACTAAAAAAAATTAGAGCATTTGTAAATAATTATTTAAAATAATACATAACGATTTTAACCTCTCATGATTTAATTTTTCTCAGAGTATTTCGATGGTTTTATACCTTCTTTGTCGAGAAAGGGGTATACACTCAAGGTTTATACTATTCTCCAGATGATGAAAATTAACTTTAAAAATGGATAAAATTGTAACAGTAAAAAAAATATCATAAAAGTTAATACTAGAACTTTTCTTCAACATTAAAAAATAAAATAATTGTAAGTATTGCGCACAAGCAACCTTATATTCTTGGCTTCTGGATTTAGCTCATTTAAAAAATTAATCCATTAGAATTGGGAAAAAATTCAAGTTAACACGTGCGAGTGAGAAGATAATCTGTATTCATGACTAATTTGTTTAAATATTTACACCCGTGATGGATGATGATTCGGAGAGCCCGTTCAAAAGCAAATATTGTCGTAAAAAGTTATTTTGAAATGTGTCTTCATGCCTTATGTACAGGGGAACTTTGTCAAAGGGGGGAAATGCTCCTTTATCATTCTTAATGTTTCGGCACATCTGCTTTCGCGACCACCTTCCAAGATGCAAAGTCTTTCTTTGCAAGATTTTCGAGTTCCAAATTCTATAAAACTGCTCGAGTCGATTAATCACCTCGGCTGATTCAAATATCATGGATTCCACTGCGCTAACGTATATGTGTACGTTATTTAAAAATTTGAACAAAATATTAATCAAACGGTTGACAGATTTTTAATTCCAATATAGCGTACATAAAATCCAAATGTTTCAAAGGGATTATAAAATTCAATGTTTGATATTATCTAAATTAGCTTAAATTGAGGTGCGAAATTGGTTATTTAAGAATATACTCGTATTATTGACTTGCACATTCTGAACATACATGTATGATAAAATGGATTAAATTTAATTGAAACATTATACATGTAAGTTGCTTACCCTTCTTTTTCTCTTGCCAACATGGTGGAAGGTTTTATACACATATTATTATTTTTTTTTTTTGTTGAATTGCTCTTTACATCATGACCGCAGGAGCCAAATCGACGTAAAGGGTATTATAGCTATCATAGTGATTCTCGTGACATGTGATGGATAGCTAATCTATCGCCATTTTTTTGTCACGTGAATTCTACACCAAACCAAAGACAGTTTGACAATCACACTGCCCTCGCCGGAAATCGAACCCGAAACCTTCGAGGTGGCAGTCAATGCACTTACCACTAGGCCACGAAGGTCGGCTTTTCTATGGACGCTGGGTGTTATAGTTTTAGTAATACCACACGTGGAAAAACAGTGAAAAAATTGTCGTATTGTACAAAGAGTTATATTTTCTAACGAATGTATATTATTATATAAATGCTAAAGTTTTACATCAAAACATCAAACTCTATCAAAATCATAATATAAATAGGCGAAAACCAGATGTTATCAATAAAGTGAAAGAGAATATTTCGAATACAAGAGAACGAGAAAGGAATACCTTGATTTTCTTATAAAGTAATTCGAAATATTCTAATGCACACGATGGGCATATCCGTGAACGTTTCTGAATTATTGGAAATTTTGTTCTGATATATATATATGACAGTAGTGTAGCAAACAAAAGTGAAAAGTGTAGTATTGTTAATTGTGATATTTTTAACGCGTGTGACATAAACAGATTTACATAAAAAGTAAAAAAATATTACTGAATACGATTGTACAGCTAACCTAGCTTTTAAAGGGTAGAAAATCTTTACTACTAGCGTTAAATAAACGCCCAATCTTTTAATTTATTTTTGTATTTCAATTACAAATGTAGTGTATTTTAAACAAATTGTGATGGAAATGCGAAGACAAATAGACCAATCAGAAGCAAAGAGCCAACGACCTTATCGCGAGAGAAGATGAAGAAGAATGCAAACTTTTATTTTATGTATACATATAGTATTACTATCGTGTCTAAATGTGTATACCATTTGAAGATCATCAATAGATATCTTCTTATTCTTTCAGAGTCATATTAGGTCTAAGTATGGTATATCATAATTTCTATAAAACGGTCTTATAAACTCATATTTAATAATTTAAGACTCATATTTAATCAATTAAAATTGCATGTCACGATGTGTGAATTTGGAAGAGGCGCGAGAATTACGAGTATGTCAGGATAGAACAGTGTGGCGATCTATCCTCTCTCCCTCCCCTCCGGGGAAACGGCGTGATGGTAAGTTAGTTAGTTAGTTAAGATCAACTTAAGGCGTTAACACTGTGGAGTTCCATAATGACGAATATTTATGAATTAAAACACTGTTTTTTTCCACGTTTGAGTTTATTTTTATCGACATGTTTCGAAGGCTTACACCTTCATCATCGGGAGAAAGATATAAACGTTCATATCGTTCTTCCGATGATGAAGGTGTAAGCCTTTGAAACATGTCGAGAAAAATAAACTCTAAAGTGGAAAACAATGTTTTAATTCATAAATATTCGTCATATTTGAGAGAGTTTTGAATTTTTCCTTGCCATAATTTAAGCGTATCAACTGGATAAAGCATTTAAAAACGTGTTTGCTTCCACAAGTTAAGTCTTGTAAGACGCGAACCATTCCGCAAAGGCCCTGCGCTTCCAACTTTCAAACTAAGGTGCCTACATAGCTGTGTTAAGTTTTTTAATCTCGAATTCGATTTACCCGAGACGCGAATGACATTCCAAATTATTTTATGCATGGCGCCGCTAGCACGAAGCACGGTTCATCATTTTTAACGAGATGTGCAACGGTGCAGAGTTGAGCAAACTCTTCGCTGTCCTCCCGCAGAGAAAAAACTCATATTGTTGAAATGACGCCTTAATCATGTCGGGAGACGGGGATTACTTGGGCGTCAGTTTCAAGACGGTATCTTTTTTCTTTCAGCATTTTCTCATTACGGAATTACGCCGGAGGCCTCGCATTTACTTATTTCCGCTTTAAACCCATTTCATGTTTCTCATCAACAAGGTTGCGCTGTCAAATCCGCTCATTAGGCAATATTAAATAATGTTTTAGCAGCCAAAGAGCTGTATAAACATTCATAGCTATTTCAGATAAAATACCTATATTTTTTACGCATTATCCTTGCAGAAATTCTTATTTATTTTCAAAGAGTTATCATTTTAATGAAGTTAAAATACATGGCTTTATTTAATAATAAATTTTATGAAAGACTTGGCCTTAATTTAAAAAGCAAGGAAATCAAAGAGCTTAAGAGGTAAGAATATATCAGGTTAGAATATTGGGATGGTATATTCTTTCTCCCTACTGGAAAACATGTGATGTTTTATTGAATTAAATAACTTATTGTGTCAAGTAAATTTCCATATTAAAAATTGATAATTTATTTTCATTATCATAATCAAATAGCGTTATCAACATTTGTTCATTGATGACTTAGCAAGACAAATAAATACTTTATCACAACAAACCATAAAATTTCTACAAAATAATCGTCTTTGTTCGTATTCATTATGCAGTTGGTGTTTTTTACCATTTTCATAAAATAGTTTACTATATAAGAAAAATAAATATGAATTTATTTTACTTATGCAAGAAACTTTGGTTGTTATGGTTTTAAATTATAATATGTTGAGAAAGCGAGAGGAGTATGTCAGGAAATTAAAGTGCAGCAGTCCATTCTGTCTGCCTACCACTTCGGGGAGACTTAAAGAAAAAAATATTGCAAATTAATTAAAGTTTATTTTCATTATTTTTTTAGACTAAAATAAATTAAATCATTAATTTGTTTATAATCTATTTGCGTTACAATAACTAACAAGATTAAATAAATATGGCATGAAGCTTGGGCCCAAGAGAAACTTATTAGCATCTATTATTATAACCAAACTGTGGTAAATACCAAGTGTTTTATTATTTCGTACCTATAAGTTTAAACATTTTAACCACAAAGTGAGTGCTTCATATTTTTCAAATATACATATATTATTTAATGTATTTTACAAATATGAAAATTAAAGTTGTTTTCTTACTGTTTTTTTTAATGATAATTGGAAATTACTTATTCAATAAGTAATATAAATGATAACGGCAAGGGAAACCAATCCAGTAATACTTCCCAGCAAATCACTGTGGCAAGAAAGTTTTCGCCACAATCATCACCAACCTCGGAGGGACCTGATAGAAATCAAATCAAATCAGTTTTTTTAAAGACTAACATCAAGAATATAAATAAATGGTTGAATTTATTTTTAATATAAGCAGAAAATAACTCATTTTAATGAAAAATAAAAGGAGTCGTTTCCAGGCTTGAACCCAAGCCCCCTGAATCAGGAGCCAAGCGTTATTTTCCCTAGACAGATTTATTTACTCAACAGGCATTACAATGAAAATTAATAAATAAATCTGACCTGACCGGGCATGAATCTACGAATCTCCACTACTAAGTACCACTGTGGTTAAATACAAAGTGTTTCATTATTTTAAATCTATAATACTTTGCATTGCTATTGTAGTTGTAAAATGTTATTTTAAAGTTAATGAACCCTGCTTTTTGGTGGAAGATAAGTATCTAAGTAGAAGTAACTATTTTTAACCATAGACAGAGTAATTTGTTCCGAGAAGCAAACTGTTTTGTATTTCCATTTCTAAGATAATGAATATTTTAATCTCTCGCGATGCCGTCTTTTTATTTTTATAATAAAATGCAATGTCCTCACGCTCCAAGAAAATCTTAGTCGTGTCGTTGCACTCGACATTCGCAAGAAAAAAAAACAGAACAAAGCGAACTAAGTATTCCAGAAATGCAGGAGTATGATCCGGAAAATATTCGAGAGCGGTTTACTGTAAACACTGCGTACCCTCGGCTCCGGTGGACATTTGCGTGCTACTCTATTCTCACCATTGAGATAAATTTTGTCCTCCGCTTTTCCTTAGAAATAAACTTATGACAAATTCGCATCATGAGGGTAGCTATGTCGACATTTAGGTGAATATGTCATGTAGCGTAGGGCCCCTGCGGTGCGAGCCACCCCTTTGTTGCGGCCCTCGCAAAGAAGTTTATAACAAATAACTCCTGCGGTACACACAGAAACAGGCACTTATTACACGATAAACTTCGACACAGCGAGAATCTTATGAGCACAACCTTTATATGGATCGCCTGCCGAGTCACATTATTTGTCATATTGTTTTTTCCCACTCACTCCTCGTCCCCAACTTTCGCGAAGGCTTAAAGATAAACCAGAGGAGGAAAATTTTTTGTAAGTCTATAAATTTAATCTCCGTTGGGCCGTGAGGAGAGAGCTCCCCATCTCGGCTCCTCCGGACATAAAAGTATAAACAAGCGCGCATATGCTCTCCGCTCCGAGCGATGTTGTTTTAAAAAGGTACGTATCATTGTTTCTTAATAACGTTTGAGGTGGAAAGGGCTTCAGGAATACTACCAAGGGCCGAGAAATACGATCTCTCTTTTAAAATATAACAAACCTATAGATAACGCATATTTTGTACGTACAAGTACTTTCAAATTCAAAGAATACAACGTGATCAATATTTATTTATACACTAACTTTCGGCCTTTGCGGCAGAGTGGCAACAGCTATGACTGCCACACCGAAGGTCCCAAGTTCGATTCCCGGTGATGACGTCAAAATTCTCTCGCTGTCTTTGGACTTGTGGAATTCAAGTGACAATAAAAATGACATTAAATAACATATAAGATGTGAATGCAGTGCGAATGTAAGTGTTACGAACAAAATAATTAAAGAATCATTAAAATGCTTTGGACGCATGGAAATATTATAATACGAGTCACTTTTTACGACAAACTTCATGCATGTCTCGTTTCATTACATGTTTTCGCAAATCGAGAGTTGGCACCCGTGAATATTCTGGTTATTATTTATCTTTTTCTTCTTCCTCAGCCAATTCCTGTCCACTCCTGGACAAAGGCCTCCTCTATTCGCTTCCATGTCACTCTGTCCTGTGCAGACTGCATCCAGGTTATTCCGACGTGTCTGTTCAGATCATCCTTCCACTGTAGTTGCGGTCGCCCTGCACTTCTCTTTGCCGTCCACGGTTTCCAAGTCAGCAGTCTTTTTGTCCACTTTTCATCTGAGCTTCTGGCTACGTGACCTACCCATAGCATTTTAGAGTCGCCACCCGGTGGATGATGTCAGTGACCTTTGTTTGTTCACTCACCGTATCGTTTCTGACTCTGTCTCTTAGGTCGCTTATTCCTAACAAGGCTCTTTGGGTCACTCGTAGTTTCTCGGCACTTTGTTTGGACAATGTAACAGTTTCAAGACCATAAGTACCAATCGGCAGAACGCAGGCTCTATAGACTTTTCGTTTCAGGTTGGTCGGTATTTTCCGGTTTTTAAGCAATATTATTTATCATTGATGACTTATTTCATCATGCCGTCTCCCCGAAAGGGTAGGCAGAAATAATGGACTGTCACACTTTAACCGATGCGGCACTCCATCCATCTCTTTTCGCCCCGCGGGAGACGCGGTGCGGTGGGTTGAGAACCTCATCGCCACCAATAGGCATCTCCCTCGTACACTTCGATCGTAAAACATCCAGAAAATAAATCTAAAACAAATAATATAAAATGAAAACAAAATAAAAATAATTTAACACATTATGTTCTTTTAAGATGGTGCACTTATTGTCTATTTAATTTATGTTCCACAGATCCACCGTTTGGAGTATCTAAAAATACGTTAATTTAGGTATTGTATTCAACCCCAGAATGGTATTTAAATTTAAAGCCTTTTTTGCATTTTCATTCAAGTTTTTTAGAATCTTTATAATGTTTATTTTTAAGGCACAAAGTAAATATCAACAGAAAAATGGTCTACATTTTCAATCTGATATCATTTATAATATCCACATTCGTAAAATAAAGTAAAGTGATTCGTAACGATTATTCCGAGAAGGTAAGAATAATCCCATCCACTGGGACACAATCCCTCATTGCATCATCAATCAAAAGAAGCAACATTAAGAAAGATTGTTTCTTAATCTAACGAGAGAGATTTATCAATACACAAAAAGAACAGTACTGAATACGGTATTATCTCACCAGCACATATTATATATATAGAAGGCTCCCAGGAACAAAACACCATCTCTCAGATAGGAATTCATAACTTGGAACAATAATAAGTATCAGTGGCGTTCGTATTTTTGTTCAACACTTCCCAAAATCAACATCTCAGACATATTACACCGTAAGTATTGACATTCGACCTAGCTCGGTGTGTATTGTACACTGGGGTTAGGGAAATTGAAACGCTCTCTGCCGCAAGCTCAACACAAAAATCGAAATGGACAATTTTTTTTCTAACAAAAAATAAAAAATATTGTATTGTTTAGTCAATTTTTCGACGAAAACTCTATGGTGCTTCAAGATTATTAAATGTTGAATTTCAAACACTGTTATTATATTACTCGTATTTGCAATCACGTTTTTTTGTTTTTATAAATTTCACAATTACGGATTAAAATGTTGGCACCATAAGGTGTTCCAATCGACAATTTAATTGTAACACCTGTTGATACCAACGTCGGATGGCGAAACAACTGTCGCCGCAATTTCATAAATACGAATTCGCATTTTTTTTTGTTAAAGCAGATAAAATATTTTTGTTCCTTTTTTGTTCATATAATATATTATATTTTTTATGATTTTTATTTAGATGAAATTCGTGTATTTAGGTAGTATGTTTACAAGAGATGGGCGAGTGGAGAGGGATATTGAAAGAAGGGTTGAGGCAGGCAACAAAGTAAATGGTGCACTTAAAGTTGTCATCGCAAATAAAAACCTATCCAAAAAAGCTAGAATGGCAGTGCGCAATGGGGTTTTTCTACCAACCCTTATGTATGGAAGCAAAGCATGGAACTGGCAAAAGAAGGATGAAAGTATAATAAATGCAGTAGAAATGAGATCTCTTAGACGAATGTGTGGATATAGTGTCGAATGAAAACATAAGTAGTGAATGCGGTGCGAATGATGGTGTTATGAACAAAATAATGAAAGGATCATTAAGATGGTTTGGAAAGAATGAATGAAGAAAGAATAGTAAAAAAAAATGTTAACGATGTAAATAGATCCAGAAATAGAGGAAGACTGAGAAAAATGTGGCATGATCAAATAAATAAAATAAATAAGTGGTTTAAATTAATTTAAAAAGAGTTTATTTCATATGTAAACCACTAAACTCTTTAAAACAACTAACTGGTTTCTCTCCAGTCGGAGCTTCGTCAGGGTTAAAAAAGTGACTGTTTAATTTTATTTATAAGGGATTGACTAAAATAAAATAAAAATATGAATAATTTATACAAAAAAATATACATACTTTTTAGTATTTTTAGTATTGAGATAATAAAATGTAATTTGAGTGTCGAATGGAAAAGTGTGTTTCTTCTATATTCGCCTTCTCTTTGTGTTGTGGATTCATATTTGAATAAATATAATTATACTTTGTATTACAAACCTTTTTTTATTCACTGAGCAAGAAATATTTCGGTTATAAATAACCTTTATCAATTTATACAAATTAAACAATCAGATAAAACAGAGTGGTCACTTATATACTATAACGCTCTCCCTGCAGACTTAAAGTGCCTTGAAAATCCGTCAGAGTTTAGATCGAGGCTCATAACGCACCTGTTTAAACTATCCTATCCTGATGCAAATGTTGATCGACTGCGTCAAGTGCAGCCACCCATACTAAAATGTTTTATTTTTAAGAATATTATTTATCTTTAACAAAATGTTTTTTTTTAACAAAATGTTTATTATAACTAAATGTTTATTTTGAAAAAATGTATGTTTATTATTTACAAAAATGTTTATTTTTAACAAAACGTTCATTTAAATTTTTTCAATATTTTTAACAAAATCTTTATTTTTAACAAAATCTTTATTTTTAACAAAATCTTTATTCTGAACTAAAATTTTCACATTAATTAAAATATTTATCTTCAACTAGTTCATAAAATGGAGCTACAGCGCCCTTGAGATGATTAATTCATAAAAATGGCGCTCTATAAATCATCCAATTTATTATTATTATTATTAAGGGGGTGGAGTAATGTATAAAAGTGGAGGGGGTATAATTAGGAAAAGTTTGTAAACATAAAATAATGAACGAAATCTGTGGCTATTCGTGACACAAATACATTTTACTACCAAAGTAGAGAGTGATATAAATAAATATTTTTATTGAAGATTCTTCTGGTAGCCAGCCTCGCCAGTGGCAGTAAGCCGGTGCGGGCAATAATATTTTATTGTAGGGCATGGCGGGCGGATACGCCAGTTCATCTATCATACAGGGAAAAAACAAAGTAAATTTCGGGAGTCTGGTTCTCGTGTGAGTGGTCCCATAAATAGGGCTAATTGAAAACGTCGAACGACTGGACTTTTGGACGCCCCGACTTGATATTGTGCTAGCCAAATGTATGGGGTGGAACCGATTCCGGTATTTTTATTGGCCCAGTACTCTGCTTTCTTTGCGATCGGATTGGTGTGAGTTTGGAACGCTTCGTAATATCTTTACGAATCACACATAAGAGGGGAAACACGCGTGATAAGTAAGTACTTCTTACTTAAGATTCCTATTTCAAACTGGCGCCAAAGTGGAATAAAAATGTTCTATTAAAATAAAACGTATGTTTTTATAAAACAAAAACTAACTAACTAACTAACCATCACGCCATTTCCCCGGAGGGGTAGGCAGAGAGGATGGGTCGCCACACTGGCCTGTCCTGGCACACCTCTCGGGCTTCCTCCCATTCATACATCGCACCATGCACGCACGTCGCTTATTCCGACTTCGAATGTGGCCGCCTTTTAGTAATTGGTTAATTTGGTCATGCCATAACAATATTTGTAAACTACTTAAATTATTACAAACGCATCTTTAACTTATAATGTAAATAAAATAAAATAATAAAACGAAGTATTTTTAAGATTTCCTTGCACTCTTGTCTTTATTTCAAAAGTGAATGGTTTCGCCAGATTTTTTGGCATCGACAGACTAGATCAGACCCAGTTTGCCAGACAACAAATACAAAAGTGAAAGTAGTTTTTAAGAAATATCATTATTTAAATCTTTTTTTAAAATGAATTTTCATCAAGAGCTTTTCATAAATTCATTTTATTTTCGTTAAAATATATAAAATACCCAAAATGATGAAAATTTTAAGTACCTACACGATATAAATTTTTATTTTATTATCGCTTGTGTGTTAACCACACATGATTTAGAAATGAGACCACTACATGGCTGTGCGCAATGTTACTCGAATAGCGGTCCCCGGGGGTAACGATATTCTTACTTGGAGCTGAATAATCGCATAATACAATCGTGATGTTTTGAGCATTGTGAAACGCAATAAGGTTTTTGGACATTGCTTTTTTGTGTTTCCCAATAACAATAAAAAATACAACAACATTTTGAATGTACGAGTATACAAATTCTTGTAGACAAATACTGGATTTCACCCATTGCGGATAAATTATTTTTATTTTACAAGGATTAATTGTATCTCAATAGAGACGAAAATGGGAACAGAAGGTGGTGTTCACCAAAAAAACCATTTGCATTTTCATCTCTATTGAGATACAATTAATCCTTGTAAAATAAAAATAATTTATCCGCAATGGGTGAAATCCAGTATTTGTCTACAAGAATTTGTATACATTCAAAATGTTGTTGTATAAATATAACTGGTACATGCAGGCAAAAAATTGGAGAGACATCTCCAGGCGAAATCTAGTACTGTACGATTTGCATAGACTTTCACAGTACATTAATAAAGGTTTTCTGCTTAATGCTTTCTAATCTTAATAGATGACGCTAGTGTAGAGTGAACATAAAAATGTAAAAATAGGTGTTGAAACCTACCATATATACAAGTTCCAAAAGTTTGTCAGACGTGTTGGTCATAACGGCGGAATGGGGAATGTTGTTAAAACGTGAAGCGATCGCTCAACCCAACCAATGACAGGTCATAAGTCCTGTAAGCGCCTCGACCACAACCTTCTGTTCCCAAAAAACAATTTGCAATTTCCCCTCTCTATTGAGATACAATTAATCCTTGCATAATAAAAAATCTTAGTGCATACGTCTTTATATACTCAGGACATTAAAAGAAATAGATAAAATGAAATATTGATATTTATAATTATATCATTTAATTATATTAGGTTGGAAGCAGGTGCAAAAATGAACGCTGTGTCAGTAAGCTGTTTGTTGTATGCGGACGACGCTGTGCTACTTGCAGACTTGTTAGATTTAAATAAAAATTTCTACATACATTTGTTAGTTAAGTGATGCGTTATTTTAAATATCATGTTTATCAATAAAAAAAATATATATTTGTAACATAATTCCACCTACAATTAATTCTGAGTGATGTTTTATTCTTGTCATTCTTTTAATCTGACGCTTTCTAGTGTACAAGATAGTAGTAGTTTAGAAGAAAAAAAAATGTTGCGGCTAAAATAAAGTTTTAATTAATTTTAAATCCTCTCAGCCATCTGAGGCCTTTTTTTGTTTTGCGGGTTGAAATTGGAGTACCTAGTCCAAGAAATAATATTTGCCCTGCGGATTGCTCTCCCTTGGGCACGCTTTGTTTACCGCGGCGCTTGTCCAACTGTGGGACGCAACTACTTCGCTAAGATTCGGGGCAATATTTCAAGATGGGGATCATAGTAGGGCTGCTTATACAAGGGTGGAGATGAAAGGGGAAATTCAATATCAACAAGGTGATTACAGTGTGATATGAGGGGGGAAATGCGCGTGAGAAGTGAGAAGAGTACGAAATGAAATAGTGATAAAAAAATGTACACAATTGAGTTGGGAATGTTAACGACGACATAGTCCGAATTCATTAATAAAAGAAAATAATGATTATTTTCATAAGCCTAATTGAATTTCAACAAAGAATTGTAAATAACGAAAATGTGTACTTGAACTCTAAGAAAAAAATAAGAAAATATTGTACTAATGAACTTTAAAAAAACGTTGGAATATTTGAAACAATTCAAAAATATTCAGTTGAGAAAAGTGTGAAGACGACAATGTAAACAATTTAAGATAAACAAATGAATTTTACTAAAATCTCTTGATAAATGTTCATTTTAAATAATAATTAAATAAAACGATTTTTTTTTAACTACTTACACTTGTCTTTATTTCGACAGCGACCGGTTTCACCAGGTTCTGGACTGGACTGTTATCAACCAGTCTGTTGATGCCAGCGAACCTAGCGAAACCAGTCGCTGTTGAAATACAGACAAAAATGAAAATAGTTAAAAAAACATCGTTTTATTTCATTATTATTTCATTCGTTCATTCATTCATTTCTCGGCGCTACATCCCGGTGTGGGACTTGGCCTCCTCCACAACGGTCCTTCACTGACTTCTGCCCCTGGCTATCTCTCTCCATTCCCCAGCTCCTTTCATTTTCTCCCAATCTTGTTCCACGCAATCCGCCCATCTTTTCCTCGGTCTGCCTCTTGGTCTCTTTTCACGGGGCAACCATTTGGATATAATTTGTGGTGTTCTACCCTTTGGCATTCTTTCCACATGGCCAGCCCACTGTAGGCGTTGAGACTTACATAATCTCACTACTGTTTCCTGGTTAATCAGTTCTTCAAGTTCAAGGTTTCTTTTAATTTTGTAAGTCCCATCCTCCAGCGTGGGTCCAAAATTTTTTTTCAGTATTTTCCTTTCAAAAACTGCCAGCCTGCCTTCCTCTCTCTGCGTTAGAGACCATGTCTCACAGCCGTAGGTGACTACCGGTCTTATGATAGTCTTATATATTAAAAGTTTGGTATTCCTGCTGAGTAACTGAGTAGAGCCCTGAAGTTTCTTACACCCACGAAAAGATCTGTTTGCTGCTAAGAGGCGAATATTTAATTCTTCTGCCAGCTTGTTCATGGAATTGAAGTTCGAGCCCAGATAGGTGAAATGCTGGACCTCTTGGTACATATGTTGTTCTATTTGTATGTTTTGAAGGGGATGTTGCTCGCGCGCGCTAACCATATATTTTGTTTTTGAGGCATTTATTTGAAGGCCAAATTTCTCCGCTTCTCTTATCAGAACTGTAATTTTATCTATCATCGTTGGTTTTTTCTCTGCTTGTGATTATTATTTAAACAATCATTATTTAATTATTATTTAAAGAATTTAATTATTTCAATACAATTTTGAAATTAACTATCCTGCTATCACGTTATTTTTTAAAGGATTAGGGCGGGAAAATTCGTCACAACATTTTTTTTTCAGAACATATATACTCATTTCTTCTATATCCTCAATTTACGATTATTATTTGTTCTCATTTTATTATAATTTCTTGATGTAATATATAATATTATATTTCACATACTTAATAACTAAATAATAATAAAATATAACTATGTTTTTTAATAACTTTCACTTTTGTCTTTATTTTGACAGCGACAGGTTTATCCAGGCTCCCTGGCATCGACAGACTGGTGACAGAATTAATAACTATATTCGTGGCAGAGTGGCAAAATTTAAGAACGCTACTTTCGAAGGTCCCGGGTTCAATTCCCGGCGATGGTAGTGTGATTGTCACACTGTCTTTGGTCTAGTATAGAATTAACGTGACAATAAAATAGCGATATCACATGTCATAATAATCAATGTAATAGCTAAAAAAACTAATTATTTACGGTTTTTGGGTTCAAACGAACAGTTGTAAACAGACAAATATAATAATAATGTATATAAATATAAATCAAATAAATAAGATAATGACTTAGAAAGGTAAAACGTGTCATTTCCGTAAATTATAATAAAACATCTAGAAACATATGTTTCCTATCTTGTGATTATATAATTTCATGTTATCATTAACCATACATCAATATGGTATTTATTATACAACAGTATTTATTTACCTATTTTAACGTTTATGTGTTTTTTATATGTTATGATTGGTGAACTCTAAATAAATAAAATAACTTTAAAAAAAAATTATTTACGGTAGAAGTTCATTGATGAATACAAAAAAATATTTTAATTATTTTTTTAAATTTCACTCATTTTTAGGCCTTCGACTGGCAGCTAGCTGAATCTCTGGTACCAATATACGTATCAAAGTTTGTAAGGTTTGTATAGGGAACGATGGGGAGTTGAAGTTTAAGGATTCTATATAATCCATTAGCATTAAGGTGGTTCCAATTTTTTTTCTTTTGTAAATGAAATTATTTTAAGTAAGTAAACAAGTAAGTAAGTTACAAAGGCTGGCGAATGTTGTCTTGAAAAACATGTGTCACGGCCAATGGTGTCATGAAAAACCCATTTTTACTAGAGTTCTGAAACAAATATATTTCAGCAGATTAAATTATAATATTATAAAAAAAATATAATATTAATAAAAATAAAAATTTAATAATATTATTCTTTTAAGGAATGGGCAACAAAATATATTTTTAAATAATTATCAGGCAACAAAGTGAATGGTGTTATCGCAATCAAAAACCTATCCGAAAAAGCTAAAATGGCAGCGCACAATGGTGTTCTTGTACCGACTTTTACGTATGGAAGCGAAGCATGGAACTGGCAAAAGAAGGATGAAATAGAGTGTCGAATGAAAATACAAGAAGTGAATGCGGTGCGAATGATGGTGCTATGAAAAAAATAATGAAATGATCATTAAGATGGTTTGGACACATGGAAATAATGAATGAAGAAAAAATGGTAAAAAAAAGTCAGAGAAATCGACGCGCGTGCATGACACGATGTATGAATGTTGATGAATCTAGAGAAATATGTCAGGAAGGAAATGTGTGGCAGTCCATTATTTCTGCCTACCCCTTCGGAGAGACGGCGTGATGGTTAGTTAGTTAACTAGTGAGTTATAAGTAAAAACAATAAGAAGTGTGACTTATAATCATAATGATTCTGTACAATTTATAATTGTTAATGCAAAAACTTTTATATCACAATTGTTTTACTTTACGACAGCTGTTTCATCAACCAATGTTGACATCATCATACAATTGTGATATAAAACAAAGTTTTTCCATTAACAATCATAACATGTTAAAATATCATAGTGTTTCGGCCAAAACCAATGGACTATTCTATACAATGTTAACATTTTAAATAAATAAGTTGAATTTAAATATTTCATTTGTCTTGTGTCATGGCCAATGGTGTCCTGACAAACTTATTTTTACCAGAGTTCTGAAACAAATGTATTTCAGCAGATTACCTTTTACTTAAAATAAGGATAAAATTGAAATAAGGATTACAAAATATTTTAATTGTTTACAATGGATTAATTTTCTATTTTTATTAATATTACAAGTATTTTTTATTATAAATTAATTATTCCATTTCCGTGCTGAAACTTTAGCAAACACTGGATACCGTGTTTTCACCTGCCACCGCGGTCGCAGCAAACTATCGCGTCACTCCTAAATTAATTACATCAAGATATTTGACGGGAAAATGGAAAATACGCATAACTCTAGATAAGTCGAGTGAAGACGATCGGTTCACGCGGTTGTTCCTATCAGCGGCAGCGATATATAAACACACTATCTTCTACTTATTTTAGTCCTGTCATCTTCGTGGTGCATAGGACCTCAAAGAACCTTCTTCACCCGACTCTATCGTCGCCTGATGCCTAACATGATCCCATGTGAGGCCTGCTGCCTTAACCTCGTCCTGCAGGGCTCTTCTCCAGGTGGCTCTAGGTCTGCCTCGCTTTCTCTTTCCCGCCATAGGGGACCAGTCTAGTGCGCCCTGAGCGATGCAGGCGGTTCTGTCTCAGAGTGTGACCGATCCAATGCCTTTTGCGTCTAGTGACTTGTTCTCTAATAGGCTTTTCGCCTGCCATGGTCCAGAGAGCGGCATTTGACGCTGTTTGGGGCCAATAGATTTTGAATATTGAGCGAAAGCACCTTTTTATAAACACCTGGAGTTTACCAATAACGTCCGCGATAGATTTACAAGTCTCACATCCATAAAAACACAAAAGATAAACAAATAAAGCAAACAAAATTTTTTTAACCATCCAAAAATTTGAAGCAAGTAACACTTAATTGTAATTTCACCCATCAGTCATTAGTCGTCCAATATTGGACATAGGCCCTTCCTGACTTCCCCAACTCTCTATCTCTCGCCACTCTGCACCATTGGCCTCCTGCCACTCGTTTAGTGTCAATGATTTTACCCATGTTCATCGAATATTGTCACCATGTGAACCAACCTCCGTGGCAGAGAAATGAGCTCTGGCTGTAATACCGAAGGTCCGGGATCGATGGCAGTGTGATTCTCACACTGTCATTGGTCTAGTGAAGAATTCACATGACAATAAAATTTTAAACTGTTAAATTAAATAACTTTGTTTTATGTGTCACAATTGTATTTTATTTTAAACGACAGCTGTTTCGTCAACGTATGTTGACATCATCAGGTATTGTAATAATATATCAACCTATTAGTACATAGTACATTAAATACTTTACCCCTATACAATCTAGCTAAAAATAATAATATTACTTCAACTTTTGTCACCTTCCTTATTAATGTAATCTTCTTGCTGTTATTGTTTCCTTCTTTAATTTATTATGCTTGATCGTTTTTGACTCTACACTATGTGTAATTATTCGTTCTTATAACTGTTTTAATGTATATTTTATTATTATTATTATATTTTCCACCTTTAATATTTTCTCCCATAAATAGTTGCTAATATTTAATTAAAATATTTAGGTACCTTACTCAACTCCAGCAATCACTTCAAAATTATATCAAAGAAATTATGCAAATTGACATAGGAACAAATACACATAAAGGTTCGAAAAATCACGAAAAACCATTTGATGTATTATTGAAAGACCTGATGTCAAAATAGGTATACGAAACAGCTGTCGCGTAAAATAAAATACAATTGTGATACATAAAACAAATTTATTTAATTTAATAGTTTAAAATGTTAAGGTATAGGTAATAGTCTTTCGGCCAAAACAATGGACTATTTGACAATAAAATTGCTGTAGATTTGGTACATGTCATTAGAATTAATATAATAGGTAAAAAAATAAGTTGTTAAATATATTTAACAAATAAATTGAATATCCGATTTATGTATAATACATTAGAAACACGTCGGTTGATGCAATAAAATTAAAATATATATTAATTGTTAGAACGAGAAAAACATAAAATAATTACTCGTATATGTATTTTTGTATTAAAAAATATTTTATTAAGGCTTATATTAAAAAAAAAATATCTGAAATTTAGATAATCCAATGTTTTGGCCGAAATACGATGATGCTTTGATTTTCGTAAAACCTAATAATGCAAACTTAGGATGGCAAGACAGCTGTCACGACAATCTCATCGAAGATCTGAAATTTTGGAACATTTCCGATTCAACTATAATAGTTTTTAAGTATTAGTTATTTTAGTTCAAAATATGTACATTTCTTTATCTGTCAAAATACTGGCATGAAAGGTTTATTTTTTACCCTATTTAAATAAATATACACAGGTTTCCGTTTTGTATTGGTGGTAAATTAAACAGGGTGTGCTTTATGCCCGCTGTAAGAGCTACCCTTTAATAGACGACATCATTTTTATTTTTGTTAACTTGTGGCACTTGGCTGCTTACAGAAAAATGCTCATTACTGTAGCGCTGTGCCAGCGCCAAAGTTCGTTTCTAAAACAGGTAAAAAACTACTCTAAAAGAGAACACTTTTTTTTAAATATCAGCCACATTTAGATTGCTCTTGAAAGCTTTAATTATTGGATGTAACAGGCGAAACCCTTTAAAACTTCATTATGTTGAACACGCTAAATTTTCATACATTCTAATCTTCGGCATGTATCTTCATGATACTGGCAACTCAAACTTGATAATATATTTATGATACTCGTAATATTAAAAAAATATTCCATCTTTTGTACGTAAATGAAAATATTATCAAAAATATAAAATTAATAAATATAAACTTTGTGTTTAACCACGGTATATATATACCGCGGTTAAGTTCAAAGTTTTTTTTTATATTTTAAATATGTAACCACAAAGAGACTAAGAGTCGTGCAGCGAGCGATGGAGAGAGCCATGCTAGGCCTGTTCCTTAGAGATAGTCAGGAACGAAACGGTGAGGGATAAAACAAGAGTTACAGACGTGACCGGGTGACGACTTTAAAATGGAAATGGGCAGGGCTTGTCGCAAGAGCTGCAGACGAAAGATGGACCAAAATACTGCTGAATTGGAGACCGAGAGACACGAGAAGAAAAGAAGGAAAACCGTAAATGAGATGGAGGGATGACCTAGAACGATACGCTGGGGTGCTATGGATGCAGACTGCACAGGAGAAATCGACATGGAGTGATACGGAAGAGGCTTTCGTCCAGGAGTGTACGGCGATAAGCTGAAGAAGAAAAGAAACCACAAAATGAGAACCACATTATATGAAAATTGAAAATATCATTGTACACGGAGTTGACAATTGTGTTAAGTGATCCGTCAATAGAAATGCGAATAGTGTTTTGCTTCAGTAAAGGATGGAGGGTTGAATTGTTTGGCCTATAATAACACAAACGCAAAAAATAAAATACAAGTAGGTCCGAAATTAGTAGGCACTTGGTTTAATTAAATATCGTTGATGAGCATCAAAGCCGATGCTTTCGGGTAGGCGCCCAGGACGGTTCCTTATTAGATTTTCAAACGTGAAAATCCGAAGCAAGGGATTTAATGGAAAATAATTTCAGGCATTTATAAAGAAATTGCCGGTTTGGTAGTCTATCGGAGAGTAATTATGCGCCTACGGTCTCGTTTTTGTGGATTGAGAAATTTTCTAAAAAGAACCTCCGTCCAATTTACCACTTATACTTTTTAAATAAGTATTATCCTCCGCTGTATAATGGTCTATTTTTATTTTTTTATTTCTGTCTATTGCAGTTATTAAATATTACGACCTATTCACTTTATACATGGTAACCATCATAATATTAAATAAACATTAAAAAACCGGATGACGTTACAGAAGAGTTCGAGAATATGTTCAATACATGAGAGCGAGAGAGGAATACAGTGGAACCTCTCATAACGAGAATAATACATTCTAGAATTTTACTCGTTATGTGAAACACTCGTTAATGTAATATACGATAATGCATTCCATGCTGAAAAAATGCTATTTTATTTTTATTTTTAATATTAATTTAAATAACATTACAGACTTATGCATTGTTAAGAAGCGTAACAATCTGGAATATGATTTCGATTTGCAAAAATAATTAAAAAAAAATCGAAATAACTTGATTATCACAATATTTATGAATTTTTGACAAATAATCAATTATTTTTCAATAGAAAGCTGTCTAGAGACATTTGTTTTTGCGTAAGCTTCAAAATTTGGTGAAAATGTGATACAGCAATTTCATTAAATACATTTGTAAAACGCATAGCCATCTTCTTATTAGGGTGATGCTTCTTAATTCACGATGCAACAATTTCCCATGCTTTTAGCATTTCTCTTATTGCGCCAGAAGATTGTTGCTCTGCTACTTCCTCTCCTCCACCAACAAACTCTCCTTCAGAACTTCTTGGTGTGAAACACAATGCAACACCTTAAGCTCTTCGGTGGTCAGTTCTTAAATGTACTCTTCTACTAGCTCGCCAAAATCGATGTTCTCCGCCTCTAGTCCCATGGTATCGGCCAAAGACACTCGTTGAATGTGTAGACTCTCTGGTCAAAGCTCACTCATTAAGAGAAATGTCGCTCGTTGAGGGAGCATTTTTTTCACAATTACTGGCGATTTCTTATGACTTGATAGGGAGAAGCAATTAATTATTAACGTGTCGGGGTTAAATGCATAACCCAGATAAACATATTTCATGAAGAAATATATGACACGAATAAACACAAAAACGCTGACCCAAGACCTACTTATCAAATTTGATGACACGGAGGCCTACATTCGTTCAGGTTTGGTCATTAGGTCGGGCATCGTAGATGACGAAAGCAAAGCATATAAAAGCAGTACTTCCGAGCACCCAATAGGATCAGTTACTCTTACGACTTCTAACAGACGCGAGTCTACGTTAATAAGTCCACGCCACGAGGGATATCGGACTCCCTCCGACGCCGAGTTACGAAGCTGAGGCAGTCCACTCTAAACGTCAGTCAACTCTAAACGTCAGCCAGTATCGCGATCTCGGAGAGACACGAGTCTCCACGACCCAGTCTACGTACGAGAAACCTCCGACGACTCCTCGCTCCAGCCACTCGACGATACCGCCCAGCGAGCCCTCATCCTCTACGACTCACCACCCGGACTCCGCCCCGCTGCTATCGACATCCAGCCACGCTCCATCACGAGTATATCATACAGTTACGTGTAATTACTTGTGATCCGCAATAAACGCTGAAACCTCCGCCGTCTTTCAACTCTCACCACCAACCCCTACAAACGTATGGAATTAAGTTGCATACATGAAGAACGACCTTGACGACCTTCGTGGCATAGTGGTTACGATCTCTGACTTCCATGCCGAAGGTCCTGGGTTCGATTCCCGGCGATGGCAGTGTGATTGTCACACTGTCTTTGGTCTGGTGTAGAATTCACGTGACAATAAAAAATGGCGATAGATTGGCTACCTATCACATGTCACAAGAATCAATATAATAGCTAAAATATAAAAAAAAATGTATACAGTAATTGGGTCGAAACGACCTGTTGTGTACATAAAAAAAAAAAAAAAAAAAAGAATTGATACATTTCACTTGAGAGTAAATATAATATTTCAAACGAGAATAACAGGTAAATTATTAAATCTAATTTTTAAAATGTCTAATATAAGTTTCGATAAGAAGCCATTACTTGGTGGTTGGACATATTTAACACTTAATTGAACACTTTTTGTACTTGGTATACAAACACTTTATTTGTGAGGATGAGGGCCTACCGGTTTCGCTCTATGCGAGCTTCTTCGGGGCTTTACACATGTGTAGAAGCCCTAAAGAAGCTCGCATAGAGCAAAACCGGTAGGCCCTCATCCTCACAAACAAAGTGGTTGTATACCAAGTACAAAAAGTGTTTAATTAAGTGTCTAATATAAGTGTATTCTCAAAATGTTATCTATGTGGAATTTCTTGTATGGTAGGGTACCTCTGTAATAAACCGTATTCTCTTTAATTAAGTATAAATCTCAACCAATTCAAGAAATCAGCTAATGAACTATTATTAGGCTCTCTTTTTATAAAGGGATAAAAACACAGGCATTTATAAACAAGACGAGAATAATTTAGTTTATAAATAACGATTCAATACATTTATTTTCACGTTTGTAAATTACTCCTTTATTAAAATAATCATATTTCATAAGTAATCTGTCTTGTGTACATATATTAATAATTTCTTATTCATCAAACCTTTGATTAAAACACAAGTATAATATATATATTTTTTTTAATGTATACAAATACTTGTAGACAAATACTGGATTTTACCCATTGCGGGTTAATCATTTTTAAGGAAAAAGTCGTCGTAAGAAGGGCGGAATGGGGAATGTTGTATTACATAAAGCGATCGCTTAACCCAACCAATGACAGGTCATAAGACCTGTAAACGCGTCGACTACCATATTCTGTTTCCAAAACAATTTAGACGTTCGTCTCTATTGAGATACAACTGTTAATATAACGAAATAAAAAGATTACTATATTTATATTTTAAAATGATTATTACATTATTTTTCTTCCTCAGACTTGATCTCTATAATGCTGAATACAGTTCAATCGTTCTAAACTGCTTCTATTATTTGAAGTGCTTGTTACTTGAGATACAAACAAAAATGTTAAACCTATTGTCACGCAAGTTAGTGGAAAATCGATTGGAGATACAAAACACTTAGAGAAGGCTCTCATTTGTCGATTTTTCCGCAGATTATTCAAGAGAAAGTGTTTTCTTATCGTTCTAGATCTGAGTTACTGCTGCTTACCTCCTTCACGGAGACATTATGAAAGGAGTCAGATGTAACAATCGACAGCGAGTTTATTTTTAATTCTTGCTACGTTCAAAGTTCCTGTTGAGTTGGCAAAATTTTTCCTTTCGATTTTGCTTCCGAATATCAGTATCACACGTTAGTGTTAAGTCGTACGTGCCTGAAATGGGAATAAGCTCTTCGGCCCGGGTTTCAAGTCGAAATTTCACATTATGGACAAAGATTTCAAGAACATTTCAAATCTCATGGCGGAAAACGATTTTGTGTAACAATACTAACGAAACCGACTAACAGTAAGTTACAACAAGAATAACCTACAATTGGAAGACAATATGAAATATTAATAATTTGTTGCGTTATTAAAATTTAATTTAAAAAAGGATCCCTGAGATGGTTTGGACATTTGCGCCCTTGAGGTGATTACATCACAAAAACGGCGCTATAAATGTTAGCATATTATTATTATTATTATATGGAACGAATGGATGAGAGTAGAATGGTTAAAAAGTTGTACATAAGCAGCGTAAGTGGAAAAAGAAGCCGAGGACGACCGAGGAAAACATAGAATGACCAGGTTAATCAATTACTAAAAGGCGGCCAAATTCGAAGTCAGAATTATCGACGTGCGTGCATTGTACGATGTATGAATGTAGAGGAAGCCTGAGAGGTATGCCAGGACAGAGCATTGTGGCGATCCATTCTCTCTGCCTACCCCTCCAGGGAAATAGCGTGATGGTTAGTGAGTTTTTGTTCTTTAACAAGGTTATAATTATAATGCTAATGTTGTTAATGTGAATGTAAACGTCTGTTTTATAGATGTTTTATTTAATTTAGAACTTTACGATTATAGCGTGAAACCAATAATAATATATGGCGTCGAAGCAAGGGCAGACACAGGAAGGACCAAAAAAGTTTTAAGGATTTCGAGATGAACATACTGAGCAATACAGCAGGCATAAAATTGAGAGATCGCATGAGGAACACCAGAATAAGAGAGATATCTGAAGTTGAGGATATTATAAGATGGAGCAGACATTAAAAAAGGGACTGATAAGGTCTTGTTCAAATAATGGACACCACCAGACTCCCCTATATTGCATTACATATTCAGCTTCATGTAGAATAACTCCTAAAAGATGGAAGGACAGCGGGGGACCTATCTCATAGGAGCAACACTCTGGAGAACACCACATAGGTCTACAACAAGGAAGAAGAAAAATAGTAGTTTTACGTGATTGTTCAAGAAACAATTAATAAATCTTGTCAACATCAAAGAATCTACTGGTTTAAGAAATGTATAGGTACTAAGAATTATTCAGGGATCCAGACCTGGTGTTGCAGCGGGAACTTGGAGGCGTGGAAGCATCCAAGAGATCCGTATAGGATCTCATAGGATATAACCTAGCGGCTCTTTATAACTATAACTGATCTACAAGGTTGGGCTAAGAGCATGCAATAAAATGAAGGTAAGAACTCTTCAGTATGGCTATTTACGAAGTAAGCAAGTTAGTAATTTTAATATAATTTTGAAACAAAGTGGTGTTTAAACTTGTCGTTCGTCTCATGTGAAATTGACTATTGCGGGACATTAGTATTTCTTTCTCCAGTCTTTTAAAATAGTAGTTTCTCCGCATTTCTATCTTCTGTATATTCAATATCGTTTTAGAATCTAGACATTCATATAATGCTGCTTTTAGACCTACCTGACAGAATAGATATAGATCAAACGTAGCATTTCAACATCCTTTCCAGAAGTTTAATTTATCAATGGATATTTTTTTATTATTGTAAATACAATATATTAAATATTTTTTTATGTAAGAAGCTGGCATGGAACTGGCAGAAAAAGGACGAAAGAAGAATAAGTATTATAATGAACCCTAGACTATAGCCGCCTGTGGAAGGAATTTCTCTACTATTGTCGTTGTATTAGTAATAAAAGCACCTTATTCTAATTCAATTTCACAAAAGCATTTTTTTTACTTCTTTGAAGAAAAACAAACGTATCTTTTTGTTTTATGTTCTTCCGAAGGGGGTCGCGTTGACGGCGTTAGCGGCCTGGGGTGTAAAGGGGTGGATTTCTGGCAAAGAGGCACTAATCACGAGCAGTTGTCTCTCGTCAGAGTGATGATTAATTATAACTGGTGATATTTGTACTCCCCCTTAAGTCTGGAGACGCTAATCTCTCCTCTCCCGCCCCTCGCCTGCATTATTTACATTTATATTTATAAGGGCGGTATCGGGGAAATGAGAAAAGAATGACAAGACAGGAAATGGGACGCCCGTGATGGCTTGAATACATTGGCGGTGCTGCTTTTTTCCTCCATCGGAATAGAGATTTATTTTTTTTATAAATGCCGCTTTCAATTTATCGCGGATAACAATATTTTTATCGTTTTATATGTCTCTCATGACTTATTTATAAAATTTCGTTGAAAAATATTACATTTAAACCTACATAATCGTATCTTAAATTCATAAATTTTTAATATTGTGAAATTTTTATTGTGAATAGGACTATTTTGATATAAATTCCAAAATTAAAACTTATCTAATATTATATAATAAAACAGTTGTATTAAGACGCGGCTTAAACATTTTGTAATACTTTGAAAATCTGTCGAGATGTTGCTTCTCTTTCAACAATTATTTTTTTCCTGTTACAAATACATACGTTTTGGCGGAAACACTATGATACTTTAACATTTTAAACTATTTAATTTAAAAAAAAAATTATTTTTATTTTTACTATTTGACATCATCAGGTATTACAATACATACGTTTTAATCATTCCCATTCTGAGACGGAACCCAGCCTGCATCGCTCAGGGCGCACTAGACTGGTCCCCTATGGGGGGAAAGAGAAAGCGAGGCAGACCTAGAGCCACCTGGAGAAGAACCCTGCAGGACGATGTTAAGGCAGTAGGTCTCACTTGGGATGATGAGCATCAGGCATGCGATAGAGTCGGGTGGAGAAGATTCCTTGAGGCCCTATGCACCACGGAGGTGTGACAGGACAAAAAGAAGAAGAATAATCATTACACTGTTTCTCTAGATAGGCAAGTGGAAATGATGGACTTCCATGTTATTATCCCGAAATACATTTCAACAATATATAATAGTTATACATCAAGATGTGCTACTCTTATTTTATTAATTGACATATTTAATGAATTAAAACACAGTTTTGTTCACATTTGAGTTAATTTTTCTCGACATATTTCAAAGGCCTTCATCATCGGAAGAACGATATTATTATGAGTTTTATATCGTTCTCCCGATGATGAAGATGTAAGCCTTCGAAATAAACAGTATTTTAATTCATAAAAAATTGTCATTATGGAATTTCACAGTATTAACGCCTTAAGTTTATCTAAAATTTTATTAATTGATTTATTTAGACACTAGACACGCTACGTGCCCCACAGCTATCTTTTCCCTTTGAAATACTACTTGGACACAACTTTCTAATCATTTTCCCTTCGTCGATTCTTAAAAATTTTCCTGACTGTCTTTTAAACACTTTCGTCATTTTAATGATGACGTATTTATGAGTGTCGGGAGTCCACCTTAAAGATAGACTGATGACATGACCCGAATAGCTGGAACAACCTGAGAAAAATAAAAGAGATAAGAAGGCTGAACAAGAAGAAGTGTTAATCTGTATTATATTATTATTATTTTCCGCGTTCTATCATCGACTTTCTGCACAGTATTATTATAACTAGGGATCTTATATCTACGTCATTTATTTTAATTTAAACAAACTTCACTTTCATGAATATAAATGCTATTAGATAAAGCGATATCATTACTGAAATTAACTTTTAAAACGTGTATTCGATTTTGTGTTATCACACTTCTTACCTTGTACAATCGTGTAAAATAAATATGTATGTATGTAAAAAAATATAATAAGGTGAATGAAATAAATTTAATTTAATTCACTTTGATGACAACCCTAACGCAGATACTTTTACTTTTAGATATTTGAGTTCGTGTATTTAGGTTGTACGTTTACAAGAGATGGCGAGTGAAGAGGGATATTGAAAGAAGGGTTGGGGCAGGCAACGAAGTGAATGGTGCACTTAAAGTTATCATCGCAAATAAAAACCTATCCAAAAAAGCTAGAATGGCAGTGCACAATGGTGTTCTTCTACTGACCCTTATGTATGGAAGCGAAGAATGGAACTGGCAAAAGAAGGATGAAAGTAGAATAAATGCAGTAAAAATGGGATCTCTTAGACGAATGTGTGGATACCCTGTGTATGATAGAGTGTCGAATGAAAATATAAGAAGTGAATGCGGTGCGAATGATGGTGTCATGAACAAAATAATGAAAAGATATTTGAGATGGCAGTAAATTTTTTCTAGCATGTACAATAATTATGGTAGATAATATTCAGTTCACTTCTTATATTTTCATTTGACATTTTGTGATATACAGTTTTTCTACACATTCGTTTAAGAGGTCTCATTTTAACTGCATTTATTCAACTTTTATCCTTCTTTTGCCAGTCCTATGCTTTGTTTCCATACATATGGGTCGGTACAAGAACACCATTGTGCACTATCATTTTAGCTGTTTTGGATAGCGTTTTGTTTTTTCGCTTTCACTTTTTGTTCTGGATTCATATTTGAATAAATATAATTACACTTGGTATTACAACACTTTATAAAGTGTAATAATACCAAGTTTAATTTAATTTATTTAAATAAATCAATTAAATAGTCCATTGTTTTGGCCGAAACTATGATACTTTAACATTTTATAACTGTTAATGAAAAAACTTTGTTTTTCTATCACAATTCTATTTTATTTTATGACAGCTGGTGATGTCAACATTGGTTGATGAAACAGCCATCGTAAAATAAAATACAATTGTGATACAAAAACAAAGCTTTTTCATTAACAGTTATAAAATTAAAAACTAACTAAAAAACCATCACGCCGTCTCCCCGAAGGGGTAGGCAGAAAGAATGGACTGCCACACTTTTCTTTCCTGACATATTTCTCTCACTTCCTCAACATTCATACATCGTGTCATGCACGCGCGTTGATTTCTCTCACTCCTCACATGGCCGACATTCAATATTTGATTTATTTGATCGTGTCACGTTTTCCTCAGACTTCCTGTATTTATGGTTCCATTTACATGATTAACATATAATTTTTTTACCATTCTTTCTTCATTCATCTTTCCACATGTCCAAACCATCTTAATGATCCTTTCATTATTTTGTTCATGACACCATCATTCGCACCGCATTCACTTCTTATATTTTCATTCGACACTCTATCATACACAGGGTATCCACCACATTCGTCTAAGAGATCTCGTTTCTACTGCATTTATTCTACTTTCATCCTTCTTTTGCCAGTTCCATGCTTCGCTTCCATACATAAGGGTCGGTAGAAGAACAGATAATGTAATGTAATAATCGATTAAAATAAAAGGACAATGGATCCGCGTAATACGTTGGCACAACGTAAGAGCGAAGCGGCATATAAAGGCAAAACATATTTTCTGAAAATGCCGCTTCTATATCAAGCTCGGTAGGACTTGACGGCGGTACTTTGTGTATAATTTGCAGCACTATCTCCGATTTCACGCCTTAAACGCTTGGCTCTGGAGGATATTTCGGAATGTATTGGTACTGATATAATCCGCGTAGGTGGATGTGAGCCGTGCAATAAATATTTCCTCAATACTAATAGAACCAGGCGAGGGCCGCGCGCCGCTACCCCCGCGTCAGACGTCAGCGTTTCTCCCCCCGGCGGATCTCCCGTGCTTTTTATGATATTTTTTCTCTATTTTGCCACGTCTTGTTAGCAATTGAATCGTTCATTTTGAAAAGGGTGCGAGTCGACACATTTTTATGTATGAACTGCTTGGTTATGAGCTATGCAAGTAGTGGAAATTGTATTACTGATGTCCATATAAAATTTCGTACTGTAAAATCAACCCTCAGGAAAATATTTTATTTATTATGTTTCTTTGTCATCCTGGGAACCTCAGGATGTATATGGATATGTTTATTACATATTTTACGGTTTTATAGTACAATTTTATGAAGTATAAATCAGTGGTTACCTACGTAGAGGAGTCGGAGAAATTTCATTTATTTATTTATTTAAACATATCACAAGCATCAAAAAACTACATTCCAATCACATATTGTTATTAATAATAAGTACGAGATATAATAATTAATAATATTTACATAATGAAACAATATGAAAAACTTATAATTTTAACAATAACAGATATAGGTGCCTTCTTCAGGTCAACTACACTATCACAAAATACGAGTACGTCGACCTCCAATATTGCCCTACCTTCCGGTATAACCATTGGCAGGTTGGTTCAGCATCGTCAAACAGTATGTGGTCCATTTGTCAAAGATCAGAGACGAACAGACCTATATCACTCAGGTTTTTTGAGTTATGTATAAAGCGGCTTTCATTCGAAAAATGTGAGCATCCAATTGAATGTCTCATCTTCTCCCAAGTGACTGGTATTCTACTTCATGCTGTCTTTGGTCCGGTAGAATTTACATGACAATTAAAACGGCGATGGACTAGATACCTCTCTGAATTCATGAGAATCTCAACTCTCCACAAAGTAACAAACAAAGCAATTCAATTAACTGAATTATTTTTTACATATTCAAAATTTTTTTTATTTGTTTATAATATTGAATTAAACTAACTGTAAAATTAATAACACCAAGGAATTAAGCCATCGTCATTTAGTATGCAATTTTCAAAACAAGAAGAAAATGGCTCTTTGTATTCAAGTTCTCTGGATCAGGAGGTAAGCTTTATGTCCCCTTGACCACCACTAGTTATTTTCTTAAGTACTGATTATATATCTGCAGTTATGTACTAGATGTATTAAGTAATGATGGCAAAATGTATCATGAAAACGTTTGAAACTTTTATATTACAGACTGATCAGGAATACAATATATATTTAAGAGTACAATTATCTCATTTTATTTCATACATTAATTAAGGAATTCATATTAATAATTCAAAATAAAGCGTTCTTTAAAAATACTTATGCAAATTAAAAATCGCAACAAAAACCTTCATGGTTCATATCTAAGCATTTCCTAAGTACGCGATAGAGTTTTGTAAAGTATCGATACATTACGTTCACTTGAAGCACGGCATGAAGTTTCTACACCACAATGTGTAATTTAAAAACTTATAAAGGCACGTTATATTCTCAAACAACATTAAGAAATCTTTTAAAAATGCAGTAATTCATACTTATTGTGAAATAAAAATAAGCTGGTAATCAGCCTAGACCGTATAAAAATCAAAAAGTAATATCGGTGAATATGAATTCCTTAATTAACTGTAATCAACGCTTCGGAAGATTATGCCATCAAAATTTAATATGCTGAAATACGGTAAAAATATCACAATATTATTTGCCAAGTTACAATTAAAACAGTTTCAGAAACGAATTACCTAAGTCTCCCCCATGCTTTTGACCTACATGAACAATTTACCCTGATTTATTTTTTAAAACATAACTTTGATGAACTTCAAGCATCTTCTTATTAACATTCAAAGCTCTACCATTATTGTAATGCATATACATGCTATTTCTATCATTCTCGGTTCAGCAAGTATCTTTCAGTTCAGTTCATCAAAGTTTTGACAGAAATGATTAAGAATCAAAACATGTATTTAACATTTATGAATCTGTTTTTAGAAGTTTTATATTTTCACAATTTGACATGGAAATGACATGTAACAACGTTTCAAAATATTGTATGAATCAAAATATAACTTTCATTAAACGGACATTTTCATCATATTTACATATCTCGTAAGATATTTGCTCAAGAAAAAAACAATGGAAATCTATTGTTGTCTAGACTCGACCATTACATTATTTCAAATAATTGAACCGTCTTTGCACATTCACTGACGTTAACGTGAAAAAATACATTACTTTATTGAAAAATTGTAACGTATTTTATTTTAAAAGTAATAAGTTTATTGATTACATAATTTTATAACATATTATAAAAATTTATTTAACAATGTTAATTAATTCAACCATTTCCAAAACACCTAAAACATTATAGAAAATCAACCCAGACAACAGGTCAAGACCTTCAAGTATCTAGGCAGAGACCTGGTGGGAGGAGCTGATCTGCGGGAAGAAATACAAGCCCAAGTAAACAAGGCAGCTGCAATCTCTGGTGCTCTCAAATCCACAATATGGAAAAACAAAGACATGGCCATTAAGGGTAAGATGAGAATCAATAAAGCATGTAAGACCAATAATAACATATAGCGTCGAAGCAAGGGCAGACAAGGACCTAACAAGTTTTGAGGACTTCCGAAATGAAGACACTGAGGACGATAGCAGGCGAGACACTGAGAGATTGCGTGAGGAACATCAGAATCAGAGAGATATGTGAAGTTGAAGATAATATGATATAGAGCAGACAGCGAAAAGGGGTCTGGTACGGTCATGTTCAAAGAATGGACACCACCAGACTCCCCTAATTGCATTGCATAATCAGCCTCATGGGACTCGTCCTCGTGGAAGACCTCCTAAAATATGGAAGAACAGCTGGAAATCTACCTCAAAGGAGGAGCAACAATCTTTATAACAGACCAAATAGGTCTACAACAAGAAGAAGAATAAATAATTAAAGAATTTAAAAATAATTACTCAAAACAATAGTTAACGTACTCACAACTTAAGGAATCCATGTAGCTAGTATTATAATATTCATCTTATATTACATTCTATGACTGATCTATTATACAGGTATTTGCTTTTATCATATTACATGAGCAGGTAATATGTGATAGAAAATAACGTTTGTAGATAATAACAGAAACATGCTGATTTCTTGAAGTTTATCTCTTTGATCTTCGACCCCCTCACGACAAGATGAAGCCCTCCAAAGTAGGCAGAAGGGTAAGCGATAAGATATTAATTTTGTCACTTATAAAATACAGCCATAAATATTTTGATTATACTGAAACAAAAGCAGCATTACATCGCGTATACCGTTCCCTCTTTGATAAATACATCTGACTAAAATAATATTTTATTAATGAAAATAAATTGTTATAGCTCATCATTGTACATTATTAATCTACCTAAATCCACGGCTTTATTTTACTGTACGAGATAATTTTTGGAAATTATCTTATTGAATTTAAAGATAAAGGTAAAATAGAATTTAAAAATAAATATAAAACAGAATTTGAAAATAATTTATTAATTATTTAAGTATTACAACAATGGTTCAAACTCTTTGATGTTTTTTTTATAAAAAACGTCATTTATAAAATAAAATAAAAGTAAAAAAAAAACTAGAATGGTATAGGTATATTGAAAGAAGAGTTGGGGCAAGCAGCAAAGTGAATGGTGCACTTAAAGTTGTCATCGCAAACAATAACCTATCCAAAAAAGCTAGAATGGCAGTGCACCATGGTGTTCTTCTACCGACTCTTATGTATGGAAACGAATAATGGAACTGGCAAAAGAAGAATGAAAGTAGAATAAATGCAGTAGAAATAAGATCTCTTAGACGGATGTGTGGATACTCTGTGTATGATAGAGTGTCAAATGAAAATATAAAAAGTGAATGCGGTGCGAATGATGATGTTATGAACAAAATAATGAAAGGATCATTAAGATGGTTTGGTCATATGGAAAGAAGGAATGAAGAAAAAATGGTTAAAAAGGTAAATGGAACCAGAAAAAGAGGAAGACCGAGGAAAACGTTGCCCGATCAAATAAATCAAATATTGAATGCCGGCCATGTGAGGAGTCACAGAAATCGACGCGCGTGCATGACGCAATCTATGAATATTGAGGAATAGAGAGAAATATTTCAGGAAAGAAAAGTGTAGCAGTCCATTCTTTCTGCCCACCCCTTCGAGTAGAGGGCGTGATGGTTAGTTTAGATGGTAAAAAAAAAAAATTAACTAAACTAATTAACCATAACGCTGTTTCTTCAAGAGGATAGATGGCTAAATGGACCGCCTCGCTCTTTTTTTCTGGTATTTATTTCTCATTATCACAACATTTATATATCGTGTCTTACACGCACGTTGATTTTTCGATGACAATCGCAAATAATCTTCGTAAAAAATCTTAAATAATCTTTGGTCAATTAGAAATCCTAAGGTTCTCAACATGTCTCGAATAATAACATTTATTTTCCAGTCTACATTTGTCATTTCCCCTTCACAGCCTCGCTTCCGTAGAATGTAATTGTGTGAGTGCTACAGGCATAGTCTACAGCTCCGATTCTGATTTGAGTGTACCTTATCCACATATTTCAATTTCAATTTTAAATTCATTCCAAATGGAATGGAATCTCTTTTGTATACACTGAAACCCGACACACGTATTAAAAGTATACACTCATGTTTTGTGTAGGTTCAGAAATACATAATATGTATCTTGCAATTTAAATTCGTAAATAATGAACGTAAAATTATTTACATTCCGATTTCAAATTTTGACTTTATTTCTTTTTTAACCTAAATAATTGAATGGTAGTTTTTGGTGTAATAATTTTGTTGGATTTGAATTCGTAATATATACAATTTTTTCAAGATTTAATAATATCGCCAGCTAACTCTGGTCCAGATTATTATAATTTTTTATTTTTTTTTCTTTATGTATACAACAGGTCGTTTGAACCCTATTACTATTAGATCCTTACATATGAAATTTGCGTTTTGCCGTACTGGCAACTTTGATCTCAAATATCTTCTCTTTGGTTTGGAATTCCAAATTCAAATTTATATAGCTATTTACTCAAGTATTTGTGTTTTGAAAATTATAATTCATTTGTTTTTTCCTCAATTGCTTATTTTCTTTTCGTCACTCAGTTTACAAAATGGAAAACTTGAAATATCGCGTTATTTACGAGTACGAGTTCCACCGTGGCACCAGTGCTGCAGAAACGGCTCGAAGGATTAATGATGTGTATGGCGACGGTGCCGCAAAAAAAAAACACAGTGCGTTTTTGGTTCCAACATTTTCGTTCTGGAAATTTCGACCTGCAGAACAAGCCCCGTGGACGCCCGGAGACCAAAGTTGATAATGAAGAATTGAAGGCTATTGTGGAAGCGGATCCATCGCAAACCACGTCCGAGTTAGCTGCAGACTACGGTGTTAGTGATAAAACTGTTTTAATCCACTTGAAGCAAATTGGGAAGGTGAAAAAGCTTGAAAGGTGGGTACCTCACGAATTGAGTGAAGCAAATCAACAAACGCGCGTTGACTGCTGCGTTGCATTACTCAACCGGCACAATAATGAAGGGATTTTGAATCGAATCATTACCTGTGATGAAAAGTGGATCCTGTATGATAATCGGAAGCGCTCATCGCAATGGCTGAACCCTGCCGAACCAGCCAAACCATGCCCCAAGCGAAAATTGACTCCAAAAAAGTTACTTGTGAGCGTTTGGTGGACTATTGCTGGTGTCGTTCACTACAGCTTTCTTAAATCTGGCCAGACGATTACGGCAGATGTCTATTGTCAGCAACTGCAAACCATGATGGAAAAGCTAGCTGCTAAACAACCGAGGCTGGTTAATCGTTCTAGGCCACTGCTGCTTCATGATAACGCTAGACCACACACTGCACAACAGACGGCTACCAAATTAGAAGAGCTTCAATTGGAATGTCTAAGACATCCACCGTACTCTCCGGACCTTGCCCCAACAGATTACTATTTTTTTCGAAATTTGGATAACTTCTTGCAAGGGAAAAAATTCAACTCCGATGGGGCAGTCCAAACCAACTTCAAAGATTTTATTGATTCCCGTCCGAATGGTTTTTTTAGTAAAGGGATCGATGAACTACCTATGAGATGGCAAAAGTGCATAGATAGCAATGGTACATACTTTGATTAAATAAATATATTATATTTAAAAAAAATCAACTTTATGTTTCTCCCATACAAAACGCCAATTTCATATGTAAGGACCTAATATATACAACTTATTTTTTAGCTATTATATTGATTCTCGTGACATGTGATAGGTAGCCAATCTATCGTCGTTTTATTGTCACTTGAATTATACACCAGACCAAAGACAGTGTGACAATCACACTGCCATCGCCGGCAATCGAACCCGGGACCTTCGGTATGGAAGTCGGAGCTTTTACCACTCTGCGACGAAGGTCGTACTACCAATATTATTGATTCTACAGGTACGAAGAATCAGTAATATAATATTTCAGATTTTGCTATATTGATAAAACTACAGATAAAAAAAAAACGCGTTTAAAAAATAGATTTGGCATCCAAATGGTCGAAGTAAATTAATCGTTTCAAAGATTCCTTATTTTTTTTTTCATTGACTTTTTTAAATAAACGATTTTTTACAGATTTAACGTAACCATAATGATTTAAATATTTTCTAACACTTCTCTAGAACCTTACTCTTCCAGGTTACATTTTCTGCCATCTCAGTTCTATTAAGGGAGATTAGAGAGAATGTTAAAATTACAGAACCATATCTTCTCTTCCGATCGCTCTAAAGATTTTATCATGTGCTTACTGAGCACACTTAACCGATTTCGTATGCAGAAAATAGCCTCAAAGATTACTTACATGGAATTTTGATAAAAAAACGATCCGATTTTTTCACTCAGATTTAAAACACGTTTTTAATAATTCTTAATTTAAAAAAAAATATTTATTTGAATAATTTTTGAAAAAAAAAAACAACCTATTATTCCAACAGTTTTTGGCCGTTTAGGGCCGCTGACGCACTTTATTGGTGTAAATTTTAACAACGAAATGTCGCAAAATCGTAAGGTGTTCACTTATTTCAAAATAAAGGGGGGGGGGAGTTTAATCGAGCAGTAGGAGTAATTATTATCTATTTATAGTTGTAGAACAAATTACTTAAAGGAAAAAATCAATAATCGGGCTTAAAATTAGAATATTCATAAAACGAAAAAAACTTTTTCAATTAGATAGTTGGCAAATTCCGAAAAATTATCTCTCTTTTATTTTAAATTCAAGTTGCGCGTTGTTTAACCTATACTATATAAAATGCAAGCATTATAAGACAATTTAAAAATTACTTAACAAGTGTTGCCCTAAAAACAGTGTTTTAAAAAAATTATTCAAATATGAATGAATATACAATACCAAGTGACGGCGAATACAAAGAAAAAAAATAAAAGATACGAAAAAACTTCTAGAGAATCTTGATTATAAGTCAAAGTTGATTATAAGTTTTTTATTTGTAGATTATTAATCTACTGTCGCACCGACTAGAATCAAAGTTGAAAAACTGCAAAACAATGACGTAAGAAATAATTTCGTAAGAAAAGTGAAAGATAGATTGAGTGAGCGGGATGTAAGTGAGTTGAGTATTGACGAGACCTGGAAATACTTGAAGGAGAGTTTGTGTGAATCAGCGAAAGAATCGTGTGGTGTGTGTGTACAAGGAAGAAGGAAAGGGGATGCATGGTGGAATGATGACGTAAAGATTGCTGTTAAAGAGAAGAAAGATGCTTGGTTGAATATGTTGTCGATAAATAAGAATGACAGAGTTAAGTATGAAAGAGCAAAAGATTTGTATAAGGTATGCAAGAAGAGAGTGAAGTCGGTAGTGAAAGCGCGGAAAGAAAAGCTGAAGGAGGAAGAAGGGCTCAAAATGACAAACAACTTCCAAGCAAATTTAAAAATGTTTTGGAAAGAAGTTAAAAAAGCCCGAAATCCTCCTGATAGTGGATGTGTGAAAGCAATTTTAGACAACGAGGGAAGAATGTTAACGGAGAGTAAGATCATACAAGAAAGATGGATGGAATATTTTAAGGAGATGTATGGTGGTGATACAAGCGTGATCGAAAATATGACAGCTAGTGCGAGTGCGGGACCTATGAATGATAATATTGAAAAAATAAGTACGAATGAGATGAAAAGATCCGTGAGTGCAATGAAAAGTGGAAAAGCTGTTGGGTTTGATTGTATTGCCGTAGACTTTATTAAAAGCGGTGGCGAAGTGGTTTCTACATGGTTATGTAAGTTATTTAACCAGTGCTTGGAGGAGGGATATACGCCGCTAGACTGGAGGAGAGCAGTAATTATGCCCCTGTACAAAGGAAAAGGATCGCGTATGGAATGTGGAAACCACAGAGCTATTAGTCTTTTGAGTGTCGTTGGTAAAGTCTATGGCAGAATTTTAATAGAAAGAGTAAGAAAATTGACGAGTGACAAAGTTTGGGATGTGCAAGGTGCCTTTATGAATGGCAGAGGATGTATGGATCAAATTTTTGGACTTCGTACATTGAAGGAGAAGTTTCTGGCCAAAAATCGCAAACTTTTCTGTGCGTTTGTCGACTTACAAAAAGCATATGATTACGTTAATAGAGAAAAGTTGTGGAAAATATTGTCTGAATATGGAATAAGTACAAAACTGATCACGGCCATTAAGTCACTATACACGGAAAGCACTGCTAGTGTCAGAGTAAATGGAGATCTTACAGCCTGGTTTGATATCAATAAAGGTGTCAAACAAGGTTGCGTAATGTCCCCGTGGTTATTTAATCTGTATATGGACAATTGTATGAGAGAGCTGAAAGGGTTGGATGTAGGTGCCAAAATGAGCGGAGTGTCAGTAAGCTGTCTCTTGTATGCGGATGACGCTGTCCTACTTGCTGACAACGAGCATGAACTACAAGTCCTGGTGAATTGTATGTATGAGGTATGCATGCGAAATGATCTGATGATGAATGTTAATAAGTCCAAGGTAATGATTTTTGAAAAGGAAGAAACCACGACAGTCTGCAACATTAGCGTGAATGGTGAAAACTTGGAGCAAGTAGTTGAGTTTCGTGTATTTAGGTAGTATGTTTACAAGAGATGGGAGAGTGGAGAGGGATATTGAAAGAAGGGTTGGGGCAGGCAACAAAGTGAATGGTGCACTTAAAGTTGTCATCGCAAACAAAAACCTATCCAAAAAAGCTAGAATGGCAGTGCACAATGGTGTTCTTCTACCGACCCTTATGTATGGAAGCGAAGCATGGAACTGGCAAAAGAAGGATGAAAGTAGAATAAATGCAGTAGAAATGAGATCTCTTAGACGAATGTGTGATATTCTGTGTATGATAGAGTGTCGAATGAAAATATAAGAAGTGAATGCGGTGCGAATGATGGTGTCATGAACAAAATAATGAAAGGATCATTAAGATGGTTTGGACATATGGAAGAATGAATGAAGAAAGAATGGTAAAAAATTATATGTTAATGATGTAAATGGTACCAGAAATAGAGGAAGACCAAGGAAAACGTGGCACGATCAAATAAATCAAATATTGAATGTCGGCCATGTGAGGAGTCAGAGAAATCGACGCGCGTGCATGACACGATGTATGAATGTTGAGGAAGCGAGAGAAATGTCAGGAAAGAAAGGTGTGGCAGTCCATTCTTTCTGCCTACCCCTTCGGGGAGACGGCGTGATGGTTAGTTAGTTAGTTAGTTAGTTAGTTATTATTATTATATTTAAACGATTTAATTTCCCAGCGTTCTCGTGATATTATTTTTCAGATCTTTACTTTATTTTAGCATTGAGTATGCATTTTTAAAGACATTATTTAATTATTTTCTAGGACCGTTCCGAATTTGAAACATGCGTCAAAAGAATTTCAACTTTGTTCGACTGCGAAATAAATTCTTTGCAATTACTTACCCTTGTGAGGAATTTAATGAATTTTGAAGAGACTAATCAGGTCATTGCACTCAAAATGAATTAACGAAAAACGTTTTAGTATCATAAAATACGTTAATTAATTACATAAATCAATTTGGTTCTTTGAAATTAGATAGGAACACTTATCCTCAGAAGCAGAGATTTTCAAAACTCTATTTAAAAATAAACAAGATATCTTATTCGATTTCTAGAGCTTTCTTTAATTATTTTATATAATACAATAGTATAAATAAATCTATTATTTTAACAGTCAGTGTATTCAAAGACACCCGGTTCCTAAGAACCCTATGTAACTCCTAAGTCAGAAGCAGGCAGTTAAGGGGAGTGCTGTGATACGGAGTCCTCATGAAGGTCAGTATTCTCTTATTTTGGAGAGGGTTTAAGACAAATTCTTGAAAACGCTCTACCTGAGAGAGTACGAAATATATCCTTGATTGTAACCAACGGCATTTTTCTTGCACATGCTAAGGTATAAATCCCTTGTATTGAGAATAGAAGGGTTCATAGCGACATATTTTTTCGAGCTGATTCGGGGCTCTATTGAAAACTTATTGGTTCTGGCACAAATAGGTATATTTTTCCTGAAAATTATTTGCGGTAACGCTAATTTCAATTATTCTACACTCCGTCACGCAGAACCAACCTGCCATTGGTGATGCCAGCGGGAAGAGAATTTAAGATGTTGAATTCTTTCACCTCGAATTTTGACATATTTAGTATCAGTAAGACAGTTTTAGTGTTCATAAATAATATATTGTCATTAATACAAACATAAACGTATATTTTCCAGAAGTTTTATTATATTTTATGAGAATGACATGTTTGCCTTGCTAAAACATTATCAAATATTACTTGACAATGCATAAGTAGAGTGAAACGTGTTATTGACATAAATTTAATAAATCATCTAAAAAATAAACGTTTTAATTGTTATTAATTATTTAATATGGAGTTTTTAAACATTATTCAAGAAACAATAAATAATATTTTTTCACTTTTGGAAAGAGTCCTGCCTCACTGACGTCGACATATTTGGGATCCTTCTTAAAAATATTGTTTATTAAAATATAAAACTCTTCTAGAAAGTTCTATATTATAATTATTTTTTTCGTAAAGTTATTAATGTCAGAATATTGCTTACTATTTTTTTTAATGTCTCAAATGTGTAATATAAAATAAAGTAACTATAATGTAGCTCAAATGCATACAAGTTTGTAATACAAGGATACAAATCATTAACATCAACATTGTTTGCAGACCGGAACATACGGCTTAGTGCGACACAGAGCATTAGGCAGTCGAACCCTTTGAGCATATATTATACTATTAAATGGGAGCCACGCAAGCACATAGAAAAATCACGAGGCTCCTTTAAAAACCCTAGAGGGCTGTAGATTTTAAGGAGCAAATTTGTACAAAATGGGCAGAACGAGTTCCAATATTTTGTTGGAAAGATTATGACATAAAAAAGAAAAGCCACAAGTATGTCCAGCTAAAAGAATCGCAGCAGCCAATGGAGAAGTCCTTTTACACGGATCATTAAATTTTCTTTGATATATTATTTTTTGACTGGATTACTTTCGGCCCGGGGGGATGTTTTGTTTTGTCTATATTGGTTTCCCTACACAGATGACGCGTTTCTTTGGGGTATCTCGTACGGTGGTTATCCTCCCAATGAAAAGAGGAAGCTCGTAAATGACGAAAACGGAAAAATCGTTTCATTGTTGATCGCGACGGTATCTAATATCATCCAATAAATTAATCTGTCTTTGAACTTGGTAAACTTTTGATATTTTCCCCGATAATGCGGATATGATGTTTTTCTTTGATGTTACGTTTTCAACCGATGAGTAATTCACCGTTCCGCATTCATAAAATTGAATTGTAGCGCGGAAGGAAGACGCATATCATAAGGACGCTTAAATTAATTGGGCGTTCACAAATCCGTACAAAATTTTTGTCAAACATTTGTCAAATAATCTATCTCAATTAAATTAAATAAATTTGATACATTTAATTCTCGAAAACCTTTACATAACAGAAACAGAAATATATAGAAAGCCTTAAATAGTAACCAAAACATTATCAACAATCAAATCAATTTATCTTTCAGTCCTATTATTAACTTATTTCCAGGAAAGCTAAGTAATTCTTGGACCGGTTTTCCCGTCCATTTGTTGTGATTGGTTGCATTAGTAATTACACCTACTTGACAACCTTATTATCTTTTTGATCTACTTTCAATAGCATTCCGGGCAATTTCTTAGAAATGTGCTATTTCTTGAGGTACCTAAACATTTTCCGAATATACCTGTCCCTTTATTCTCCCCCCTCCCTCTCTTTCTATCTACTTTATATACGAATACATGTAAATCTGTGTATTCTGTTATTACGAAGCCCTGAGGAAGCTTGGGTACAAGCGTAACTAGTCGGCAATTAAAATAACCGCATAGTGGTGAAAAACGAAGTACAGTATTTTTATTTTATTTTATTTTAAATACAAAAATAAAAATTTAGACACAGAAATTATTCAATAAAGTATTTTTCAAATGAAATAATTTATGATAATCAAATGATTTTAAATGAAATCTCTTGAAGGATGTTCATTTTAAATTATAATTAAATACAACAATCAACAGACTGATCGACATGCCAGAAAAAATTTATCTAAAAACCAATTTTTAATGCAAAATTGAAATATGTTCTGGGATAGCCGTCATCGCGAACCTAAAATAGGATGCTGGAGAGGCATCCTAGAAGACCAATTCGACGGCCAAAGCTAAGATGCGAGGATGAAGTTGTGAGATGTGCAGCGATATTGTTACGAGTGTCAAATTAAAGGGTCAAAGCAGGGGACAAGAGGAATTAGAGGCGAAGACTAATGGAGGCTAAGGCTCGATATGGGCTGTAGGGCCATCACAGAAGAAGACTTGAAATACAAAAACATAAAAATTTATTGTGAATACAATTAATGTGAATGAAAACGTCTGCCTTAAAGGAGTTTTATTATATTGAAGATGGAATAACATGTTTTGCCCTTCTAAGGCATTATCAATTGTTTGAAGTTCACACATAAGGCATTATCCAATGTTTGAAATTCACATAAAAGGCATTATAAAATGTCAAACATTTGATATTGCCCTAGAAGAGCGAAACCTGTCATTCCATTTGAAATATATTAAAAGAGGGGAAAGCAGAAAAAATGGACCACCACACTGTTCTTTCCTGACATACTTCTCTCGATTCCGCAATATTCATACATCGTGTCATGCACCCAAGTCAATTTCTCCGACTTCCCACGTGACCGATATTCAATACTTGATATATTTGATCGTGCCATGTTTTCCTGGTTCTTCCTCAATTGTTATATAGATAACTTATAATTTTTGCTATTCTTTCTCTCATTCATTCTTTCCATATTTTCAAACCATCTTAATGATCCTTTCATCTACTTCCCATCTACTTCTTATATTTTCATTTCACACATTCGTCTAAGAAATCTCAATTATTCTGCAGTATTCTACTTTCGTTCTTCTTTTGCCAGCACCATGCTTCGCTTCCACATATAAGGGAAGGTACGAGAACACTATTGTGCACTGAAGTAGCAAGATTTTAATAGTCATTAATTTAATCTGGAAAGTGAATTAATGACTATGTATTATAGATTAAATGAAATTTAAACTTTGATACGAACAACATTTTGAATGTATACAAATTCTTGTAGACAAATACTGGATTTCACCATTTGCGGATAAATTATTTTTATTTTATAAGGATTAATTGTATCTCAATAGAGACGAAGATGCAAATTGTTTTCTGGGAACAGAAGGTGGTGGCCGAGGCGCTTACAGGACTTATGACCTGTCATTGATCAAAGCCATTACTTGGTGGTTTGACATATTTAAAAATAAAATTAAACACTTTTTTACTTAGTGTAAATCACAGGGCTATACACAGTTTACTACACTATAACAATTTGAGAATAGCCCTAAGAAAGCTCGCTACAGAGTGAAACCGGTTGGCCCTACTCACCCAAATAAAGTGGTTTTTACTATGTGATAAGGTGTTTATTTTAACTAACTAAACTAAATAACCATCACGCCATTTCCCTGGAGGGGTGACAGAGTGGATGGATCACCACAATGCTTTGTCCTGACATACCTCTTGGGCTTTCTTTACATTCATACATCGTACCATGCACGCACGTCGATTATTCCGACTTCGAATGTGGCCGCCTTTTAGTAATTGATTAATTTGGTCATGCCATGTTTTCCTCGGTCGTCCTCAGCTTCTTTTTCCACTCACGCTGCTTGCATATAACTTTTTAACCATTCTACTATCATCCATTCGTTCCATATGTCCAAACCATCTCATGGATCTTTTTTAATTTTATTCATGATGCAGTCATCTGCCTTACATTTTTTCTTGTTCATCGTTCGGTATTCTATAATACAACGTTTTCCGCACATTATTCTTAGTGATCTCATTTCTACGGCGTTTATCCTGCTTTTTATCCTTCTTTTGCCAGCTCTAAGCTTCACTTCCATAAAGAAGAGTTGGCACTAGAACTCCATTGTGTACTGCCATCTTTGCTTCTGTGGATATATGACTTTGAGTGCGCCATTTATTTTATTCCCAGCACCAACCCTTCTTTCGATTTCTGTCTTCATTTTTCATCTCTTGTAAACCTGCTTCCCAGATACGTAAATTCGGTAACTTGCTACAATTTCTCGACCATCGCACTTCATCGTTCGGTATTATATCATACAACGTTTTTATCATGTTTATTTTTATTTTTTAAATGCAATTTCTCGTCTCACTATTGAATATTGGTGCACCCTACATATCTATAGACCTGGCGTATTAAAATTGGGTATTTGAAATACTCAGCGATAAACAAAATGTCTTTTGGCGAAGTACGGCCGAACGGGCGACGCCGCACATTACGAGGCGGTCCCAGGGAGCGGGGGAAAAAGTGCCGTAGTCAATTTTTTCCTTACCCGTAGCGACACTTCATTATTGGGAAAGGGATTATTGGGTCTCTTGATGAAAGGAAGTATCAGGGTGCGCTATAAGCCCATTTTTTATTTCGCATACACAGAAGATGTTTTTGGAAAATTTCGAATAAATTGATTTTGCCGAGGTTTTAAGGCGTAAGTTTACGTAACTAATGCATATTGGAATAGAATAATGTTATAATACGTGATTATGTACGAGTATACCTTTCAAAATGGCTTTTCGGGTATTTATTTTTCTTCCTCTTCCTGCTCTTACCATAAATTGCGAGCTTGCATTATACAATTTGTGATAGGAATTGGTGTATGTATGGAAGCGAAGCGTGGAGCTGGAAAAATAAGGATAAGATCAGAATAAACGTAGTAGAAATGAGATCCCTTAGACGTATGCGTGGCAAAACGATCATATAATTGCTGATCTAATCTGATATCAGAAAGAATGAAGAGTGATAGAAAATATTTTGAACATGAAACTTGCAAATGAAGGATGCAAGTAGAATAAATGCAGTAGAAATGAGATCTCTTAGACGAATATGTGGATACTATGTGTATGATAGAGTGTCGAATGAAAATATAAGAAGTGAATGCGGTGTAAATGATGGTGTTATGAACAAAATAATGAAAGGATTATTAAGATGGTTTGGACATACGGAAAAAATGAATGAAGAAAGAATGGTAAAAAAAGTATATGTTAACGATGTAAGTGGAACCAGAAATAGAGGAAGACCGAGGAAAACGTGGCACGATCAAATAAATAAAATATTGAATGTCGGCCATGTGAGCAGTCAGAGAAATCGAGATAAATATGTCAGAAAAGAAAAGCGTGGCAGTCCATACTTTCTACCTACCCCTTTGGAAAGACGGCGTGATGGTTAGTTAGTTAGTTAGTTATGTAATGAAAGGATCACTGCGTTGGTTTGGATACATGGAACGCATGGATGTAAAAATAATCATTAATGATGGTTGATAAAGTATACGTCAACGATGTGAATGGATTGCGGAGTCGAGGAAAATCGAAGAAAGCATGGCATGACCAAAATAATTAAATTTTAAGGGTCGGCCGTATTAGAAGTCGGAAGAAACAACGTCTGTATCTGACTCTCCCCATGAATGTGGAGAAAGCTTGACAGATGTGTCTGAGTATAGATATTCATCCATCCTGATTACAGCTCTCACTTGCTCAGTATTAATAACATTTACAATTCAATTAAATTTCTGATGCCATGTTTTTCAGGATCTTCCTGGATTTCATACTCCATTATTATTGTAAACACACCATTTTATACACCAGCAAAAATAATATTATGTAAATCAAATGTATACTGAAATCTTGGTGGAAGCTCACTTTCAATAATAATTAAATAAAACGATGCTTTTTAATTACTTCCACTTTTGTATTTATTTTGACAGCGACCGGTTTCGCCAGGCTCGCTGTGATTATTATGTTAACATTTTTTGTTTAATTATTTTTAAATTTTTTCAATCATTGTATTTTATATAATTAGTTTTAGATTTATTTTGTGGACGTTGGACGATAAAAGTGTGCGCGGGAAATGCCTATTGGTGGCGATGAGGTTCGCAACCCATCACACAGCGTCTCTCGTGGGGTAGAAAAGAGAAGGATGGTTGAATACCATATCGGTTGAAGCGTGGCAGTCCATTCCTTCTGCCTACCGTTTCGGGGAGATAGCGTGATGGTTAGTTAGTTTATTAGTTATTATTGACGGGAGATGCCTATTGGTGGCGATGAGGTTCGCAACCCATCACATCGCGTCTCCCGCGGAGCGAAAAGAGAAGGATGGAGTACCGCATCAGTAAAAGTGTGACAGTCCATTCTTACTGCCTACCCTTTCGGGAAGACGGCGCGATGGTTAGTTAGTTAGTTAGTTAGTTGTTGAAACGTCGTTTATTTTTCAAATCATTTCTTCATTAACCATAAATGCTTTATAGGCAGTTAGAATGGACTGCCACACACTTCTTTAGTAAAACATACTTCTCTTGATTACTCAATATGCATACATTGTGAATGCATGGTCGTCGATTTTTTAAACTCTGCACACGGCTGAAATTAAATATTAGATTGATTTGATCGCGCTATTTTTTTTCTCTTCTTCTCAGTCGTATCCCTTATGATTAAGGGTCGTGTCCATCCTGTTAACTATTGACGATGCGCTTCTGTCACCCGTAGTCTCAAGGCTGTAGCTAATGAGAGACCAGTCAGCGCCCTGATTTGGTCAGACCAGTGGACTGGTGGTCGCCCTTGTGGTCGCTTTCTTTCTACTTTGCCCATGATTATGAGCTTTTCTAGGTTTTCCTGATCTCCCCGGGCTATGCACTTTAACGTAAACACTTGACCACCCTCTGAGAGCACACCCGCGAGAGTTTTACCCTGTTGGTTATTCTTGCCATCCAGGGAATACGCAGCATTAAATTTTTTTTCAACTATTTAGAAAAACAACATTTTCAAGAATGGTGTCGTATTTTAAATGTCAAATCTTAGTAATTGTTTATTTTGAATTGAAAGGACTCGAAGGGCTTAAAGTTTGCCGTTAGATTGATTTATTCATTTTACACTTAATACTGTTCAAGTCCTGGAATTTCATAGCGAGATGTAATCATTTCCCAAAACTGGTGTCTGCGGCAACTTGACTTGTTCAAACCAAAAGTGCTCCAAGTTATATTATTGTGACATTAATGACCCCTGGAATGAAAATGGTTTGCGGCTTGAGTCTTTAGTCTGTTAAATTGTCAATGTATGTATGTATTATTGGACTTTTAATGCAATTTGTAATAATAAAACTGTTAGATTTTAAAACTAATTATAATTTAAATAGGCAAAAACCCGGGTGTCATAAAAGGAGGGACCATTGAATACAAAGAGAGTGAGACATAAATAGTTCGAAGGATCTTTTGCGCATGCTTTGGGACTCGCGCATGCTCGATTATTAGTGCGCATGCTCGAACGTTATTTTGAAATTCGTTTGTTTTATGATAGTCAGAAAATAAGTTTATTGTCAAATATTAAACGCGTTTGAAAAAATAGATTCAAATTAAATGTCAAAACTTAGTACTGCTTACGTACAGTGAAACAGGTTTTTAAGAGTAGAAACTTTCATAAAAAGAGAGCCTTTCGTGGAGCCTAACCTCACATGAATTATTAGATGTTTAAATGCTCACAGTTGGTTTTATGAAGATATAATTATTGCATATATCTCCCTAAAATTACAACTATGAAGAATGATATAATTAATTGTTGAAAGTCTCGTCATAATATAAATAGGTAAAAACCCGAATGTCGTCAAAAAACAATACGATAATATTTGAATACAAGAGAGCGAGAGAGGAATATTTCGATTCCTTTCGAAAGTAATATAAAATGCACACGATTCGCATGCTAAAAAACGTTTCTTGATTATTTGATTATTTTAAAATTTGTTTTGATTATTGATTAGTATGACAGTACTGTAAAAAACAAAAGGAGAATAATTTGGTATTGTAAATTGTAAAATTTTCGACGAGTGTGAAAAAAGAATAATTACATAACTAACTTACTTACCAACCATCACGCCGTTTTCACGGAGGGGTACACAGAGAAGATGGACCACCATACCAATCTGTCCTGACATACTCTCTTGATTCCTCCACAGTAATACACCATAACATGCAGGCTCGTCGATTATTCCGACTTCGAATTTGGCCGCCTTTCAGTATTCAAATCAAATCAAATCAGTTTATTTTCTCAAAAGAAAATATTATCACAGGAAGTGAAAGCAAAAGAAATAAAGGTAGATCTCCTGCGCGGAAGTTGGACCAGATTTAAGAGATGACTTGGGACATCGATTCGGTGGTGCGAGCTGCGGAGAATAGAGAGGATAACTCCATAGATCACAATCCTCAGTAATGAGGAAACGAAAAAAGAAGGAGAAATGATATATTTAAAAAAATATCTATATTAAAAGCATGTAAAATTTGAGGAGTGAAATTAAATCTATTGTAAAAAAGGGTAACCCTTTCATATTTTAACCCTTTCATAAATAAACCCAACCCAATATCTATAAATAAATGACATTTGAATGAAACGTACGTAGCAAAACGCGCAGCATAAAGTGTAGTTCTGAATTGATTTTAAAATATTGTTAATTAAATTAATAAAGAATAGCTGTCTAAATAAAGACAAAAGTGGAAGTAGTTAAAAAACATCGTTTTATTTAATTATTAATAAATATTGAATAAATATCATGACAGTCTGCAACATTAGCGTGAATGGTAAAAATTGGAGCTAGTAGATGAGTTCGTGTATTTAGGTTGTATGTTAACAAGAGATGGGCGAGTGGAGAGGGATATTGAAAGAAGGGTTGGGGCAGGCAACAAAGTGAATGCACTCAAAGTTGTCATTGCAAAAAATAATATATCCAAAAAAACTTAATGGCAGTGCACAATGGTGTCCTTCTACCGAGCCTTATGTATGGAAGGGAAACATGGAACTGCCAAAAGAAGGATGAAAGTTGAATAAATGCAGTAGAAATGAGATCTCTTAGGCAAATGGGTGGATACTCCGTGTATGATAGAGTGTCGAATGAAAGTATCAGAAATGAATGTGGTGCTAATGATGGTGTTATGAACAAAATAATGAAAGGATCATTAAGATGATTTTGACAAATGGAAAGAATGAATGAAGAAAGAATGGTTAAAAATATTTGTTAACGATGTAAATGGAACCAGAAATAGAGAAGACCGAGGAAAACGTGGCACGATCAAATACATCAAATATTGAATGTCAGTCATGTGAGGAGTCAGAGAAATCGACGCGCGTGCATGACACGATGTATGAATGTTTAGGAAGCAAGAGAAATGTTTCAGGAAAGAAAAGTGGGGCAAAAAAGTTTTTTTTTATAAATATTTATATGTACACTATTCGTAAAGTATATTTTTCTTATTTAATGAAACAAACATGACTTGAGCGATTATTAAAAAATTTCAGTATAATATCATATTTTTTAAACAATTTGTTTCCGACAACAGCTTGTTTGAATTATGAATCCTTGGCACTGTTTTAATAACGTCAATAATATGATTAGTCACTCTTCATTATTTTAAATGTCAAATGACGCGAAATCATTAAGCTTAATTTAAAGCCTTTCCCATGGGTGTAATACGTTTTATCAATATCCACGCAGTTCGGAAACTTCGACACGGGATTTCTCTGGTTCTATGAAAACTGATATTCTATTAGAGAAAACTAACATTTTCTTTACTTACAAATGTATTCAATTTTATGATTGAGCGTTTTTCGGTATGACGTTAATCACAAATCTAATAAACTGTATAACCTTTTTCACACACTTGTTAATATATTACGAAAATATGTATTTTTTTTTTATAATTTAAGTCACACATTTGAATGCAATTGAAACTTTTTTTTTCTGTTTATAAGATTTTTCATTTTATTTTTAAAAAAATATATAAATCCACCATACAGTTAAACATGGTGAAGTGAATGTAGTGCGAATGAAGTGTTAAAAAATAATAATAAAAGGATCATTAAGATGGCTTGGAGACATTGAGATAATTAATTATGAAAGAACTATGAAAAAAAGTATATGTCAACAACGTAAATAGAACTAGAAAAATAGGACGATCAAGGTAAACTTCTTCTTCATCTTCTTCCTTAGTCTATTCCCGTCAGCTCTTAGACAAAGGCCTCCTCCATTCGCTTCCATGTTACTCTGTCCTGTGCAGACTGCATCCAGGTTATTCCGACGTGTCTGTTCAGATCATCGTTCCACCGTAGTTGCGGTCACCCTGCACTTCTCTTTGCCGTTCACGGTCTCCAAGTCAGCAGTCTTCTTGTCCACTTTTCATGTGAGCTTCTGGCTACGTGACCTGCCCATTGCCATTTTAGAGTCCCCACCCGGTGGATGATGTCAGTGACCTTTGTTTTTTCTCTCACTGTGTGGTTTCTGACTCTGTCACTTAGGCTTATTCCTAACATGGCACTTTCCATGGCTATTTGGGTCACTCGTAGTTTCTTGGCACTTTGTTTGGACAATGTAACAGTTTCAAAACCATAAGTACCAACTGGTAAAACGCAAGCTTCGTAGACTTTTCGTTTCAGGTTGATCGTTATGTTGCGGTTCGATCAAATCAATCAAATATTAAATATCGGCCACCTGAGAAGTCAAATAAATCAAAGTGCATACATGCCGGGATGTATGAGTGTTAAGGATTCGAGAGAAGTGTGTCCGGAAAGAACATTGTGGCGGTTCAATCCTTCTGCTTATCCATTTGAATAAACGGCATGATGATTTGTTAGTTAGATGGTTTAGTTTTGCACCTTAGTGCAAAATGCTACTCTAGGAAATATTTAGAAGATATCTTTAAACAAAATCATTAAATTAATAAAGTTCACATTCAAAGTCAATATGAAAATTTAACTTTAAATTTGTTTTCCTATACGGAGTTACGTAAATTTCAAATCATTGTACAATGTGAATATAATAGTAATTATTATTATTATGAATCGCTCTTTACATTGCAGCTCCAGCCAAATTGATGTAAAGGGAATAGCTTTCATATTGATTCTCGTGACATGTGATAGGTAGCTAATCTATCGCCATTTTATTATCACGTGAATTCTACACCAGACCAAAGACAGTGTGACTATTACACTGCCAACGCCGGGAATCGAAGCGAATCTGCGAATTATGCCAGCATTGTAATGCGAGTTAAAAAATATTTTGGTGGTTACATGTATTATTTATCATTAAATTGTATTATTATTTAAAAAACAGTATTAAATGTTGGGATAATAGGTACACTGTTTGAATATTTATAATCAAATATAAATATCTCGTATCTTTAGTAAATGAAATATGGTATATGTATAATATATTGATGACTGAAATAAGTCATTTCAAAAACTAATATTTGATAATGTCAGTTTTTTCAATGAATTAAATTGAAAACTTGAAGGATGATGTGGGAGCTATAAAAGCCATAATACAAAATGAAAATGGAAAACTAAGAGTAGTAACGGCGCACAGGAAGACGCGTTGATCACACCCCTTCCCTTAAAGGATAAACAATATCAAACAAATGGCGGGTAACAATTTGAAGTGAAAGTAGGGTAACCGTACAATGTTTTCCAAAATAAAATTGGCCTTCTTTTGAAGTAGGCTAGACGGGATGGTGATGATGGCAACATGATTAAAGTTGAATGAAGAAGCTGTTCAAGTCCACTCTCAGTGTCGATAAAATAATAACAAGGGCCAAACGTAAATTAATTGGTTTTAATAAAATGTTTCAAATTAGTTTTAAATAATTCCTTGTAATTTTACTAACTTTCCTCAAAATCGAAATTTGATTGAAAATTCTCGAAGTTTGCGCTCAAAGAGCACGTTATTTTAAAGAAAATGTTTACCGACAAAGAGTGAAATATCATACCATTAAACAAGTTTAATTGAATCCAAAACACAAGTTTTCAGTTAGCAGATTCCTTAGTTGGAACACAACTCAATTAATTTAGAAGTACATAGTTTAATCAGCCAAGTAAAACAATTCTGTTATCTATAAATTCCCCGTTCTGATTAACAAACTGGCATTCTCTCAAAGAATAGGTATCATTGCATCTCTGGCATGAGCAAAGTGCTAATATTTTTGGAATAAATTATTAATTACCGACTGTATTTTCCTAGAGATTCCGCAAGCATCGGAACCATTTACTAAACAAGTTATTAAGTAAATACGCACCTACCTAATATAATTAGACCCGTTCAACCATTTTCCATAAATTAATACCGGGACGAGCCTTGAGCCTCAACAGTATTGTTATGATAACAAGCTTGAGAAATGCCGAAATAAAGTGTACTTACAGTTTCCAAAATTGTAAGACAATAAACAATGAGATTTTAATAATGGCTAAAAGGCATTTCAATTATTTGTGAGGCCAAGTTCATTTGTTAATCTGCTTCCTGTAGCCGCTTCCGTCGTTTGATCATTTAGATCATTTTTCCCGAATTCGTTTCATAAACGTCGGTAGGAGAAGTAATCCAATAAGCTTTTATTGCGCTACCGACAAACATTGTATTAAAACGAATTACTTTACCGCCCAACTGGGAGGGGCTGATTTAAAACAAGGGTACGACGGTGAATAAATTATTACCGGGAGTCTCGGATATACAAGAATAAACAAAATTGAATTAGGATACAATGCAAACACGGCTGAATTGCAAGTCAAGTATTCCAAGTATTGCCGTTTGACGGAGACGCTGACTTCCTCCAGAAACATAATTGAAGAGTTATTCCGTAATAAACGAGACCGCGGCTGGAATTGTGAATTGAATTTCAGGTTAGCAGATCGCTCGACTTTGTCTTAACATTAATTACTAAATATTCCCGAGACACTCATTAAGATATTCCACGGTAATATCTTATCACATCTCATCTTAATTGTAAATCTGTTATTTCATTAACAAGTCAAATTTTAAAGTCAATACTGGCAGCCAAAAGGTTGCCGAATTTTCGGAATTATATTCTGATTGTTTACTCGGAATAAAATATCTGAGTAGGCATGGAAATGATAACCGTGGGAATGTTATTTGGTATCGCTTCGTTATTTGTTTTAATTTCAAATGTATTCGGGGTTTAACATTTCAAAACTCTATATTGATTAATGGCTTAACATACGACTTTTTATGAAAGCGCCTATCCCTATATCTAAGCCATTTATTAAAATATTAAATATTCAAGGAAAAATCATACATTTGTAAAATTAAGTTGGCCAGATTATGTGCAGTTAATCTCCTGCACAGCATAAATGAAAGCATGGTTTGAGAGTGCAAATTAAAAGGGGTGCCCCCGACAGCAGTATCTGGAACAAGATGTTCAAGGAATTGAACTCTCATATGTCTCAAATCTCATATTTTGAGCTGAAGAGAGCTGCGAAAATCAAGAGGACGAGGTGTAAGACTTTGCTATAAACCAATCTCTTGGATTGAAACTGCGAAGAAGAAAATTGCATAGGTTTTAACGTGAATCGACTATATTTCAAAATGTTTTAACCTAATAAAAATCGTGTCTTTGTAATATAATGTATTGTACTTCGAAAGCACAAAAAGGTTTGTAATATCTCTTTTAAAACAGGCATTAGAAGCACAAAAACGTATTCTAATAAACCTTTAACAAAAGTAAATAATGGAATACTGATTTATTATGGCGGTGTATAGGTAAATCAAGATCCCCTTCAAACCCCGGAGCCATACAATGGGTAGGTATTGAGTAATCCTTAACCGGCACTCTTTTACCCGTCTTTAGAAAAATCTCACTTTGAATTCGTCGTAAATAACTGATGCCCAAATTTACCCCGCCAACCTCTGAGACAACCCCCCTCCACCTTGTTACATCTCAGAAATCTAGAATTTGTATGAAAATTATGCGTACACACGCAAACGTAAATATCTTTATGATATCAGACGAAATAAATACGGGCTCCCGTTGTTGAATCCACCTCGCTAAATTTATCGCTTCGATGATTAGTTGAAATTAATTTCAAAGTACTGTCAAGATGGGGAACACCTAGATTAAATTCCTCGCCTCACAGAAAACCGCAAAAGCCAGATTTGGCACGATTCAATGGAAAACTTTTAATTTGTTTATTTTTTTTTTGACGGTATGCTATGGCTTCTCACAAGGGTTTAAATAAAATAAACGTTGCTCAAATAAAATTCAATTCACGTTTTTTTTTCTATCTGATTTAAAAAAAAACGGCAAACCCTGAAACGTAAAACAAGATCATTAGTAAAGTATCATGTTTACTTCATTATTGGAATGGTCTCACGGCACGTGTCTACAAGGGTGCCGTAAACGTACTATCGAATATCCCATATACCAAGTCAAAGTGCCTCATATCGCACAGTCACGTTAAGATCCTGTGATTATTTTGTACATTAAAGTGAATTTCTCTCCGAGAGATACGAAGAACATTGCCAAATAAATTGTTAGAATAAACACCAGCCCATAGAATAATCTATGACATTGAGTTGGATAATGATTTTATCGAATTTGATTTAATATGAATTTATGAGATACCTGGCAAAATTAAAAACATGATCGTTGATGATATTTGCCAAAACTGTTGGTGAAATAATTAACTGAAATTTCACAAAAAATGTTTGCTTTATCTGAGTTAATAAAAGTAAAATTTGAAATAAATATTTATGGTTTGAAATAACAATAAAAGTTCATGTAAATTATGTTCCACATAACCAACATAAAACATAGAAACCAAATTTATTTTAAGGATTAATTGTATCTCAATAGAGACGAAGATGAAAATTGGAAACAGAATATGGTGGTCGAGGCGTTTACAGGACTTATGACCTGTCATTTGTTGGGTTATTAATAAGACTTTATAAAAATGTTTATTTATAAGAGAAACATAAACATGTTTAAATTTCTCTTATAAATTCTTATAAACATATGTAATTGCAAACGATCTGGAATTATATGTAGTAATGTTTGGGATTTTTTATTCAAATAAATATAATAAAATAAAATAAAATTTTGAGGGTCTATGATGTTAAGGGTCCTTCCAACTCCATGCATTTGTGGCCGTATGGTAAGCGCTCGGACTGCCACTCGAAAGGTCCCGGCATTGACAATGTGTCACACAGTCGTTAGTCTGGTGCAAAATTTACGTGACAATAAAATAGCGATATGTTATCTACCAATCACATGAGAATCAATATACCCCTACCCTTTACATAAATTTGGCTCGCGCTGTAATAAAATTAATAAATAATAATAATACAAAACCACTGACCTTAAACATTCCAAAAATGACATCCAATTTCAAGTCAATCCCTACTATTCGAAAAGATGTATTCAGTCCATCTTTTAGGTGGCCTCCCGATACTCCATTTCTTGTCCATGGCCTCCATTGAAGTATTCTGGATATCTATCACGTACTGTCCTGTCTTGCTTTATGTTCAGCCTACTACCACTTCAATTTAGCTGTACGATCCATGATGTCGGCAACTTTGGTTCGGAGTTTTATTTCTTCATTTCTGATTTTGTCTCGGAGCGCACTCCGAGCATTTGTCTCTCAATAGATCGTTGTGCACTTTTTAATTTGCGGGCACTTTATGCTGTGAGGGTGGTTGTCTTGTGACAACCAGAGTTAGAAAAGGCAATATACAGCTAGATAAAAAGATAATAACAATGATAATCAAATATTAAATTGGAGTTACTAAATGCGTTTGATAATGAAAATGTTTGCACGTCAAACATGATTGCACTGGCAACATGAATACAGGACACTAAACAATCAAACCCGGCGGTGCTCGTTTCAGAGGGCATAATAATTTGAGTCAGACCTCAGTCAATGGTCAAAAGCGGGTAAAAAACAGTATGACTCGTTAAATTTACGAAACCCAACCGAGAATTTACTGTCCATTATTCATTATTCAACGGAATTTTAAGAGGCCATAATAATTTCCAACGAATAAGTGCCTACATTATTATGGCGATGTGCGTAATTTATGTATCTACGGATAAATTTAACGAAATCACAAACAAATCGTAGAATGGATTTAAAAAACATATCCTCGTGTGATTATTCAATAATAATTACGTCTGTTAACGACTTTTTTTTCTCTTAAATTTTAATTCTAGGGATTTATTCGCAGCAAAGTTTTTACATCTTTGCTGGTTCTTGGAATAATTCTCGTAACAAGTGATTGGTATATTGTCTATCACCAGTTATATTATCACGTGAGTTCTACCAGACCAATGAAAGTGAGCGATTTTTTTTCACACTCTCTTCGCCGGGAGTCGAACCTGGAACCTTCGGAGAGCCAGTCATAGTTTTTGCCACTCCTGCCTATAGGCCGTAATTTTGAAATTATTGTAATATACTTAATCAATATATTTAATATATGCATCAATTATAATTTAAATGTTGGCAACAAATACAATAACCATGCCATTGTTTAATACACAGTGTTTTATTATTTTATAATACATAGTTTAAAATATCTAACCACAAAGAGAGTGCTTCATATGAAAATATAATAAACCTACTATTTGATAATATATTTCACAGATAATCAGAGCTAATCATTATTTAATACTTACGAATTCTGCTTGTAAATTTTAATTCACAATTTAATTTTACATAACATGTACATTTCTTAATTTAAATGTGTTTTAGGGACTCGATCTGTATAAGGTAAAATAATAAAACGTTATTTTGCAGGACATTTATTTAATTCTAGAGTTAATTGTTTTGTTAAAAAATAATTCAATAATATTTGTGCTGATGACATGTTTTCAACCATTAAACTCACCGTTTAAAGTCTTTTAATTCAATAAAAGTGAATAATGCCCGAAAAGTTTGTACTAAATGTAATGATATCTGGATATAAGGCAGGCCTAAAATGATAAATAGTTTCCTTTCCATTTCTTTGGCTAGTATTTGCAAGGAAAATGTTTCCCATCTAAAATGCTTTCCTTCCTTTGATATCCCCTTCCTAGTAATTACCAATTAATTTTATGAAAGTCTATTGCCTTTTCCGGATAAAATACAATATTAGCCTGGTAAATTTTTACTAAACCGTTATGGAAAATAATTATTGTTTGAATACAAACAGTTTTATTGAGGCAAATAATCATTTTTTGTGTGCAATATTGCTTTGGATAACAGTAACCTATTTTACTTTATGTTTTGTCATGCCTAATATAATTGTATTAACCTCTCCGCTAGTGAGTTCTTTTTTACTTAACTGTATCTGGGGAGTGAGTTCTCGTGGCAAATGGTTGTCCCTCTAAGAAAAATGTCGAATGACGTCACAGATATTTTCTTGTTCGAATTTTCAGTTCGGTAACGTAGGGAACCACTTTAAATATTTGTAAAAGTAAGTGACAAAGTCCATACATGTCAACAGTAAACTTATATTTGATTTAAATCAGACTGTGCTTGTACTATAGTGTCAGTGAGTCCATACTCCTTTCAGACATTTTTCTACTGGACGCGCCCGTGCGTCCATACTCAGGGAGAGGTTAAAGGTCTTTTAGATGCTGTATAACACGATTTTACATTGACGAATTTTTATCAATTAAAACACTGTTTTTTCCACTTTTGAGTTTATTTTTCCCGACATGTTTCAAAGGCTTACACCTTCATCATCAGGAGAAAGATATAAACTGTTACGATATGAAGGTGTAAGCCTTCGAAATATGTCGAGAAAAATAACCTCAAAAGTGGAAAAACGGTGTTTAAATTCATAAAAATTCGTCATTATGGAATTCCACAGTGTTAACGCCTAAAGTTGAGGAGGCGACTAAAGTTACTTTTGGAATAGTGTGGCGCTAAATCCTTTAGAATGGCTTATTTTTTAAACGCTACATATATTTTTTTCATAAAAATATATTTAAAAGTAATAAACTATAATTCAGTGAAAAATATATGGAATTGGGAAAAAAATATGAATTATTATAATTTTTCAAATCAATTCAATGTCGGCCATGTGAGTAGTCATAGAAATCGACGCGCGTGCATGACACGATGTATGTAATGTTGAGGAAGCGAGAGAAACATGTCAGGAAAGAAAATTGTGGCACTCCATTTTTTCTGTCTACCCCTTCGGAGAGACGGCGTAATGGTTAGTTAGTTTAGTTAGTTAGTCTTTGTTAAAGCATTTTTGTGCCCTTTAACCAACACTATTTCCTAAAAAATTAAAATCAAGTGGAGTCTACCTGTATTAAATTTTTAATACCAATTCTTAAAAGAATACCAGAAAAAGCGTTCTTTGAAATTTGACATAACAACGAATTTGGCTTCTGGGAATCAACTCTTGATTTTTCACTTTGCTCAGTTGGCATCTTCTTTCATATACTCATGCCTCGAGAAGTCTTCGAGACATGTGAGAAGATTTTGTTAAATAGCACCTGACACCCTCATCGCTGGGCTAGATCTTTATTCAATTTAATAATCCATTATTTAAAAAAAAATAAGATTTTTTATAATGAAGATTTAAATTTGAGGATGATCGTGAAAATGAAAACAATAAGTTTAATTAAATAAGACATTTTTATTTTTTCTATGTTCGCCATACCTCGTGTTGTAGATGTTTTATTTGTCTTTTGATTTTAATATACTTTGTATATGTATACAACACTTATTTATAAAAAATTGAAATAAAATATCAGACATGTTTCGGACAACCCGGTTTTTCCTCTTATAAGATTTTAAATATCTCTAGTGAAATATTAGAGATATTTAAAATCTTATAAAACTGTTTACATTTCATTGATCATATGGGTAAACATTTTTATAATATTTTAAATATCTTTATAATATTACTGAAAAAGGACCGGGTTGTCCGAAACAGGGCTGTTATTTAATTGAAAAAAAAATTAAAGTTAGTTTTGTACATATATACAAAGTACATAAAAAGAAAAAGACAAATATGATGTTTTTAATTAAATATGAACGAAACTCTGTTTTGCAAAAATAAGTTTTATTGTGGTTTATCATATGAACAGACCTATATTCTTAATGGAATATGATGTTTTACACCACTGTTAAAGAAACAATATATTCAGTATGAAATATTTATAATCTAATTACTAATACATCTGTAAGACCATCGGAAAGGCTAAAAATGCTAGGTACTCGTATATGATAAGAGTTTGAGTCCAAATTATAATTGCAGAACTAAACTAGATATACAATATGTTTAGAGAGAGAGAGAGAGAGAGAGAGAGAGAGAGAGAGAGAGAGAGAGAGAGAGAGAGAGAGAGAGAGAGAGAGAGAGAGAGACGTAAAATGTGTGTATGATACAGTCCCCGAAAAATTTTGTCGACAACAGAATATTGTTGAAAAAAATCATTTGCTAAGTTATTACAAATGTACAATCTTCTTTCTCTTCGCCTCTTCTCGTGGACTTTTTTTTATCACTTGGCGCCAGGTGTTTCGCTGGTAGATTTCTATCTCTCTAAAGCCTAGAGTCCTTATTTCTTCTTTTCTCTCTCTTTTTACCAGCCACGGAAAGACACTTTTCAAATTCATGTATTACAATATTATCAATCAATCAAATCAGTTTATTTTCTTAAAAGATATTACAAACAAAAATTATAGTTTAGGCATCTACTAAGATAGCAACATGTAAAATAAAATATGTAATTCCAGTAACCATGGTTCGATTGCATACAAGACGTCAATTTCGACGATTGCTCTCCCCAACGGCATCACCAGCGTAAGGTTGGTTCAGCATGTTGGGACATAAAACAGTCTGTGCTGACGCTGTCAAAGATAACCATCCAGAACATAAAGAGAGAGAAAATCCCCTGATAAGTATGAAGAAATGGGTAAGTGTGAACCTATCCCTGCTTATCGGTAGACTAATGGTCCCCAGCATCTCCAAGTTCATCATGTTATTACAATTGTGTGTTATGATTACTTTCAGAGTTAGCTGTAATATATTATATACAGAAAGATAATCGGTCAAATGTGATGTTTTGGGTCAAATGCAGTCCAAGGAAGTGACTGTAAGTATTTGCTTATAAACAGAGAGTACCTACAAGAGGGCTGTAGGTGTGGGCGAGTGGCAAAGGAATGCTTTTGAGAAGGGCGACTTGAGCGCTCTGCGGAATCTCCACCAAGTCACTGTGTGCGTCACAAAGATGAGAACATTTTATCAGCCAAATACTTCGCCCAACTCTTACTTCATTGTTAGGGCCAGCAGTAACTCAGCGTAAACTAATTAAAACATTAGCAGATATAAAAACGTATATTTTTAAAAAGATCATACTATAGACACAATCATTTAAAAATAATATAAAATACTTGTGTTATTTGTTCTAACAACACTTTATTTTTTTTAGAATCAGACAGTTTCACTCCCACCCGAGCTCCACCAAGGTAACAAAACAAACATTTTGTGTTGTTACCCCAAGGATAATACATAAACAAAATAAATATTATATTTTGTTACAGGGTAACAAAACAAACATTTTGTTTTGTTCCGGGGTAACAAAATAAACATTTCATTTTGTTTCAGGGTAAGAAAACAAACATTTCGACTTGTTCCAGAGTTTCAAAATAACATTTCTTTTTGTTTTAGGGTTACAAAATGATTAATTTGTTTTGTTCCAGGGCAGTTCCAGTTCATTAATTTGTTTTGTTTTGTTCCCTGCAGGGTTTCAAAATAAACATTTCTTTTAATTTCAGGGTAACAAAATAAACATCTTGTTTTGTTCCAGGGTAACAAAAAAAAACATTTCTTTATGTTCCAGTGTAATAAAACAAATTTTGTTTTGTTATTTACAATATAGTAAACACTTCGTTTAATTTTTAGTGCATCGAAAACAGACGTAACCTCAATGCTCTACCGACTTCACTGGTTAAGGTTACGCGAGTGAATTGAGTATAAACTATGTTTAATTGTCTAAAAAAAGACCTCACAGATCTTTGCAAGCTTATGAAACTGAACCCTCTGCAGTCAACGCTATGATATGCAAGAGAACAATTTATAAATAAACGTCTTGTCCCACGGTGCCAAGGAGCTTAAAATTTCCCCGATTGTGCTTTTGGCATCGCGGAACCGGTAGCCTGGAACAGACTACCCTACCATTTACGCAATAAAAACAACGAAAGAGGTTTCAGAAGCTTAATTTTAAGACGAATAGCGCCCTATAAGTGAATCTCTCACGAAAATTTCCCTAAAAATCATTATCATTATATTAGATCTGATAGTTTCCATTATTTGGACATGTCCGTCCCTCCTTCGCTGTCTAGTCTGTCCTTTTTTATTTATTTTTTTTATAAAAAAAATCATAAATTTACGTATATGGCGGAATATACACGTTAATTTATTAAAAGTGCTTGAGTCCCGCACGGACAAGCGATGGCCTAGGGATTGAAAGAGCGAAACTGACGCAAGGCACCGTAACGCCTATAATAGCTTCGGGTAAATGGTGAGAACCATCTTTATCAAATCTGTCCTACAATTTATATACGACGACTTTCGTGGTAGAGTGCAATAGCTATGACTGCCAGACCTAAGGTCCCTGTTTACTTCCCGGCGATGACTGTATCTTCATCTCGTCTTTGGTCTGGCATAGAATTCTCGTGAAAACAATAATAATAATAATAATAAGGCTAATTTGTATAGCGACGTTTTCGTGAATAGCTCACCTCAAGGGCGCTTTGACAATGTTTTTAGTCATGAGAGCTGCATGTGACACCAGGAATCAGATAACCGTTGCTTACATTTTATGGGATATTTTGAAAAGGTGGGTTTTTAGGTGAGATTTAAAGTCTGTCGGATTGTCGATGCATCTGAGGCGTGCAGGAAGCATATTCCAGGGGGACGGACCTGCCACTGCGAAGGCTCGATCTCCGAAATTTGTCCGGGGGTTGCGCTTTGGCTCAACTAATCTGTCTATTGCCGAGGAGTTTGCTGATCGAAGCGGAGATTGCCGCAAGTTAGGGCTATCAGCAACACAAAGTTCAGATATATAGGCTGGTGCCATTCCGTGAAGCGCTTTAAAAACCGTCCAGCATAGTTTATACTGGATTCTTTCAGGATACTTGAGCCAATGAAGATCTTTTAGATGTTGTGAAATATGCGAGTTTTTTGGAACACCTTTTATAAGTCGTGCTGCCGCATTGAAAACGGATTGAAGTTTGTTCGTTTGTTTCTTGGGTATGTTGGCATATATGCCGTTGCAATAGTCGAGTCGAGATACGACGAAGGAATTAACAAGTGTTTTTAATGCATCAGTGGGAACATTTCTTTTGATTGCTTTGAGCTGCCTTAGGTGAAAGAAGCTGGCGCTCACTGTCTTATTTATTTGGGTTTTTAATGAGAGATCTGCTTCGAAGTTGACTCCAAGAAGTTTTATGGAGTTATTAGGGATGATGTCAATTCCGAATGTTGATATCGGAGCATGATCGACTAAGTGCTGGCGCTTCATTGAGGCGGTCCAGAGAAATTCCGTTTTGGAAGGGTTTAATTTTAATTTATTTGAGGCCATCCAATTCGATATAGCTTCAATGCACTTTAAAGTTATAGATTTTAGATGGCTGATGTTATGAGGGTCACAAAAGAAATAAATTTGCTGGTCGTCAGCATAGCAATGAGACAGCAGACCAAATGAATCAATTATTTTGACAATGTCATTAGTGAACATTATAAATAATATCGGGCCTAGCACTGAACCTTGCGGAACACCAGATTTGAGGGTGAAAAAAGACGATATTTTCCCTGCGACCTGAACTGCTTGTGAGCGATCCGACAGATATGAAGTTATCCACTCTATTGTATTGCCTGTGAAACCGTAAGTAGTCTCGAGCCGTTTAATGAGGTAAGAATGATCGATGGTATCAAAAGCAGCACTCATATCTAGTAAAGAAAGCAGTGCTAACTTGCCCGATTCATTAGCTAATACCAGATCCGACATGATACGAAGAAGTCCTGTTTCCGTTGAATGATTAGGTCTGTATGCAGACTGGAATTTTGATAATAGATCATTTGCTGTGAGGTGGGAATTGATTTGGCTGGCTACAATTTTTTCTAATAATTTGGAAATGAAAGGCAAATTTGAGACCGGACGATAATTTACTAGATTTTCAGAATCTAATTGAGATTTTTTGAGAAGGGGAGTGACGATAGCCATCTTAAGTGGTTCGGGGACTTGGCCGGTTCGAAGAGATTTATTAAATATATTTAACAATATTAGGGCAAGTTGATGACAGCACTTTTTTAGTAACCATGTCGGGATCGGGTCAAGTGAGCATTGCTTGTTTGGCGATCCTAAAATTAGTTTTTTTTATAGAAATTATATTAGTCAATGGTAATAGAGTAGCTTCCTATCACATGTCATGAGAATCAATATAATACCTTATATATTATAATATAATTTATACTTATTATATCAATTTGGTTTAGGCTGTAATGATTTAAAAAGCTTTTTAACAATATAATATTGTAACGAATTTTTATGAATTAAAACACTGCTTTTTCCACTTTGGAGTTTATTTTTCTCGACATGTTTCGAAGGCTAACACCTTTATCATCGGGAAAACGATATAAAACTTTATACAATAATTATTTTAAAACAAAGTTTTATATCGTTCTCCCGATGATAAATGTTAGGTTAGGTTTGGTAGCGCATGTTAGTCTTCGAAACACGTCGAGAAAAATAAACTAAAAACAGCGTTTTAATTCATAAAAATTCGTCACTATAGAATTCTACATTGTTAACGCCTTAAGATTATATATAATATTTAAGTTTTATGAAATTACATCATTTTATCTCACTTGTTATTTAAATGACACGAGACGTTCTTGATTGAAGTGAACAAAGGTGGTATCCACACTGTTATTTCGTTAAGTCATTATGTATTTCTAGGAAGCCGAGGTATTTTAGAGTAAGTCAGGTTAGCTGTCGGGCGCGCAGTGTAAGTGAGTTCGCGACACGTGAACTATCCCTTATGTGTACATAGCAGAGAACAATTCGCACCTTCAGGACGAAAACGACTCAACTCGAAAAATCATATTGTTGGGAAATCGCAAAAGAATAATGTAAATTGTGACACATTTGTATTATTTCTTCGATTGTTTCGATTTCTTTAAAGTAATCGCAGTGTACTTGCTTTCTTCTTTTGCGATTTCCCAACAATATGATTTTTCGAGTTGAGTCGTTTTCGTCCTGAAACTGAAGTTTTCGGTGAATTGACAATAGGGAGAAGTTCAATAACAAATCGGCATTGATTATTTTTACATGCATCAATAAATTGTAATTGTAAATTGCAATGACCCTTATGTATGGAAGCGAAGCATGGTACTGACAAAAGAAGGATGAAAGTAGAATAAATACAGTAGAAATGAGATCTCTTAAACGAATGTGTAGATACTCTGTGTATGATAGTGTCGAAAAAAAAAATAAGAAGTGAATACGGTGCGAATGATGATGTTATGAACAAAATAATGAAAGGATCATTAAGATGGTTTCAACAAATGAAAATAATGAATGAAGAAAGAATGATAAAAAAATTATATGTTAACAATGTAAATCGAACCTGGAATAGAGGAAGAACGATGAAATCGTGTCACGATCAAATAAATCAAATATTGAATATCGGCCATGTGAAGAATCAGAGAAATCGACGTACGTGCATGATACGATGTATGAATGTTGAGGAATCAAGAGAAATATGTCAGAAAAGAAAAGTGTGGCAGTCCAATATGTCTGCCTACTCCTTCGCGGAGACGGCGTGATGGTTAGGTTAGGTTAGGTTCTTCTTCTGCCAGTTCCATGCTTCGCTTCCGTACATTAGGGTTGGGACCAGTTAACCAAAATAAATTATTCAGTCGTCTCCTTATTGATCTGAGTAACACGTGTTCGGTTTTAAAGGGATGATTATGCGATATGAAAACGGTAGTAAAATCAGGACATAAACCGCGCACATCGAGAATATTGGGAATAAATATTTAATAACCCGTCCCACAAAAATGACTGACGTTCTCCGGTGGATGTTTTTATTATCTCATATATGAGGCGTCCTCGTAAAGCGGCGGCGCTGCAGGGCGCGGTGCACGCGCGCTCGATCGCAGACCGCACGAGGGGGCACTTGTGATATATAATAACCGCAAGAAAACATTAAATGGAGCGCTGCGCGGATTTGCTGGTGCAACTTATGCAGAATTCAGAGCAGCTGTAATTGTGCGAATTTATCGCGAGCAATACGGCGTACCGGGGGCGCTCGCTGTCTTAATGTTTCCGCGATCGAGAGGACTCCTTAACCCCTTTATATCCAGCAATTAATATCCACTTAGCGGCGGAACAGTTTGCGCGGAGACCTTCGCGAGTATTATACTCCCACATGCAATCATGTGTTCGGGGTACATTTATTATTCATCTCGTCTGCGTGATATTTCGGGGGCCTGACATTGAAAAATGATCCTTGCATTTTATTATTAATTATGATAATTTAATATTCCTTACCCCATTTAAACAGTTAACTCATTATCTGCGAAAAGGGTATTATTATTATTATTATTATTATAATTATTATTATTTTGTTGAAAATCTCCTTACATCATTACAGCGCAAGCCAAATCGATGTAAAGGGTGAAAAAAAAGAAAACGTAATCAAAGGAAATATAAATAGAACCTTATGAATAGAAAAGCTTGTTATTTGCTTAATAAGGGTATTTACGAATTCGCCATAATTGCATCCAAAGAGGTCTATCTCTTATGCAACCTCATTTAAGAGACGAATCGCTTTCAATACAGGAGAACTTCGAAGGGCCTCTGTGCGGCAATTTGGGGCATAAAATAATATATGCCCCCTTGCTCACTATGGGAAACGTACAGAATTAGCTCTCTCCGTATTCCTGGATTGAAAATACCTCCGGATAACAGTTTAAAAAAATCTTTCCCAGAAAGATCATTCGACGAGCTTCAAGAGTGTTGAAACCTAACACTCCTGAGAGAAACAGTGAGGGGTACATAAAAGGATAACAGTTATTATTCTCTACAGCTTCGAAGAGATGGACATCTAAAAACCCATTTCTTTAGATTAATTAGGGGATACTTCGAGAACTCTGCCGTACTGGATGATGTTGGTCGTTTTGTGCCCGATAGATATCTCCGACAGCGACAGCACAGATTGTTTTACCTACCGGCCGCCAGAACCAATCTGTCTCTGGTGACACCGGTGGGAAGAGCAATTAGTCTGCTGAACGCGGTCTCCTCGGAGATCGACGTCTTTCATGTTAGTGAAAGTTCGTTCAGGGGACAAATACTCTCGACTTTGGAAAGTATCTTGTCTTCCTAATGTCGAAGCATCACTAATGCAAACCTGGTATTATGTTGTATGTGTATAATATCTTACCTGTACTCAATAGATGCCTTAAACATTTATGCTGTTTGTAACGTCTTTTGAGTAAATAAACTGATTTGATTTGATTGATGACTGTTTACTGGACTGGTGGTATTCGGCACTCTGGATATTTTTCCCCAGGTCATCACTATGAGGTGATAGTCAACTTTAGGGAGACCTGACAAGATCCCGAAAGAAGAAGAAGTCAACTAGAATCAGCACAAGATATAAACGATTAAAACTATTTTTAAAGAAGAAAAAAAGAAATAAGATTTGACTTTTTGATGGTCTCATTCTAAAAAAAAAGAGATGCAATATAATTGACAAAAGGCGACATAAGAAAATGTTTAAAGGATTATCCAATTTTGTAAACCATTTTAGACATATAAATTGTAAACACAAATCATATTCGAGTGTCTTTTTATCGTTCGAAAACTATAGGAGTAAATAAAAACGGCACTCCACGAAGCTCGAGTGTCGAGGGGTTAAAGCGCCACCGCCAACCCGAAGCTGCTAACTGCATACAGAAAATAACGAGATAGCATACGAAAGTTATTCGGTTACGTAGGCTCTGTTTGCACCCGGAACCGCGGGTGGCGGCGGCACGGCTCTCGCTCCAGAATTTTACAATTCAAATCGCCCAATTAGTCTAATAAATATGTTAGGGAAGTTTTTTGCAGGTGCTTGTGCGCGCACCCCTTGTAAGGACCGCTCCGGCGTGGAGGACAACCACCCATTTAATTAGATTAGCATTCCGGAGCACACTATTAACTGCAATAGGCGCATTACAAGACAATCTTCGTGGCCGAGTGGTAAGTGCATTGACTGCCACCTCGAAGGTTCCGGGTTCGATTCCCAGGGAGGGCAGTGTGATTGTCACACTGTCTTTGGTCTTGTGTACAACTCACGTGACAATAAAATACCGATACATTAGCTACATATCACATGTCACGAGAATCACTATAAAAGCTATAATACCCTTTACATCTATGTAAAGAGCGATTCAATAAAATAACTAACTAAACTAACTAACCATCACGCCGTCTCCCTGAAAGGGTAGGCAGAAAGAATGGACTGTCACATTTTAACCGATGTGGCACTCCATCCTTCTCTTTTCTCTCCGAGGGAGACGGGGTGTGATGGGTTGCGAACCTCATCGCCACCAATAGGCATCTCCCACGCACACTTCGACCATCCAACATCCACAAAATAAATTTAAAACAAATCATATAAAATACTTATAATATAATAATAAAATAATAATAATAATTGGAATTATGGTTTTTCTTCCTTACGATAGACCTAGGTGGTCAATTTTCCAGAGAGTTCCTCCTACTTTGAGGTTGATTCTTAGGTGTCCCTCCATCTTTTCATTTATTCATTTAAATACATCCAAAGCATTAAAGAGTTTTTTTTCGATACACTAAAAAGACCAGTTAGAGATGTATTATAATAAGTAATACATAATAAAATAATAAAAAGAGCGAGAAACAGAAGATACATGACAAATTAATAAACTGAATATACAATAGTACTTCCCTCAGGTGCGATACACTAGCACAAAATTTTTCAAACTCCGAGGTGACACGATTTAGCAAAGATATTTTTCTACCTACCTGCATAACCATGGCCATTGTCATTCTGTGACCCCTTTGTTGATGATAATTATAAGTGTATACAATCGCCGATCAGTCGAAAGAAGAACACCCAAGTAAATGTCTTCTCTTCTCCCGAGTGACTGGTAGCCAAGCATCCCTAGCAAAAAATCAGTCGAAAAGAGCCACGGGTATTATCCATAGAGGAATCGCAGAAAGTTTTTCTGCACCCTCTCAGATTTTGTAGGCGTGGGGCAGATTATATAGTAAAATATATTAAATCAAATCAGTTTATTTTCTCAAAAGATATTACAAACAATTTTTATAGTTTAAGACATCTATTGAAAACAGGTAAAACATAATAAATATATAATACCAGGAACGCACGATGGTTCGACATTAGGAATACAAGATACTCTCCAAAGTCAAGAGTATTTATTTGTCTTCTGAACGTACTTTCACGAATATGAAAGACATAGATCTCCGAAGCGATCATGTTTAGTAGTTGATTGCCCTCCCCACCGGCATCACCAGAGGCAGGTTGGTTCTGCATGCTGGGAGATAAAACAGTCTGTGCTGACGCTATCGAAGATAACCATCCGGAACATAAAGATAGATAGCCTCCAAGATGACGGAATTCTCAAAGAATCCCCTGATAAGTCTTTATGATATGATTTTGATAAATAACACACTTCCAAATAATATTATCATTTTGAAATCGGATAAATAGATACTGACACAGTGGAACTTCGTTATTACGAGAAATATGGGACCGACTGGATTGGCTGGTTATAAGCATTACTCGTTATATTAGAGAATATGCATTTTTAAATGCTTTGTTTCGACATGGTAAATACAAATGGGGTTTGGCAATACGACGACGTCATCAATTTGGCCGTAACCCTTAAGTGGCGTTGGGCGGTACGCGTCGCTCGTGACCCAGATGAAAAGTGGACAAGGCGACTGCCATCTTGGTGCCCGAGAACGGCAAAGCATGGAGTTGGGCGCCCACAGTTGCGTTGGCGCGACGATATCCATAAGAGTGCCTGGATGCGGATCGCTCGGAATAGAGGGCAGTGGAAAATACGAGAGGAGGCCTACGCCCAGGACTGGGCGGCCACAATAGGCTGAAAAAAAAAGAAAATAATAAAAAGAAGATACGTATATGAAATATTTATATTAGGGGTTAAATTTAAATGAAACTATATATTGCAATGTCAATGGAGTTTTAAGAGATATGATTTTTTTTCGAAATTATTGGTAACTAACTAACTAAATAAACATCACGCCGTCTCCCCGAAGGGGTAGGCAGAAAGAATGGACTGCCACACTTTTCTTTCCTGACATATTTCTCTCGCTTCCTCAACATTCATACACCAGTCATGCACGCGCGTCGATTTCTCTGACTTCTCACATGGCCGACATTCAATATTTGATTTATTTGATCGTGCCACGTTTTCTTTGGCCTTTCTCTATTTCTGGTTCCATATTCCTCCCTAACATATAATTTTTTTACCATTCTTTCTTCATTCATTCTTTCCATATGTTCAAACCTTCTTAATAATCCTTTCGTTATTTTGTTCATAACACCAGCATTAGCACCGCATTCACTTCTTATATTTTCATTCGATACTCTATGACACACAAAGTATTATTGGTAAGTTATAATTTTTATAATTAAAGGGCATTTAACCGCTATCCCTTTAGGGAATTTTCCGAAAAACGTGCGAAAAAAACAAGGTTTTTATTAATAAAATAAATTATGTACTCATTTTATTTTTTTAAATTACGATACGTCAAATACTCGGCCGCATACCTCGCCTGCCCCTCGTAAAACTTTCATATTAATGAAGACTTGAACTCAAGTGTTGTTGGCACACGCGCGTATCCCTAACAGTTTGTACATTTTAGGTACATTACTTTTTGTCAAGCGCGTACGTGATACGGGATAGCGCAGAATGGTACTGTCAAAGTGAACGTATCACGTACGTTCAAATATGTAGGGTGGTTAAGGTGGTGGCTAATATCCACACTGATGCTGTAAAATAATAAAATGTTGGTTAAAAAATTATTACAAGTAATTGGTTAGGAATATGTGTAAGCATCAATTACCAAATAAATATGTTTTGCAAGCGAAATTTTCAATACGAAATTGCTCAACAGGCCGGCCTTTCATTATAGTAATAGTGCATCAGATAAAAAATATTGGCCGCAAAGTTCATTGTTTATTTTAATTGCTTTATGGTCACACTATAGAATTTTGATTAAAAATATTTTATACTGAACACAAAAAAATCACACTGCAAAAATATTTTAGAAAAAATAAATTCAATTAAGGCAGAAGCGGTACCAAAGACATGTGGAGGGTGTTTAGATAGTCAAGGGGGCGACCATGACGTACTTATTTAAGAAACCACAAATTAAATATCTAAAATATACCATTTTCAAGAATAAACGTTTATTCTATCTTCTCCGGTCTCAATCTAATGATTGGTCTGCAGCAAGGCGACGCATCTCCTCTTCCACTCCGCTCGGTTCTCAGCAAATCTCTTCAACTCTGCATAAGAGGTGCAGCCCTTATCTCCGCAAATCTGATCTAGGTTCTCTTAGCGAGGTCGTCCTCTGCCAATCGATCCCTCGACCATTCCTTCCAACACATTATGCAGAAAACATACGTGTCGCAACACATGACTAATCCATCTTGCGCGCCTCTCCGCTATGGTGTTCAACACGTGCCTACTCTCTTCAACTCTGCTGAGGATCGCAATAGAGGCCGTACAATAAAACATTCCACACCAATGTTTTTAAAAGTTGTTTTCGGAGGTTCAGGTCTATATTGTTGGACTCGAATAATTTAGACTTTTTGTTGAAGGCATGTTTAGCCTGGTGGATACGACTATCGTCGTCTTTCTTGGATTGACCATCTTTATGTAAAGAATCTTTTCAAGAATTTTTTTTAAATATAATGTATTGTTATCGTATAAATAAGTCGCGATAAGTCAATGAAAGTTCTTATGAAATTGGTAAGACAAGACACGATACATGCAATCGAGAATTTGATGACTTGTTCAAAGATTTCATTTCTTCTTTGTGATTTAAAAAAGATAGATAGACAAAATATATACACAATATAAAGTGTTAACTGGTTATAACTGGTTAATTCTTTTTATTATAACTGGTTTTGATTTTGAAAAAAAAAATTGGTTCATGTGGTGCTCACGTAAATTTGTAGATATTTCGTGTATAAGTGAATTGTTTTGGTCATTTTGATTATTGGTGCACTTTATAATAGTGAATTGTGACACGTAATACGTTTGTACTGTTTTGAGGTTAAAATTATACAAGTTTTTTTCGGTTATATAAAGAATTTTGACAGGTATAAAAATATTTTTTTCATTTGTTCCAATGACAATTTGAATAATTTCTTCAATATTATTTTAAAGTACTTGCTGGCGTTGATTTGTTTTTAAGGGTCTTATTTCAGCTAATTAAAAAAAGGGGGATACGTGGAACATAAATTAAATTTACAATATGTGCACCATCTAAAAAGGAACAATATGTGTTAAATTATTTTTATTATGTTATTTTATTTTATTTCATTGCATTTTGTATTATTTGTTTAAGATTTATTTTGTGGATGTTTTACGATCGAATTGTGCGCGGGAGATGCGATGGTGGCAATGAGATTCGCAACCCATCACACCGCGTCTCCCGCGGGGCGAAAAGAGAAGGATGGAGTGCCGCATCGGTTAAAATGTGACAGTCCATTCTTTCTGCCTACCCTTTCGGAGAGACGGCGTGATGGTTAGTTAGTTATAATTCTAAAATTTCTAGTCTAATTTCTAGAAGTTTTCTTATATTTTTTTAAAGACATGTTTGATAATACTAGAAACATAATTTTTAATAAAACCTCTGGAAAACAAATATTTTTATTCCTATTAACTATTTAATATGGATTTTCATGTAAATGTTTAGGACACAACAAATATTTAGTGTGCACATCATAAAAAAGCAAAAACCCGAATGTCGTTACGAAAAAGTACGAGAATATTTTGAATACAAGAAAGCGAGTAAAGAATACTTTAATTTATTCCTATAGTAATTCAAAATGCACACGATGGACGGGCTCTAGAACGTTTCTGGATTATTAGGATTGTTTAATAACTGAAGTATAGAAAGCAAAAGTAGAACACTTTGGTGTTGTTAATTGGGCAATTTTCAACTGTGTGGAAAAAAAATTACATTAAAAGTTAAAACTTATTACTGTTTACGATTGAACAGTGAACCAAGTTTATTATGGAGGGAAACTCTTTACTTCCGTTAATATTATTTCTTTTGTGAGGGGAATGTTGGTCCAGAGAAGGTTAGGAACGTGCTTTCAAGTAATATTCAAGATCGGAGAGACCTGACATGAGACTTTGAGAAGATTTGATTCAAATCATTAAAATTCGAATAAGTAGATAGACACTCGACCCAGATACAGAAGTGAAATGTAGAATAGAAGTTGCACGTGCTGCATTTAATAAGATGAGACTCTTCTTCTGTGACGATAATTTAAATCTTAAACTTCGACAAAGAATGATAAAAGCTTACATATGGTCAGCTCTATTATACGGAAGTGAAACATGGACTCTAAAAGTGAACGTAATGAACCGGTTAGAAGCATTCGAAATGTGGATACACAGAAGAATGCTTCGTATACCTTGGACCGAAAAGGTCAGTAACGTCGAAGTACTTAGGAGAGCCGGAGCCAAGAGAGAGCTGTTGTCGAATGTCAAAGTGAAAAAGGTCTCATATTTGGGTCACGTGCTGCGTGGAGAAAAGTACCGCCTCCTCCGACTTATATTGGAGGGCAAGATAGAGGGAAGACGGGGAGTTGGCAGAAAACAGATGTCCTGGCTGCGCAACATTAGAGAGTGGACCGGAATGAGGACGGTGGATGACCTGTTTCGGGCAGCGCAGGACAGGGAGGTTTTCGCCGGAGTGATCGCCAACGTCGGGGGGACCTGACACGGCACAGGAAGAAGAAGATAGAGTAAAATATTTGATTGCCGAAAGTGGAATAATTAGTTTGCGGGGCGGTGTTCTGGTGCAAAGGAATCTTCCGGCGGAACAAGGGAGACCTGAGCATCTTTACGTATTCAATGAGCATTTTTATCCGCAATTTAATTATTCTGCAAGCGAGCTAAATTTTAATGTAATTATGCGGAACAAGTCACATTTTTGATGTAACGACGTAACAAGCGCTCATTCCGAATGTAATGAAACCGAAAATTGTTCGTCTGTCATCTAACGACCGCCGTGATGAAGAGGACCGCCCGTGATCGGCCGGGCGGAACGGGGCTCCGCCGATAGCAGTTTAATGGTATTTATTCTTCCCGATCACGTATTGTCGGCACGTGACGTCAGAGAGTTCCTTCAGCCGGCTCCGTTTAAAATATTCCCGATGCTCGGCAACTGTTTGCCGGCACCCCGTTGATTTCTCCAGCCGACTATGAAACATTTCGCAAGATATGTTGTATGAATAATTTCGCCGGAAATATTTACAAATGTATAAATATATATGGACGCGAAAAGCCGAATTCTCGATGTAGAAATTTGTGCCAGATCTTTTACCCACGTCATTTAACGCCGTGAGATTTTCTAAATGTATTTAATTTTTGACCTCTGTTACAAAAAATACGACACATTTTTTTAAATTGCTACAAATTCGCGACTCTGCTTTTATTACGTAAATACAACGTCGAGTCGATTACTTTTGCAATATTTCAAAAGACGGTTGGAAACAAAAAAGTCATTAACGTTCCATAAATGAAAATGTATCTACTATATCCACGTAACTTGGTTACATTCGCCTTCTTTTATTTAGGACAATGAAATATCGTTTATTTTTAAATAATGATATTAAAATGATAGGTTTTTTATGATAAACTATAGGCGTTAACACTGTGGAATTTAAAAATTATGATTTTAATTTTTAATTTTCACATATAAAGAGTTTATCTATCTCGTCAAGTTTTAAATTTTTTACACATTTATTATCATTTTCCCGATGGTAACGGTGTAAAACCTTCGAAAAATGTCTATAAAAATTAACTCTTAAGTGGAAAAACCAATACCCAAAAAACATATTTTAATTCATAAAAAAAAACATATATAGTAGACTAACTAACTATCACGCCGTCTCCTTGAGGAGATAAGCAAAGAGAATGGATTGTCATACTTTTCTCTCCTGATATACTTCTCTTACTTCCTCAACATTCATACAACGCGTCATGTACACGACATACATACCTCCAAAATTTCTAGATACATTTACATTGTTAACATATACTTTTTTACCGTTCTTATATTGTATATTTTTATTTTAACTATTTTATTGTTATGTTTATTCATACCGTTAGTATACCCCCCTGTTTAAATTATTTGTTTATCAATATTGATAATTTATAAAGATTAGTTCAAACGAAGCGTTGCCCAGGGATCGAACCTTTGCGGTAGCCGGCCCATCACCATACAACAATCTCCCTCTATACCTTAAATACATAAATGATTCGACTGATTTCAAATCTAAGCTTAAAACCTATATTTTTCTTATTTCATACCCAATTTAAACTTGTTTATTTTTTTCTATTATACTTTCTAACCGATCGCGAATATCAGATGCAGCGTTCATATCTAGATGTTAAGATTTAAAACACGTATAATTGCGCCTTTGAGGTGATTACAAAACAAAAAAGTTGCTTTAGAAGTAATCGTATTATTTTATTATTATTGATAAAAGTAAAAATGATTACGATGTAGAGTTATAAAAACGTATTTGTATTCCGTTAGCTTTGCTGGAATTAGCAAGTGAGCAAGCAGCGAATATAAGTGTGAATAAAAAATCGCTGGATCACGGAAATAGAACGAATAGAACACATAACCATTCCTTACAATTCGCACACGTGTACTTTGGGTGATAAAAGCCATCTAGGTTATCTCAAAATATCATAAAGGATTTTCCTCCGTAAACGAAAAGTATTCAATTTTACATAATAAAAGCCATTCCGCCAACATATGTACTAGCGCGTGTAATAAAGGAGCACGCCATCTAATCAGCCGCCTTCACCTCTGCGTACTAGGGATTCTCAATTGGTATTGGATGTCTTCAGGATCCGAGATTACGGTAATTTAACCCTTAATTGCACAGGCGAAAAAAAATCATTTTGACGCAACTTAGGTCCCCCAAATGTATAAAAATTCATTTTCATCAATAGTTTTACTCATAAGTTTATCCCAATAGCTCTGATTTATAGGTCAATTTTATTTATAAATACGTAGCCAAAAAAAATATATAAAGGAATTTTTAAAGCGACTTTGATTTGATTTTTCAGATTTGTTTTTAAAATATAAATGATGTAATTAAATATTTCTTGACAGAAGTTCATTGAAAATAACGGAATTTTTTATTAATAAAAAATAATTCAATTCATCTTGATTTTATGGCTTCTACAGGTTTCGCCAGCTAGATGTCATGATTTAGTCTTTCATTGGTTTACCAGAATATGACAAAACCGAGTGTCAAAAAATCAAGTGAAATTAATAAATAATATGTATATTGCATATTATAAAATTGACATGACATGATATGACATTCTAAAAAGAACCTTTAGGATGCAGGTTATCCTTAAATGATAGAATGCTGAAACATGTTGCAAAGTATAGATATCTGGGAGTGGATATGCTCAATCAAAATGATATTGTCAATGAAACAATAAGACAAGTCAACAAGGCTTCGGCGTTATCAGGTTGTCTCAATGATATAATCTGGAAAAACAAGTATATGATAACTGACAGTAAGGTAATAAGAATATATAAAACCTGCGTAAGGCATATACTGACATATAGCATTGAGACCAGAGCGGATACCACAAGAACGAAGGCTTAAGTACGGGTGGCAGAGATGAGGACGCTGAGGATGATATCAGGAAGGACTATTCGAGATAGAGTGAGGAACACGGCCATCCGCGAGATCTGTAAGGTGGAGGATGTCGTGAGATGGGGCAGAAAACGCAGAAGATACTGAAATGCGCACGTGCAGAGGATGGATCCCACCAGAATCCCACACGCTGTGGCGCATCAGATTCCTGCCGGCTGCCGTCCAACCGGAAGACCGCCGAAGAGATGGAGAGATAGCCAGCCTGATTTCAGGAACAGACCAACGGTCTATAAGGAGAAGAAGAAGAAGAAGAAGAAGTATTTTATAAAGGAAGTGAAATCGGTCCCTTTCAATATAATGACAAATGTGGAAATAGTTAAAAAAAAACACATCGTTTTATTTAATTATTAGAAGAAGAATGACCTTAAATGTATAATTTTGAGAGTGACTGATTCGACCCCAGCCGCGAAATCAAAGGTTGAACTCCTGATTTAACATTCTCGCATTTGACTACCTGGGAGTGCATGTCGGAACGTGAAGGACAAGGTCCGCTGGGCACGGGACCCCTATTAAACTAATGTTATTCAGAGCGGTATTGATAACTCACCTATAAGTCAAAGGTCTCAGACCCGCGTACCCTTGAAATTCTAAAGCGATTCCCAAGGAGTCGAGGGTAATTTTATTAGTCTACGCTCGTTTTTAGGACGCATTAAAATGACTTGGCTTCTCAGTGGTATATTTTAGAACTGTGCTTGGTGCAGAGTTTTATGGCCCAACCATAAACCAAGTTTTGCTTGTTTTAAATGTTAGTTTTTTCTTACTTGACACATTACACATTTTGCTTATAAGAATAAAAAATATTATTACTGTCATCAACAATGATGTAAAACGACATATCAACCATTTAATACTGGTGAAAACAACAGTTTTCTAAAAGCATTTAATAATGTTCATTCGCATTTAATAAGTTTTCTAAAAGGATTTTTAACTATGATATAACTCTCATAAGATTTATATAAAATTTCTTACAATCCTTTGTTTTCATAATTATATATTATTATTGTCATAAAATATTTTAACGAGTTCCAAGAAACACTTTTCAATATTTCTGAACCTACCCAAATAATTATTTATTAAAAACAAATATATTTATTAAGTATAAAATCATATCAATTTTCGTTAATTACCATATTCTGCTCCATTTACTAGTTTACATTACTATATAAACAGCAAAAAGCTAAAATTGAGTCACATTTGACAATGCCTCAGAAGGGCGAAACATGTGATTCACATAAAATAAAATAAAACTTCTAGAAAACTGACGTTTTCATTCGTATTAATTCTAGATATTACTCAGAGCTCATAAACATTTTTTTTGATACCATAATCATTAAAAATTGATTATTTAGATCTTGTACTTAAATCCGACTAACAAAATAATGAAATAAGCGACTAATAAAATATTGATTTTCGAATTATTTTTAGAAAATTTATTTCTGATAATTTTCATCGTTACCAATAAATTGATTAATCTTAGTATATTTTTTCATTTAATGACATCATTATCACTCATACTGATAAAAATTTTGCTTTGTTTAATACGTCTATTATAGCGACAATTGCAAAACAAATTTTCTAAAACAATTCTATTATTTTTGCATAAATAAGCGATAAATATTGGTTAGAAGAATCAAATTAAAAGCAAACCACCAACGCTGTTAATATTTCATTAGTGGTGTTGACAGCGGTGTAAACAAAATATTTTTAAATTTACCTATTAAATAACAATAATTTATTATATCATACTAAAAAAACTGTTTCACATAGTGCAAAAATAAATGGAAAGAAAGGTATTCAACGAATTTGCACATAACATAAAAAAATCGCTTAGTATCCACATTAGGACGGTTTCGATTTGGTAATTTTTCAATGACAAAACAAACAAAGCTTAAGTGGGGATTTAAAATTTCGCCGGCGTCGTCCGAACCCTCTCCCGCCTCCGAACCATCGCTAAGGCGTCGCAGCGCCCATTTGGACGTGACGTCACACGTAAAACTCTAAGCCCCGAAAGTTACCCAGGTTGTTTCTGATTATCAAACCTGACTGAAAATTGCGCGTTTTAAACTTTGAAACAAAGAGTGAATATTTCTCCGGTGCAAGTACTCCAGACAACATGTAAAGCTCATTTGACTTCGTAATTATCCAATTACGTTGCCGGGCGAGGAATAAAAATTTACGTTATTACATTGTTAGATTGTGTTATGACGGGAAAATGTAATAAAAAGTATTTTTATTTTTCTACTTTGAGAGCTTTTTTCAGATTATTTTTCATGCTTACCTAGCGCTTGGTAGCATATATCCACGGAACTGCTGTAAGAAAATTTCAAATATAATAAGTTAAATATTCAATTGTTTTGGCCGTAACACTATGATGCTTCAACATTATTAACAGTTAAAATAAAAAACGCTGTTTATAGTATCACAATTTTTTTATGTTTTTTTTTTAACTTTTCGCGACAGCTTTTTTGTCAACCTACGTTGACATCATCAGGTGTTACTATGTAGGAGTATTTTTCAAATGTTAAAAATAATTTTCATAATTATTAGAACCTTTACGTGCATGTATTCAAACCACATTTTGAATAATTTATTTGATAGCATGTTGAAGTACTTGCTGGAGTTAAAAATTATGATATCATGAACAGTGTTTTTTTTTAAGTTATATTTTTCCTCTCAAACCATTTAAATACAAATAAGAACTATGGTTTTAATTAGTTATTTCATGCGTAAGATTATCAGATTTATCGTTACTATTAAACTAAAATTTCTTTTGTTTAATTTATATATTCAATATTTATAAATACTATAGATATTATGAATAAATATTTAAAAGTATACATATTAACCGTTAATACAAACCAAAAATACCTCTTTTAAATAATTTCTTAATTTATTTCTTTTTTTTTTAATTACACTTTTACACACCCAATATCAAATAAAAATTAGTAATTAAATATTTATTGTTTCTTGAACAATGATGTAAAACTCCACATCAAATAATTAATACGAACGAAAACGTTAGTTTTCTAGAAGTTTAATTATATTTTATGGGAATGACATGTTTCGCCCTTCTATGAATTTCTAGAAGTTTTATATCACTATTTTCTAGAAGTTTTATGATATTTTATGGGAATGACATGTTTCGCACTTCTAGACATTTGACAATGTTGTCTTAGAAGGGCGAAACATGTCATTTCCATAAAATATAATAAAACTTCTAGAAAACTAACGTTTTCATTCGAATTAATTAATATTATATATATTGTCTTCGGACACTCGTCGTGAATAATCAACTCTCAAAAATTACGAAAATGTATTGTGAACTTCGTTATCTGACGAATAGTCAATAAATGTTATTAGATCGTCAAGATGTGATCTTACCACTGATTATTTCATTTTAGTCAGTATTGTTTCTTCTTTTTCGCTATCACCATCGTCGGCATTTTATCTCAAATTCTATTGCAAGATGTATGACGTGTTTATCATGGCCGCTAAAAATTGTTAACTTGCGGCGACACTATTTTCAATTTAAGCGTGTATTACTGTAACATTAACAGAACGTTTTTATTTTTATATCCGAAGTTCGTTAAATAGAGGTCCGTTATATCGAGGTTCAACTGTTATGTTGAAACATGCAAATAGCTTTTTTTAGATTTAATTTATTTGTCATTGGCTACGTTCAACAAGACGCTTGTGCTTGTGTGATAATGCCTTTGTGTCTATGCCTTAGTCTCTTTATAAAAATATGTTTAAAACAAGTATGAGATATTAATATAAACGCGGCGTACAAACATTGAGAGGGCAGTGAACTGTTTATTTAATTTGTAATTACTTCTATTCGACTTTTGGACCATCCTGAAGCTGGGAAATGAAATGCGAGACGTCTCCTCAGTACAAACAAGAAGCCAAGTATATAAAATTTATAATTTACACGGTTTGAGGCCTTTGGAAATATGAAACTTTTGTAGAAATATAAAAGGAATTTCTAGAAACGCTTACGTAAATCTTGGGTAAAAAGTTCTTCCCGTAAAATACTTAATTAAAAATATATAAACAACCCTTCAAATAACGTAGGTATTTAATTTATCTACGGATATTAATTAAATATTAATTAATATTTTATCAGTTTTTTTATGAAAAGAATCACCATGCTAACAGCTGAACTATTTACAATGTTTTTTACTTAATTAATTGCAATATACATCATTTATCACCAATGGATTTATAAATAGATTTTTATATTATATTATACCTATATTATGATTTTTATATTAAACCTATGATTTGATATCTGATCTATATCAGATATCAAATCAGAAGAATTAAAATCTCGTTTTTATTTCGGTTTATATGTTTTGAATATAATTATAACACTGATATATTTTGAGTAATGAAAATAAAATAAATAGTCTATTGTTTTGGCTGAAACACAATACGATCCTTGAATATTATTACCTGTTAAAATTTATAACACTGTTATGATATCACAATTTTTACTATTCACTTTTTGAGTGTCGCGACAGCTGTTTTGCTAACTGATGTTGGCATCATCAGGTGTTACAAATAACTTCTTTTTCAACACTCAAAAACTTAATAATACAAATTATGCTATAAAAACAGTGTTAAAGACAGTTGAAGAAAAATTATATTCTCGTACCGTAACCTCTCGAAACCAAAGAACATAAATTAAATAATAAATTATAAATTGAATAAAACCGAATATTTATGTTAAATATATTTTTAATATGTTTTATATTGTCGCTATTTTCAATTAACTTCTACATACAATTTTCAATTAAAGACATTTAAAAAACCTTCGAAAAATATTCAGAATTTTTTGGTACTTTTAACAATCATGTTTCGGGCTGCAGATGCGCTTTCTCATTGCATACATTTAACAATATTTATTTAAAAAAAAAAACAATTCTTAAATTTTCTTCTTTTACTTTTTAAACAACCAACCGGTTCTGCTCGTAGCGAAATTTCATCAAGGGGAAAAAAAACTGATGAAGCTCAGCTTGGTTAGGAGTTTAAAATTCAAAATAAAGTAGTGTTAAAACAAAACATTTAAAAGATTCACCTTTTTCAAAAAATATCACACTTCATATGTATAAGGTACTTACCAAAGTTTGATATATCTCCTTTACTAGGCAATTAATAATATTTATTAGTTTATAGTTGTTTAATAGGTATGGTACCAGTTTTAATAAAGTTTCTGAATACAGTTGAATTCTATACTTGCTTGTTTTAAATATGAATTGTTTATAAAATTTAATATTTTTAACCTTATTTAATTTAAGAGGTTTGTTAAAAATAATTGTTTATCGTTTTAAATAAAAACAAAATAAATTTGCCACTCTAATAATATTATGAAGAGTTATGACTAAAGGCGTTAGGTGACATCCTTATGTATCAAAATCTAGTGGTCTCTGTCGCTATTGAGGTCCCTCTATTAAAGATATTTTATAAATGTATATTGCAAATAAAAATTCTTTTAGAAAACAGACGTTTTCATTCGAATCATTTAGTTAGCGTAGTTTTATGAAAACATCAATAAAATAAACATAATTTATTAAAATTACCAAGAAACAGAAGTTTTCAGTCACAATTATGATTTTATATTGGATATTTACATCATTTTTCAAGAAACTTTAGTCTTTCTATGAAAATACAAATACAATAAAACTCCAAGAAAACAGACGTTTTTAGTCGAAATAATTATTTGACACGGAGTTTTTTTATCGTTGTTCGAAAAACATAAAACACTGTTTCATGGAAATACTATTTTTTAACACTATTTTAGATTTTTAAAAGAACTAGAAATCTTGTATCAGCCATTTGAGTTGACTGTTCAGAAGCTGCACCCTATTTAGCTACTTGGAACGAAACTTATATCTCAAAGACTTCCTACTTCAGATTCTGTTAGACTAACTTTGGTAGACATCCGTTCCAGTTTGCCATTTCTTCACCTTACCATGTGTATCGTCCGTTACTTATTTTTATGGCTCTAAAATAGATGCGATTTTTTTTTATAGTTATATATGAAAACAAATGAAAGTTTAAAAACAAATGAACAACAAACACAAACAATCACGGCGATTTTCTGGTGGTGAAGGCGACAAACTAATGAAAACGTACGTTTTCTAGAAGCTTGATTCTAATTTGTGTAAATGTCATGTTTCACCTGTCTAAGGCGTTACTAAATGTATATCTCAGGCATTATCAAAACAATTGATAATGTTTTAGACGGGCGAAATATGTCTTTCACATAAATTAAAATAAAACTTCTAGATATCAGACGTTTATATTTGTATTAATTATGTTATATGGAATTTAACATATTTATTCAATAAACAAAAAAGAAGTCTCTAGATTCTTTCACATTCATACAGTTACTCTTACATGTACGACAATTTTTCCGACTTCAAACATATCCAGCATTTTAAATTATACGAAACACGTAAATGTTGTGTTTTAATACAAATTTATTATATTTTTACCCCTCAATTGTGCGGTAAGAAATGGACTGTTTTTAACAAAATTGTTTTCAATGTAGAAGAACAATAATATACACCATATGTGACGTACTTCTTCTGAAATTTATCAAATATTTATTAAATTCCATAGACATATATTTTAATTTTATTTACATGATTTTTGAAGGTGATACTAATCAAAAGTTTCAATTGAAATATGGATAAATCAAGTGGAAAATATTTTCAATCTAATTAAGGGTAAGGCTACTGACTGGTTTTGCTCCAGGCGGAGCTATATCAGGCTTACAGAATAAATCCCCTAAAGCGAAACCGGTTGATAGTTAGTCTGTCGATGCCAGCGAGCCTGGCGAAACCGGTCGCTGTCTAAATAAAGACAAAAGTGGAAGTAGTTAAAAAACATCGTTTTATTTAATTATTATTTAAAAAAAATGTAAAATAAATAAAAAAATTGCGTTTTTATTGTCGAATTTATATTTGTTTATAAAACCTTATAATGCTAACACAGGCAGTTGAAACTGCTGTCGCCACAATCATATTAAAATATTATTAAATACGTTTAATTGTTTCGAAATTGAAAAGTTTAATGACAAATGTTTTTAAAAATATCGCATTCCATATTGAATGTGTCAAACGAATGTGTCATTCTTCTTTCCAGTATCAATCTATTGGTTTGCAGCAAAGTTTATAGCACCTTTGCTGGTTCTTGATATACCATTTAGGCTTTAATGTGGTAGTTTCGCGTTGTTTTCCACATATTTGTAGACAACGGGTTATTTTGAACCGAATAATTGTATACAGCTTTTGAGTCATTAATTCTCATGAAATGTGACAGGTAGCTGGTTTTCGCCGTTTTATTGTCACCTGAATTTTACACCAGATCAAAGACATTGCGACAATCACACTGCCATCGCTGGGAACTGAAACTGAGACCTTTAGTGTGGCAGATACCTTTTGCCACTATGCCACAAAGGTCATCGATATCATCTAGTTGAATTTATAATAAGATACAGTCGAATTTATAATAAGAAATTTCTCGAATAATTTTATTCTGTATTCTCCCTCACTTTATGTTGTGGACTTATCTTTGAATAAATATAACTGCACTTTGTATTACAATACTTATCGCAGACATGTTTCGGTTAAAACATAACCTTAACATGTTTGCGATAAGTGTTGTATTTCTGTTGCAAGTGCAGTTATATTTATTCAAAATCTTGCACGCCAAACAGGCATCGAAAAAAGTTTGATTGTTGTGCAAATCTAGAAATATGTTTTTTTTATTTAAATAAATATACACATGAATATTCTAAGAATGCGCAATCAGGTATAACTTCCACATGTCTTAAATAATTCGTTCTCGTAGATCTAAGATAATTTTGATGTTTTTAGCTTCGTCAAATAGATAGAAAGCTCTGTGTTGGAAACTATAGGGAGTTCTGCTAATAGCACAAAGAGCGATGATAGTATAGGATAATCCTGATGTAAATAATTTCCAAGTGCGTGAATCTTTGAATATCGCGAGCAGCGGCAGAATAACCTCCGGAGCGCGTGTCATACCGGATGTTTACAAAACGTAAATACAAGAACGTTTTGTAAGGAAATTTTCATAAATATGTACGTGATCTTTGTAGGGACACAAGGAAATGACGCGTCAGGTGCGCGAGAAACGTGAATACAATAACCATTGATGGAATATTATTTACAGCGCGTGATGTTTTTGTAGTCACCCTGTGCCACGCCGTGTGAGCAAATTGCACACAGTGGGTTACAATATCGCGCTCTAATTGGTTATGGATGAATTGCGTGACACACGTGTACGATGAATTAATTTAACCAAGCCGATTAAAATTATATCAAAGCAGTACATTTCGAACGCAGGTCTATCAATTCTGTATTGATATCAATTGCTTCTTCAAAAAAATGTTAAACGCTTCTTCTTTTTCTCACCTATCTATTTCCCATTTATTTTGCGTTGGCTCTCCTAACCGAACTTTGCAAGTATTCCTCTTTTAGGGCCATCATACTGTATTGTATTCGTATAGTTTATATAAATATTGTTTTGGTTGGTTGGTTTTACGGTCCGTTAAACAATGTTAAATCTTTATTAAATATTTTTAAATAACTAACGTTCTCCATAGAGCCAGAGTTGACAGAGAGTTGCTGACCAACATCAAAGTCCGTAAGGTGTCCTACTTGGGCCATGTTCTGAGAGACGAAAATTACGCACTGTTACATCTGATCTTGGAGGATAAGATTAAGGGTCGATGAGGTGTTGGGAGAAGGCGGGTTTCCTGGCTGAGGAGCACCTGAGAGTGGACGGGGCTGAGGACCGTGGGGGAGCTGTCCAGGACAGGGAGGCCTACTCATGGGTGATAGTCAACGTTGGGGAGACCTGACAAGACACGGATAGAAGAAGAAATAACTAATAAAAATGAAAGCATTTGTTTTCTAGAGATTTTTTCCCTTAACGACATGTTCTGCTTTGAATGAAGCGTTTACTTTTGATAATGCTTTAGAATAGCAAAATATATTGTTTTGAAAATTAATATTGTAAAACATCTGTCAAATCATGCAAACAATTTTATAATATTTTTAAAAATGTATCTTTACTGAAGAAGGACTGTTTGTCAGAAACATGTCTGTATAATTTTTTTTTAATATAAGTGATGTATATACAAAGTTTATAAAATAGAAAAAGATAAATAAACAATCATAACAACACAAAGTACGGCGTTTATAGAATAAATTAATTTTGCAATTAAACTTCTTGAAAACAGACGATTTACCACTGCATTTGTGCTGTAAATTAAATAAATAATACAAATAGGCTAGACTCTCAGAATATGGCAACTAATTACCGAAACAGGTCGAAGCCATAACCCTAAGTGGTATTTAACTAAATATGTATTTTTTTTTAAATAATGATATTTTATTTATATTTTTATTATTTACAATGAACTTCTACCATGAAATTGCAAATAAATATTTACTTTGAGTAAACATTTTTAATTTACTTTTTTTTAAATAGATACATTTTAAAAACCTTAGGAAATAATGTGTCATATGAAGCTTCGCTAACAGATAATTGATAGAATGTATATGTCTCGCCAGCGCCTGACGCAGCAATAGTCAACAATAAAGGGTTCCATTGCCCCAACGACAACCTGGATCGTATTTTCAGAATTTCCCATATCAATGTCAAGCGTTTTTGAAAAATCATTTGAAATCTTTTACAGATAGTTTTCACAACTGGTATGATGAACCAAAAACATATCTTAACGCATTCAGATTAAATAACGAGTCTGACTCGAAGTGTCTAAACAGAATTTTAATTAAAAGCTATGCAAGGGAAAAAAAACGAAGTAGGTAGAGTAATGTAAAAAAATGACGTTTTGTTAGACACATAGCACCGACTAACAAAAAATAACCAAATGATTTTAGTGAAATCTCTTGATGGGAGTTTATTTTAAAGAATAATTAAATAAAACGATGTTTTTTTACTACTTCTACTTTTGCCTTTATTTCAAAAGCGACCGTTTTCGCCAGGCTCGCTGGCATCGACAGACTGACGACACTATTGCAAAACGAGTCCTTTTTATACATACAGATCAGGGATGGTTAACAAGATTCTTTACAAAGGTAATCTTCAAATACGAGTATTTATGTAAAATTTACCGAATTTAACTAACTAACCATCACGCCGTCTCCCCGAAGGGGTGGGCAGAAAGAATGGACTGCCACACTTTTCTTTCCTGACTTATTTCTCTCGCTTCCTCAACATTCATACATCGTGTCATGCACGCGCGTCGATTTCTCTGACTCCTCACATGGCCGACATGCAATATTTGATTTATTTGATCGTGCCACATTTTCCTCGGTTTTCCTCAATTTCTGGTTCCATTTACATCATTAACATATATTTTTTTAACCGTTCTTTCTTCATTCATTCTTTCCATATGTCCAAACCATCTTAATGATCCTTTCATTATTTTGTTCATGACACAATTATTCGCACCGCATTCACTTCTTATATTTTCATTCGACACTCTATCATACACAGAATATCTGCACATTCGTCTAAGAGATCTCATTTCTACTGCATTTATTCTACTTTCATCCTTCTTTTGCCAGTTCCATGCTTCGCTTCCATACATAAGGGTCGGTATGTACGTACCGAATTTATATATTGGTATTACAGGTATTGTGTGTACCGTATGTATTGTATGTACCGAATTTATATATTGGTATTACAGGTATTCAAGAAGAAAACAGTGTAATTTGTTTTCGTCTTATCAATCGTTGTATAAATAAATGTTAATTTACAGACACAAAGCGGCCAATATTTGACCCCCATCAAGAAACTTAATACCCGAATAGTACTCAAAAAAGGTTCACTTTTAATCACCCTCGTGAAGCTTTCATCCCCTGGTTTAATATTTTTCGACGAGGAAATTGCATGTTTCGTTACTCCGTATTACACGACAATACATGGTCCACAAAGGGCGGAAGTAATCTAGGCGCGCATTAAACGTCGTTATAACGGCCCTTTGATGAACTTTGTGCGAGGCTGAAAGCAGCCTCTTGAAATTGTCGTGCACTTCTCTAACGCCTGGGAAATTTATCAGACACTTGAAATGGAAATATTCAGCGGACTGAAAGAGTCTCAAATATATAAAATACTAGTTTTTTATAGGATTTATGCCACACCCACCTTGTAAGGACAATTTCTATTTGTGGCGCGGTGGTCAGGTTAAGTATATGACTAAATATTCTCATAGACATAGCTTACTACGCTAGCATAGATATAATTAACTTACTAACTAACCATCACCCCGTCTCCCCAGAGGAATAGGCAAAAATAATGGAACGACACACTTTTCTGTCCTGACATATTTCTCTCGCTTTCTCTACATTCATATATCGTGTCGTGAATGAACGTCGATTTTGTTATATATTTAATAGATATATATAAAAATTTGTTATATATTTCATGGGAATTATATGAGTGAGATAACTAAATTACAATTCATCACGGCGTATCCCCGAATGGATAGCCAGAGAGGATGAACCGCAGCACTGTTTTATTGTGTCATAACTATAGCGCCACTTCTTTATTCACACACCGAATTCGAACACGGACGCATCTGAGTTCTTATTAATTTGGTCATGCCATGTCTTCCTAGACTTTCCTCGGCCTTTTTTGACTTCATTTTCCATTCACACTATTTGTATATGAATCTTTTAAACCATTCTTCCGTCATAATTTCGTGCCATATTTCAAAATTAACTAGCTAACTAACCATCACGCCGTCTCTCTGAAGGGGTAGGCAGAAATAATGGACTATCACACTTTTCTTTCCTGACATATTTCTCTCGCTTCCCCAACCCGTCGATTTCTCTGACACCTCACGTGGCGACATCCAAAATTTGATTTATTTGATCGTGCTACGTTTTCCTCGGTCACCCTCTAATTCTAGTTCCATTTACATAATTTACATTTACTTTTTTTTACCATTGTCCTTAACTTTCTGAGTGATAATTTCATACTTTTATTTAAGACGCATTCTTCCATCTTAGATTCCTTTATTACTTCAAATATGGTATTCTATCATACGCTGTTTTCGGAAAAAAATAATTCCAATCAAATTTAATGTTTAAAAACTTATTGAAAACACGCTTATTCAATAATATTATATTATATATAACATACGGAATTTTCGCATCATTGTTCAATAAAAATTTAACTAATTATGGCGTTTTAAAAATATCTATCAGAGTTACTTAGCTACGAACATCTTTTAGCAGATAGCTCCTCTAGCGGTGTGTGGACGTTGGACTCGTAAACAAGAGCCCAAGTGTTGTCTGGACCGATAAAAGCGCTTCCCCCTACCCTCCCCTGACACAAATATAAGCATATTAACACAAATGTGTGCTATTTTTTTCAGAAATATGTGCATATTATCACAAATATGTTCATATTATCACAAATAAATACATATTATCACAAATATGTGCCTATTATCAGAACCATGTGCTTATTATGAGAAATATGGGCATATTATCAGAAATATGTGCATATTATCACAAATATATACATATTATCACAAAAATGTGCAATCATCAGTTAAATATAATTACGATCAATTAGTTAAATTCCAAAAAAAGACCCTGTCTAGGTTCTTGGAGAGAAATCAATCAGCGTTAATGAATTAAAACAAAGGAAAAACAGCAATTTATTTTGAAATGTTCTAATTTGAAACCCTGTTAGTACGTATCACAATTAAATTATATGATTTTGTCGCGACAGCTATTTTGCCAACCTATGTTGGTATCAATAGAGCAGTTGTTTGTAACGGCGAAACAGCTGTCGCGACAAACTTATATAAATACATGTAATTCCGATAAACAGTGTTTCATCTTTAACATTTAATAACGTTGATGTTACCAAAACAATGGATTATTTAATAAATTTATTGTTTTTTGAACGATAATGAAAAACTCTATATTTAATAATAAATGCAAATGAAAACGTATGATTTCTAGAAAAGCTTTTTTTTTTCTTATGGGCATGACATGTTAATCCTTGCTAAGACATTATCAAGTGTACCACAATGATACGAGTAATGTAAACTGATCAAATCAATGCAGCCAAAATAATCGTTTCTTTTTAGCAGGGTAAACGTGTAATTTCCAAAATATAAAATAAAACTTCTAGAAAACATACGATTTCTAGAAGTTTCATAATTAAATATGGAGTCTAACAGCATATTTTGCTATTTACAGATTGAATGTGAAATCACAAATAAGTGATTAATAACCTGGGTTTATTTCACATGTGTTGCACAAACTTGGGTTCTCATAATTAACGGTGCATCAAGCAGCAAACCTGAGGCGTCACTTATAAGTGACTAATGAATCGGATAATATGACGGAGGCTCCATAGAACAGGAGGAGTATTATTAGCAAACTAATTGATATGCAAAGTACAACGTAATTATAGTGAGATGAATACGCAATCACCATAATGTCGATAACGCGTTACTCACACCGTATAATATACGAGTATTATAGCCAAGATATTCATGAAATTTACAATCATATTTTGGTAACGATAAAACACTTTTGGAGACTAATTTACACGTTATTAAAATAGAACTATTTTTGAACATAATAAGGATTCACCCACAGAAAGTTTTTTTTTTTACTAACTTACTAACTAACCATCACGCCGTCTCCGCGATAAGGGTAGGCAGAAAAAATGGGCTGTCACACTTTAACCGATGCGGCACTCCATTCTTCTCTTTTCGCCCCGCGGGAGACGCGGTGTGATGGGTTGCGAACCTCATCGCCAACAACAGGTATCTCCCGCGCACACTTCGATCGTCCAATATCCACAAAATAAATCTAAAACAAATAATATAAAATACAATGATATAAAATAAAATAACAAAATTAATTTATTTAACACAAAATGTTCTTTTTAGATAATGCACACATTCGTATTTATGTTCCACGTATCCACCGTTTATATTTTTTTACAAAGGATTAAAAGGAGGAATCTGATTATAAATTTAGTTTTCACTCAGGTTTACCGACTTAAGGATTTCTAAAGTTTAAGTTTATTAAATTAATTGCTATTGTTAATTGTGTCATTTTTATCGAAACTATGGTCAAATTCAATACAATGGTTATCCAACTCAGAAAAAATAGTGAAAACTTATTTGTGTTCGTTGATAAGTGATTTAAATGTTTATCCTGTTTTGCCTATGTAAAAAGCATCACAATCCTTACATATTCATTTTATATACACCACTTTATTTCTAAAAATCTGTTAATAATTTAAAAGGAGTTGGCCAAGGTTGTTTTGTGTGTAAAAGACTGGTTTGATGTGACGACGCACGGAGTGATTCTTTGATTTTGTTGGATAAGCTCTATAATCACTTTTAATTTTAAAATTTAAATTATTGTATCGAATTTTAAATGCGTTTTTTGTATTAATCTTTCAATGTTTAGTTTTTATTATATATTTACACCTGAAGATGATCCAAAACACGTCTAGATTTTTTTTTAATGTTTTGTGGATTATAAACAAAGTTATTTTCTTCTTGAATATTAAAAATAAAAAACCTAACTATAAACAATTCAGAAATTTTAGAAATTAAAAAAGCCATCAAAAATAATGAAAATATTATTAATAACAAATTAAATTTAAATTCAATTTCCATGCTCGATATGTTCCCGTTTCATCTACCCTCTCCTCAATCTTAATTATACCCCTTCCACTTTTATACATAACTCGATCTCCATTTAGTATATAAGTGACCGCTCTGTTTAATTTGATTGTTAAAATTGTATACATTGATAAAGGTTACTTGTAACCGAAACATGTCCGAGATCAGTGAAAATATTATAAAAAGTATAATTATATTTAATAAAAAGTGTATCAATTTCCTAAAAGTATTAAACTTTTATTGCATCAATTCATGAATTGTTTTTATTGCTTTTCTGTTTATGTGGTTAGCTAGCCTGGTTGAAAAACCAAAGCACTATCAGTTCCTGGATACCTGAAAAACTGATTGGAACCTAGTTAATGGACCATCGTAGACCTGGTTCCTTGGAATGCCAATTATCCAGATTCTACTGAATACTTTAAATGAACTATGAATTTGAGATTTTATTTTTAATTTGTCATAAAACTACCTTACTAACTATCACGCCGTCTCTCCAAAGGGGTAGGCAGAAAGAATAGTCATTTCTCAACATTTATACATCGTGTCATGTAAGCACGTCGATTTTTCCGACTCTTCGACGTTTAATATTTTAATAATTTAATCGTGCCGCGGATTCTTTTTCTAGTTTCATCGTTAACACATAATTTTTTGTTGTTATTCTTTCTTCATTTTATCTTACCATATGTCCAAACCATTTGAATGATCCTTTCATAACTAACTAACTAACTAACCATCACGCCGTCTCCCCGAAAGGGTAGGCAGAAAGAATGGACTGTCACACTTTTACTGATGCGGCCCTCCATCCTTCTCTTTTCACTCCGCGGGAGACGCGGTGTGACGGGTTGCGAACCTCATCGCCACCAATAGGCATCTCCCGCGCGCACTTCGATCGTGCAACACCCACAAAATAAATTTAAAACAAATAATATAAAATACAATGATATAAAATAAAATAACAAAATAAAAATAATTTAAAACAAAATGTCCTTTTTAGATGGTGCACATATTGTCTATTTAATTTATTTTCCACGAATCCACCGTTTTTTTTAATTTAGCACATAAAGTATTAACACATAATGTTTTTTTCGATGTTGCACATTTTTATTTTTACACCTGTCAAAATTCTTTATAAAAACGATAAAACTTATATAATTTTAACAGCAAAACAGCCCAAACGTATTACGTATTAACTAACTAATTAACTATTATAAAGTGCGGCAACAGTTAAATTGACCAAAACAATTCATTTATACGCGAGATATCTCCAAATACACAGGAGCACCAGATGAACCAAACCAAATTTTCAAAATCAGAATAAATAAAATCCTTTCATTGTTTTGTTAATACCGCTTTCATGTTAAAATGTCAATATTTATTCAATTTAGCTTGTGAAAGCTTACTTCACTTGTAATGAAATTCAAAATGTTTATTAGTTTATTCATTCATATACCAAGTTTTTCGAGTAGGACAAAGGGAGCGCAGGGCATAAGTGATATTTCCGCACATAAATTCATCTGTTTCGGTGAATAGCACACCAAACATTTAACTTGCAAATGTCGTATAGGTACTTGACAACCGCAAGTATTAGTATGACGGGGTACTTAAACGGCAACAAGGCGACATACAAACGGGATACGCCGAGAAGTATTTTGCGAATGTGTGTATTCGCCATACTGAGAGCAAGAGTAAGCGGATTAGCCGTAAGCACGGTGGTGTAATTTGTCGCGAAGCTGAGCTCCTAAAATAACCTCAAGAAATCCCCTCTGACGCCCATTTAACTCTATCTACCCAAACTGGAAGGCGACCAGCTTTTCGTGCCAAATTTCTAAACTAATTCGCTGGAAAGGAATTCTGATGCATCCAATATTCGTATCACCCCGTTACTTTATTATTTAAGGAAAGAAAATTTATTTGATAATTATTTTTTATTTTGAACCAGTTATTATTATTTTGTTGGATCGCTCATTACGTCATTACAGCGCGAGCCAAATCGATGTAAAGGGTAAAGCCATCATTTTCGATTCTCGTGACATGTTATAGGCTGCTTCTCTTTCGCCATTTTATTGTCACGTGAATTCTACACCAGACCAAAGACAGTGTAACAATGACACTGCTATCGGCGGGAATCAAATTCGGGACCTTCAGTCTGGCAGTCATAGCAGTTGCCACTGACCACGTCTGTCGTCAAATATTATGTCAATATTATACGCATCGTTAATATTTTCACGACAGCTATTTTGCCTACCTATATTGGCATCATAACATGACAAATTACGGTTGTTTAAATACACCATGATGCCAATATACGATGGCGAAACAGCTGCTTGCAAAGCTTATTTTAAGATATTTTATGTTTTTTGTTGGTCAACTATCACTTTTGTTAATTACATGATAATTTATTCAAAACAAATCAATAGAAAAAATGATGAAACCCTTCGTGACAGAGTACGAATTTAATAGGAATATAAAAACAGACTTTTATTTAATTATATTTTTTTTAAATAACGAATTTTATTTTATTTGTTTAGATAGAAATACTAATTTTTACGAAATTTTAAATGGATGTGACAATAACAAAAAAACACATATTCCATTTAATAATACCATTTTCAAATATATTCTATAGATTTAATCCTAAAATAATTTCCAAATATTCTCGAACCGGAAGACAACAATGTCGTTTCCAATAAACATGTGCTCAATATGTGCATCCATGTATGCCATTGCAGTATTGAATAATAAACTAAATTGCGAGTTTTGAACAGCGTTGCTCCCGTGCAACCATGACAACCAGTAACTAATTTAATCCATTCGCTTCTGTCATTATAACATACTTATTGACATGCAAATTCTGTACCTGCGACATTTATCATCATTTTAGTATTTCCAAATTTTCATATAAAGCACCCAGTAGTAACAACAGTTTTTATATTGCCCTGATGAAGCTTGGTTGTAAGCGAAACTAGTTGGCATCAATTATAAAAACCTTACTGTGGTTAAATACGATGTGTTTCATTATTTAATATACCAACTCGTATATTCTTCTTCTTCACGTGTCCTGCCGGGTCCCCCATACGTTGACGGCTATTTGGGAGAAAGCTTGCATGATTTCTCTTCATAGTGGCGTCCTGGGAAAGGTTGACCGAAGTGGTTTCCCGTTGCCTTCTTCGGTGGAAATTTCTGTAGGGGTTACCTAGCCTTAGCTGGGAATCACGGATTTAAGGCGCTGGACATTCGCCCTTCATCCTCTCTCTATCTGCTATGACACTGATGTTAATGTCAGTGACCACGTTGCTCGGGGCTTGCGGGTGTCTAAAGCGACTCGTGGATGCTAGGGAGTAGGGCTATTGGAAGTGTTGCTGATGGAATGCAACTGTGGCATTACACGGCATTTTATAGGAGCACATTTTCCAGCGAAATGTACTCCACCTTGGCCCGATTAAATTTCGAGCCTATATTTATAAGTTTATTATTTTAATCCTTCAAAACTATAAGAAATAATTTATTTATGAATTATTTGTTGAACAATAATAATAATTCATGTAAAATATTAAACATTGATAAAAAAATTAATTTATGAAGCTTTTTTTAACATGTCTCATTTATTTATTGTGTCTTGAACAATGTTGTAAAACTCCATATAAAATAATTAATACGAATGAAAACGTTCGTTTTATAGAATTATTATTATTATATTTTATGGGAATTCCATATTTCGCCCTTTTAAGGCATTATCAAATGTGATAGTGATAATGATAATGCCTTGGAAGGGCGAAACATGTCACTTTATTGATCATCATTTTATTGATATTATCAATGTTGATTTTATGACTAATGGAAAGGTATTTAATCTCAATTAAAGATCGGACATGTGAAATGACAAAAGTATCGGCGTGCGTTTATGAATGTGGAGGAATCGTACGCAATTATAAACCGTACTGACCTAAATAAGATCAAATAAAACGATGTTTTTTAACTACTTCCACTTTTGTCTTTATTTAGACAGCGACCGGTTTCGCCAGGCTCGCTGACATCGACAGACTGGTCTGTCGTCACCAGTCTGTCGATGCCACCGAGCCTGGCGAAACCGGTCGCTGTCTAAATAAAGACAAAAGTGGAAGTAGTTAAAATACATCGTTGTATTTAATTATTATTTAAAATGAACTTCCATCAAGAGATTTCAGTAAAATCATTTGATTATCCTTAACCGTCGCGTTGCCATGTGGTCAATTGAGTTTCCACTGCCAATTTAATGTTGATTTTCTTAAAACCTATGGACCCTAATAATATAAAAAAAATTGTAATCCTTCATTGAAGTGTTTTCAATATTTCGTAATAAAAAAAGCAAAAAATTACTTCCTTCATCCCAAAAAAAAAATTTTTTTTAAGACTGCCCTCACCTTCATTCGTGTTAAGGTTGAATTTGTTTTGCTAATATTTACAACTTTATCAAAAGTGACAAATACTTACGCGCCGCTTTGAACGTATTATAAATTATATGTTTGGCCTTTTTTCATAGGTACGTAATAATACCGACTGTGGACGGAAACGCAGCACGCAACTTAATAATATCAGAACTGTGAAAATATTAACACTTTACCAAAAGGGACAAATATTAATACGTACTCGTTGTCTTGAACGTAATATACATTTTGCCTGGGTGCCTTTATCATACGTAAAATTATAGCGCCACGGCCGCGGCGCGGCGCGGCGGGGCGAGACAAGTTCATACTTGGTGTCAGTTGCTCATATGCTGTGACGCATTCCATATCAGAAATCGCATGGTTCCAGAAAAAAATTAATAATGATATGTTTTTCAAATAATCCATGTATGTTATAGATATCGATCTATTTCTAATGAAATTCCCTACAAGATGACATAAATTAAATTTTGATTCATCGAGTCATATGCTTGATATTTAGATAAAGTTAGCGGTAAACTGAATTGACCACATGGGAGCGAGCGTTTTGTTTTGAACACGGTACGTTAAGGGTTAATAAGATCCTCAAAAATACGTATATTGATTTTAAATAAATGATAAAATCTTATATTAAAATAAATGTTCAAATGTCAAATGTGAAAATTATAATTATAAAAATAAATAAAAATAAATATTCAGATCTATATTTAAATAACAAACCACAGGATTCCTACTCTTACAATCATTAAAAAATGACAATCAACCGAAATCGAACAAATCACTTATAATCAGATGAGTTGCTTAACGTATTTCAAAGGCAGTTGAATCGCATTTAAAATCCAATAAAATTCGTGGAGCGAATCATCTGAGCCGCAAACAGAACACAGCTTCTTTGTCGGTGCCCAATTACGAATTGAAAATCCTCGAAAAACGAATACAATAAAATGAGATTATTTTTAAATTAGATTTTAATACAATATAAAATATGTTTAAAAATTTATACACAATAATTAATGTTTTCACCTATTTATTCAGTATAAAATAGTTAGTAGAATAAATGCAGTAGAAATGAGGTCTCTTAGACGAATGTGTGGATACTCTGTGTATGATAGAGTGTCGAATGAAAATATAAAAAGTGAATGCGGTGCGAATGATGGTGTCATGAACAAAATAATGAAAGGATCATGAAGATGGTTTGGACATATTTTTTTTTTTTTTTTTTTTTTTTTTTTTTTTTTTTTTTTTTTTTTGTATACAACAGGTTTTTATGACCCTATTACTGTATACAATTTACATAAATTTTGCATGCATTTTACATACATTTTAAAATAAAACAATTAAAATAAAATAAAACAATATTTAACAGTTGTGGTATGTACCTATATGTTCCTTAAAGGACATATAGGTCATTTGGAAAATGTCCACATCGACTGACACCTCATTCAAGAGCACCATACCCCGAGTCATTGTATGCTGCGCCAAGACATTTGTCCTGCTATGCGGTATGCACAACAGATCGTGTCTTCTAGCGCGAGCATACCTTTCCGGTGCATTGAGACCATAACACTCTAAGAGGTATGGGCTATCAATGAGGTTACGGAGTATTTTAAATCCTAAGATCATCAATGTACCCTTTCTTCTTGATTCGAGACTGCGGTACTCTGTGTTAATCAATAGATCATTGTGGTGCATAAACCTCGGATATACCCCATTCATCCGCATGTAGAGGTATCTCAGAAATTTTTTCTGGATTTGTTCTAATACCTCCACATACTTGTGCTGGTATGGAGACCATACACCACTCGCGTATTCTAATTTTGATCTAACGATGCCGTTAAACATTGATGTCATCGCTTCGGGATTTCGGAACTGTTTGCAAGTTCTTAAGACAAAACCCAGAAGTTTATAGCCAGTCGATGCCAACATTAACACGTGATCAGAAAAAGTCAGCCTGGGATCAAATACGACACCGAGATCCTTTATTGTGGAAACTCGTTCCAGAGCCTGATTGTTAATTGTATAAATGAAATCAATTGGTCTTGGAGAACGCGTAAATGTCATTGTAACACATTTTTTAATGTTTAATTCCAGCTTATTTTCCATTGACCATTTTTCTATCGCATCTATGTCAGACTGCAATTTTATACAGTCATCAATAGACTGAATTCTCGAAAATAGCTTAAGATCATCTGCAAAGAGCAGACAGGTGCCGTGCCGAATGCAGTCTTGAATGTCATTTATCAGGATTAGGAATAACAATGGTCCAAGGTTCGATCCTTGTGGAATACCCGATAATGCGGGGAACTCTTTAGAATTATATCCACCAATTCTAACAAATTGACTTCTGGAGTTGAGGTATGACGCACAGAGATTCAGCAGTGGGACGCTGAAACCCAAATGATGCATCTTCCTTAAGAGTACATCGTGATCCACCCGATCGAATGCTTTGGCAAAATCAGTGTATATCACATCTGTTTGAATTCTACAATCTAGTCCCACTGCGACATTGTGCGAAAAAGAAAGTAGATTTGTTATATTGAAAGAATGAATGAAGAAAGAATGGTAAAAAATTATATGTTAATGATGTAAATGGAACCAGAAATAGAGGAAGACCGAGGAAAACGTGGCACGATCAAATAAATCAAATATTGAATGTCGGCCATGTGAGGAGTCAGAGAAATCGACGCGCGTGCATGACACGATGTATGAATGTTGAGGAAGCGAGAGAAATATGTCAGGAAAGAAAAGTGTGGCAGTCCATTCTTTCTGCCTACTTCTTCGGGGAGACGGCGTGATGGTGATATTAGATAGTTAGTTAGTTAAAAACAAAATATTTTAATTTGGAATCTTAAAATACTTTGAATTATTACATCAAAGCGAAAATCTGTTTTGAAATAAAAAATCTGTGTATTATGCATCAAATAAATTAATAGGGCACCATTTTATGAATAAATCACATAAAGGGCACGGTAACTTATAACGATCATTGACGAACGTCACTTCTAATGCTCGAATGTGTGCCTTTATTACCCTTTATCCCGATCCTAATATTCTTACAATTGAGCCGTGCCTACCTACAATATATCGGCTCTTTTCATTGTGGGCATTTATTCTCCATTTTATGTAGGAACACAATATAAACGTTGATTGTGGTGGGATTTATTACCTACATCACACTTTTTGACAGCGGCTATAGCTACACGACAGGTCTTATAGCAGCGCGTTATAATGTGAGGATATGACCGGTACCATTTTAAGTATATTTTGTACCTAAGTAACCAGATCCAATTTACGTACACCGTGTACCTATATCAAAGATGCCAATTTACGTACAATACACTGCTGTAACTTGACGTCTTTTAGCGCTGAAAATAATGGAATAACTGTCATCAATTAGCAAACATTGTAGGATACCATACGTTTCAATAGGTATCAATTCTAAAAATACAATTTTACAATATTTACTACGATTCATGCTCATGGAAGTGACATAAAAAGTAGGGCTCTGTATAAACACAACCAAGACCAATATAATGACGAATCTGATCCTCGGCGGTACTTTAGAGATTGACAATCAGCTAATAGAAGAAGTCAAAGAATACAAGTATCTCGGCCACAACATCTTACTTTCCAGAGATAATCAGACTGCTGAGCTTCAGAGAAGAATCGGTCTTGAGTGGCGGCATATGGCAATCTGAAGAAGTTATTTTATAGTAAGATTCCCCAGTGTCTGAAACGCAAAATGTATTATCAATGCGTACTTCTGGTACTGACATATAGAGCAGAAACGCTAACCCTCACCAAGTCGACCATAAGCAGACTCCGTGTAGCACAGAGGAAACACGAAAGAGCCATGCTACACGTAAGACTCTCAGACCGGATAGGAAATACTGAAATACGTAGAAGGTCGGGAGTAACAGTTGTCGTAACAATGGTAGCTAAGCTCAAATGGTAATTTTCGGGACATGTTGCCAGATTGGTAGACGATAGATGGACCAGAAGGATGGTAGAGTGGAGACCCCATAAAGACAAATGAAACAGAGGGAGACCCCCCACACGATGGTCCGATGACATTAGAAGAATAGTTGGCGATTGGATGCAAAAGGCACAAGATAGGGGGATACGCGGAGAAGTATGGGGGAGGCCTATGTCCAGCAGTTTACGACAACGGCTGTCTAAGTAAGTGAGTAATGTACAACAATTAATTCTTCTTTATTCTTCTTCAGCCTTCTTTCCTTCACTGCTGGGTACAGGCCTTATTTATTTTTTCTCCTCCTATTCCTATGTTATCCCAGCGTATGTCAGCATACGTCCCAGCTATTTAAACAATGTCATCAGTCCATATTTTAGATAGCCTCCCGATACTTTTTTTTCATTTATACGATTACTTAAATATTTAAGGACTGATTATTTTTAATTTATAGGTGCTAACATAGGGAGTGACAATATTTTTTTCGGCATTGAAATGGACCCAACAAGTATACGAGGATATATAAGACCTAGATCCGTCGGCATATAATCTAGAGCCGACAAAGTCGACACAGCCTTTGAACCAGCGAATTTAAAATACTGAAACTTTTCAAAAATATCAGAAGGATATACGGAGTCTAGGATATTGATAGTTGGGGACGGCAGAGAAGATGGTTCTAGAATGAACATGTGCCCAGAATGAGAGCAGCAAAAGAAACATCGAAGAAGACCTCCAAAACAATCTGATTGCTGGCAGTACTTTTTTTATATGTTACTATTGTTACCTTACCTTGATTCTGCTCCACACTTAAATAAGGAGACACATCGCCAGTAACGTATAAAATAGGAACCAACAGAATTACTCCAGGTATCCAGGTTTTGAAATATTCTGCAAGTTTTGCAAGATCTTTATTATGCAAAAGGAATAGGGTCATATCCAGGCTTGAACCCATGTACCCTGAATCAGGAGGCAAGCATTATGTAAGTTATAATAAATTGTAATCTTGAGACAAGCTGGTTAGCTCCTGAAGCAATAAACACGGTTAAACACAACATTTTGATTGTGCCTACGAACCTGGGAAAGGTACTATAATTCGATATTGTTTTAATATGTACATTAGAGTGTCCCTTATATGGGCAAAAATTTTTTTTTTGGATTATTGAAACGCATACCCCCTGATTGTTTTTAATCGTCTACTAGTTACCCAAATGCAGAATTTCAACTTCCTACGTTAATTCTTACCGGTGCCGACTTGCCCTCAAAGTTTTAGAAAATAGGTAATTTAAGTGTTTCTTAAATGTAGTTGTAGATGATCACTTAAAACCATTATGTTAGATAAATATTGATGAAAACACATATGTATAAAATGTTCTTTATGTAATTATCAAAAAAGATCCAAATTTATAATTATTTACTTCAAAGTCTATTTTTTTACAGTCTGGGTAAATTTTTCTATGTTCTTGCACACAACATAATATGAACTGCTTATGTTCTTCATCTGCGGTAGTCAATTCATTAAAGCCTGTCATTAGATTAACAGCTCTTACAGCTGTGTTATTAACTGCTTTTAAGCTAGTAACCTTATTTTTAGCTCCCACAAACGTCGCGCTGTCTTTCTATGAAGATACAATTTATTGAAGGAAATTACTATCAAGTTCCAGTTGTGAAAATAAATCTTTATCCTTGACAGAAACAAAATCACTCAAAGATTTCCATGAAACAAGATAACAAATACTTGTAGTACCTATAAATAAAACAAATAAGTTCTAAATTAAATACCAGATTAAACACTACTTACGTACCATATAGAAACCCAGACATCTGTTCCTTCGATGGAATATATTTCTTTCCCGAATCACCAAAACTTTATTTTTGTAAGTTTTCTACAATGTTTCCTTTAGTTTGCTCATCAACGTTGTCATAAAAAATTAAAAGGACGGCTATTTACTCTGACAAGTACCACAAATGTTGACTGAACTTGTTTAAAGCCGCTTTGGAAATTGTCAACTTCTTCGTAATCTTTTAAGGTCTTTAAAAAACAAAAATCTTGATTCGGAGCTTTTGTCGCCAAACTACATTCAAACCAGGGCTTCACATAAACTGCCACAATAAATAAACAAACATCTCGTAAAGCATGTTTGTCCTTAGCGCACATTTTAATTTAGGACTGCAGCAAACGTATTTTTAAGGAATAAATATCTCTTGCCATCCATCGTGCTTGATGCATTGGGCCAGCTGGTCTGATTTTTATTTTATTTTCATTGCCTCCACCCAAAAAAACAATAGCAAGCTCAATGAGCTCGCTATAATAATCTCGTACAATCGATTTTGCGATTCAAACGCACTTTTGAGCATCAGTTCGTATATATGATGGCGGCAGGCAAAGAGTAACAAATCTCTTTCTAGTTTTTGCACACAAGCTTCGTTAAAGCATCTGTATAAGATACTGTCGTATCACAGCACATTTAAGAGCATCAGCATGTGCAATATCGAATAAATGATCTAATTCAAGTTGAAAATTCTCTTCGCGGCGCTTATGTAAGTCCTGAATCTTCTTTCTATTTTTTGCAGTTCTCGTCAGACCTGATAAAGATCCACTAATTTCTTAACATAATTACGAACAGCTCTGGTAGGTATTATAGCCTTTTTTCAGAATATATTGCACTCCAGAATGACAAGATTTGCGCTTTCATTAACAGTCAAATTAACTTCACGTATGTTGAAAAAAAGAACTGCGAGAACTTGACGATTAGATAGTTGTTTACACCTGTTATTTGGTGATTTACTTCACTAACCAAAAAAATACTTTTTATATTGCTTCTTTGTTCCACTGACATCTTTGAAATATAAAACAATCCGTGGTTACTACCCGACAAGCCGAAAGTAAATGATAATAACAACGACAACGCGCCGCTCCTTTGCCGCAATTTGTATGGGACATCTTTACGCGCAAGTCGGCACGGGTTACACTGTTCCGAATAAAGAAAAAATTTGGTTTCGAATGTTTTAGGCCCAAATGAATAAAACAATAGCCTATGCATTGTAAAATTAAAACTTTGAAAAATAAGAGACACCCTAATGTACATATGCAAGAACAGAGACAACGCGTAATTGGTACGCATATAAAATATCACAAACAGTGTGCGTGATCACCGCGACACCACAAAATGCGAATATTTTTACGCGCGATCATGATTTTGCGTTTGCGAAGGATGGGACTAGGTGTGAAATCATAATATTTTTGAGTGAGAACAAAGCAAAATATTGTTTTTATCTGCCGCGAACGTTTGTGCCGCCGCGCCGCGCCCCGCCGTATTGTGCCGGACTGAATACGGCCGGGCTCCCTTTGTTTTAATCACCTAATGGTATATGATGAACTGCCACCATATATTTTTACGTATTGTCGAATTTGTTCTCGAAAAATTTTGAGTTATTGAAAACCCGACGTTTTTCGCGATGACGTATTGATGATATTCACCGCTCGCGATGGAAGGGATTTCCAAAAAGTCCGTTATTTATGGTGCAGCAAGTTGTTTTGGCGAAAATTCACCAACTCTATGAATCAGACTTATGCCGAACGATTGGTCCCCCTTTGTTCGGCGTGGGCGGTGAAAGGCCTGGGAGACGCCGCGGTCGGATCTGGGCTCTAATTAATCACGCGCATTTTAAAATAAATTTAACGCACGCTGCTAGCGAAATTATCAATTAACCTTTTATGCCCATTTTCGTCATATGAAAAATGATAGGGGTACACGAGCCGGATTCGCCCGCTCTTCCTATCCGCCAGTTGTTTCCTTCCACTCCGTAATAACATGCTTATTACGCTATTTTATTGTTATCATTCCTAGTGTGAAAATCTTCTACGTATAAAAGGTTTTATGCCTTTGTGTAGCGTACAGAACAACTAAAAAATATAAGTAATCGTGCTTTGGTTTAGTTAAATATATTTTACATATATTTATATATTATACTAACCGAATTAACAAAACAAACCATTACGCCGTTTCACCGCAGAGGTAGGCAGAGAGAATGGATCGCCACATTATTCTATCCTTGCAAACCTCTCTAGCTTCCTCCACATTCATACAACGAGTTATACACGCAGGTCGATTCCTCCGACTTCTAACAGGACCAACCTTTAAAATTTGATTAATTTGGTAATGCCACGTTTTCCTCGGTCCGCCTTGACTCCGTACTCCATAAACATCATTAACGTATACTTTCTTAACCCTAGAAGCATTATCTATATAAGAGGTACACAAAGCCTAAACATACGTCTCAGAGACGTACACATATAAATGACACTCTGTAGGCAAAAATATATCTATTTTAGGTAAATTATTTTAAGGAAATGTAGGTAAGGAAATAAACTAACAATAAAATCATTGTTAACAATTAAAATACGATCACAGATCATTATTATAAAGAAACTTAATATTATTGTTAAATTCTCAAACAAAAAAAATGACTTCTGAAAAATCAACTAAAACATATATTTTTTTTATATAAACTATTCAGTATTTTTTTTTAAATCTTCTTCTTAGGACACACATTAATCACAATCAGACTTTAAGTGACTAGTAATAATTTAAATGCAGTCTACACACACATCAACTGTATGCTCGCTACATACTGACTTTTTACATTTACGGCACACTAATTTTGACATTCTTTTTTTTTGTACGAACAAAATGCGCAATATTTACGTTTTTTTGGCTCTGGTTCTTTTGCTTGGTGTTCATTACTTGAATTTGTAGGTTTTATGAGAATTTGACTTATATTGTCTCGTAAAGATCGTTTCAAAGTCGGTGCTTCCATTCTCTTCTCCATCCAAGGCGTGACCAAATCTGTGCTGAGTCGCTTTATAAATTCTCTTCTGTTCAACGGTTTTTTATTGTTCCTGATCATGTTGGCCACAAATTAGAGTATAATTTACAAAGGCCATGTTTAAAATTCCATAAAATACAGCCACAGGCCATCTATAAGTCTTGCGGCTGCACGACATTGAGGAGCACATTTGGTCGAATGAGTCTACCCCGCCTTTGGTTTGGTTGTAGAACATAATCATGTTAGGTTTGCCACTTGAATCATCAATTACTGGATTTTCATCGCAGGAGGATAAGAGGTAAACCATATTTGCAGGTTTAGGCTTATACGATACCAGTGTCAGGGGGCCATCAAAAGAGAACATATAGCTACCAACAGTCCGAGATCTCGAGTTTTTCAATTGTTCTGGGACTTCTCGTTTATTCGATCGTAAAGTGCCCACTATGGTCAAATTATAAGGTTGTTGTAATAAGTTTTTGGCAAGAGGAACAGATGTAAACCAATTGCCGCAGGTTATGTTTCTGTTGGATCGATGAATAGTCGTCGACAATTTCTTCATATAATATTCGTCAAGTGGCATCCCTCCAGTATTTGTGCTCCTGCCTATATATGGATCAGCGTCAATAATATATTTGGAGGTTGCATCACACATCATCGAAAATTTAATGCCGTATTTATCCGGCTTGTTTGGTTCTGTGGTCTACAATAATCTCGTTATCCTCGACTTCAGAAGCCGAATCTCCCAAAGATAAATGATCTTCCTCGATTAAAATTTACAAAATATCACCACTGCCTAAGTTATGAAACCGTGACATATTGTTATCTAAAAAAAACGACAAAGAAAGATATAAAATACACGAAAAATGAACAAAAGTTAAATCGTATAAACTTGTACAAAGTAACACAAAGCCTAAACATACGTCTCGCAGGCGTGCAGTACCTCAATAAGTCAAAAATGGCGGGACATACCTTAACGACACAGGAACCTTCCGCTAGTTCCTATCGGCCACTGAGTTGGCTAAAAAGCACGTGGAGCTAGCTTCAACCGTTAAAAAGAGACAAAGAATTTTCGAATACGTGTACGCCTCGCAGGCGTAGATTAGGCTTTTAGGGTTAACCATTCTTTCTCCATCCATGCGTTCCATGTGTCCGAACCTGAAACGTTCCTCCTCGGTTAGCACGGAGAGCATGGTTTTTAATCCTCAGGGTGGTAATCGTGAGATTCTTTTCGGTATATTATTCGATTCAGGGACGGGTGTAAATATAAAGACAGTTACATGGGATACACTAAGGTTTATTAGCTAGTTAAAATTATAACAATAATCCAGAGGCTAGCGATGTCGTACGAATACATAAAAAAAGGCACATGATGAAAGAATGAAGAGGCTGTTTGAGGTGATTCCTCGATGGCGTGCTCGTCAGGACATCGACCGGCGACGTCGTCCGTAGACGTTATCAGCGACGCTGACCAGAAGATGGTGGGTCAGCAAATCAATATTTAGAGCGTCACCTGGCAGACACGAGGTTCCCTAACCTGTTGGTGCTGTCTGAAGCGGCGTGAAGAAGTGGTCCTCGCAGTTCCGCATGGTGGTGAGGTCAACCACGTTGTCGGGACATGATGTGCGACAACACGTGGGCGGCAATTTCGGGAGCAGAGGATGGCTCGGACCGTGGCGGAGGGAATCAATCGCAGACACGCGGACACATGACGCACATGTGGAACCAATGTGCGGTCTTCGATATGGATATTATTATTAGTATTCTACCTGACGCGTACCTTCAGAAGATATGATGGGAGAAAGGCTGAACCATTGCTGGTCCAGCCGGATGCAAACAGATTAACGTTTCTCCTACATCGTGGTGGTAACTGGGCACTGGCGAAAAAACACAAGATGGCGGCCTACCCGCAATGGCTGACTCGAGGGAAGTGACGGGCTTCTGGCCTCGGAGCATAGAGTACCGAAAAAACAGTGTTACCAATTGGGAAGGCGGCGGTTGCTCACACGGCGGAAACAGGAGAAGTTGGAAATAAATTTCGAAGAGGTACTTAACTGGGGAGAATTGGGGCGAATACAGTGGCCGAAGAAATTGTAATGATGTACCATTACAAACCATCGCAGCGATCATTTCATAATTATGTTCATAATACCTTCTTCCGCGCTACATTCCTTTCTTATATCAGCATTTGAGATTCTATCGTATATCGTTTTACCACACATACGTCTTAGGGACCTCATCTCTTCCACATTTATTCAGCTTTCATCCTTCTTCTGCCAGTTTTATGCTTCGCTTCCATACATTAGGAATGGGACCAGAACTCCATAGTGAACGGCCGTTTTCGCTTCCAATAACTATTCTTAAAGCTCCATTCACTTTATTACCCGCACCAACTCTTCTTTCGACGTCACTATCCGTTCGGCCATTTTTTCGTTGTGTATATATTAACAACTGTATACGTAAGGAGTATGAGAAATCGACGCGCTTGCATCACACGATAATGAATGTTGAGGAATCGAGAGAAGTATACCAGGAAAGAAAAGTGTGGCAATCCATTATTTCTGCCTACCTCTTCGGTGTAATGGCGTAATATTTAGTAAGTTAGTTTTAACAACTAAACTTTTATGTTACAGGTACATTATTTTAAAAACAGCGAAAGAAAAAGAATGAATGTTAAAAAAACAGTGCTTAGTAATTAACGCTTCCATTATTTTTCACGCATCTGAATCATCTTTTTCTTTTTTCTTTTCGTTGATTGCAATTTTAAATGCCTAGTTTTTACTAAAACGTGTGTTTATATTTTATATTAAAGCGTTGTTGAATTTAATTTAATTTTTCATCCGTGTAAAATATAAACATGTTGGGATGCCCTAGTAAGGCGAAACAAGTCATTCAATAAATATAAAAATTCTAAAACAATAATTGATTAGTACTCGTATATGACTTAAAATTAAATTAAATAACTTAAAAGTAAGATACATTTATCAGTATTAAAAAACAGGAGATTCAATGCATATTTTTGACTTAAAGTATATCTCTGTATTAATAGCCGAGCCAACAGTGTTATTTTTTACAAAAAATACAAAAAATATTTATATATTTTTAAAGACCATTGCAAAGTATCTAAATGCATTATATTGTACAAGGATGCTTAAATGTTAATATCTTATATTAAACATTGACGGAAAAGTCGGTTTTCTAGAAGTTTCATTGTATTTATTATTATGCATTATCAAATGTTCAATAATGCATCAAGTGTTTAAACCTTTGAAAATACTTTTTCAAGGCCAAACATGTCGCATCCATAATACTTCTATAAACAGATATTTCAGAAATATTACTACAAAATGTAGAGTTTTACATATTGTTCAAGAAAAAAAATAAAGGTCTTACGTTATTCTTATGGAGAATGTTAAAACGTAACGAAATATGTCGAAATAACTCGCTGTAATATTGTGTACAAAAATGTTCACACGTGCTTCCTAATGCGAAGTCATTTCGAAAATCCATTTTAAATTATAGGTAGAATGCGATTTTAGCGATTGTAAATTGCCTCCAGACTCGAGGCCTGATCGAATTTTCAGGCTTTTACAACAAGGCGCCGGTTATTATTCTCCATCACTATTCCTTCTAAACAGGGGACCAAATAAAGTAAGAGCAAGGCGCCTCCGAGCCCCGTCTCTCGTATCAAACTTTTAACATGCTATCGGCGTTCTTGTTAAAATAAAATTATGTTATCTCAAAAAGCCTCAAAAAGCTTTAAGTATGCCTCAAAGAGTTCCCACTTCATCGATTGTACTAATAGATGATGAAAGAATTTTTTCTTCGGGATCGCTACAAATTGGGGTACTTTTTTCAAAGACGGAAAACGTTTTGTTCTGGAATTTCTTGAACGAGCTTTATATTATATTATAAATTACATTTTATTAGCAGCGGTCGGTGAAAGTTTTACACAACTTAAGTTTTCAGCAAGATGCTGCATTCAATTTGTAACGATTCTGTATAGTATGATGAGATGATTTCTTCTTCTTCTTCTTCAGCCTGTATTGACCCTCCACTCCTGGACGTATGCCTTCTCTCGCATTTTCCATTTTCTTCTATTCTGAGCCATCCGCATCCAGGCACTTCCCGCACTTCTCCGGACATCGTCGTGCCAACGCAACTGTGGCTGAGATGACTGCATCATGGATAAAATTAAAAAAGGATATGAGATGGTTTGGACATATGGAACGAATGGATAAGAGAAGAATGGTTAAAAAGTTGTACACAAGTAGCGTGAGTGGAAAAAAAAGCCGAGGACGACCGAGAAAACATGGCATGACCAAATTAATCAATTACTAAAAGGCGGCCACATTCGAAGTCGGAATGTATGAATGTAGAGGAATCCCGAGAGGTATGCCAGGACAAAGCATTGTGGCGATCCATTCTCTCTGCCAACCCCTCCAGAGAAATGGCGTGATGGTTAGTTAGTTAGTTCTGTATGGGATTTATTATATCAAATAACTAACTGACTATCACGCCATCTCACCGAAGGGGTAGGCAGAAAGAATGGACTGACGCACTTTTCTTCTTTGACATATTTCTCTCGCTTCTTCAACATTCATACATCGTGTCATGCACGCGCGTCGATTTCTCTGACGCGACCGACATTTAATATTTGATTTATTTGATCGTGCCACGTTTTCTTCGTATATATCAAAAATTATAATATGTGAAATATTCGTGATAACTAACTAACTCACAATCTCGCCGTCTCTGGAGGGGTAGGCAGAAAAATAAACCGCCACACTGTTCTGTCCTGACATATTTCTCTTGCTTCCTCTACATTCATACATCGTGTCATGCGTGAATGTTGAAATCTCTGACTCCTCGCGTGACCGTCATTTAATATTTGGCAGTCCATTCTATCTGTCTCCTCGATCGGAGAGACGGCGTGATGGTTAGTTAGTTTTTTTTATTATAAAACCTTTGTAAAATATGAATTGAAATTATGAAAATGGAGAAATTAATCGCTTATTCCGAACCTATAACGTAATCTAGAGATTACATTTCACGCATATGGATTGAAATTAATTTCAGCTTAAAATTCGACCCAACTTGGAGTAGTGGGGAAATTGTAAAACTTTACCAAAGAGTTGAGGTTACAGTTATCTCACATTAAAATTCTAACATTATCAACTGACCGTCAAAATTATAATTATAAAAATGTAATAACTTGTTTAACCGTCGCGTTGCCATGTGGTCAATTGAGTTTCCACTGCCAATTTAAAGTTGATTTTCTTAAAACCTATGGACCCTAATATTATAAAAAAAAATTGTAATCCTCCATTGAAGTGTACTCAATATTTCGTAATAAAAGAAAAGCAAAAAATTACTTCCTTCATCCCAAAAAAAATATTTTCTAAGACTGCCCTCATCTTCATTCGTGTTAAGGTAGAATTTGTTTTGCTAATATTTACAACTTTATCAAAAGTGACAAATACTTACTCGCTGTTTTGAACGTATTATAAATTATATCTTTGGCCTTTTCAATAGGTACGTTATAATACCGACTGTGGATGGAAACGCAGAACGCAACTTAATAATATCAGAACTGTGAAAATATTAACATTTTACCAAAAGGGACAAATATTAATACGTACTCGTTGTCTTGAACGTATTATACATTTTGCCTAGGTGCCTTTATCATACGTAAAATCTCGTAAAGTCTCGCCCCGCCGGCCGCGGCGCGTAGACAAGTTTACACTTGGTGTCCAGTTGCTCGTATGCTGTGACGCATTCTATATCAGAAATCGCATGGTTCCAAAAAAAAATTAATAATGATATGTTTTTCAAATAATCCATGTATGTTATAGATATCGATGTATTTCTAATGAAATTCCCTACAAGATGACATAAATTAAATTTTGATTCATCGAGTCATATGCTTGATATTTAGATAAAGTTAGCGGTAAACTGAATTTACCACATGGGAGCGAGCGTTTTGTTTTGAACACGGTACGTTTAGGGTTAAAAATGCCACAACAAAAAATGAAAATCCATTCAAATTAAATAGTTAATAGTTTTGGCCGGAACACTATGATACCTTAATATTTTAAACTGTTAAATTAAATAACTTTGTTTTTTGTATCACAATTGTATTTTGTTTTATGCGACAGCTGTTTCATCAACAATAAAATAAAATTGTGATACAAAAAAATGTAAATCTATTCAAATTAAATAGTCAATTGTTTTAACCGAAACACTATGATACCTTAATATTTTAAACAGTTAACCGTCGCGTTGCCATGTGGTAAATTGAGTTTCCACTGCCAATTTAAAGTTGATTTTCTTAAAACCTATGGACCCTAATATTATAAAAAAAATTGTAATCCTCCATTGAAGTGTTTTCAATATTTCGTAATAAAAAAAAAAGCAAAAAATTACTTCCTTCATCCCAAAAAAAAATATTTTCTAAGACTGCCCTCACCTTCATTCGTGTTAAGGTAGAATTTGTTTTGCTAATATTTACAACTTTATCAAAAGTGACAAATACTTACTCGCTGTTTTGAACGTATTATAAATTATATCTTTGACCTTTTCAATAGGTACGTAATAATACCGACTGGATGAAAACGCAGCACGTAAGTTAATAATATCAGAACTGTGAAAATATTAACACTTTACCAAAAGGGACAAATATTAATACGTACTCGTTGTCTTGAACGTACTATACATTTTGCCTAGGTGCCTTTGGCCCGGCGAGCAGACAAGTTTCGACCCGACCCGACCCGATGTTTAGTCGCCCGTATGCTATGACGCATTACATATCAGAAATCGCATGGTTCCAGAAAAAAATTAATAATGATATGTTTTTCAAATAATCCATGTATGTTATTGATATCGATCTATTCCTAATGAAATTCCCTACAAGATGACATAAATTAAATTTTGATTCATCTAGTCATATGCTTGATATTTAGATAAAGTTAGCGGTAAACTGAACTTACCACATGGGAGCAAGCGTTTTGTTTTGAACACGGTACGTTAAGGGTTAAATTAAATAACTTTGTTGTTTGTATCACAATTGTATTTAATTTTACGCGACAGCTGTTTTATCAATGTTTACATCATCAGGTGTTACAATCAATTGTTACACCTGATGATGTCAACATAGGTTGATGAAACAGCTCTCGCGTAAAATAAACTACTATTCAAATTAATCTACACAATCCGAGAAGGTTTAATTTAAGAAGATAAAATAATAAGGATCATTTTCTATACATTCGTCTTCTTGTTAATAGTATAATATAGACTATACGTTAGATTATATATATTGGATCTGTTTTGAATGCTAAATCACTTACGTTTGACATTCGCTCGTGTATGTATAGCCCGACTTTCAGAAAAACTAGGGTGCTAATGAAAAACCTTAGTTATGAAGGCAAAAAGTATCTGTAACTTGTCGATCGTAAATTATTCTCAGCGATATCAACTTGTGAAATCTAAGTGTCTCCGATAAATGGACCTTTGATGAAAATTCTCTTTAATTTAATTACCGGCCAAACGCTTTCATCGGAAATTTCGTATGGGTCAGTATGTAACGGAGAAATTTCATTTATTGTGAACGTGCTATTGAAATTTAATCTTGGGATTGATTTTAAAAAGTGAAGAATTATTCGTGGTTATTAAATGAAGAATTTTTTCGTATTCAGCATTTAATTTGTAGTGTTACATAATTATTTTTATTTATTTTAGGGTAACAAACAGCGAATAAGTATAGGTATATTATACATAAAAATACACAAAGAAGTACTTTAATAAGGCCAATTACATGTTACCACAAATATAATAGAATGAACAGAGTTAACATTATAGACTTATGAAACGAGATTCAACCAAACAAATCAAGATAAAACTAACTAAGATAATAGTATAAAAATTAACAAAAAGATAATGATAATAATACAAATAAAGGAATATAACATCATAGCACTATACACACCGAAAAATTCTTGCAATTAATTTTTTTTTAAAATCATAAGCGTTAAGGTGAAAAACATCGATTGCATTAAAAGATTTGTTATAAGTGTAGCATATCCGGTACATTGCCGCGCTCTGAGCGTAATTGGTGCTATAAGCAGGAAGGCGTATTATTATGAAGTAAAATAATAATACACTTTTATTATATGTATCTACACCACTGTATTTGGTAACATCAACCGGGTTCGCTCCCGCCGCAGCTTCGAAAGGATGAGAGAGTATCTAAACTAAATATAGAGTAAACTAAATATTTACTCTCTTACCCTGATGAAGCTCCGGCGGGAGCAAAACCATGCGATACACTAATGCAGATTTGGTAACACCAACCGGTTTCGCTCCCACCGGAGCTTCGACAGGAGAAGAGAGTACCTAAAATAAATATAGAGTAAACTAAATATTTACTCTCTCAACCAGTTGGTGTTACCAAATAAATTGGTGTACATACAAATACTAAATGTGTATTATTATTATTTTTTTAATGTATACAAATACTTGTAATTATAGATAAATTTCTAGTCTCAATAGATGGCGCTAGTGTAGATTGAACTAAAATATGTGAAATGTTTCTCAACGTGGTAGCATATATACAACTTTCAAATAATTGTCAGACGTGATGTTCGTAGAAGGGCGGAATGGGGAATGTTCTAATACATAAAGCGATCGCTTAACCCAACCGATTACAGGTCATAAGTCCTGTAAACGCCTCGACCACCATATTCTGTTTCCAAATAATTTACCTCTTCGTCTCTATTGAGACACAATTAATTCTTATTATTTTATTAATTATTATTTTGATAAAATGATGTCATTGATTTTATAATTATGTAATTAAGTATGTCTAAAATGAAAAGATGATAATAACAGGTTATTAATGTAAAAATCGAAAAGCTTTCCACGATCGTGTCATTGAAAAAGATGAAATCGTTTGATTGAGTAGATCCAGAAGAAGATATTGAAGGGACCATGTAGCCAGGATGGATGGTGACAGACTCGCATATACAGCCGCTTATGTAATCCCCTCATTACACCGTCCACCTGGAAGACCACCAAAAATATCTAGGGACAGTTGGTCTTCATCATCCCAGAAGATGTGATTTCTGTGCCACAATCGTCAGATCTATTGAAAAAAAACAGTGTGCTAGAAAAGTGTTTGTTTTGGTGTTAACAAGTTACAATACAATTCAAAAACACTTAACTAAGTATGAAATTGTATGTTAAGCAGCATAATTAAAAGTTTCCTAGATACATTGAAGTTAACTGAGCAATACCATCTGAAACACACACTAATGCAGGCTCAGCGCAATCCGAGGCGCTTGAGCCGGGCTCATCGGAAGCTCTTAAAACATTCACGAAGGACGGGATTTCCACCTTCTTCTAAGCACACAAATTCGTCTGCCGAGGAAGAAATTTTTAGTAAGCCGAATCCCCCGACTACATACGTACGTTTTATAATTACCAGCACTTTGCTAGCCGCCTACTCCGCTACTCAACTTTTCCGTCCGAAAGTTTTAATTGATAAAGTGTTAAAATATGTTTTGGTTTTCATTCTGCCGATATAAGCTGATGAGATATTAATAGGGTATGACTTCATGGGTAGAACTTGATGCGGTGGTTTTCGTCTAAGTAAATTTTTGGGTTTGAGTTTTGGCTGGACGGCCGCGGCCTGTCAACTTGTACGAGAATAAACATTTATTTGTTTGGGCGCTTAATCGCTTTTAAACATTTCATCCTGAAATCTTAATAATTTAGTAAATTTTCATAAAATTCTAAAATGAAGATGTTGCCAACACAGGAACGGCGATGAATCAATATAATGATCTATAGATGTGCTTAGATCGTGCGTTTTTTTTCTAACGGTTTTTTTTTTTGAGGTTTGTTTTCCGAATTGGCAACATTTTTTTTCCAACAAAAGCCAATTCAGCAGCTGACAGCTGATTTCTGCGGTTCAGTTTGGTACGTTTTCTGCTTCTTCGTATACGGTTTTCTAGTTTGTACGTTTCAGTCAACGGAGAACTCTATAGATTCACAATTTCCTGACACACCCTCGTGGTAGATAGCCTTGAGGAACCTCTTAAACCCGATTATCTCACGTCTGATGACTTTTTTTAAAAAAAGACTAATACCAAGGAATTAAATCAATGATATTAGAATTTATTTTTACAATCTTCAATGTGAGGAGAAAATAGCTCATTATTATGAAGAAGGAATCTGGTCGTGTTCAGGCTTGAACCCAAGTCTTCTGGATTAGGAGCCAAGCGTTCTATCCCCTAGACCACCACCCAATTTATTACTTAAATCATTTCAAATGAGGCCTAACCCTCAACCTCGTCCTTAAGGGTTACTCTTCAGGTGATTTAAGGTATCTTTACACCTACGCAAACCAGTATAATGCACCTCTGAGCAATGCAGACTGGGGTTTGTTTCAGGTTGTAACCAATTTACAGCCATTTCTTTAATTTTCATTTAGATTGCAACGGTTCAGAGCATTTGACAATGTTTAGGCCTAAAAGATCTTTTATTTTGATCGGAAACACCTGGAGTAGAGTTTTTCAATGAAGATTTCTAAGTCCAAATTTGGAAGTAAAATTTAAGTAAAAAAAAATTCTAGAACCAACATTTTCGCTAGATTAAGGGAAATTTGCACGGGATAAAAAAAAATAGAAATCATACTCCGAAATGTTCAGACGTCTCTTATCAGTATGATTGAATTTGGCTTTGCTGTGATCTTCAGATAACCAAATCTAGACCAAATAAAACCTACCTAAATACACTTCTGTGCTGTAGCTGTATTTAGAACCGTGAGCAAAAATATCCTTTGTAAAATTGAATTATTAAATTCGAATGTTCTCTGTTCAAATATGATATATTTTTTTTTGTTACAAAATACTCATCCGTAATAAGGGTATTGCAAAGGGTTTTGAAATTGTTTATTTCTCCCAATAAATATTTGAAAAGGGTTAAGTAATTCATGTTTGACGTTTTTCTCATGTTTGCGGGGACATTTTATTTTCAATATTCTTAATATGACATTTTTGAAATAGGATTCATGAAAACACATGCAAATATATATTTCAGGCATATTTATGTGCAGGTTGTGCTTAAATATGTATGAATTTAAATAAAGCAACCACTTATAATATAATAACAACTTTACTAACGCAAAACTTCGGTAATCACAAATACATTTAAATATATAATTGTTTTAAATGTCACATAAATTTATAAATGTCACACTTTTATCAACCATGTTTTGGATAAATTTCACACTTCTACAGAAAAAAATCTAAAATCAACTAAATTTGTACATAGAGTAAGGATAAGTACTCTCCGAAACATGCTTGTAAAGAGTGTAATTTAGTATTGTAAAATTCAATGCTTTATAAATATAATTCACAACACAAAGTGATGTAGAATATAAATGAAAGTTAAAACTGGTTTTATTCAGTCAATACAGTACAATTAAGAACACAGCAATCCGAGAAATATGCGAGGTCGAAGATGTGGTCAAATGGGGACGTCAAAGACGGCGATACTGGCATCAACATCTAGAAAGAATGAGCTCAAATAGGATACCATACATAGCTCTCCATGGAACGCCAAACGGACAACACCGACCAGGAAGACCCCCAAAACGGTGGAGAGAAAGCTGGAGTTCAGCGTCTAAAGAGGACACACCTGAAATAACAGACTCCTGAGTCTATCAAAAGTGAAGAAGAAGAAGAAGAATAATAAATAAACACAAACATAACATGTAAGCAGTTTCAAGAATCTTTTAAATTATTGTTTAATGTACTTGTTAGAGTTGGGGATAAAAATACTTTGCGTTTTGGAAAACAGAATACATGATCACAAAGGTTGTGAAGAGTGTAATTTAATGTTGTAAAAATTTAAAGCTATAAATATAATTCACAACACAAAGTGATGAAGAATATAAATGAAAGTTAAAACTGGTTTTATTCAATCAATAATAAATGAACACAAACATAACATGTAGGCAGTTTCAAGAATATTATATTATTATTTAATGTACTTGTTAGAGTTGGGGACAAAAATACTTTGCGTTTCGGATACAAAAAAGGACGTTTGCAACACAAAAAGACGCAGGCATTTTGTGCACATCATTTAAAAATAAATGTTTTCCGTATTGCCAGGATGGCTGGAAAAATAAATAAAATAAAAACTCTTCACGTAATAAAACCCTCAGGTCTGTAAAGTTTTTATGAGTCGTCCAATGAACGAGTCTATAAATAGTTGTGGACTTTCGTGTACACAAGTATATTATAATAGAGGTAAAATTTATCATCCCGGACTTGTCGTACCGGAAGAGTGGGTAAGTACAATTTTCTTCATTAAAAAGTTTCAATCCCCGGCAACATTTTAATAAATGTGGTTTGTTGAGAAGTAAACTGCAAAGAGGTTACAAATTCTTAATAGTTTGTCGTTCTCTTGAAAAATATCTCTAAGTGATGTTTAATTTTTTACGGCCATCTGTGTAAATAAGTTTCCAAGTTATAAAACTTGAAAATGTATTAAATTAAACGATACTTAACATATTTCTTCTATTCGTTAAAAGCAAATTGTTTTTATTAACCGCCCTAGCTTCAGGTAATTTTTCGATACACTTGCAGAAAAAAAAGGTTTTTATTAATTTTTTTTTTTTAAATTGCGAAACGTCAAAGACAAACACTTCGCCTGCCCCTTGTAAAACTATGACTTGTACACAAGTGTTGTTGGCACACGCGCGTATTCCTAACAATTTTAGGTACATTACTTTTTCGCAAGCGCGTACGTGATACGGGATAGCGCAGAACGGTACAGACAAAGTGAACGTATCACGTACGTTCAAATACGTAGGGTGGTTAAAGGGATTTCCAAAGTGTATAATTGTATTGTGTACCCCCTTTAGAGATATTACGTTCTGAATCGACGTTGTGAAAATCTCTACAAATGAATTCCGCAACATTTTGTAATTAACGAGGAACGCTTTGTTTTGAAAATCTTTACAACTGCCTTCTACAACTCAAATGCGATACTTAACGTTGCGCGTTTATAGGTACGGAATTTTTATGTGCTTAATTAAAGTGTTTTCAAATCGCGCTTTAAAATAAAAATGTTCAGTTTTAATTCACCTTGTTTTCGAAAACAAATGTAGAATTTTTAACAAGCAGTTTCGTTTATTAAAAATGTAAATTCAAAACTTCCATACAATGAGATTACTTCAATTTGATCAGTTTTTTTAAACAACACTTATAAAAAAAACTATATTGCTTCTTATATTCTTACGAAATTGATTTTGTCGACATTAAAAATACATTGATTCATACAATATTTCTGATATAATAGTATTCATATTATTTTTATTTTACAGGATATACATTTGGTAAAACAGTTTATGGTCTTTACTTATCACACTAGGCATGGTCTGTATAATACTCGTAAGTACAGACCATGGCCTGTTTCACTACCCAATAAGATCATATTAATTGAATGATAATGGAATCGTTAATCACCTAGCGTTTTTTTATTTATTATTTGTTAGAAATCTTATGCTGACATTGGTAGTGGCTTATGGTTACATAATGATATAATTATGTTTGTATACTAGGAAATTGTAATATTAAATTTACATATTTTTACGTTTGTCAAATTTTAAAATTGGGAATGAAATATTTAATATAAATATTAAAAAATAAACTATAATTTGTGGAATATCTGGTTTTATATAATAATAATACTAATAATAGCAAATGAAAAAAGATATAGGAAGATAGGTTAGAGCTGGAAACAAAATAAATGGTGAACCCAAAGTCGTTACCGCAAATAGAAATATACCGAATTATGTTTGTTTACTAGGAAAGTTGTAATATGAAATTTACATATTTTTACGTTTTGCCAAATCTTGAAATCGGGAATGAATTATTTAACATAGAAATTAAAAAAATAATCCTATAATCTGTGGAATACCTTGTTTTTTGGTATAATTTAAAATAATTTTTATATATTCAGGACGAGTTTCAGTTTCCATTTATCTGGGAAGTATGTTTACAAGATGTGGAAAAATGAAAAATTATATCAGAAGAAGGGTGCTAAATAAAATTAAGAAAGCGTCACTGAGATAGTTTGGACATATGGAACGAATGGATGAGGGAAGAAAGACTAAAAAGATATATACAAGTAGTGTGGCATGACCAAATTAATCAATTACCGAAAGACGGCCATATTTGAAAAAGGAACAATCGACAGGATGCAAGAGTTTTGTCAGGAAAGAATAAAGTGACGATCCATCCTATTTGCCTACACCTCCGGAGAAACAGCGTGATGGTTAGTTAGTTAGTTAGTTTGGACGAGTTTCGTATTATTAGGACTTCGTAAACTAAATTTATTTCCCCAGATAATTAAAAATAATGTAAGTAGTAAAATATCACTTGATAAAAATTCAGTTGGCATTATCATCGTTCAGTTGGTCTATCAAAAGAATTTTTAGAATCCACAGAAATACCCAGAAATTAAACTTACAATGCACCTTTAATTGTTAACCACTTCCACAAATAATCTGTGTACAAGTGGGGGGGGGGGGACATAGCCCAAAGTCTATAAAAATTAACATATTATTCTAAAGCCTGCACACTCGAAGATGTCCTCATAAGACGAAACACGTGTCGTGAATATTTTTTATCACTTATAGAATTTTTAGTTCTTCTATTTTTAAACAACTTTTGTTTATTTTATTTTCTATCAATAGACATTTAATTATACCTTGGCAAGGCGAAACATGGCGTTCCTGTAAAGTCAAATTAAACTCGTAGAACTTAAAAACGTTTTCATTCGTCTTAATTAATTATATAAATCTACAAAATTACTTTTAAATCTTATGAAAATGACAATTCTTAATCTTTAAATATTATATTACGTGTTTCAGAAAGTTGGCCAATGAGGTCTAGCTGCTTTAAATCTTCAAATCTGGCGGCCAATATTTTTAGTAAGCCTGATCATCTGTCAATTAAGTTCAGTTCGCAAAAGTTTGTCATTATCACAACAACATTTGTTTTATCGCTCCTTAAAATGTCGACTTTGGAGGTAAATAAGAAGCATTTGCGGGAGTTCTGTTATTCTGTTTTAATTGGAAGAACAGTGCATCTGAGGTGCAAAAAATGTTATATAAATTTATGGCGAACATGCCTCATTGGATTAATCATGGGGGGAATGGTATATACGCTTCAAAACTGGTTATTGCTTCAAACCTGGCGTTGACGGCAAATGTCGCCCAAAGAAAAAGTTTGACTGAAAAATGAAATCCTCAAACCGAAAGAAACGGTCTCAGGAGAAGTCCACCGACAACAACTTATGCGATTAAAGCAGGCACTGGCTGTAAAATGACCGTAATGAGGCAACAGACACAGCAAGCTGATTCTACAACACGACAACGCTTGACCGCACATCGAAATCGCAGTCAAAAACTACATACAGAATGTGTGTTGGGAAATTATACCGCACCCGCCTTAGTCACCATGACGCATGCCTTAGAAGAGCAGCACTTCCATTCATATGCAGATGTCAAGAATTGGGTCGATGCTCGGATTACCTCCAAAGATGAGGCGTTTTTTCGACGATGGATTCATCTATTGCCAGAAAGATGGGAAAAGTAGTGGTTAGCGATGGACAATATTTTGATTGATGTGATTTTTTTATTTATTTTACCATTCAAATAAATGCAATTTTCATACAAAAAAACGGACCGAACATTCCGAAACACCAAATATATTAAAAATATTTCTTTTTGCCTAAACAGATCAGAACATGTAGTTCTTGCCTAAACAGATCAGAACATAAAGTTCCATGAAATATATTAAAACTTACGATTTCAAGAAAACAAACATTTAAAAAAATACTGTTAAAATTTAAAACACTATTATAATATCACAATTTCTTTATATTCACTGAGAGTGTCGCTACAGCTGTCTCACTAACCGATGTTGGCATCATCAGGTGTTATAATAAACTTTGTATATTTTAACACCTGATCAGTTTATTGTAACACCTGATGATGCCAACATCGGTTGGCAAAACAGCTGTCGCGACACTCTCAGTAAATAAAAAGAAATTGTGACATTTTAACAGTGTTTTAAATTTTAACAGTAATCATGTTGAAGTATCATAGTGTTTCGGCCAAAACAATGGACTATTTAAAAAAATAATTGTTTTAATTTAGAATTATGCTATAATTTAAAAATTTACATTGGAATTATTATATTTTACAAAAATGTTAGTTTGTGTTTATAACTTTTACAAAAACTTATGATGAATGGTTTACGGAAGCAAAAAATGTTAACGAAATTGTGTTTTCGGTACAAGAAAGTAAAACAATTCCAATTTAACATTTTATTCTCGAATGCCATAAATTCACTCCATCCAAGATTAAAGTTGTCAGGCTGTTATAGTTGTTTGCTTAATATCATGTAATGTTCTAGCGACATTAAAATACGTGGTGAAACATTTTCGACTAGGCTGAACGGGCATAAGTGGCCGCGAACCAGTGGCGTTCCTAGGGTCAGCCAGTAAGGCAAGCCAAGGAATTCGTAAAGAAATGACATAATCATTATTTTCATAACATTTCTGCACATAAAGTAAATGACAGATAACATTCTGACAATATAAATTAAGTTCGTTACACATCGAATAGTAACATACTTCAGAATGATAAAGCCCGGCTTCAAATCCATACAAAAAATGTAGATGTCTTCTGGTATATATGAACCTAGCTATATGATTACAAACCAAAAATACATAAGTGCGACAAGGACCCTTTTACATTTTGCAAGCCCAATATGGAGCCCATCGAAAACATGAAACAAAACATATGGACTTCGGCGATTTCGCGGGCGTCTCATGAGTGAAACAAAACATACACGTAGATCATTTATGCGCATGTCGGATGAGTCATTTCCAACTCAACGAATTGAATCGCATTAATACCCTCGCGCGAAGTTTTAATATAGATTTTTTAGGGCAAGCCCGGCTTCTGGGCTTGTTTGGACGTACCGCCACTGCCGCGAACTGCGTCCACCCGAACACATAACAAGTTTACATAGCGTCTGTCAATCAGCTCCCAGTGTGCGGTGTGCTCTCGTATAGCATGATGATGGACCGAACGGAGAATCTCCCCTCGTCAATGGACCGCTGGTAACGGGTAATGGAATCGTGGGTATGGCTGTCTGATCCGTCCATTAGCGGGGTTCTGCCCCACAAAACATCTAAATCAGGAGCCCGCTATTCAGTTTCGCGTGCCATCGATAGCCGATCGAGCTATACAAAATCACTCTAAACCAGCCCTCCCAAAATATTGAAGAAATATAATAGCAAATTTGTTTCAACTTTCCTATATCCAAATTTCCTATATTCCATACTGTTGGCCAAATTATATACATATTAAACTTTTTAAAGCTCTTTTTAATGTTTAATTTATTATATAATTACTTGAACAATGACGTTATACTTCATATTAAATCATTAATACTAAAGAAAACATAATTATTAATAATTTATACTAATCGACAGTTGAAATATGGGGGACCCGACATAATACATGAAGAAGAAGAAGAAGAATAACGAAATTGTATGTACGAAAATGTGTGGTCAAAGTTAAAAGCATATAAAAATTGCAGAGTTTTCTCCAGGCGATGTCTAGTAATGTGTGATAATCGGATTGATAGCCTTTCACATTACATTAATAAATATTTTCTGCCTAATGCTTACATCTAGTCTCAATAGATGGCGCTAGTGTAGATTGAACTAAAATATGTGAAATGTTTATCAATATGGTAGCACATATACAATTTTCAAAAATAAAGGTCAGACGTGGTGTTCGTAAGAAGGGTGGAATGGGGAATGTTGTATTATACAAAGCGATCGCTTAACCCAACCAATGACAGGTCATAAGTCCTGTAAAACGCTTCGACCACCATATTTTGTTTCCAAATAATTTACATCTTCGTCTCTATTGTGACACAATCTATTCTTGAAAATGTATGTTTTCTAGAAGATTTATTATATTTTGTGGGAATTACATTTGTTAAATCTTTGCTTTTGCATTTTCATTTCTCTGTTTCATTTTCAATCTCTGCATTTTCATTAAATATAATAAAACTTCCAGAAAACAGACGTTTCCATTCATTTTAATACTTTTATATATTGCACATATAAAGTCATAAATATAACTATAAATATAAATATAAATACTATAAATAAATTGAGAAATAGACGTAAATGTATTAAATCGGGTTTTATTCATCTGTAGTTGGACAGTGTTAAATTATGCCCAGAATTTATTAAAAAGTATTTATATTTTTACAAAAATTGTTGTATAATAAGATTATTGGGATATTTACCTTGAAGTAGTTTTTAAATAACGAATATTACAATAATAATAAAAAATTTCATCATATTTCATTTTTAATATTTTTATTATCACAATGCATGAACAAAAAGGTAAACTACAGTTAACTCGCCCCTAATAAATCAGATGGTTTCAAGTTCATACAGAGAATATAAAAAAAAATTAAAATAAAAAACAACATGTTTCGAACACAGAAACCCTTCATTCGTGGTATATGGTAAATATTATATAAATATTTTAATTTTCTTTCATTTCATGAATAAAGTAAATAAACTTTAGTTTCATTTAATGCAGCAATTGGAAATAAAACAAAATAATTCACATTTTTTTACTGCAAAAGCATGCTATACATTTGCTGGTAAAGAGAATAACAGAACTTCTTACAAAATCTCAAAGTGTTATTGTTACAATAACTTTGAATTCCTTGTGCCACAGAATACAACAGTGTGCACATGTGTATTTATAATTACGAGTATTTACTTTATATTGTTATACAACAAAGAAAAGTTGAATACATATAATATATATTAAGTGCATTAACTTTGTCTGCTAGTTTTTATAGTAAGTTTCATTCAAGTCGCATTTTATATAATATAATATAATACAAGAATCAAAATGGTACATTTCCATGAGGAACAAGATTCCCTTGTTCTTATTTAATGCAAAAAACTTGTTTAAATCTCTATCTTGTCATTTTAAACTGCAAATCATTTATCACATTCAAAATGGCATGTCCAAAAAGTAAAAAAAGTGTTTGAAAACATTGTGATTTAAATATTTTTTAATGAATCACTTCATTTATGTATTATAAAACCATATTTACTCCTTTATACGAATGAAAACGTCATTCCCATAAACTATAATAAAACTTCTGAAAAACAGACATTTTCATTCGTATTAATTCGCTAATTTTCTGTGTATGTTAAATTGAACACGAATTTTAATCCAGATCAATGAAGGAGCAAGGAAGGTGCCTTCAAGTGTGATGTTACTATAACACCCGCCGCCTCTGGAAACGGCATAAGGAAGCCAAACCTTCCACCACAAATGCAAGAGAAGAGGAAATATAATATATGATTATCTTAGGACCATAACTACAAAACTAGCTTGCCATTGACACGATCAAAAAAGAGATCCAAGACCTTAATGGAGTAGGCAAAATTAATGAACCGTGAAGATAGGCGCAGCATTCTAGCATATATACTCAACTTTCAAAAATTTGCCAGACGTCGTGGTCGTAAGAAGGGCAGAATGGGGAATGTTGTTAAACATAAAGCGATCGCTCAACCCAACCAATGATAGGTCATAAGTCCTGTAAGCGCCTCGGCTACCATATTCCGTTTCCAGAAAACAATTTACATTTTCGTCTCTATTGAGATACAATTAATCCTTATAAAAAAAAAATTATCCGCAATGGGTAAAATCCAGTATTTGTCTACAAGAGTTTGTGTACATTCAAAATGTTGAATTAACCTGTTTATTATGTTATCCTAAGATCCCTGAAAACTTTAAATTTGGTAAATATGTTACTTAATGGATACATTTATAATGCGTTCTTGAATGATACAATATAAAATCTTGAAGAGCTTAAATTTTATAGTCGTTTTTAACATAACAAAGGATTGGATATCGAATTATCGAAGTTTGACAGACATTCTATCAAATGCGGTAGTGGAAAATTCAATTGTATCAAATATGTAGTATGTATCGCAATAAAAAGAAATACTTCAGAGAATTCGGAATCTTGTTGGGAATGTTGCTGGCCTGCTTCGCTAGGCGGGGGGGCAGGTACATGAGAGATATATTGGAGAAATCCGAGGGCAGACGGCACGGCATCATTGCAGAAATGTGAAGTGATTTCCTGTGAATACCTTTCCATCCAACAGATACCCGGCGGAAGTAGGAATCGAATCGGGGCTATGTATCAACGCTTTTGATCTGTATAAACCGAATCGCTACAATTTAAGGCGTGTGATCCGCGAAAAATATTGTTTTTCATATGATATTTTCATTTATCGTAAACTACATTTGTATTTATTAAATAATCTATTTAAACAATTAAATCTTCAATACGAATGAAAACATTTATTTTATATAAGATTATTTTAAACTGTTAAATTAAAGAACTTTGTATTTTGTATCACAATTGTATTTTATTTTACGCGACAGCTGTTTCATCAACCTATTTTGACATCATCAGGTGTTACAAAAATATATAAAATGTAAAATTTTCGTGATTATTCGAATCTCTATGTGTATTTGTCGTTCAAAATAAAATACAATTGTGATACAAAAACAAAGTTTTTTAATTTAACTTTAGGTATCATAGTGTTTCGGCCAAAACAATGGACTAGTTAAGTTTATTTTAATTTATAGGAATGACAAACGTCCCTCTGGTAAATGTTACATCTTAATTATTATCAAATGGGACGACCTTCGTGGCCGAGTGGTAAGTGCATGGACTGCCACCCCGAAGGTTCCGGGTTCGATTCCCGGCGAGGGCAGTGTGATTGTTACACTGTCATTGATCTGGTTACACTGGAAAATGGCGATATATTCTAGAACCTATCACTTGTAACGAGAATCACTAAGATAGCTATAATACCCTTTTAATCGACTTGGCTTTTGCTGTCATGATGGAAAGAGCGATTCACCAAAATAATATTAATATTAATATAATATTTGATAATTCCTTAGAAAGGCCAAATATATTATATTATCCCCATAAAATATAATAAAAGTTCTGAAAAACCTACGTTAACATCTGTGTATTAAATGTATGAACTATTATCATATTTGTTGTATAAAAATGTCATAAACTTGTAAGATGTAATTTTCTTTATAACTCTGTAGTTATAAAAAAAATACATTTCTCACAACGGTAATTCATTTGAATTATTAAAAATATTAAGGAGTTTTGGAATTAAAAAATATTGCTATATATTTTCCACCTTAATATATCAGTGGATAGATGTAAGACAATGAATATTAAATAACAAAATCATGTATCATAAAATCATTAAATGGATTTAAGATTATATAGACTTTATTTAAATATTGTATGATATTTAAGTGGATAACAAACAGCGTTATTATTCAATTCCAATGTGTATTATCATGGAAGTCCACAGTATTAAAGCCTAAACTTTCAATAAATTAATAAATAGTTAAATAGTTCTTAAACAAAATTGAGTTATTCTCATTTTGAATAAAATATTTATGAAGATTTTGATAGTGTTAAATGCAAATCCACTGTGAATAAAAGTTTTGAATGATTATTAAGATGACTTGGACACATTGAAAAAACGAATTAGAAATCCGTAAGAAATAGCACTCGTATTAAAGGTATCATTACGGTCTCGTGCGTAACACTTGGGTAATTTTCGTTCAATTACGGCCGAGCTTGTAAAAGAAATAGAAAGATTATTGTATTTTAGAGAAGCAGAAGTAATTTTGTATAGTTATTTACCAGAAGTAGCGCTGTAGTGCCCCGCGAAAGGAAGCATTGAGCATAAAGTACACAAAATAAAGAGATGAAGGCTTGTGAAGCTGTAATAAATATTACCGGAGCAACCCGGGAGACCAGCCGCGGGCGGGGGGCGCTGCCTATTTAGGCACTCTCAATTCAGTCGCATGAACACGTATGTTCGATCGCTTATTCCTGAACTCGCTATGAATTCAAATGCTAGATTCCTAAAAAGTAAGATTTACAGATATAAAGTTTACCTACGATTACTCCTCGCTTATTCCGCGCGAGAATAAAAGAGATTCATTATATTTTTTCCGGTTACGTGTAAATCAAAGGTGAATAATTTAGCTATATTCTTAGATGTTATATAAAGCTGAGCGAAGTCACAAGAAATGAGGGGAACTTGACTAACGAGAGTATCAAATATTGTGTTTTTCTACAAGAATAAGGTGATTTTTTTTAAATCTTAATATAATTTATTAAACATTTAAAAAATTAATGTTATTAATTGAAATTTATTGGTATAAGTTCGTTTTAAATAATGAAAACCAAAAATATTTTAATAGTCAATTGTTTTGGCCGAAACACTATGATACTTTAACATTTTATAACTGTTAATGAAAAAATATTTGATACATTTTTTTTATTAGTATGTATTTAGTGTGCTTCCACTTGTGTTTATGTTCGACCGGTTTCGGCAGCTTGCTGCTATCTTCTGGTACCTACCAAATATTTTTTTATGTAGGTACCAGAAGATGGCAGCAAGCTGCCGAAACCGTTCAAACATAAACACAAGTGGAAACACACTAAATACATTATCATAAAGAATTTTTGTATAATTTAATTATTTAAACATTTAAATTTTTCAACATTCTTATTTAATTAACATATATACAATTAAATAATATTTTGATTTGATATTTTGATCTGTTATACAATTAAGAAATTGTAGTAACAGCTGTTTTGCTAAATTGTGTTGGCATCATCAGATGTTATAAACAACTGTCGCGAAAAAAAATAGCAGATAAATTATGATACATATAAAACCATATAATGACGACCTTCGTGGCAGAGAGGAAGAACTCTGACTGCAATACCGAAGGTTCCGGGTTCGATTTCCGGCGATGGCAGTTTGATTGTTACACTTTCTTTGGTCTGGTTTCACGTGACAATAAAATGGCGATAGGTAAGCTATCTATCACATGTCATGAGAATCGGTATTACAGCGAAAAACAAATTGTACTGTATGATGTGATTGGGTTCAAACAACCTATTGTATACAAAATATGATGAAATGCCATTTCACTGCCATTTTAGTATTTAAGTAGGGAAATGAAAGTAAAAAAATTAATTAAAGTTTAACGGCAGATTTGTTAACTCATTTTATTTAATAGCACCATATGATTTAACACCTTATCAAGTTGGTCACGATAGAATATAAATATATAGAAAGATAGAAGGAAACGTACCTTCAAGGAACTAGCACGAGAGAATATCGTATCGGCATTCGGCTCTTGTGAAACGGGTTATTTGCTTCATACATTTTAGACGAGAACTGAAATCACCATATTGAACTATTGGAAAATCCACGGAAAATGGAATAAAATATTTCCACTTGCCACTTGTAATTTTTACATTAAAGCCTGCTGGCCTATGGATATGGTGCAAGTTTATATGAAACCGGAGTGTTATCACCTGTAACCCTTAGGTAATATTTTAGTATCGCTACATTGTCTTTTTGAAGTTCAGAACTTTGGAATGCTTCCTGGTTAGACCAGTTGAATTTCTGATTCAATGGGACCATGCAATAATGTAGTATACATTAATATTCGCAATATTGAAATATTAACTGGAATTTACTCTCTCGAAGTCAGTATATAACTTTATCATAAAAATTCAAATGTTTGAAAAAAATCTATACATGATAAAATATCAAAAGACTAAATAAGGAAGAAATATAAGGCAGATGATTGCATCACAAGAAAAATTGAAAAGATCATCTGAGATGGTTTGGACATATAGAACGAATGGATGAGAGAAATAGTATGAAAATATTGTGTGCAAACAGTGAGAGTGTGAAGATAATCCATTGAAGACCAAGGAAAGCATGGCATGATCAAATTAATCAAATCCCCAAAGACAGTTACATTCAAAATCGACGAGCGTGTATGTTTCGAGAAACAATTACCGTCGAAACCTGGTTTAAAAAAATCGGTAGACTAATGGATAGAAAAACCAACGGAGAGCCCATCCAAAGAATCAAATCCTTCGACGCACCAAAGGACGACCATCGTGGCCGAGTGGTAAGTACATTGACTGCCACCCCGAAGGTTCCGGGTTCAATTCCCGGCGAGGGCAGTTCGATTGTCACACTGTCTTTGGTCTGGTGTAGAATTCACGTGACAATAAAATGGCGATAGATTAGCTACCTATCACATGTCACGAGAATGATAGCTATAATACCCTTTACATCGATTTGGTTCATGCTGTCATGATGTAAAGAGCGATTCAACAAAATAATAATAATAATAATAATATCATATAATATTACACTTAAACTCGGCAGAAACTAAAAAAAATATATCATTTTATTTAAATTGAAACTGTTTTTTAAAAAGAGTACAGTTTTTTTAAACATTTTATTAAAACAAAACTAATTATGCTTTAAAAAAAATCTAGTTTCAAAAATATCACTGTTATTTGTGTGATATGGAATACGTGTTCACTTCATTTTTAGTATTAAAAAGAAGCTCCTTCAAAAACTGACTCATTCGTAAAAAAAACATGTTGACACAGCGATAACTCTGAAGAGTGCCCCTCTTTCCTCGGGCATTAAATCTTATAAATTGGTATTAAGATAGAGCTAATTTGAAGCTATTGTTCACGGCCGGTTGTGTTGTATTTTACACTAAAATATTTCCTCGCCCGAGCGTGTTGGAAATCGCCTTTAGCCGAACAGCGATGGGCGAGAAGATGTTTCTAGAAATATGCTCCACGGATCTTGGGGGGAGGCAGGTATATTTATTATGTAATAAAAAGAGCCTTAGAAAATTCGACTAAAGCATCCCTTTAGTATGTACGAAATTTTACATCAACGTCTCGTAATAAACGAGCTTATAACGCAAAATAGCATCTTCTTTTAATACGATTCGCTCTCCTATTTTAGGTTCAATAGATACTGCTGATTGAATCGTAAAACAAACCTAATAAACGTTGCGTTACGCTTTACTAAATTTTCTTTTAACTTTTCGTTCCGGGAGCAAGAAGTTTCGTCATATTATTTTTATGTTAGAACTGTATAATTAAATCCAAATCTAATAACAAAGCTTTACAAAAGCTATTTATTTTTTTTTGTACGACAAATCTGTCGAAAAATCAATATGCTTTATAGACCATATTCAGCTGAGATATACTATTTTCTCTAGCTTCCGAAGCAAAACAAGTGTTTGCTTAGGTACAAGCGATACTAGTTGGATTCAAATATAATTAACATTCCGTGGTAAAAATTTATAAAAAAGTGTTTATTTTATTTCAAAACTAATTAACTAACTAATCATTACGCCGTTTCCCCGAAAGGGTAGGCAGAAAGAATCGACTGCCACACTTTAACCGATGCGGCACCCAATCCTTCTCTTTTCGCCCCCGCGAGAGACGCGGTGTGATGGGTTGCGAACCTCATCGCCACAAATAGGCATCTCCCGCGCACATATAGAAACTAAAACGTCCACAAAATATATCTTAAATAAATACAATGATATCAAATATAAAATATAAATATAAAATAAACATTATTTAACACATAATGTTCTTTTAGATGCTGCACTTGTCGACGGCGGGACGATCTGGACACTTTTTGTTTATTTAATTTATATTCCACGTAACAACCGTTTTTTTAATTAACTGTAATTAGGCACTTTAAACCATCCAACACCTCCAAGGAATTTTTAAATATTATCTTAGAGTTTATTCAAATTGTCATTGGAACAAATGAAAAATTTATTTTTACACCTGCCAAGATTCTTTATATTATATAAACATAAAAATATAACTTTAATAAAAAAAATTATAATTTTAACATCAAAAGAGAAAAAACTTTTTTCATGGCACAATTAACTATTATTAAACGCCCTACCTTCAGGTTATTTCCCGAGAAACGTGCAAGAAAGCAGGTTTTTTATTAATGAAATTTAATTATAATTGTATTTTTTTAAATTACGAAACGTCAATACTCGGTCGCACACTTCGCCTGCCCCTTGTAAAACTATCATATTTATGAAGTGTTGTTGGCACACGCGCGTATCCCTCACAATTTGTACATTTTAGGTACATTACTTTTTCGCAAGCGCGTACATGATACGGGATAGCGCAGAATGTTACAGTCAAAGTGAACGTATCACATACGTTCAAATAGGTAGGGTTATTAAGTGCGGCAAAAATCAAATTTACCAAAACAATTCACTTATACATTAAATATCATATTTTATTTTATGTATTAGAATTTTTTTTTTATCTTTAAATTAATTAAAAATGGATTTTTTTAAATAAACAAGTATTTAGTATTTTATAAAAATGTTAATATTATTAAGTTTGTAAATAACATAACGATCACAAAAATAATATCGCTTTAGGAAATGACATATTTATGTGCACTAATAAACAAACTCTTGAAATTGAAAGACTTTTAATAAATTATCTTTATTACCACAGCATTATTATTTTATCACAGAATCATCTGAGGATTATAAAGAAAACAAGTTTGTAATCTTGTAGATATTTTCTGCCAAAACGATAAACGAAGTGCGTATTTATCTTACTGGATGTGACTTTTATATCGATTAGAATTTATCATGGGAAACTTTGTCCTTTCATGATATGATAAGAAGTAGGTGGATATTATACAACCGAGATATAACACAAATTGTGTTGAAATAGTTGTATCATCTTTAAGAGCACATAAATAACATAACTGTTTCTCTCCATTATGTGGACCGAATGGAGTTGCCTCATAGTCTTATGATGTTTTTCTCATTTCCCGAAAAGAGTTTCTCCAGTTTCTTTCATTCGGCTTGTTCCGCTAACAGGGTTAGCCAAACTAAAATCATGTATTAGTCGCGGAAAACACAGTTTCTCGATATCGTAGTTTATAAATATTATTTTAATAACTTTTTGAAAACATTGTATTTTCACAAAATGTTTTTTTAAATAGTGCACATGTTGTCAGCTGGACGATTCGGACTTTTGTATTTATTTAATTAATATGCCACCTATCCACCGTTCTTTAAAATTAATAACTCTAATAAGGCACTTAAAACAATTCAACTCTAGCAAGGACTTCATAATGTTATCAAATTTTGAATTTGAATTTAATTTAATATTATTTATTACTCCAAGTGTTACCGTTTTTTTATTTAACTGTAATCAGACATTTAAAACAATTCAATACCAGCAATAACTTCTAAATGTTTTTGAAGAAATTATTCAAATTGTCATTGGAACAAATATTTATTTTATTTAAAACCTGTCAAAATTCTTTATAACTAACTAACTAACTAACTTACCATCACGCCGTCTCCCCGGAGGGGTAGGCAGAAAGAATGAAACGCCACACTGTTCTGTCCTGACATACGTCTCTCGCTTCCTCTACATTCATACATCTTGTCATGCACGCACGTCGATTTTTCCGACTCCTCACGTGACCGACATTCAATATTTGATTGATTTGATCGTGCCACGTTTTCCTACCTCTATTTCTAGCTCCGTTCACGCCGTTTACATATACCTGCTTTACCATTCTGTCTTCACTCATTGTTTCCATGTGTCCAAACCATCTTAATGACCCTTTCCTTATTTTGTTCATAACACTTTCATTCGCACCACATTCACTTCTTATACTTGCATTTGTCACTCTATCATAAACAGATTTGCCAAACATTCGTCTTAGAGATCTCATTTCTACTGCATTTATTCTACTTTCATCCTTCTTTTGCCAGTTCCATGCTTCACTTCAAATTCTTTATATAAACGAAAAAAGTTATATAATTTAGACATCAAAACAGCACAAACATATTACGTATCACAATTAACTATTATAAAGTGCGGCAACAATCAAATTGACCAAAATAATTAACTTATTCACAAAATATCTCAAAATTTACGGGAAAACCACATGAAACAAACCAATTATTCAAAATAAAAGTTTTTGAAAAGAGAAGAATGGAGTGCCGCATCGGGTAAAGTGTGGCAGTCCATTCTTTCTGCTTTACCTTCGTTAGTTAGTTAGTTAGTTAGTAAGTTGTAATTTCACAATTTTTTTTGCACCTTCATAAACCCTTTTTCGGGACACAGACTTCAAGAATAATCTAGTTATATTGTAAATCAAATATATACGAGTACATCTATGGAAAACTTTCGAACGGATTGTAATATAGTGTAGTGAAAAAGAAATCCAATGAAAATGAAGTAACATAAATATTAGACACAAATGTACTAATTAAGGATTAACTTAAGGCTTTGAAACTGTGGATTTCCATAATGACGACTTTATGAGTTGAAACACTGTTTTTTTTCCACTTTTGAGTTTATTTCTATGCATGTTTTAAGGACTTACACCTTTATCGTCGGTATAACGATATAAACTGAACTTTATATTGTTTTCCCGATGATGAAGGTGTAAGCTTTAAGTGGAAAAAACATTGTTCAAATTCATAACTAATTTATTTTTAATTAAATAGATAAAAATATATATTTCCATAAAACTCAGGCGCAACACAACTTTATTCTAATCTATTTTACTTCATAAATCATTATCACATTTCAACACAAAATATGTTTGCCCAATTCCATCAAAAGTAGAGAAACCAGTGATTTAATTAAAAAAATCGTGAATCTGAAATTTCACTCTGCACCCTAAGTTTAAATAAAAATATATATTTTTTAAATATTTAATAACGAATTTGTCAATTAAATCATTTTGAGTACAAAAATTGTACAATAAAATATTTATTTTGAACCAACGAAGATACAGACGATTTCACCAAAAGCTAGTCCAAAGCTTCGCCGATATTACAAAGCTTCATATATATAAAAAGGTTAGAGTTACAATTGATGAACCGACCCCGAACCGAACTATCTGTCTCCCTCGCTTGACCATCCCGCCTCTTCCCACTCACAACAGATTCGGATGGGGATGATACTCGGGTTTTTAGCGCAACAAAACATTTCGCAGTACAAAGGCACTCAATAGATAAACGAATCAAGTGCCTTCGGTGGCATACATTCTTGGACGACTTGGCGCACCAATAGGAAGAAACGGATCTTTATTTTAAGTATAACCATTATCCCCGATCGGTAAATATGAACAAACAATCGTCTTTTTATTCAATTACATTATCCAATATACAATTTAGACGAAAATTTTCATCGAATATGTATTAGATGAAATTATGTTAATCGAAACAGTTGATATATTTTTATTAAAAGATTTTTTTTTTACGAAAATTTTGATTATTTTTTTTTTGTGTAACCATAATTTGTGCTGTACATTTCGTATGTAAATGAAAGAATTAAATATTTTGTACCACTCTTTTATACATCCGACCGGTTTGGCTCCAATCAAAGCTTCAACAGACAGCAAACAAGTTTGTTTTTTGGGATCTTGGGAAAATCCAAGTAACTCTTTTTTCTGACCAACGTTTCGGAGATCGTTCCAATTTCCATCTTCAGGGTGGCTATAAATGTGTGGTGGGTAATATATGCTGTACTGCTGTCGTGCTTCTTTGCTGTACCGTGTCGCCGGCAATGTGAGAGTGAATGGGACATCTCCGGGTTTTTTGCGCGCTATGCTAGTTAGAGTACCTATCTTCAGGGTACCTAGTTAGCACACAGCGATCGCTGTATGTTAACAAGGTACCCTGAAGATACCCGGATTACTACCCTGAAGACGGAGACTGCAACGACAAATTACTTAATAATTCTGCTCTCATCTTTCTTCTGCCAGTTCCATGCTTCGCTTCCATACATAAAGGTTGGAACCAGAACTCCATTGTGAACGGTCATTTTCGCTTTCATTGATAAATTCTTGTTTCCAATAACTACCCGCACCAACCCTTCTTTCAATATCACTGTCCATTCGGCCATCCGCTGTGAACATGCTACCTAAATACCTACACAAATTCCCTCACCTGTTCCAAGTTCTCTTCATTTAATAAATATTTGTGAAATGTATACTTACATCTGTATACGAATCCTGGATTTTTACCTGTGGGTGGTTAATTTAAATTTTTCATTGTATCTCAATAGAGACGAAGAAACAAACTGGAAACTGAATATGGATGATCAAGGTGTTTACAGGACTTATGACCTGTCATTGGTTGGGTTAAGCGCACGCTTTATGTAATTACAACATTCCCCATTCCACCATTGTTATTATGATCATGTATGATACATTTTTGGAAGTTGTATATATACTCCAAATTCATACTTATCTTCACGTGGCAGTTCCAGTTAGCCATCTATGTAGATTTGATTGTACTAATTAATTTTTTAATATTAATCTATACAATCCATCCACTAACGCCATCTATGAAGAATGATTGTTTAGCATTTAGCAAACTACTTTATTAACACAATGCGAAGAGGCTACCGCCTCCTATCGTACTGTTAGAAGTCGCCTGGAGTATCCACTCCTATTTTATACGCCAAATAATTGACCAGAATATTTACAAATATTTGTGAAATGTATACTTACATCTGTATACGAATCCTGGATTTTTACCTGTGGGTGGTTAATTTAAATTTTTAATTGTATCTCAATAGAGACGAAGAAACAAACTGGAAACTGAATATGGATGATCAAGGTGTTTACAGGACTTATGACCTGTCATTGGTTGGGTTAAGCGCACGCTTTATGTAATTACAACATTCCCCATTCCACCATTGTTATTATGATCATGTATGATACATTTTTGGAAGTTGTATATATACTCCAAATTCATACTTATCTTCACGTGGCAGTTCCAGTTAGCCATCTATGTAGATTTGATTGTACTAATTAATTTTTTAATATTAATCTATACAATCCATCCACTAACGCCATCTATGAAGAATGATTGTTTAGCATTTAGCAAACTACTTTATTAACACAATGCGAAGAGGCTACCGCCTCCTATCGCACTGTTAGAAGTCGCCTGGAGTATCCACTCCTATTTTATACGCCAAATAATTGACCAGAATATTTACAAATATTTGTGAAATGTATACTTACATCTGTATACGAATCCTGGATTTTCACCTGTGGGTGGTTAATTTAAATTTTAATTGTATCTCAATAGAGACGAAGAAACAAACTGGAAACTGAATATGGATGATCAAGGTGTTTACAGGACTTATGACCTGTCATTGGTTGGGTTAAGCGCACGCTTTATATAATTACAACATTCCCCATTCCACCATTGTTATTATGATCATGTATGATACATTTTTTTGGAAGTTGTATATATACTCCAAATTCATACTTATCTTCACGTGGCAGTTCCAGTTAGCCATCTATGTAGATTTGATTGTACTAATTAATTTTTTAATATTAATCTATACAATCCATCCACTAACGCCATCTATGAAGAATGATTGTTTAGCATTTAGCAAACTACTTTATTAACACAATGCGAAGAGGCTACCGCCTCCTATCGTACTGTTAGAAGTCGCCTGGAGTATCCACTCCTATTTTATACGCCAAATAATTGACCAGAATATTTACAAATATTTGTGAAATGTATACTTACATCTGTATACGAATCCTGGATTTTTACCTGTGGGTGGTTAATTTAAATTTTTAATTTTATCTCAATAGAGACGAAGAAACAAACTGGAAACTGAATATGGATGATCAAGGTGTTTACAGGACTTATGACCTGTCATTGGTTGGGTTAAGCGCACGCTTTATGTAATTACAACATTCCCCATTCCACCATTGTTATTATGATCATGTATGATACATTTTTTTTTGGAAGTTGTATATATACTCCAAATTCATACTTATCTTCACGTGGCAGTTCCAGTTAGCCATCTATGTAGATTTGATTGAACTAATTAATTTTTTAATATTAATCTATACAATCCATCCACTAACGCCATCTATGAAGAATGATTGTTTAGTTCTTCGTCTCTATTGAGATACAATTAAAATTTAAATTAACCACCCACAGGTGAAAATCCAGGATTCGTATACAGATGTAAGTATACATTTCACAAAGATTTATTAATATTTAAAGTACAAATAAAAGAAAATAAAATGGTCATGATTCACTATTATTCTGAAATTTTTCCTGAACCAAATGAAACACATTTAAAAAAAATCAAAATCGAGCAACATTAATCATAAAATAACTTCATCATTTTCTAAACCTTCCTCACTTTGGCCATGGTCACTTGGTTCTGACTTCCAGGGTTTCATTTGTCACTAACTTGTTTTCTTCAAACACCTGTATAAACGCCCAACACTAATTTGTAAAGTCTCATGCACTGGACGAACTAAAGTCTTCACCTGATCTCATTTTTAGCAATCAACAGTTATTATAATATACCTCTGATGATGAACGAGCTGTTAAAATGGACATGATTCACTAATATTCTGAAAGGTTTCAAATTTTGATCTCTAATCAATAGTATTGTCATTTATGGAGAAAATTGAAAAGCTACTATTCTGTTATTAACACACAACATAGAAATCTGTTTTATATACCTGTAGAAACATTAAACTCCACATTTATAAAATTTGGACTTAATCCATTAATATTCTGACCCACCCATATGTGTCAGCAATAGAAATGACGATAATTTTTTTAAACGATAAATCAAGAAGTTCAACGTAAAACACAAAACAGAAAACGGTGCTATATCAATACGATTGTGACCGTTCACAGCTAATACAAATTTAATTGACCCTAATTTGTTTTTTAATGTATACAAATTCTGGTTTTTACCCATTGCGGGTTAATCATTATTACGGATTGATTGTATCTTAATAGAGACGAAGATGTAAATTGTTTTTAAATATTTTTTTTGGAAACAGAATATGTACAAATATTCGTAATAGATGGCGCTAGTGTAGATTGACCTAAAATATGTGAAGTGTGTCTCAACATAGTAGCATTTTCAAAAAAATTGTCGGACGTGGTGGTCGTAAGAAGGGTGGAATCGCTTAAACCAACCAATGATAGGTCATGAGTCATGTAAACGCCTCGGCCACCATACAATTAATCCTTAATTTTAATTGACCATATTTGAGGGTACTATTTGCAAATATGGCAAACTATATGATGTTTTGAAAAAAATCGCAAAAAACTGATACGCTAATAAAATGCGCTTTTTTACAATATATATTTTTTTCATTTCAACCAGTTAGTATTTTAAAAATTATCAGCCATGAAATAATCATTATGTTGATAATTAAAGTAAAATAATGAATTTAATTTTGGAGTTTGCCAGCTTTGCAGCACTCAAGTGGAGGTTGTCATGTTTGCAACAAACGCGGTGGGATTTTGCCAGCTATGCAACAAACAAATGTTATTTCTAATAATAAAAATGTTCTGTAAAAAACAGAATATTCTCTTCATGGAACATAGTAATAACAATTATTTAAATAAAACACGTCTTGGTTTTATGTTTAAGGAGAATATTTTTTAATGAGATTAAACAAACTAGTAATAAACATAAAAAATAGGGATAGTATGGATTTTAAAAATCCACTTTTCAGGGTGAATTTTTATTTTTTTTTGTCTTAGAAGGTGTTACAGGCTTGAGGAAAGCGTCCATTGTGAAGTTATAATTATATTTTTAAGGAAGAACTCTGGTATTATAGAAAAAACTGTAGAGCAAATTTAGCAGCAACTGTATACAAAACTGTTTGGTGACCATTTTAAATTCAAGCATATTAGAGTGCTGTGATTGGCTGAATTGGAGTTTGCCAGCTGTGCTGCAGCCTGTGCTTGGATTTTGCCGTCTTTGCAACAAACCCAATATTTTAATAGCAAAATTTTTCAGAATGAAGCCTGATTTGAAACTGAAAATCAATAAAAATTTTGTGCAAGTGTATTATGAATAAGACCCAATTCATATCTCAATTTTGTTTGTTGGTGGAGTTTGGCGGGTTTGCAAATAGTACCCTCATTTTATCATTAAACTAAATTAATTAAACGTGTTATTGATAAACTTAGGGTGTTTACTAGAAGCAGTAAAATGTGTCTCTATCGCCGAATGCTCAGAATTCCCTGGACAGACAAAGTTACCAATGCCGAAGTAATGATGCGAACTAGAGTTGACAGGGAGCTATTGTCAACTATCAAGGTTTGGAAGATTTGACATCTGGGTCATGTACTGCGTGGGAAAAAATACCACCTTCTCCAACTGATATTGAAGGGGAAAATTGAGGGGCGCCGAGGGTCCGGTAGGAGACAGGTGTCCTGGCTGCGAAATGTGAGGGAGTGGACCGGCATCCGAAGTATGGAGGTGCAGGTTTGCTGAGGTGTTCGCCAACGTTGGGGGGACCCGACAGGGCACTTGAATAATCAGAAGAAGGCGTTTACATTGTGGAATGTCATAATAAAATTTTTTTATGAAATAAAATCCTATTTTTTCCACACAAAAAAAAACTGTTTTAATTCACAAGTGCAAAAACTTGGCGTAACCAGTCGCTGTCGAAATAAAGACAAAAGTGGAAGTAGTTAAAATACACCGATTTATTGAATTATTATTTAAAATTACCTTCCATCAGTATCTGAGACACTGAGGACGATAGCAGGCAAGACACTGAGGGATCTTGTGAGGAACACCAGAATAAGAGAGATATGTGAGGTTGAGGATATTATAAGATGGAGCAGACAGCGAAAAGGGGACTTATACGGTCATGTTCAAAGAGTGGACACCACCAGACTCCCTTATATTGCATTGCATAATCAGCCTCATTGGAATCGTCCTCGCGGAAGACCTCATAAAAGATGGAAGGACAGCTGGGAATCTACCTCACAGTAGAAGCAACACTCTGGAGAACAGACCTCATAGGTCTACAATAAGGAAGAAGAAGAAGAACTTCCATCAATAGATTTCAGTGAAATCATTAGATTATCTTGAAAATTATGTTTTTTTATTGAATACATACTTTCACTTTTTGTCTGTATTTCGACAACGACCGGTTTCGCCAAGCAGGAAGGAAACAGGTCGGAAAGAGCCAACAAAATGCTTGTTTTTTTCTGACATTTTATAATGCCTTTAACAGGCGAAACATGTCGTTTCATGATAAAAATGTTAATTTCAATAATCAAAAATGTGTCGTTCCAGTAAAATACAATATAATAAAACTTCTATTCAAAATTTGATTTATTTGATCGTGCCACGTTTTCCTCGATCTTCCTCTATTTCTGGTTTCATTTACATCGTTAACGTATACTTTTTTGAAGCCAATTACTGTATACAATTTTATTTTTTAACTATTATATTGATTCTCGTGACATGTGATAGGTAGCCAAATCTATCGCCATTTTATTGTCACGTGAATTCTACACCAGACCAAATACAGTGTGGCAATCACACTGCCATCGCTGGGAATCGAACCCGGGACCTTCTGTATGGAAGTCAGAGCTTTTACCACTCTGCCATGAAGGTTGCCAATTAACATAGTTCAGCGCAGTTAACAAAGTTCAGCGCAGTTAACATAGTTCAGCGCAGTTAACAATGTTTTGTTGTATATGAATGGCGTCTTCATTTCCGATTGGTTTCAGTTCAGCGCAGTTAACAATGTTTTGTTGTATACATAAAAACTTGATACGTGGAAGAAGAAAACGAAAAATTTAAAGAGTACTGCGGGTAGCCCTGATCTACCCATCTCTGGTTATAGGCAACAGGTGAAGATATGTGCCAAATGATTCAATTGATAAATTCTGTCGCTAATGTTATATGGTCTAGAATGTAAATAACTTGAACTAGGCTTAGCTTGTTATTCAAATCGGAGAACAATGAAAAAATCGCAAACCAGATGTTTAGCATAGTTTTTTTTTAAGCCAAATGTAAAAGTGTTGAAGTTTCGATTTATTGGTGACAAATTATTGAAAATTTACGTCAATACCACCGTAGACAAACATGGCGTCTACAAACATTTGAGCCTTATTTGATTGACCCAAACCGAATTAGGTAAGTATTTTACGTACATATATATATAATTAATTTATTACATATAATAAATGGAAAATAATAAATAAAAAAAAATAAAAAAAAATCTAAAATGGCAGTGCACAATGGTGTTGTTCTACCGACCCTTATGTATGGAAGCAAAGCATGGAACTGGCAAAATAAGGATGAAAGTAGAATAAATGCAGTAGAAATGAGATCTCTTAGACGAATGTGTGGATACTCTGTGTATGATAGAGTGTCGATTGAAAATATAAGAAGTGAATGCGGTGCGAATGATGGTGTTGTCAAAATAATGAAAGGATCATTAAGATGGTTTGGACACATGGAATGAACGAGTGAATACAGAATGGTTGGCAAATCAATTAAATATTAAATGTCGGTCACGTGAGGAGAGTCGGAGAAATCAACGTGCATGAGAAGATGTATGAATGTAGAGGAATCGAGAGAAGTATGTCAGGAGAGATCAGTTTGGTGGTCCATTATTTCTGCCTACCCCTCCGGGGAGACGGTATGATGGTTAGTTTAGTTAGTTTTCGTTCCTTGATATCACAATTCTTCTCTGTGTATGATAGAGTGCCGAATGAAAATATAAGAAGTGAACGCGGTGCGAGTGAATGAAAAAATAATGGTAAAAAAATGTTAACGATGTAAATGGAACCAGAAATAGAGGAAGATCGAGGAAAACGTGGCACGATCAAATAAATCAAATATTGAATGTCGGCCATGTGATGAGTCATAGAAATGTCAGGAAAGAAAAGCCAGCTTATGCCGACGTGTCTGTTCGAGTCATCCTTCCACCGTAATTACGGTCGCCCTGCAATTCAAGTCAGTAGTCTTCTTGTCCATTCTTGCCTACTCTTAGCCGGGTGAATCCAAAATGAAAATGAAATAGATCTGAAAATTTGTCAGGTAGGCAAGACTAAATCGCCACACTTTTCAATCCTGACATACCTCTCTAGCATCCTCCACATTCATACAGCGAGTCATACACGTACCTACATATACCATACATTCTTCCGACTTCTAACATGGTCATCCTTTAATATTTTATTAATTTGTTGATGCCATGTATTTCTCGGACTTCCTCGACACCGCAATCTATTCACATGAATAAAGTTTACATTTTCAGTTTTTTACGCTTCACGGCTTCATCGCCGAGAGAATAGAGGTTTGTATCGTTCTCCTGATGAAGAAGTTGTAAATTCTTCGAAACCTGTCGAGAAAAATAAACTAAAAGAGTAGAAAAAACAGTGTTTTAATTCATAAAAAAAATACAAACAACTTATTTATTGTTTCTTGAACAATGATATAAAACTCCATATTAAATAATTAATACGAATGAAAACGTCAGTTTTCTAGAAATTCTACTATATAATATTTTATGAGAATGATATGTTTCGCCCTTCTAAGGCATTATCAAACGTCACTGTCTTATTATGTATATTATGTCACGTATTTTGTCTCTGACGATAGATGGACAAAATACCTCCTTTGCTGGTGTCCTAGAACTGCGACCCTTAACCCAGAACGTCCCCAACTTCGATGGAGGGACGACATTAAAGAGACCGTTGCGCTGGTATGACGTGGATGCGTGTTGCCCAGGATCCAAAGTCATGGAAGCAGATGGAGGAGGTCCAGAAGTGGACGGTTAGGCTGATGATGAAGATGATAAACTACTTTATTTGAGTAAGTAGGGCCAACCGGTTTCAATCTTTAATTAGCTTTCTCAGTGCTATAGTACACAAATTGGTTTTAAGAATTATTTGTATCTCAATAGAGACGAATACGTAAATTATTTGGAATGAAAATATGGTGGTCGAGGCGTTTACAGGACTTACGACCTGTCATTGGTTGGGTTAAGCGATTTTCTTCTTCTTAATTGCCCTGTCAGGTCCCCCCGACGTTGGCAATCACTCTGGTAAACTCTTCCCTATCCTGCGCTGTCCGGAATAACTCCTCCACAGTTTCGATTCCCGTCCATTCCCTCACATAGCGCAGCTAAGAGTAAAAGTTTGTCTTGTGTTAAGTATAATTTTATTAATTTTTTATTAAAAAGTATTTTATTAAATATTACTTTGAATGGAATCTGGCCCTGTACGGTTCGATGGAAGTTATATATTATATTTTAAAATATGAATAAAAAAATTAATTAGTTCTCGTTTGTTATTGGAACTAATAAGTTCTAATTTCAAACCTAATTCTAATTCATAATTCTAAAACCTAATTCTAATTCATTTAGAACGAAAAATGGATAAGACGTTCTTTGTTTTATCTTGTATTGCACTGTTGACGGTAAGTTTAAAGTATTGTTGCGTAATTTATTTATTTATTATGGGTATCAAAATATGGTGATACAGCGATAACATACAGCGATAACAATGACATATATTAGAAAACAATACTAACTAACTAACTAACTAACCATTGGACTACCCCACTTTTATTTCCTGACATATTTCTCTCGCTTCTTCGGTTTCCTCGATCTTCCTCTATTTCTGGTTCCATTCACATAGTTAATATATAATTTTTTTACCATTCTTTCTTCATTCATTCTTTCCATATGTCCAAACCATCCTAATGATCCTTTCATTATTTTGTTCATGAGAGTAGGCTGACTTTTCGTGCACATATCGAGAGGATTTGTGGCATTGCACTGAGGATGTTGGGGTTCATCGTCCGGACCGGAAGGGTTTTCAGGGATCCCAATGTGCTCAGAGTCCTATACAACGCATTGGTTCGGAGCAGGCTCGAAAGTGGTTCCGTGATATGGAGTCCTCACGAGGCGAGATATTCCGTTATGCTGGAGAGGGTTCAGAAAAAAATTCTGAGGTATCTCTACATGAGGGAGTATGGTAGCTATCCTTGGCTCTATCCTACGGCATTTCTTTTGGGAATGCTCGGAACCAACTCTCTACAGCTTCGAAGAGATGGACGTCTAATTACCCATTTCTTTAGATTAATTAGGGGATACTTCTAGAACTCGGCCTTACTGGAGGGTGTTCGGCTTTTTGTCCCCGATAGATATCTCCGACAGCGACAGCACAGATTGTTTTACCTACCGGCCGCCAGAACCAATCTGCCTCTGGTGACACCGGTGGGAAGAGCAATTAGTCTGCTGAACGCGGTTTCCTTGGAGATCGGCGTCTTTCATGTTAGTGAAAGTACGTTCAGGGGGCAAATACTATTGACTTTAGAAAGTATCTTGTCTTCCTAATGTCGAACCATCTCTAATGCGTTCCTTGTACTTTGTTGTAATATTTTTATGATATTTCACCTGTACTTAATATATGCCTTAAACATTTTCCTGTTTGTAATGTCTATTAATTTAATAAACTGATTTGATTTGATTTGATGACACCATCATTCGCACCGCATTCACTTCTTATATTTTCATTCGACACTCTATCATACACAGAGTATCTACACATTCGTCTAAGAGATATCATTTCTACTTCATTTATTCTACTTTCATCCTTTATTTGCCAGTTCCATGCTTCGCTTCCATACACAAGGGTCGGCACAAGAACACCATTATGCACTGCAATCTTAGTTTTTTTGGATAGGTTTTTGTTTGCACCAATCACTTTGTTGCATGCCCCAACCCTCCTTTCAACACCCCTCTCCACTCGCCCATCTCTTGTAAACATACTTCCTAAATATACAAACTCGTCTACTTGCTCCAAATTTTCACCATTCACGCTAATGTTGCAGACTGTCATGGTTTCTTCCTTTTCAAAAATCATTACCTTAAACTTATTAACATTCATCATCAGATCATTTTGCATGCATACCTCATGCAAATCCACTCTCGCCACTTCATCCATTTGGTATTTAAGCTGTATAGAGCCGTGTTTGCGTCTAGAATCACGTACGCGGCTGGCGTGTGTTCGGGTCGTCTCACGGTCCGAACAGTGTCCTCAGCATTGCTGAGTGGCTAGCGCTTGCCCCTCTTGGCTCTGACCAGTGCCTGCAGGACTGCTGCCTTGGTTGCCCTCCCGGTTATCGGAGGGGTTCTCCCTGCCGATCTGGAGGTGCTTGAGGCGGTAGCCAGAAGGCGCCTCAAGAGGGGCGAGAGGGCGACTCACTTGGGTTTCACTCTTGACCCGGAAGATAATGGACTCACAGCTCTGTGTAGGATTGCGAGGGATGCTTCGATTGGGGCCTGGCAGAAGAAGTGGGACGGTTTGCCTACTACTCGTTCTTCCCTTCGCTCGAGAAGAGGATGAGCAGTGAGTGGATTGTCTTGGATCACCACGTTGTGAAGATGCTCTTGGTATATGGCAATTTTCGAGCCAGGTTTGGTCTGTCACGAGTGCACGTGAGGGTGCCCCAGACGGCATTCCACATCCTATGGGAGTGTGGTCTTCTGGAAGAGGCGAGAGGCAGAATGAATCGTGACGTAAGAATGGCTGTCCGCCCGATCTGGAACTCAGACCTGACGCCCAGCAGACATAACTTTGAATGCTTGGGGGAGTTCGTGAGAGCTTGGACTCTTGCATTTGCCGAGGTTGACACTAAGCCGTCCCCATCCTCTTGTGAGCTACTTGTGCCCCTTATCCCGTTAGTCTTTGAGCTGTTTCTCCTGTTTTATACTCCTATTTGGTGTACTGTCGACTGTCTCGCTGGAAGTCGCCGTAGTTATGCCGTATCTGACCCCTCTGAGGGTGTACCGATTGCCTCGCTAGGGGTGGGGGCTGCCTGCAAAGCTGGGCTTTGCCCTCCATTTCGCGGCGATTTCTTAATATATGTATATTTTTTTGAGATTTTGGTAATGTTCTGTTCCCTTGACCTGTCCCGTGTCCACTATATAATAACGTTATGCGTACTCACACCATTCCGCAATAGTTTTTAATATTATCTGCATGTTAGGCGGGACATAGAGGAAAACAGAAGTAGCTTAAATGTGGCCTGGTCCCTCTTGATTTTTTTTATACGAGTACATTTTTTATACATAAATCGGGTGGTGGTCTAGGGGATAGAACGCTTGACTCCTAATGTAGGGGACTTGGGTTTGAGCCTGCACACGACCAGATTCCTTCTTCATAATATTGAGCTTTTTTCTGCTCATATTGAAGATTGTAAAATAAATTCTAACATCATTGATTTAAAACTTTGATGTTAGTCTTTTTAAAAAAAAAAAAAATTTTCTTCTTCTTCTTCCTCAGCCTATTCCCGTCCACTCCAGTACAAAGGCTTCCTCCATTCGCTTCCATCTCACTCTGTCCTGTGCAGACTGCATCCAGATTATTCTGATATGTCTGTTCAGATCATCCTTCGCTGTTCTTTGCCGTCCACAGTCTCCAAGTCAGCAGTCTTCTTGTCCACTTTTCGTCTGAGCTTCTGGCTACGTGACCTGCCCGTTGCCATTTTAGAGTCACTACCCGGTGGATGATGTCAGTGACCTTTGTTTTTTTCTCTCACCGTTTCTGACTTATTGTTATACATAACTATGATGATAAATTTAAAGTGACATGATAGATTACAGGAAAACGATAAAACTAGGTATTTCAATAGAAATACCTAGTTGCTCTCGCTTCCTCTACTCGAATGTAGAGGAAGCAAGATAAGTATGTCAGGACAAAACAGCGTGGTGGTCCATCCTTTCTGTCAACCCTTCCGGAGAGATGGCGTGAATATTGAATGATGGAGAGATGGAATGAATATTGAAACCTTTGGATTAGCTAAGGGTTACCCATTTGATAATAAAAAAAAATGTTCTTCAACATGTTTACAGGGACAATGCTGTGCAATTTCATTGACACCGGTACCGACGGTTGTCTCCACAGTTGCACCTGTCGTAGTACTAACAGCGGCACCCACTTCACTACCAACAGTGGCCCCCCCTGCAGCACCTACTGCAGCACCAATGGCTGCTCTAACAGCAGCACCTACAGTAGCGCCTTACGTAGCACCAACAGCGGCACCCACTGCAGCACCAACAGTCGCGCCCACTGCAGTACCTACAGTAGCGCCTTATGTAGCACCAACAGCGGCACCCACTGCAGCACCTACAGTAGCACCTTACGTAGCACAAACTGCAGCGCCAACTGCAGCACCTACAGTGGCACCTACCGCAGCACCAACAGCAGCTCCCACCGCGGCTCCTACTGTAGCACCAACAGCGGCTCCCACTGCAGCACAAACAGCGGCTCCCACCGCGGCTCCCACTGCAGCACCAACAGCGGCTCCCACCGCGGCTCCCACTGCGGCACCCACTGCAGCTCCAACAGTGGCCCCAACAGCAACTCCCACCGCGGCTCCTACTGCAGCACCAACAGCGGCTCCAACAGCGGCTCCCACCGCGGCTCCCACTGCCGCTCCAACAGTGGCCCCAACAGCGGCTCCCACCGCAGCTCCCACTGCAGCACCAACAGCGGCTCCAACAGCGGCTCCCACTGCAGCACCAACAGCGGCTCCCACCGCGGCTCCCACTGCAGCTCCAACAGTGGCCCCAACAGCGGCTCCCACCGTAGCTCCCACTGTAGCACCAACAGCGGCTCCCACCGCGGCTCCCACTGCAGCACCTACAGTGGCACCTACAGTTGCACCTACCGCAGCACCAACAGCAGCTCCCACCGCGGCTCCTACTGTAGCACCAACAGCAGCTCCCACTGCAGCACCAACAGCGGCTCCCACAGCGGCACCCACTGCAACTCCAACAGTGGCCCCAACAGCGGCTCCCACCGCGGCTCCTACTGCAGCACCAACAGCGGCTCCAACAGCGGCTCCCACTGCAGCACCAACAGCGGCTCCCACCGCGGATCCCACTGCAGCTCCAACAGTGGCCCCAACAGCGGCTCCCACCGTAGCTCCCACTGTAGCACCAACAGCGGCTCCCACCGCGGCTCCCACTGCAGCACCTACAGTGGCACCTACAGTTGCACCTACCGCAGCACCAACAGCAGCTCCCACCGCGGCTCCTACTGTAGCACCAACAGCGGCTCCCACTGCAGCACAAATAGCGGCTCCCACCGCGGCTCCCACTGCAGCACCAACAGCGGCTCCCACCGCGGCTCCCACTGCGGCACCCACTGCAGCTCCAACAGTGGCCCCAACAGCGGCTCCCACCGCAGCTCCCACTGTAGCACCAACAGTGGCTCCCACCGCGGCTCCCACTGCGGCACCCACTGCAGCTCCAACAGTGGCCCCAACAGCGGCTCCCACCGTAGCTCCCACTGTAGCACCAACAGCGGCTCCCACCGCGGCTCCCACTGCAGCACCTACAGTGGCACCTACAGTTGCACCTACCGCAGCACCAACAGCGGCTCCCACCGCGGCTCCTACTGCAGCACCAACAGCGGCTCCAACAGCGGCTCCCACTGCAGCACCAACAGCGGCTCCCACCGCGGCTCCCACTGCAGCTCCAACAGTGGCCCCAACAGCGGCTCCCACCAGTAGCTCCCACTGCTAGCACCAACAGCGGCTCCCACCGCGGCTCCCACTGCAGCACCTACAGTGGCACCTACAGTTACCTACCGCGCACCTAGCTCCCACCGCGGCTCCTACTGTAGCACCAACAGCAGCTCCCACTGCAGCACCAACAGCGGCTCCCACAGCGGCACCCACTGCAACTCCAACAGTGGCCCCAACAGCGGCTCCCACCGCAGCTCCCACTGCAGTACCAACAGCGGCTCCCACCGCGGCTCCCACTGCGGCACCCACTGTAGCTCCAACAGTGGCCCCAACAGCGGCTCCCACCGCTGCTCCCACCGCGGCCCCCACAGCGGCGCCAACTGCCGCTCAGACTGCTGCACCTACTGCTGCCCCTACAGCGGCACCAACTACAACAACGACCACTCGTCCAACAACCCACACTACTACCCGACCAACTACCCTCACTACTACCCGTCCTACTACCCGCCCAACTACCCTCACTACTACCCGTACTACTACCCGCCCAACTACACGCACTACTACCCGTACTACTACACGCCCTACCACCCGCACAACCACCCGCACAACCACTAGAACTACCCGTCGACGCACAACTACAACACCGACCACTCGCCCAACTACCCGAACAACTACCCGACCAACTACACGCACTACTACCCGCCGAACTACACGCCCTACCACCCGCACTACCACTAGAACTACCCGCCGACGCACAACTACTACTCGTCGACCAGTCCCAACTCGTAGACCTACGGCAAGACCTGCCTTTGCAGGGCCAAGATTCATATTCCCTAGATTCCGTGCGGATAACAACTCACCTAGACCAGCATTTTTCAATCTCCCAAGGGCCCTTCAGAGATTCTTCTTTAATTAAATGAAACTATTCTTCTTCTTCTTCTGGTGCCGTGTAAGGTCCCCCCAGCTTTGGCGAAAGCATTTATACCTCTCTGGCTTCCTCTACATTCATACATCGTACCATGCACGCACATCGATTATTCCGACTTCGAATGTGGCCGCCTTTTAGTAATTGATTAATTTGGTCATGCCGTGTTTTCCTCGGTCGTCCGCGGTTTCTTTTTCCCCTCACGCTGCTTGTGTACAACTTTTTAACCATTCTACTCTCATCCATTCGTTCCATATGTCTAAACCATCTCAGGGATCCTTTTTTAATTATATGATGCAGTCATATGCCTTAGATTTCTTTCTTATTTCATCGTTCGGTATTCTATCATACAAAGTTTTCCCGCACATTCTTCTTAGTGATCTCATTTCTACGGCGTTTATCCTGCTTTCATCCTTCTTTTGCCAGCTCCAAGCTGTCAATCATTCCTGTCCATTATCTTATATTCCGCAGCCCGGAGAGCAGGCTTCTACTAACTCCCCGACGTCCCATTAAACAATAGTAATCACAATCAATCTATGTTCTAGTCTCTTTGAGCTGTAATTAATTCCTACTTACCATACGGTTTCGCCTACAAATAATTTATTACTTATGTTTTTCTCGAATACCGAACGATACTGACATCTGTGAACCACTTGTCACAAATATTCCAAGTTTTTAGCAATGTAACTATAATACCGAAAGAGAAATTCACGTTTGAAATATTCGGTGACGTCATCACTCTCATTTTTATTGCCAACTTTTTAATGGTAGGCTATGATTAAAGTAAAAGATTTTATACTTCTAATTTCTCCTTCTATTTGAGCTGTCTCTCCACTGTTGGAGGTAGACCTTTTCAAACGTTCTTAATTTTTTTCTACTCTGCGCTAGTCCCGTAAAGGGTGTTTTTTTAGAGGTTTGGTTTTTAAACTGGCAAAATTGTTTCTACAGACTGTCAATTTGAAAGTTGACAGTTGGTTTGTAGTCAGTTTGTTTTGTCATTTTACCTTAAATAGACTGACGTCAGAACAGCGCTTGTAAATTGTGAACATTTTCTTCGGTCTCGATTGATCTGGTCTCTTCGGCTCGGCATACGTGCCCAATCCATGTTAGGAGACCGGCTCTTACGGTGCTCGTTATAAGAGGCTGCTGATTCATCGTGCGGATATCTTGGTTGGTCCTATGCCTCCAAGTTCCCGTTGCTACACCGGGTCTAAGTCCCAGGATCATTCTAATTATTCTCTTTTATCTGGACATAATCCCGATTGTGTAAAATAAATTAATGATCTGTTCTGACAGACAGATGGTTGAATTTTTATGAAAAAGCGTTTATTTATTTCCCTTCAAATCGCTTCTTAGTCCATCCATTGATATCAACATAAATAACTTCTAATTTAAGACCGTGGAAGAGTTCACGTACCTAGGCTCCTTCTTCTTCGATGGCCTTAAGCCCATATCGAGCAGTAGCCCCCAGTATTCTTCGCCGTCAACTTCTCCTGCCCTCCGCTTCGACCCTCCAATCTGACATTCGTTACAATTTCGCCCCATCTCTCCCAACTTCATCCTCCCATCGCAACATTAGTCGTCCAATTGGTCTTCTACCACCTTGGTGCCACTCCAGCAATCTTTTTGGGATTCGCAATGACGGCATCCTCTGCACGTGACCGGCCCATCTCTGTCTATTCAGTCTGACCTGTGTGGAGAGACTGGGAGCTTTGTAAATATGGTACAGCTCGTCATTATCCCGCACTCTCCAGCCTTCACTGTCATTCACAGGTCCCAGGATAGTGCCCTGCGTAACACCCTTGTATCAAAAGTATTCAGTCGCTATGCGGATTTCGCTAGGCTCCTTAATTATAATAACAAAATTAATTTTGTTGGTGAAGAGATTGGAAAAAAGATATTCACAGCAAACAGATGCTACTTTGGCCTCAATAAGTCGCGTTTACTGTCCAGAAAGCCAAAGCCCACATTGTATAAAACGCTGATTAGACCAGTTCTAACATATGCCTCGTTGACTTGAACACTCACTAAACGTGGTGAACTGCTTCGAAAGGAAGAATCTTCGGACTCATTAAAGATGGTCAGACGTGAAGAAGGAGATACAACACAGAGCTCTACGATCCATACCAGGACGCTAGCGTGGTCAAGTTTATAAAGATTAACAAACTGGCTAGGACACTTGCACCGCATGGGGGATCTGGAACTCCCCAAAAAAGTGTTGTATGAGAATCCAGTAGGGCGAAGAAGCGAGACTACGATGGTTGGATGGTGCCGCGGCAGACTGTCGGGTCCTGGAGCAGCAAGACTGCGAGCTGGTGGCCGGAGAAATGGAAACGTTTCTTAGAGGAGGCTAAGACCCACCAAGGGATGTAGCGCCGGAGAAAAAGAAAAGAGTTAAAAAAAACTCACCAAACGACAGGTTGCGAATGTAAAAAAATATTGTTTTAGTTAATGTTAAAGTTTTGTTCTTTAAATGTTGTTTATTTATTTTATTTATTATACAAATTATTTGAAAATAAACTTTTAATTTTTTAACTGACTAACTAACTAACTAACCATCACGCCGTCTCTCCGAAGGGGTAGGCAGAAAGTATGGACTACCACACCTTTCTTTCCTGACATATTTCTCTCGCTTCCTCAACATTCATACATCGTGTCATGCACGGGCGTCGATTTCTCTGACTCCTCACATGGCCGACATTCAATATTGGATTTATTTGATGGTGCCACGTTTTCCTCGGTCTTCCTCTATTTCTGGTTCCATTTACATCGTTAACATATAATTGTTTTACCATTCTTTCTTCATTCATTCTTTCCATATGTCCAAACCATCTTAATGATCCTTTCATTATTTTGTTTATGACACCATCATTCGCACCGCATTCACTTCTTATATTTTCATTCGACACTCTATCATACACAGAGTATCCACACATTCGTCTAAGAGATCTCATTTCTACAGCATTTATTCTACTTTCATCCTTCTTTTGCCAGTTCCATGCTTCGCTTCCATACATAAGGGTCGGTAGAAGAACACCGTTAAATTTCAAAATTTTCTAATTTCTCTAATTTTTGAGAATTTAATAAATTTTTGTTTTTGGTCTCGAAATAATGATCAAAATTCACCCAATGATTGGCCATTTCCGAAAAGATGTTTCTGTTTTTGTACCATATGATACAAAAAACAAAATTATTTTATTTAATAGTTTTAAAATGTTAAGGTATCATGGTGTTTCAGCCAAAACAATGGACTATTCAGAAAACATTGTTAAAATTTTCAACAATGTTTCAACAGATGGCGCTGAAGGTAGTATTATTATTTTATTGCTAGATTGTACAGGGGAAAAGTTTTTAATCTACTATATTGTAATGGGGAATATGAAGGAATTTGGTTATTAATAACATTTAATTAATCGTAATTAAATTTTTTAAATTACGATTAATTGTTGATTATTCTTGTATCTTTATAAATCCACTTCAAATACTGCATGAGAACAACAAAGCATGACGCCGTTTCTCAAAGGGGTAAGCAAAGAAAATGCACCGCCACAATACTCGATTCCGACACACCTCTCTAGATCAATCCACTTCCATACAGCGCGTCGATTCTTCCGACTTCTAATATGGCCGACCCTTAAACTTTGATGTTAATGATGTAAATGGTACCAGAAATAGAGGAAGACCAAGGAAAACGTGGCACGATCAAATAAATCAAATATTGAATGTCGGCCATGTGAGGAGTCAGAGAAATCGACGCGCGTGCATGACACGATGTATGAATGTTGAGGAAGCGAGAGAAATATGTCAGGAAAGATAGGTGTTGCAGTCCATTCTTTCTGCCTACCCCTTCGGGGAGATGGCGTGATGGTTAGTTAGTTAGTTAGTTAAACTTTGATTATTTTTTTCTATGTTCGCCATACTTTGTGTTGTAGATGTTTTATTTGTCTTTTTCTTTTTTATATCTTCTTCTTCTCTTTGTCCTGTCACACCTCCGTGGTGCATAGGGCCTCAAGGAATCTTCTCCACCCGACTCTATCGCATGCCTGATGCCTAACATCATCCCAAGTGACTGCTGCTTTAACCTCGTCCTGCAGGGCTCTTCTCCAGGTGGCTCTAGGTCTGCCTCGCTTTCTCTTTCCCCCCATAGGGGACCAGTCTAGTGCGCCCTGAGCGATGCAGGCTGGGTTCCGTCTCAAAGTGTGACCGATCCACTGCCATTTGCGTCTAGCGACTTTTTCTCTAATTGGCTTTTCGCCTGCCATGATCCAGAGAACCTCATTTGACACTGTTTGGAGCCAATAGATTTCTTTTTTAATACTTCTTTTTTATATTGATTAATTTTTTTTATATACGAGTACTTTGTATATTATACAACACTATTAAAATTACATATCAGACATGTTTCGGACAACCAGTCCTTCTTCAGTGGTACATATTATAAAGATACATATATAAAATATTATAAAATTAATTTCTAATTTTCTTTTTTATACACTTTGTATATACAACACTATTATTAAAAAATAAAATTATATAGACATAGATTACATCAATAGGAAAGGTGCCAAAAGTTGAAGGTAGTATTGTGGGGTGTCAGGCCATCGTCAGGGTCACCACTGTGGGGGTTTGGTGGTGAGAGTTGAAAGACGGCGGAGGTTTCAGCGTTTATTGCGGATCACAAGTAATTAGACGTAACTGTATGATTTACTCGTGATGGAGCGTGGCTGGATGTCGATGACAGCGGGGCGGAGTCCGGTGGTGAGTCGTAGAGGATGAGGGCTCGCTGGGCGGTATCGTCGAGTGGCTGGAGCGAGGAGTCGTCGGAGGTTTCTCGTACGTAGACTAGGTAGTGGAGACTCGTATCTCTTCGAGATTGCGATACTGGCTGACGTTTAGAGTTGACTGACGTTTAGAGTGGACTGCCTTAGTTTCGTAGCTCGGCGTCGGAGGGAGTCCGATATCCCTCGTGGCGTGGACTTATTAACGTAGACTCGCGTCTGTTAGAAGTCGTAAGAGCAACTGATCCTATTGGGTGCTCGGAAGTACTGCTTCTATATGATTTGCTTTCGTCATCTACGATGCCCGACCTAATGACCAAACCTGAACGAATCTAGGCCTCCGTGTCATCAAATTTGATAAGTAGGTCTTGGGTCAGCGTTTTTGTGTTTATTCGTGTCATTCTTCATGAAATATGTTTATCTGGGTTATGCATTTAACCCCGACAGTATTATTGTTTTTTAGCTAGATTGTACAGGGGAAAAGTTTTTAATGTACTATATACTAATGGGGAATAAGAAGGAATTTGGTTATTATTAACATTTTTTGGCCTTTAAAATTTCAAAATTTCTCTAATTTTTGAGAATTTAATAAATTTGTGTTTTTGGTCTCGAAATAATGATCAAAATTCACTCAATGATTGGCCATTTCCGAAAAGATGTTTCTGTTTTTGTATGATACAAAAAACAAAGTTTTTTTTTTTTTTTTTTATGTACACAACAGGTCGTTCGGACCCAATTACTGTGTACAATTTTTATTTTTTAGCTATTATATTGATTCTCGTGACATGTGATAGGTAGCCAATCTATCGCCATTTTATTATCACCTGAATTCTACTCCAGACCAAAGACAGTGTAACAATCACACTGCCATCGCCGGGAATCGAACCCAGGACCTTCAACATGGAAGTCAGAGCTCGTAACCACTCTGCCACGAAGGTCGTTATTTTATTTAATAGTTTAAATGGTTAAGGTATCATATTGTTTCAGCCAAAACAATGGACTATTCAATAAATATTGTTAAATATTTCAACAAAGTTTCAACAGATGTCGTTGTAAGATTGCTATGGCAAATTTTGCGTATTTTTATTTTTGAAGAATTTGAATTGATGCCCCTGATCATGGAAGGTAAAATGTAAGGTAAACGAGGTGTTGGCTGAAGAATCTCTGGCTCCATGACAGAAGAAACTACTTTATCAATATGCAGGTTTTTATTTTGTTATTTTTTATGTATATAAATATTTTTTATATGTATACAATGACGACCATCGCGGCAGAATGGCAGGAGCTATGACCGCCACACCGGAGGTCCCAGGTTCTATTCCCGGCAAAGGCAGTGTGATTGTCACACTGTCATTGGTCTGGTGTGGAATTCGTGTGACAATAAAATGGTGATTATCTACCTATCACATGTCATGAATATCAATCAATAGCTAAAAAATTGCTGTTTACAAATGTAGAAAGTAACGGGAAACTATCACGTTAAGTTCTGTCTGTATTGCTGATAGCCCTAACCAGCAAACTCCTCAGCAATAGGTAGATTAGTTGAGCTAAAGCGCAACTCACGGACAAATTTCGGAGATCGGGCCTTCGCAGTGGCAGGTCCATCCGCCTGGAATATGCTTCCTGCACGCCTTAGATACATTGACAATCAGACAGATTTTAAATTTCAGCTAAAAACCCACCTTTTCAAAATATCGCATAAAATATAAACAACTGGTTATCTGATTGCTGGTGTCACATGCAGCTCTCATGACTAAAAACATTGTCAAAGCGCCCTTGAGGTGAACTATTCATGAAAACGGCGCGGCGCTATACAAATTGGCCTAATTATTATTATTATTATTATGTATGAAAGAACGATAGTTTTTAAGGAGTTTTATTGTAATTTTTATGTATGACGTGTTTCGCCCTTCTAAGGCATTATCAAATGTGACGAAACTTCAACTCGTTGCAGTTTATATACACTAGTGAATGGAGCAGAATATGGTAATTAACGAAAATTGATGTGACTTTATACATTTTTAACAAATAATTATTTGGGTAGGACCAGAAATATTGGAAAGTGTTTCTTGGAACTTGTTGAGAAATTTTATGACAATGCTTACATAGTACTCAATGATATTATATAAATCAAAAAGAAGTTCAATAAATGTTAACAGTAATAAATATGTAAGACCGAAAAATATTGGATTACAATGGCTAATAAAAATATTGGATTAATAATCATTTCTTTATTTTGTTCATAGCACCATCATTCACACCGCATTCACTTCTTATATTTCATTCGACACTCTATCATACAGAGTATCCACACATTCGTTTAAGAGATCTCATTCCTACTTTTATACGATAAATTAAGAGATAGACGTCTTCATCACGGGACGAAATTTGGCATACTGTTTAACCGTCGCGTTGCCATGCGGTCAATTGAGTTTCCACTGCCAATTTAAAGTTGATTTTCTTAAAACCTATGGACCCTAATATTATAAAAAAAATTGTAATCCTCCATTGAAGTGTTTTCAATATTTCGTAATAAAAAAAAAGCAAAAAATTACTTCCTTCATCCTAAAAAAAAATATTTTTTAAGACTGCCTTCACCTTCATTCGTGTTAATGTAGAATTTGTTTTGCTAATATTTACAACTTTATCAAAAGTGACAAATACTTACTCGCTGTTTTGAACGTATTATAAATTATATGTTTGGCCTTTTCTCATAGGTACGTAATAATACCGACTGTGGACGGAAACGCAGCACGCAACTTAATAATATCAGAACTGTGAAAATATTAACACTTTACCAAAAAGGACAAATATTAATACGTACTCGTTGTCTTGAACGTAGTATACATTTTGCCTGGGTGCCTTTATCATACGTAAAATTATCAAGTTCATATTTGGTGTCAGTTGCTCATATGCTGTGACGCATTCCATATCAGAAATCGCATGGTTCCAGAAAAAAATTAATAATGATATGTTTTTCAAATAATCCATGTATGTTATAGATATCGATCTATTCCTAATGAAATTCCCTACAAGATGAAATAAATTAAATTTTGATTCATCGAGTCATATGCTTGATATTTAGATAAAGTTAGCGGTAAACTGAATTGACCACATGGGAGCGAGCGTTTTGTTTTGAACACGGTACGTTAAGGGTTAAACAGATCGCAAGATCTCCACTAAGAATAAGAAGAAGAAGTTGTAAATTCTTAAATAATTGTATATTTAAGATGTACGTTATTATACATTTTATACCGTATATGCAGATTACACTTCAAAAACGCACCCATAGAGGGGTCAGATACGGTACTATTATGGGGACTTCTAGACTGTACATTAAACAGAAGCAGCAGCCCCGTTGACTAACGGGCTCAGTGGCTCAAGAAGCTTGCAGGAGGACGGCTTAGTGCCAGCCTCTGCAAATACACGAGTCCAGGTTCTCACGAACTCCCCCAAGCATTGTCATGTTTAAATATTTAAATATTATTGTTAACAGATATTTAATAAATTAAAGTGGGAAATATACAGTGTTATTTTTTTTATTTTTTTTTTTTTATGTACACAACAGGTCGTTTGGACCCAATTACAGTATACAATTTTTATTTTTTAGCTATTATATTGATTCTCGTGACATTTGATAGGTAGCCAATCTATCGCCATTTTATTGTCACGTGAATTCTACACCAGACCAAAGACAGTGTGACAATCACACTGCCATCGCCGGGAATCGAACCCAGGACCTTCGGCATGGAAGTCAGAGCTCGTAACCACTCTGCCACGAAGGTCGTCGTTCCAATGTTTTTACATGTAAACATCATGCTGATAACATCCCTTCCGTGGGGTTCCTTACAAATCCATCCCTTCTTAATTCTACCTGTACAGACCGTTCAGGTGTTTTACCTTACGTCATTAGGCCTTCGTAATTGTCTTGGCTTCGTTATTGGAATCCGTGTTGATGGAAAATATTTAAACCATCTACGTTTTGCCGACGACATCGTACTTGTGAGCAACACTCCGAAGGAACTAGGTGAAATGCTGAAAGAACTAAACGATGTATCCAAATATGTAGGTTTAAATATGAACCTGGCAAAGACCAAGGTGATGGGCATGGAAAGGCTTGAAATCAACGTGGACGGCAACAGAATTGAGAATGTCCAAGAATATATATACCTGGTACACAATATTCGAATATTTCATCAACCTGAAACAAAAAATCTATGAAGCTTGCGTTCTGCCAGTTGGTACTTATGGTATTGAAACTGTTACACTGTCCAAACAAAGTACCGAGAAACTACACCCAAAGAGTCATGGAAAGAGCCATGTAAGGAATAAGTCAGACAGAGTCAGAAACAATACGGTGAGAGAAAAAACAAAGGTCACTGACATCATCCACTGGGTGGCGACTCTAAAATGGCAATGGGCAGGTCACGTAGTCAAAAGCTCAGATGAAAAGTGGACAAGAAGACTGCTGACTTGGAGACCGTGGACGGCAAATAGTAGAAGTGTAGGGCGACCGCAACTACGGTGGAAGGATGATCTAAACAGACACGTCGGAATAACCTGGATGCAGTGACATGGAAGCGAATGGAGGAGGCCTTTGTCCAGGAGTGGGCGGAAATAGGCTGAGGAAGAAGAAGAAAAAGAATTGTCTTGTCCTTCCACGTTGGCCTATGAGTCAAGACTCTGAAGACGACGCCGCTGAGAGGAGAAGGAGGAGAAAAAAGAGACCACTGGGAGACGGTGACGGCTCCATTACAAGCGTCTTTCCCTGCCCCAGATGCCCCAGATTATGTGGGTCCAGGATCGGGCTCTTCAGTCACATGCGGACCCACCACCGTGAAGGACACGAGGGACAGCCGATGATGATGAGTCAATATTATCCACCGAGGTTAATTACTCGATCACTAACATTTCGCATAGTCTCCAGGTTAAGGAGGTGGATAGTAAGTACATAGGCCAACGGTTGGTGTAGATAGTAGGTACATAGGCCAACGTGGAAGGACACCTCGCCAACCCGTCTGGCAAGCGTGACGTTGTAATGCCAACCACCCCCTGTATGTCATGTCATACGTGGAGAAGTATGGGGGAGGCCTATGTCCAGCAGTGGACTACAACGGTTGATTAAGAAGAAGAAGAAGAAGAAAAATCGTCTTGTGAACCCAGTAATAACCCTTAGTTGTGCTGTATGTAATACAAGTTCTTTTATTGGCGGATACAAAATAATCTCTTTCTAATGCCCCATTCACCTTCACTACCTTTCATAACTCTTCCGAATATTCTAAATTACCCTAACGGTACTCACATACTTTAGGATGACTTAGTTTAGAGATATAATTATTTTTATAATAGCTACGTGTAGGTTGCAAGTCAAAAAAATACTTGGGCAGTGGGCTATTTTAGTGGGACGCGTCTATGACGCGCTTACGAAGCGTCTACGCACGCCTACTACGCGCCTACGACGCACCTACGACATGCCTACTACGCGCCTACGACGTATCTACGATGCGTCTACGACGTATCTACGATGCGCCTACGACGCGCCTGCGACATGCCTACGATGAAGAATATTAAATATAGAGTTTTACATCATTGTTTAAGAAGCAATAAATTATCTTCAAACATTGATTGTTAATAGTTGTGTTACAGTAAATAAAATTGGCCGCAGCTATTAATATTTCACACGCAGCAGGTATAACAAATAATGAATTAAATGTAAATATTGGACTATTTTCACAAGCATTCCGTGGAGACTCAATTTATGGAATGAAACAACGTTCACTAAACAATGTTTCTCTATGAATAATGGTGGTCATGCGACTCTTGAAGAGTTTTAGCCTCCTTGATGATTTTCCTCCAAGCTCCTCGATCTTGCGCCTTTTGCTCCTAGCAGTCAACGACTGGAGTAAGACCTCTAGGCCTTTTTTTTTTTAGTTGTATCTCAATAGAGACGAAGACGCAAACTGGAAACTGAACATGGATGATCAAGGTGTTTACAGGACTTATGACCTGTCATTGGTTGGGTTAAGCGCACGCTTTATGTAATTACAACATTCCCCATTCCACCTTTGTTATTGTGATCATGCATGACAAAATTTTGGAAGATGTATATATACTTCAAAATCCATATCTATCTTCACGTGTCAGTTTCAGTCAGCCATCTATGTAGATTTGGTTGCACTTGTGAATTTTTTCAAGAATTTACCTATACAACCGACCCACTAACGCCATCTATGGAGAATGATTTTCGGCATTTAGCAAACTACCTTATTAACTCAATGCGAAGGCTGTCGCCTAACATATTGTTAGAAGCCGCTAGGAGTATTATTCCATTCTATATGCCAAAGAATTTGACCAGAATATTTGAAGAACAAATATTTGTGAATGTATACTTATACCTGTATACGAAATCCTGGATTTACACCAAAGGGTGGTTAATTCAAATTTTAATAAAAAAATAAAATTAAATAAAAATAAAAATATATACTCGATATATACTCGTAAATTATAATAAAATATATCTAAAAATCAGATTATCCGTTGCCGTTTCAGCCACAGGTTACATTGTCGCTTTCCCGCGCGCGGCTGTCGCCATCTTGAAAATATTCGTAAAGAGAATCATCGTGAGGGAGGCGGGATTAATCTGAGACCGCGGGTAAGTAAGATGAAGAGAGGGGAGGAATAACTCAATTACCGCGATTTCGGACGAATAGCCCCGCGCCTGCCTACCCCGCACCTCCCGGCCCCTTTATCCCGTCACAATATTAAATAAATCCAGTCGTAAATGGCGAATCAATTCATTTTAAGCTTAACAAGAGGGAATAATGAGACCCCTTAAATGTATACGAGTATGTGGTAAAATTATGACAGAATTTCAAATGCTGATATCAAAAAGAAATGCAGAAAGGATGGAAGTATAATATTAATAACTAACTAACTAAACATCGCGCCGTCTCCCCGAAGGGGTAGGCAGAAATAATGAACTACCACACTTTTCTTATATATTTCGCTCGCTTCCTCAACATTCATACATCGTGTCATGCGCGCGCGTCGATATCTCTTACTCCTCACATGGCCGACATTCAATATTTGATAAATTTGATCGTCCCTCGTTTTCCTCGGTCTTCCTCTATTTCTAGTTCCATTTACATCGTTAACATATACTTTTTTTGCTATTCTTTCTTCATTCATTCTTTACATGTGCCCAAACCATCTTAATGATCCTTTCATTATTTTGTTCATAACACCATCATTCGCATCGCATTCACTTCTTATATTTTCATTCGACACTCTATCATACACAGAGTATATGATAATAATAATAATAATAATAAATTGGATAATTTATAGAGCGCCATTTACTCTTAATTACTAGAAAATGCTCCGTTTTATTAACTAGTTAAAAATAAACATATTTAGAGTGATAGCTGCACCCAACGCAGTCGATCAACTCTTCTTATCGGGAAAGGATAATTTGAAAAGAAAATTCAAACATTCGTCTAAGAGATCTCATTTCTACTGCATTTATTCTACTTTCATCCTTCTTTTGCCAGTTCCATGCTTCGTTTCCAAACATAAGGGTCGGTACAAGAACACCATTGTGGACTACTATTTAGCTTTTTTGGATAGCAACAAGATAGATGCAACGTGGGAAAACCGCGGCTTCGCTCGCAGGACGGTTTTCTGAAGGGCCTACAACTATTGGGAGTCAGACAAGTGGAGTGGAAGTCCAGCGCTCAGGATAGGGTCAGCTGGAGAAACTTTTTGGAAGCCTTCGTGGTCCATCCAAGACTGTAGAGCCAGAGAGAAGAAGAAGAATTAATTATCTAGTTTTTCTATCTGATCTTCTAGTTCCGACCGGTTTCGACTGAAATCAGAATATGGCTTGTGCAGCTCATAGCCATTTTTTAGCTTCAGTCGAAACCGGTCAAAATTAGAGGTATATCGGACGTATGCGAGTAGTTTTAATTTTAATAATTTTTTATTTTATTATTAATTTTTTATTATTTTTAACTATGCTAATTTTATTATTTGATTCATGTTTGTTATTTTGTATTAATTTAAGTTTAATTCGTTTAAGTTTAATTCGTTTAAGTTTAATTTGTTTATGTTTTTGTTAAAATAAATAAGGCAATCGGTAGTCGCGTGAAAGCGCATAGCAACGAGATTATGCAGTAGCTCAATCGAGATTATTCTTGGAATAGTTTTGCGGTTGCTCGCGTGTTGTTAAACAGCTAATCAGAGGCCATAGCAACACAGCGGCTGCGACTAAAATTCTCCGAAACTGGAAAAAACGTTAAATAACCGTTATTGCTAGTTTGCGGAGACTATATAAGCGGGTCTTGTAAGGACTCGGTCTTCTCTCTTCCTTCAAATTCTGACACGCGTGGACACGCTGCGCGTTAAGAGGCTTGGCGCTCTTAATTACATGAAAACCAGTATTTGAGCTACTGTAAACTTCTCTTCGCTTCTACCCTGCACTGATTGCCGCATATAATAAAACTTTGTTTTATTACACAATCATCATCACGCCGTATTCTCCGTTTTACCATCCACACCACATCGGAGACGAGCAGCAGTCAGCGGCCAAAATAAATATTAATAGTACGGGGGGAGCAATCTGTCCCGTACAAGAACCATATACGAGTATTACCACTGGCTTGATGATTGTGTTATAAATACCCAACTTGGTGTTTTTGGATAGAACTTTGGATTTAAGGAACGTCTTCAAGGAGGCTGCAGCTCGTAGGCCTTTTTGATCTCTGTGTTCTAACTCCGCGTGCATATCGTTGGCTTCCGTTATAACCGTATCGAGATAAGTGAACTCTTTTTAATTTTTAGATAAGTGAAGAAGTGAATGTTAGAAAGGTCTCATATTTGGGTTATGAGCTTAGGGTAGCAAAATATCGCCTCCTTCGACTGATTTTAACGGGTAAAATAAAATAAAATCAAATCAAATCAGTTTATTGACTGAAAAGACATTACAAACAGGAAAATGTTTAAGGCATCGATTGAGTACAGATAAAATATTATAAAAATACAACATAGTACCAGGAACGCATTAGAGATGGTTCGACTTTAGGAAGACAACATATTTTCTAAAGTCAAGAGTATTTGGCTCCTGAAAGTACCGCCACTAATATGAAAACGTCGATATCCGAGGAGACCGCGTTCAGCAGACTAATTGCTCTTCCCACCGGTGTCACCAGAGGCAGATTGGTTCTGGTAGCCGGTAGGTAAAACAATCTGTGCTGTCGCTGTCGGAGAAATCTATCAGGGACAAAAAGACCAACATCCTCTAGCATGGCCGAGTTCTCGAAATATCTCCTGATTCATTTAAGGAAATGGGTAATGAGATGCCCATCTCTTCGAAGCTGTAATGAATTGGTTCCAAGCATTCATAACAGAATGTTTCGATGGTTTAATATAAAATATTATGGAAATATTTTTTTGCCTTTTTTATTCATAGTGAAATGTTAAATTTTAAATCTTCTTCTTCTTTTAATATTATAGATCTGACGATCTGTGACACAGAAATCATATCTCGACGGATGATGAGATCCAGCTGTCCCTCCATCTCTTAGGCGGTCTTCCAGATGGGCGGTGTCCGGAGGGGATTTCATAAGCGGCTGTATATGCAAGTCTGTCACCATCCATTTGGGCTACATGGTCCCTCCAGTATCTTCTTCTGGATCTACTCCACTGAACGATATCCTCTATTTCGCAAGTTTTTCTTATGTCTACGTTGCGGACACGATATCGGAGGGTTTTTCCAGTAATTGATCTTAGGACCTTCATCTCCGATGTTCTTAGTAGTCCCTTGGTTCGCACAGTGTCAACCCGCGTCTCTACAGCGTACGTCATGATAGGTCGCACGCATGTTTTATAGATTCTGATCTTGCTGTCGATACGTATGTGCTTGTTCTTCCAGACTAGATTCTTCAGGCATCCTGACACGGCAGAGGCTTTACTGACTTATTCACGTACTTCGGTATAAAGGTCACTTTGGCTGCAGATCTCCACTCCCAAATACCTGAAACTCATCACTCGCTCCACAGCAGTGGCGGTACTTCCATACAAGCTGAAAAGCCGGGCTTGCCTTAAAAATGTATAATAAAACGATGTTTTTGAGTTTGAGCCGTCTACGAATAAAATAATATTTTGAATTTTCGCGCGAGTTAAAGCGATTTAATTCGTTGCGTTGCAAATGACCTACGTGTATGTTTTGTTCCACTCATACAAATCGCCTACGTCCACGTGTTTTGTTTCATGTTTTCGGTGGGTTTCATATTGAACTTGCAAAATGTAAAGGGGTCTTTGTCGCACTTATGTATTTTTGGCTTGTAATCATATAAATAGGTGCATATATACCAGAAGATATTTACACTGTTTTCTATGGCTTTGTAGCCGGGCTTTATCACTCTAAAGTATGTTACTATTCGATGAGTCACGAACTTCATTTCTATGATATTGTCAGAAAGTTATCTGTCATTTACGTTATGTGCAGAAATGTTATGAAAAGAAACATTATGTAATTATTTTATTATTATTATCTATTTACAGCTTATTTTTTATTAATTAAATTTCTTTTTTATTTGTAAATATATTATTATATTATACAAGAACATTTCAATTTTAATTTCAATTTCAATTTATTCAAAAAATTATAAACATTACAGAATAACACATCAAAATCGTTGATAATCACAAAAATAAAATTAACAATTTAAAAAAACATATTAAATAATATAACAAGAAAACAAATGAGAGTAAGTCAGAAAAAGGAAAAACAGAAGACAATTTAAAAAAAAAATATTCGAGAACAGTTTGGTAAAGATTGACATTTTTGTACAATAAGTAGAGAAGCAAATAGTAATTTAATACATAAGAGATAGATGCTTTCTGAGGGTAGCCTCACTATCGTGAAAAATGTCCAAATCCGAAGAGATGCGGTTTAATAGTATTTTTACCCTGCCCACGGGCATTACCTTAGGTAGATTGGTTCTACACAGTGGCAGGTGAAATAATCTATGTTGCCTTTGTCGCAGATAATTGTCGGGGACAAACAAAGTCAAGTCATTCAAAATATCAGAGTTATGTATTTGACCACGAATCAGTTGAAAAAAGTGAACACCCAGGTGGATGGTTCGTCTAATTTCCAATGATTGGTAGTCCAGCATACCCAGCAAGAAATCATTTGGGTACAGCCAGGGATAGTAACCGTTCTCTTTAAGGTACAGAAATCTTAAGAATTTTTTCTGTACCTTCTCGATTAACAGACAATATTTTGTTTCAGGCGGTGCCCACACCAGTGTACTAAATTCCAACCGACTTCTTACCAAGGAATTATACAATAACTTCAGGACTTTTGAATTTTTAAAATCCTTTCTATTCCTAAGAACAAATCCACAAAATCTGATGTAATATGAAGAACATGAGTTTGATGACGCAGTATTTTTTTTATATGGATTTAAAATGCGCATAAAATGAAATATAAAATCTCTTAATTCACGAAATTAATTTAGATACTCGTACATAAAACTCTTTTGATCCGGAAAAATACATTATCGTGACCCTCTACTGATATTATAACAAAAAAAAGTCTGACGGGCTTGCCTTACTGGTTGACCCTAGGCATGCCACTGCACCCAGGATACTCAGTTGGAGACCATGGGCAAATAGGCGAAGAGTCGGAAGGCCACCGATGAGATGGACCGACGTTATTGTCAAGAGGGTTGGAAAATCTTGGATTCAAAGGGGGCAGAATAGAGACGAGTGGAGGAAATTATAAGAGGCCTATATCCAGCAGTGGAGGGAAGAAGGCTGGCAAAGAAGAAGAAGAAGTGCGGAGAGATCTGAACAACCTTGAAAAGCTCATCAACATAAGCAAAGCGGAGGAAAGACGACCACAAGGATGGCGATCGAACCGCTGATCCGATCAAATTAGGGATCTGACTGGTCTCTCATAAGCCGCAACCTGGAGACTGGTGGATGACAGGAGCGTATGGCGTGCATTGGTCAATGGTTTACAGGATGGACAAGAACCTCAATCATGAGGAATACGGCAGAGAAGAAGAAGAATCTAGAAGATGTATTCCCCGAAAAGTAACCTTACTAGTTTTTTTATTCTACTCGTATTTACACACTCGGTGACTACAAGTGGCCATTGTTTGAATATAAGTGGAAAATTTTCTATGGTATTTTGTTGAATGCTTCTTAGTTGAATAACAGCTGCTGATTTGTATAATTTATTGCTTTTTGTGTGTGCTTTTTTGTTAAATATATATAATTCATATGTATGATTTAAAATTTTATGATATACCTGTGGAGCAGTGGCGTGCCTAGGGTCAACCAGTAAAGCAAGCCCGTCCGACTTTTTATGTGCTATAATATTAGTAGAGGTTCACGATTAAGTTATCTTTCGGATTAAAAGAGTTTTATCTTTCTGAACTAATTTCGTGAATTAATTGATTTTAAATCCCATTTTAGGCGCATTTTGAATCTACACAAAATTAATTTTCTGCGTCATCAAACTCTTGTGCTTTTTAAATATAATATTGTATGTACAAATACAAGAATAAATACAATTAACAAGAAATAAACTGTAAATAGACAATAATAATAAATTTGTTAACACCAAAAAACGAATTATAAATAAATGTTCGTAAAGAAATAACTTAATATTAGGTCCTTACATATGAAATTGGCGTTTTGTATGGGAAGAACATAAAGTTGATTTTTTTTAAACATAATATATTTATTTAATCAAAGTATGTACCATTGCTATCTATGTACTTTTGCCAGGTAGTTCATCGATCCCTTTACTAAAATAAACCATTCGGACGGGAATCAATAAAATCTTTGAAGTCGGTTTGGACTACCCCATCGGAGTTGAATTTTTTCCCTTGCAAGAAGTTATCCAAATTTCGAAAAAAATAGTAATCTGTTGGGGCAAGGTCCGGAGAGTACGGTGGATGTCTTAGACATTCCAATTGAAGCTCTTCTAATTTGGTAGCCGTCTGTTGTGCAGTGTGTGGTCTAGCGTTATCATGAAGCAGCAGTGGCCTAGAGCGATTAACCAACCTCGGTTGTTTAGCAGCTAGCTTTTCCATCATGGTTTGCAGTTGCTGACAATAGACATCTGCCGTAATCGTCTGGCCAGATTTAAGAAAGCTGTAGTGAACGACACCAGCACTAGTCCACCAAACGCTCACAAGTAACTTTTTTGGAGTCAATTTTCACTTGGGGCATGGTTTGGCTGGTTCGGCAGGGTTCAGCCATTGCGATGAGCGCTTCCGATTATCATACAGGATCCACTTTTCCTCACAGGTAATGATTCGATTCAAAATCCCTTCATTATTGTGCCGGTTGAGTAATGCAACGCAGCAGTCAACGCGCGTTTGTTGATTTGCTTCACTCAATTCGTGAGGTACCCACCTTTCAAGCTTTTCACCTTCCCAATTTGCTTCAAGTGGATTAAAACAGTTTTATCACTAACACTGCAGCCTGCAGCTAACTCGGACGTGGTTTGCGATGGATCCGCTTCCACAATAGCATTCAATTCTTCATTATCAACTTTGGTCTCCGGCCGTCCACGGGGCTTGTTCTGCAGGTCGAAATTTCCAGAACGAAAACGTTGGAACCAAAAACGCACTGTGTTTTCTTTTGCGGCACCGTCGCCATACACATCATTAATCCTTCGAGCCGTTTCGCAGCACTGGTGCCACGGTGGAACTCGTACTCGTAAATAACGCGATATTTCAAGTTTTCCATTTTGTAAACTGAGTGACGCAAAGAAAAAAAACAATTGAGGAAAAAACAAATTAATTTTATTTTTCGAAACACAAATACTTGAGTAAATAGCTGTATAAATTTGAATTTGGGATTCCTAACCAAAGAGAAGATATTTGAGATCAAAGTTGCCAGTACGGCAAAACGCTAATTTCATATGTAAGGACCTATTTCTCCACATGACGTAAATGACAGATAACATTCTGACAATAAAAATGAAGTTCGTGATACATCGAATAGTAACATAACGGGGGAAAGAGAAAGCGAGGCAGACCTAGAGCCACCTAAAGAAGAATCCTGCAGGACGAGGTTAAGGCGGCAGGCCTCACTTGGGATGATGTTAAGCATCAGGCATGCGATAGAGTCGGGTGGAGAAGGATCCTAGAGGCTCTATGCACCGCGGAGGTGTGACAGGACAACAAGAAGAAGACTAAACCTGTCATTTTTGTAAAAGCCCTTGCGGCGTTTATGTCAAAATAAATAATTAAATAAATAAATATAATATGAAGTTTTACATCATTGTTCAAGAAATAATCAAAAATACAAAATATTCTTATTTAAACTCAGAAATAGAATAGGAGTCATATCATATCTTATGACTTAATTCGAATGTATCAGATTCAGAAGGGAGAGTAAGGGGGATCCTATTGACTTTTCGAGCGGTGCATGTCCATCACCGTGGTGATGGCCCTGCTACGCTGGAGGATTGATCTGATCCCAAGTACCTATCCACACCTCCTCGACTTTGGTCTCCCCTGGAAACTATGCGAAATGTTAGAGATCGAGTGTGAATAACCTCGGTGGATAATATTGATGCATAGGCTAACGTGGAAGGACACCTCGCCAACCCGTCTGGCAAGCATGGCGTTGTAATGCCAACCACCCCTCGTGTGACATGTCATACATGGAGAAGTATGGGGGAGGCCTATGTTCAGCAGAGGACGTCAACGGCTGTTTAAGAAGAAGAAGAAGAAGAAGAAGATTCGCGATAGATGGTAAAAAAAAATTATGGAGCTTCAGAAAAAAAAAATTCTCAAAGTGGACGGTGGGAAAAATATAATTAAGAACCAATGGTCTACAGCAGTGATGGCGAACCTTTTTCGTAAGTGGGTCAAATTTATATATAATATAAAAAAAGCGCTGGTTAGGGTTTTCATAAAAATGAAAATGTGACAATTTTTTATAATTGTAAATGCAAAAAAATTGTTTTACATCACATTTATTTTACTTTCTGACAGCTGTTTCATCAACCAATGTTGACATCATTAGGTGTTGCAAAAATATATATATTTTTACAACACCTGATGATGTCGACATTGGTTGATGAAACAGCTGTCGTAAAGTAAAATAGATGTGATATAAAACAATGTTTTTGCAATAACAATTATAAAATGTTAAAATATCATAGTGTTTCGGCCAAAACAATAGACTATTTGAAATTTTTTATTTAGATGGAAGTCGATGGTGACCATTTTTTCGGTCATCAGCGACTTCCGGTTAGTAGGTAGAATTCGGCGGCGATCTTTTTTTAAAATTCATCAGCCACTTCCGGTCAGTAGAATTCGGCGGCGAACTTTAATTTTCTTAGCCCATACTCGTATACGACTTCCGGCCGGTAGAATTCGGCGGCGACCTTTCCTTTTCTTAGCCCATAGGCTACTTTCGGCCGGTAGAATTCGGCGGCGACCTTTCCTTTTCTTAGCCCATTAGCTACTTTCGGCCAGTAGAATTCGGGTCGATTTTCGGGAATACTGACCGGTCGCTGATGAGTTAAAAAAAAGGTCGCTGATGAAAAAATATCCTTGAAAACGACCCAGAATTCGGTTTCAAATTTCTCCCGCGCGTCTCGTAATAAATTTCTCCCGCGGGTCCATCGTTTGTCAGCCCTGATCTACAGTATCATGTGACGTATATATATAATGATGTGGGACTTATTATAAAAGGAATTGCAGTAGGTTAAACAGTCTACATTCTACAGATCAAGATTAAGTACGCAGAGAGAGCTAATTCAAAAATGAATTTCAAAGCAGTTTTCGGAGTCCTTGTATTATTTGCAACATTTTATCAGGTGAGAAATATTACTAAGATTTTTTTTCTAAATCGCTTTTATTAAATAGGTCTTTCTGTTCCTGATAACTACCTGCGACAGCGCCGACATCAATTGTTCTTTTCTCCGTCACGCAGAGCCAACCTGCATTTGGTGATGCCAGTAGGAAGAGAAATTCGGACGCTGAATCTAATCATCTCGGATTCAGGATTTCAGTGTCAGTGAGGCAGTATTCATAAAAAAATATTGCAAATTCTGGGAAGAGTACTGCCTCACTGACGTCGACATATCGTGACGACCTTCGTGGCAGAGTGGTAAGAGCTCTGATTCCCATTCCGAAGGTTCTGGGTTCGATTCCCGGCGATGGCAGTGTGATTGTCACACTGTCTTTGGTCTGACGTAGTATTCTCGTGACAATAAAATGGCGATAGATTGGCTACCTGTCACATGTCACGAGAATCAATATATCAGCTTAAAAAAACAAATTGTATACTGTAATTGGGTTCAAGCGACCTGTTGTATACGTCAAAAAAAAAAAAAAAAAAAAAAAAAAAAAAAAAAAAAAAAAAAAAAAAAAAAAAAAAAAAAAAGAGGGTTCCAACTGACAAAAGTAAAAAGCTGAGAAAAATGAAGTCAAAGTTTCTAAGACTTGTATTTTAGTAACGAACGACGATATTTTAATGAAATTTTCTACAAAACCCAAGAAGCTATATATCTTTAATATACATTTAAAAAAATAACTAATTTTTATAGTTAACACTGTTTTTTTAATGTCTTAAAAATCAGATGGAACCCTACTCATCCATTATCGTGACAAAACGTTAGTGAATAAGGGTTCAACAGCAAATGGAACCCTCTTCACTAACTTGCGTATAACAAACCGTCAACTGAGAGTAAGAAGGTTCCAACTGACAAAAGTAACAAGCTGAGAAAAATGAAGTCAAAGTTTTTAAGACTTGTATTTTTGTAACGAACTACGATATTTTAATGAAATTTTCTACAAAACCCAAAAAGTCTTTAATATACATTAAAAAAATACTTATTTTTTTAGTCAACACTATTTTTTTATATCTTAAAAATCAGATGGAACGTTACTCATTTATTTTCGTGACAAAACGTTAGTGAATAAGGTTTAACATCAAATGGAACCCTTTTCACTTACGTGCGTATAACAAACGTTGAAATAGATTGACTCTCCATTATTTTGTGATAGCAAATAATAAAAATAAATATTTTATTCTACATTATTTTTGCATTTACCTAAATTATTTTTAAAAAAGATTCAAAATGTTATATAATAACTTTAAAAATTATTGTTTTTGCCTAAGGAAAAAGGTTTTCATTTTTTATATTAACACTATACTTAATGATTTAGAAACGGTGAATTAATGAAAAAAACTAAGTAAAACATAAATCTATAAAGTTGGTATTTATTTAATAATATAGTCATACATAATATAAAGAGTAAAATCGTACAAATAACATATTTTGGAAAAAAGAAAGAATGAATTAGAACTTAAAGTGTATTTTTTATTTTACTTTTAGTAGTATAATAATACAAAATAAAAAAAATAAAAACGGGAAAAATAAAAAGAAAGAGAAAGAAGTAAGACATATTGTTGATCTTGAAGAGGCATGTATTTCAGCATCTCTTTTAAATCATAAATTTTTGGAGTAGGCAATGAATCGTTCAATTTTAAAGCCTTTGGTTCCAAAAAACTTTCATTTCCGGAAGTCCATTTTATCCGTAATGTTTCGTTGTGACGGAGATTTACACTATTTACTTTACTATAATCTCCAAACTCAGTCCAATAAGATACCGTATGCAGTGTTTGTGTGAATTTCAGTATTTTTACTTGAAGAAAGGGAACTGAGGAGAATTTCAATTTTTTTGATGCAAGTCCAAAGTCTTTAAAGTCTACTTCAGCCATTTGTATTATTCTCAAAGGGTTTTTGGTATTAATTTTTTTTAAACATCTGACCAATCCAATAGGAGAAAATAATTCGATTTTTGAGAGAGCTCTCTCAATCGTGCTATGAGCACTGTCTACTTTTTAGCACGATAGTAATGAAATTCTACAGTGGGAAATGAAGATATATGCATTTTGACATCCTCAATAATTTCCTGACGAATACTGTTGCTTGAAGTTTGTCCTCTCTGGCTGTGGAGTATTAGTTCGGCTCTTCTTTTTGTGCACATTATATATATAGGCTTTTGAGAAATAGATAACGTCGAGGTATATAATATTTTGCAAACCTGGAATTTATTTTCTTTCACTTTAAAAAAGTACAAGAAAGAAAAAGATTTATATGATTTATCATTTTCATCCTGACGATTTGGTCTTTTCGTCAAACAGCGTGTAGTACTGTTAGAATAAAATGGTATTTCCCATTTTGATCTAATTTATAGTAATTGGAAAACTAATCCACCCTCTCGTCATGGCTGATTTTAGTGGCGCACTTTTCAATGTTGTAACCTGTCTCTGGATAACGAGTTTTCCCTGTCTGATTGTATATTGTTTTCCAGTTTGGTGATTTTCCTTCAGTATGGCTGTTTTACATTTGTTGGTTTCAGCAATATCACAATTAGGATCTTTTGTAACATTTTTCAAATTATAAAACAATTATAGGTTATCAGAATCACTAACGCTCATCATGTCTTCCACTAATTTCCTTATGTTATCTTCCAAACTACATGTTGACAGAAAAAGCGCGCCGGAATCAGAGAACGAAAGAACCAATAATTGATACGAAGTTACATAGATACGATTACATAGATACGACACTTTGTCGGTTTCAGGTTTGGAATAAAAGGGTTCCATCTGCAGCAGTTGAAACTCTTTTACCGAGAAGCGTGTAAATTTTTTGGCGACAGTTGGAGTAATAAGGTTCCAACTGTAGATGAATCCTTTTTCACTGAATTTCGTGTTTTGAATGATCAGATGGAACTTGATTCTTTTCGTAACATCAAAATGATGATACTATTACATGTTTTAATTTATTGTACGTATAGATAAGGTCAGTAAGAACCCGTTTCACGAAAAAAAGCTATATGTGAAATTTTGTTAGTTGGAACCCTCTTACTCTCAGGTGACGATATTTGGATTTCTTGTAATATGTATGATTTTTTTGGTCTCATGTTGTTCGTTTTATTTTATTTTATCTTTGTAATACCGATTTACGTCCAAACGAGTCGCCTAAATGCTTTATCGTTTGTAATGTCTCATTTGTGTATCATCTATAAATAAATAAATAAATCACGCCGTCTCTCCGAAGAGGTAGGCAGAAAGAATGGACTGCAACACTTGTCTTTCCTGACATATTTCTCTCGCTTCCTCAACACTCATACATCGTGTCATGCACGCGCGTCGATTTCTCCGACTCCTCACATGGCCGACATTCAATATTTGATTTATTTGATCGTGCCACGTTTTCCTCGGTCTTCCTCTATTCATGGTTCCATTTACATCGTTAACATATATTTTTTTTACCATTCTTTCTTCATTCATTCATTCCATATGTCCAAACCAGCTTAATGATCCTTTCATTATTTTGTTCATAACGCACACTTCTTATATTTTCATTCGACAATCTATCATACACAGAGTATTCACACATTCGTCTAAGAGATCTAATTTCTTCTGCATTTATTCTACTTTCATCCTTCGTTTGCCAGTTCCATGCTTCGCTTCCGTACATAAGGGTCGGTAGAAGAACACTATTGTGCACTGTCATTCTCGCTTTTTTGGATAGGTTTTTGTTTTCGATGACAACTTTATGTACACCATTCACCATTCTATTGGAGGGTTGGTGCTGGGAATAAAATAAATGGCGCACTCAAAGTCATTACTGCAAATAGAAATATATCCACAGAAGCAAAGATGGCAGTACACAATGGAGTTCTAGTGCCAACCCTCATGTATGGAAGTGAAGCTTGGAGCTGGCAAAAGAAGGATGAAAGCGGGATAAACGCCGTAGAAATGAGATCACTAAGAAGAATGTGCGGGAAAACGTTGTATGATAGAATACCGAACGATGAAATAAGAAAGAAATGTAAGACAGATAACTGCATCATGAATAAAATTAAAAAAGGATCCCTGAGATGGTTTGGACATATGGAACGAATGGATGAGAGTAGAATGGTTAAAAAGTTATACACAAGCAGTGTGAGTGGGAAAAGAAGCCGAGGACGACTGAGGAAAACATGGCATGACCAAATTAACCAATTACTTAAAGGCGGCCACATTCGAAGTCGGAATAATCGACGTGCGTGCGTGGTGCGATGTATGAATGTGAAGCCCGAGAGGTATGCCAGGACAGGCCAGTGTGGCGATCCATCCTCTCTGCCTACCCCTCCGGGGAAATGGCGTGATGGTTAGTTAGTTAGTTAGTCTGTCATAAGGTTAATTATATAGGAAGAATAAAGTAACAATGTAAAGTAACAATGAATATTTAAGGATGAAATACAATTTTAAAATGTAAAATAAAGAAAAAGACAATATAGAAAAATAGAGTAATTAGTTTCATTCGCCCCAAAGGGTTGCTCCAACCATTTTTTTGAAATCATTTTCATTAAGATGGAACACATCAATGTCGCACGTCCGGTACACCGCCGCACTCTGAGCGTAGTTAGTCCGATAAGCAGGAAGGTGGAATATTTGGTTCGCAGTGTGTCTTGTGCGAAGCATAGGGGTATTCAGTAATAATTTACTAAGAAGTTCAATATTTGATACAATTCAAATTCAGTTTATAATACGACTCTTCTAAGAATGTATGAAAATTCAATTTGATTTGATTGAAACATGTCTGTGTTCATAGAAATAGTCTTTCTTGAACGATAATGTAGTTATGTATAATAAATTATCGCAATATTTTATTAAACCACTTTTTGAAATATCTAAAAAACCGACGTTACCACCTTATAAGCAACACTTAACTACGGAAAGCATGGCATTACTTAATTAATACAACGTGCATGTGAGAATGTATGAATGTGGAGGAAGTTAAAGAGCCATCATCTCTGCCTACCCGTGATATTTTATTAATTGAGTCTTGTATACTATGGTAAGTGTATAAAAAAAGATACACATAATGTTTCCGTTTGTTATTTCCTGATGTTTCTGTCTGGTGATTCCTAAGACACATTTGTTTCTAATCAATTAATATATTTGTCTTTGATCTATTACAGAATGCAAGTTATGAAATCCCAACGACAGAAGCTCCAACTGTGGCACCGACAGTAGCTCCAACTGTGGCACCGACAGTAGCTCCAACTGTGGCACCGACAGTAGCTCCAACTGATGCACCAACTGTGCCCCCTACAGAGGCGCCAACGGCAGCTCCAACAACTAAATGTCCAGGAACCAAAACCACATCTCCACCCTGCAGGCGATCCACTACCACCCGAAGCCGTTGCACACCGACTCCTCCTTGCGCAAAGGGGGGAAACAGAGGGAATGGAAGGAATTCACCTCAAAATTGTCGTGGAAAACGCTATTAGTAAATCCTAGCCTCAGACAACACACCAATTCACTTCACTATCAGAAGTTTCTGGAATATATCCAACACAAGATCCTTGAAATGTCCTCTTTAAACTCCCATAGAACAAAACAGATCTACACTTGACACTACTTGACAAAAACATTACCTTATCACTTGTATTTTTTCTAATTCTTCTACTTCAGACCTGTCTTTTTGTGATTAAGATAACTTGAACCACTTGTGTTGTAATTAAAAATATTTGAAAATAAATCAATAGACCGCATTTTGCAATTGTAAATTTCAAACGGATTTTATTTTTCCTGGCAACGAAATCTTTGAGGATGATATAAAAATAACATGAAAAGGACTTCTATACAGCATATAAACTAGATGCAAGATCAAGAAAGTTTGTTCAATGAAATGAGATCTCTAAGAAGAATGGTTGGTAAATCTGTCTAATAGAACTTAGTTTTTGCAAGGACGATGGGACTGGCTTAAATTGCTCGTTATATCAGAGAATATGTATTTTTAAATCCTTACAAATAAACAGATATGGTGTTCTTGTGCCGACCCTTATCTATGAAAGAAGAGCATGGAACTGGGAAAAGAAGGATGAATTAATGCAGTAGAAAGAGGTCTCTAAGATGAATGTGTGACAGATCTGTATCATAAGTGTGATATGATAGAGTGTCAAATGAATGCGGTGCGAATGAAAGCGTTATGAACAAAATAATGAAAGGGTCGTTTTGATGGTTTGGACACAGAATGGTGAAGAAGGTGAAGAAGGAAAAACGTGGCACGATCAAATCAATAAAATATTAAATGTCGGTCACGTGAGGAGTCGGAGAAATTGACGTGCGTGCATGACAAAATGTATGAATCTAGAGGAAGTGAGAGAAGTATGTCAGGACAGAACAGTGTGGCAGTCCATTCTTTCTGCCTACCCATCCGGGGAGACGGCGTGATGGTTATTTAGTAAGTTAGTTTATTTTATTGTTAGTAAGTTAGTTTATTTTATTGTTAGTAAGTTAGTTTATTTTTTTGCAACTTTATTTTGAAGCAAATAGTTTAGTTTAGTTCTAGTGCCGACCCTTTTGTATGGAAGTGAAGCTTAGTGTTGGCAGAAAAAGGATGAATGTAGGATAAATGCCGTAGAAATGAAGTCATTTAGAAGAATGTGTGGAAAAACAATGTATGATGGAATATCTTATGATGAAGTAAGAAAGGACTGTAAGGCAGATGAGTGCGTGATAAAAAATATTATGAAAGGGTCCAGACAGCCTATCAGATGCAAATTGGTTGTAGACGATAAACCCATAGAACAGGTCATGAAGTTCAGATATCTTGGTGTGGAGATATCTAGTTGTAGCGATCTATATAATGAAGTTAAAAAACTGATAAAGCTGCAGTTATCTCCGGATGCCTAAGGGACACTAAGCATGGGACAATAAGCATATGCTAGTAGAAAGCAAATTTAGAATTTTAAAAAGATGCATCCGGCCCATAATGACATACGGAATCGAATCAAGAGCAGACACTGTCAGAACCAAACATCTCTTAGGACTAGCAGAATTGAGAACATTGTGACCTATTGTGGGGAGAACCCTTAGAGATAGGATACCCAGTGAAGAAATTCGCAAATCCTGCAAAATTGAATATAGGGTAGACCGAGGCGAATCGGATCGGTGGGTGAATCGGATCAAAATAAGAAATTTGGTAATATTTGAATAACGCGTTGACGCAGAACGCAAGCAACTGGCACCTTACGACCCTTTCACACCCCGTACCTCCCACCGTTGGCAATGTTTCTATTCGACTTGTACATCAGTGTCAAAGATGCGCGTCAGCGCGTCTGGTATTTGTGTGTGTTACAATTTTGCTGCGCATCTAAGGTAGGTGCTTACCATTTCTTTATGTAATTCTAAGGATATGTGTTAAAACTTTGAATTATATGTCTTATACTGATTGGGAATGGGCCTATTTTAGAAAACATTTTAGTTTTTAAACAAAATATTACAGGTTAATGTGTAAAATAGTCTTTATTTCAAGTCTTTAATACGGGGTTATTCGGATCGCGTCATCGGGGGCGAATAGGATTACTATTTTTAAATGATTTGTTTTATATTTGAAGTTAATGATGCGTTTATATTTCCTTGTAGATGGTTCGCACGTACAATAGAAAGACTAATGCGGGAGAATGGTCCCAAGAAATGAGAGAAGCTGCAAATAAAGTCTCGGCCAAAGAGTTAACCTTACGTCGGGCTGCTGAGATTTACGAATGACCAAAAACGAGTCTACAAAGAAGAGTTACTTTCTCCAGAGGTGTCATTAAAAGGCGTGGTGGACAGACAGCCTTAGATAAGACTGCTGAAAAGATTTTAGCAGGCCGTTTACTGCACTTAGCGAGTCATGGCTTCGGAATTACACCCAAGGAAATTCGTAAATATGCATTTGAATTCGCAGAACGTCAAAAAATTAAACACAATTTTAACAGAGCAGTAGGAATGGCGGGTCAGGACTGGTTCCATCGCTTTATGGAAAGAAATAAACAGTTGACTATTCCGAAACCAGAAGGATTGCTTAGAGCAAGAATTGACGGCATGAAAAGAGAAAAAGTGGCCGAACTCTTCAAGACTTTAGAAACAGTAAAAAAAGGCCCGTATATATGTGATTTATGTGTTACTTCTTAATATTGATCTCACTATTCATTATCCAAATGTTGGTAATGATTCCAAAGCTAAGTGTTCAGAAAATTTTAATTGTTATGTACGATCCTATTCGCCCCGATAATTGGGGCGATTCGGATATTTCTGTCTTTCAAGTTTTTAGTTCATATTTTGGAGAATTGATGAACATTTTAAGTGTTAAAATATTTATTGCGTAGCTAGATTGTTACTGATTACTAGTTTGTCAATAAAAGTTTTATATATATTACTGTAGTATGATTTAAATATTCTCAAAAAAAAGTGATCCGATTCGCCTCGGTCTACCCTATAGTGAGATGGAGTAGGCAGAGAAGACGATTCTGGAGGGACCACATCAAGAGAATGGATTCCTTAGCTAGAGAGCTAGCATTAGCTAACCATCACTCTTTTTTTCGTCTCCCAGCAGGCAAAAATAATGGCCCACCACACTGTTCTATCTTGATTTTCTATTCCTAAACATACACACTTCTTACCCCTGGCTGTACCCAACTGATTTCTTGCTGGGTATGCTGGACTACCAGTCATTGGAAATTAGACGAACTATCCATTTGGGTGTTAATTTTTTTCAACTGATTCGTGTTCGAATACATAACTCGGATATTTTGAATGACTTGATTTTGTTTGTCCCTGACAATTATCTGCGACAAAGGCAACATAGATTAGTTCACCTGTCACTGTGTAGAACCAATTTACCTAAGGTTATGCCCGTGGGCAGGGCAATAATCCTTCTAAACCGCATCTCTTCGGATGTGGACATCTTCCACGATAGTGAGGCTACCCTCAGAAAACATCTATCTCTTAAATAATGTGTTGTTCTTCTTATTGTTCCTAATTACTTATTTGGTCTTTATTTTTTAATTATCTCGGGTTTTTTGGTTTTGTGTTTATGTCTATTTTTAAATTTCATAATTGTATTTACTGTTTAAAATAGTTTTTTTGGTGTTTTTGTATCTTACCTGTATAGTCATAAGCCCTTTGGTTAGGTATACGAGTATACTGTAATGTTTATGATTTAAAAAATAAATTGAAAATTGAAAAATTGAAAATTGAAATTCTTGCTGGATCTTTAAATATTCAGGTGAAACCTTTGTTTAATAATGATTAAGTATTTACATTCATATTATATGATTTATACGTATTTGTATTATTAAAAGGCAACAAATTATAAACACCTGCAAATGATATTAAACCAAGAAGCATTAAACACAATACAAAAGAAAAAATTCATCCCATGATCAAACAATGGTTATATGTTCACGCCAAGTGTGTAAATAATCAAAACATAACTGGTATAGGTAATAAATATCGAAAATAATAACGAAAATATCTTCTAGACTCCAAGCTTTTGAAAAAAGAAAGGAATGAACGCCCACCTTCAAGGATTAATTTTAATTGTTTACCAAAATATCACAAACATTACAAATGCTTAAATCCATGTCGTCTGCAACCATGCAATTACATAATAAGAATTGTATTTTTTTTTTAAATAGCTAAATGATTAAGCTCAAATGGTCATTTTCGGGACAAGTTTCTAGACTGGTAGACCAAAGATGGATCAGAAGGGTGGTGAAATAGAGACCTCGTGAGGATAGAAGAAACTTAGAAACTTTGGGAGACCCCCCCCCCCATACTATTGTCTGATGACATAAGAAAAAAATCTGGTACCTGGATGCGAAAAGTACAGCTGAGTTCTTGAAATATCCCCTTCTTCTTTCGGTGCCGTGTCAGGTCCCCCCAACGTTGGCAATCTGGCATCTCTATCTTGGAACAGGTTCTGAACTCTTGTTATTCCTGTCCACTCTTTGATGTTCCGCAGCCAGGACAGCTGCCTTCTACCAACTCCCCGACGTCCCTCCACTTTACCCATTAATATCAGTCGAAGGAGATGCTATTTTTCTCCCCTTAGCACATGACCAAAATATGAGACCTTTCCAATTTTCACACTCGACAACAGCTCTCTATTGGCTCTGGCTCTCTGCAGTACGCCTGCATTACTGACCCTATCGGTCCACGGTATACAGAGCATTTTGCGGTATATCCACATCTCGAACGCTTCCAACCGGTTCATTACATTCACTTTCAGAGTCCAGGTTTCACAGCCATTTAGTAGACAGACCATATATAACATTTAATCATTCTTTGTCAGAGTTTCAAGTTAAGATTATTGTTGAAAATAATGTTCTCTATTTATTGAATGCAGCTCGTGCAACTTCAAGCCTGCTTTTTATTTCAATGTCCTGGTCAAGCGCTTTAGTGATAATGCTGCCATGGTATTTAAATTGGTCAACCATTTCAATAATCTCACCATTCAGTTGCAGAGTGGATGAAAAATAGTTAAGTCGCCCAAATGTCATCCATTTGGTCTTCTTAACGTTGATTTTCAAGCCCAGATCCTCTCCTGCTATATAAATATTCCATGATTTATCTAAAGAAAAGTATTTTATCTAAGTTGGTCCCATTATTCCCAAAAGAAATGCCTTAGAGCCACGGATAGCTATAATACTCCTTCATGTAGAGATACCTCGGAAATTTTTTTTAAATCGTCTCCAGCATAACGGAATATCTCGCCTTGTGAGGGCTCCATATCACAGAACTACTTTCGAGTCTGCTCCAAACCAATGCATTTTATAGGATTCATTGGGATCTCTGAAAACTCTTTTGGTTCGAATAGTGAAGCCCAACATCCTCAGTATAATTTCACAAATGCTCTCGATATGTACACGAAAAGTAAGCCTACTCTCATAGATGATCCCAAGATCTCTCACCGTAGATACATGTGCTAGTTGCTGGTTGTACATTATGTATCTATGATACACAGTTCTCATTGCTCTTGTGAAAGATAGCATAACGTAATTAGAGACATTGAATTGCATTTGATTACTGTGACTCCAGTTCACAATATTATAATATTAATTTGTGAGGCGTAGACAGTCGTCAAGTTTGCTAATTGCTAATTTAGGAATATGTGAAGAAGTATTTGGGCGGCCTATGTCCAGTAGTGGACGACATCGGTTGAATTAAACAAATATTTGCAGACCAATACCTGTACAACGTAAATCTAAATGACTTATTACAAGCACCGAATAATGCTTGCTACATTTGAGTACATATTGACCCGTTCGAACCTGAATTATTGTTAAGGGAGAAAAATATATATTTAAGAGTGGATTAGGCTTCATTGGGGTTTTTAAAAATCTTTTATTGTGGTTTTCTTAGGAAATTGAACATGTGCATAATTATGCCCAACAGGTCTCAACGTACACTCTCTTTTCTCATCTCTTCCTCAGCCTATTCCCGTCCACTCCTGGACAAAGGCCTTCTCCATTTGCTCCCATGTCACTCTGTGTTGTGCAGACTGCATCCAGGTTATTTCGACGTGTCTGTTCAGATCATCCTTCCACCGTAGTTGCCGTCCACGGTCTCCAAGTCAGCATACTTCTTGTCCACTTTTCATCTGAGCTTCTGGCTACGTGACCTGCCCATTGCCATTTTAGAGTCGCCACCCGGTGGATGATGTCAGTGACCTTTGTTTTTTCTCTCACCGTATCGTTTCTGACTCTGTCTCTTAGGCTTATTCCTAACATGGCTCTTTCCATGGCTGTTTGGGTCACTAGTAGTTTCTCGGCACTTTGTTTGGACAATGTTACAGTTTTAAGACCATAAGTACCAACTGGCAGAATACAGACTTCATAGACTTTTCATTTCAGGTTGATTGGTATTTTACGGTTTTTAAAGATGTAACTCATGTTTCCGAAAGCTGCCCAGCTTAGTCCAATTCTTCTTTTTAGCTCTGCGATTTGGTTATCTCGGTCCAATCGAATATTGTGTCCCAGGTATGTATATTCGTGGACATTCTCAATTCTGTTGTCATCCACGTTGATTTTAAGTCTTTCCGTGCCCATCACCTTGGTCTTTGCCAGGTTCATATTCAAACCTACAGATTTGGATACATCGTTTAGTTCTTTCAGCATTTCAGCTACTTCTTCCTTTCAGCTAGTTCCTCGACTGAAAAGATAATCTTGTTGCATAGGTTTTTAACCGAAAATTTGCCACGACAGGACATTTATTATAATAGTAATATAAAAATTTCATTTGTTCCAATGACAATTTGAATAAATTCTTCAATAATATTTTTAAGTTCTTGCTGGTGTTGGATTGTTTTAAGTGCCTAATTACAGTAAATTAAAAAAAAACAGTGGATAACGTGGAATAAAAATTAAATAAACACAAATGTCCGGATCGTCCAGCTGACGACAAGTGCACCATCTAAAATAACATTATGTGTTAAATTATTTTTCTTTGTTATTTTATTTTATATCATTGTATTTCAGATAATTTGTTTTAGATTTATTATGTAGACGTTGAACGATCGAAGTGTGCGCGGGAGATGCCTTTTGGTGGCGATGAGGTTCGCAACCCATCACACCGCGTCTCTCGCGATGGCGAAAAGAGAAGGATGGAGTGCCGCATCGATTAAAGTGTGGCAGTCCATTCTTTCTGCCTACCCTTTCGGGGAGACGGCGTGATGGTTAGTTAGTTATAATATAAAAATTCTATGAACAATGGCGAACACACATACACATTTTTTGGACAGTTATGTTCATTTATATTAAAGGATATAATGAAATTCCTGTCCTTTTTATGTATAAATGAACTATGCATAGACGACCTTCGTGGCCGAGTGGTAAGTGCATTGACTGCCTCCCCGAAGATTCCGGGTTCGATTCTCGGCCAGGTCAATGTGATTGTCACACTGTCTTTGGTCTGGTGTAGAATTTACGTGACAATAAAATGGCGATAGATTAGCTAACTATCACATGTCACGAGAATCAAAATGATAGCTATAATACCCTTTACATCGATTTGGCTCATGCTGTCATGATGTAAAGAGCGATTCAATAAAATAATGATAATAATAGAAATAATAATTGCATTTATCACAATAATGATTTTCCTATCTACATTTTACTGTTGCATTACTTTTAAAGATGATTCCCTTTCAATATCATTTATGTAGTTTCTATTATACTATGTAATTCTTTCGCTTGTTTCTGTGTGCTGCCGTCATACGTATATTCCCTTTTTATACATGTCCTGTCCATCTACGAGGGGCGTTCAATATATTCTCGGTATCGATATGAAAGAGTGCAACTATGAATGAATAGTTAATAACCTCGTTATATTGCACTCACTAGTAGTATAAGTACCAAGTTTCATAACAAACGGATCATTAGTCATTAGTCATCTTAAGGAGCTCCACTGGCTGAAATGTCCAGAAAATATACAATACAAGCTCTGCTGGACGGTCTATAAGGCGTTGCATGGAATGGCACCAGCTTATATATCTGAACTCTGCATCAACGAGAACCTGAATGCTAGACAGTCTACATTGCGATCAGCTAAGTCTTCTGCGATCGGTAGATTGACTGTGCCAAAACGCTGTCCAAGCACAAACTTTGGCGACCGAGCCTTCGCGGTAGCCGGGCCTTCAGCCTGGAACAGTCTTCCAGCAGACCTTAAGTGCATTGAGAATCAATCAGAGTTTAGATCGAGACTCAAAACGCACCTTTTCAAATTATCATTTCCTGACAGGAAGGGCTGATCGAATTCGTCGGGTGCAGCCCTCATACTAAATATGTTTATATTTTTTTTTATCATTATTATTATTATTATTATCTAGTTGATAAAACAGAGCATCTTCTACAGCGCCCTTGAGATGAGCAATTCATAAAAATGGCGCTTTATAAATTATCCAATTTATTATTCTATTATTATTATGAGTAGCTGCCCCCGAAACACAAGCAAGATGAGTCATTTCGCAAATTTAAAAAAACTCGACTACCGTGCTGTTATAAAATTCCTCACCGAACAAGGAAAAAATCAGAAAACCATCCACAAAGAGATGTCAGAAGTTTACGGGAAGTCTGTTCTTTCATTATCAACAGTTCAAAAGTGGTCCAGTGAATTTAAGAGGGGCAGAGAGAGCATAGAAGACGACGAGCCATCCGGTCGAGCAATCGTGGCCAGTAATGAAGAAAATATGGAGAAAATAGAAAATTTTGTATTGGAGGATGCCAGAATGAAGGTGAAAAGGATAGCCGAGATTACTAGCCTACCATTGTTTCTATTTTCCAAGACCGTCTACATATGTTAAAAGTCAGTGCAAGATGGGTGCCGAGATTCCTAAAGCCACTTCAAAAATCTCACCGAGAACAAAGTTGCAAAGGGTTTTTGGAGCTCTGCGGTGAAAATTGTAAAGAAACTATTGACAAAATTGTTACTGGGGATGAACCTGGGTTTATCACTATGATCCTGAGAGTAAGCAGGAGTCCATGCAGTGGCACCGAAAAGGTACAGAGCACTCAAAGTAGTTCAAGGTGACACAATCCGCAGGAAAGGTCATGGCTACAGTTTTCTGGGAATTCCCAGGGAATTTTGCTGATAGATTTAGCATAGGAGAAAGGGCATCAATATCACCGGGGAATACTACTCTAGCATCCTTTATCAATTAAAGGAGGCGATTAAAGAGAAAAGGTTTGGAAAATTGGCCAGAGGGACCCTGCTCTTCCACGACAATACACCGGTGCCCAAGTGCCCCCTGCAGTTCTTGAATGTGATTTTACAGAAATCAATCACCCACCAATCAGTCCAAACCTGGCACCAAGTGGTATTTTTCTGTTTTTAAATCTAAAGAAAGATATTCGTGTCTCGTTAAAAATGGCGATGAGTCGTTAAAAGCAGCAATTAATGATCATTTTGATAAAAACATTTTTTTGAAGGTTTAAATAAATTGATTGCTAGAAGTAAGAAGTGCATAGATATTACTAACTAACTAACTAACTTATCATCACGCCGTCTCCCCGGAGGGGTAGGCAGAAAGAATGGAACGCCACACTGTTCTGTCCTGACATACGTCTCTCGCTTCCTCTACATTCATACATCTTGTCATGCACGCACGTCGATTTTTCCGACTCCTCACGTGACCGACATTCAATATTTGATTGATTTGATCGTGCCACGTTTTCCTCGGTCTTCCTCTATTTCTAGCTCCGTTCACGCCTTTTACATATACCTTCTTTACCATTCTGTCTTCACTCATTCTTTCCATGTGTCCAAACCATCTTAATGACCCTTTCCTTATTTTGTTCATAACACTTTCATTCGCACCACATTCACTTCTTATACTTGCATTTGTCACTCTATCATAAACAGATTTGACACACATTCGTCTTAGAGATCTCATTTCTACTGCATTTATTCTACTTTTATCCTTCTTTTGCCAGTTCCATGCTTCACTTCCATACATAAGGGTCGGCACAAGAACACCATTGTGCACTCTGCACCATTGTGCATAGATATTAAAAGTGACTATATTGAGAAATAAATAAAAAATGATTAACCTAAGTATTTTCCTTCATACCCATACCAAGAATATATTGAACGCCCCTCGTATTAATCTCTATTGCTTTGTTATAGTTTATCCACTCCAGGGAGATGATTTGCAATAGTATGAGTACCACATTTTAAATTGGTTATAGAACGCTATCTGATTGGTTAATGGCTCTTAGTAGGCGGAGCGTGCGGCATTACTTTATAAAATACTCGGTGATTAGAAAATTTCTACTATCTCGACGTTACGAAAATAAATAAATTTTAATGTGAAAGGACATTTTTGTCATTCTCCATAGATGGCGTTAGTGGGTCGGTTGTATAGGTTAATTCTTGAAAAAATTCACTAGTGCAACCAAATCTACATAGATGGCTGACTGAAACTGCCACGTGAAGATAAATATGGATTTTGAAGTATATATACATCTTCCAAAATTTGTCATGCATGATCATAATACCAAAGGTGGAATGGGGAATGTTGTAATTACATAAAGCGTGCGCTTAACCCAACCAATGACAGGTCATAAGTCCTGTAAACACCTTGATCATCCATGTTCAGTTTCCAGTTTACGTCTTCGTCTCTATTGAGATACAATTAAAAAAAAAAAAAAAAGACATTTTTGTGTTTGTGGTTTTGTTTTTTAATATCTAATAACAACACAAATATGTCCGAAAAATAGGAATTTCTTGACACCGTTAGCCGGGACACCGGATATTTGATATAATTCAATTTAAAAAAACTAGTTCGTCTAAATTTTTAACATTTTATGCTATCATTATGTAAATTGGACACATTTTTAATTGTATTTCGAAGAATAATCCATAAACAACATAAATAATTGCATGAACTTCACTTTAGCTCCAAGCTTCACTTCCTCGTGTATGGAAGTGAAGCTTGGAGCTGGCAAAAGAAGGATGAAAGCAGGATAAACGCCGTAGAAATGAGATCACTAAGAAGAATGTGCGGGAAAACGTTGTATGATAGAATATCGAACGATGAAATAAGAAAGAAATCTAATGCAGATGACTGCATCATGGATAAAATTAAAAAAGGATCCCTAAGATGGTTTGGATATATGGAACGAATGGATGAGAGTAGAATGGTTAAAAAGTTGTACACAAGCAGCGTGAGTGGAAAAAGATGCCAAGGACGACCGAGGAAAATATGGCATGACCAAATTAATCAATTACTAAAAGGCGGTCACATTCGAAGTCGGAATAATCGACGTGCGTGCATGGTACGATGTACGAATGTAGAGGAAGCCCGAGAGGTATGCCAGGACAAAGCATTGTGGCGATCCATCCTCTCTGCCTACCCCTCCGGAGAAATGGCGTGATGATTAGTTAGTTAGTTAGTTAGTAAGACTTCACTTTTATAATTATAACTTTTTAGTTTATAACTTTTTAGTTTTTAGTTTAGAATCCCATATATTATTGGCAGCATAGGTTACATTTTCTGAATTCTTTCTGCAGCAGCATAGATGAAATTTCAAATAACAATAAATTTTTCATTAGCATTCTTCGTGTGATATATTTTGATGCAATAAAAACAAATGCACTATTTATGGATTGATTGATATATCCACACAAAGGGTCACAAAAGATTGATTTTATGTCATGTGTCTGTCATATCTGTAATCAATAAATACAGTTCAGTAAGTAGTGTACTGCTTGCCCATAGGTGTCACTGCCGAAGTGAAATTACGAAAAATATGTGCCTATTTCAAATTTGGAATATGTCTTTTGTTTATATCATGAAAAATATCATTCTGATGTCATGCCTGATTGGTTGGCATAATTGTTATGTTTTCCGCATATCATCAAGATTGAATTATTATATACTTATGTATAATCTTCCAATTATTATAAAAAAATACTATTATATTGTATAAAGAGGTAGAAATGACCAAGTTGGTGAAAACTGCTGATTTGTGCGCTTAGAATGTTTAATTTTTGTCATTTTCATAATCAGAAAATTTATTCATACACCTGTAAGGATTTAAAACTTTGAAAAATTATATTTGATTTAGTTCGAGTTAAACATTGAATCTTTTTTTAAAATGTAGATTATATTAGGTCCTTACATATGAAATTGGCGTTTTGTATGGGAGGAACATAAAGTTGATTTTTTTTAAACATAATATATTTATTTAATCAAAGTATGTACCATTGCTATCTATGCACTTTTGCCATCTCATAGGTAGTTCATCGATCCCTTTACTAAAAAACCATTCGGACGGGAATCAATAAAATCTTTGAAGTCGGTTTGGACTGCCCCATCGGAGTTGAATTTTTTCCCTTGCAAGAAGTTATCCAAATTTCGAAAAAAAAATAGTAATCTGTTGGGGCAAGGTCCGGAGAGTACGGTGGATGTCTTAGACATTCAATTGAAGCTCTCCTAATTTGGTAGCCGTCTGTTGTGCAGTGTGTGGTCTAGCGTTATCATGAAGCAGCAGTGGCCTAGAGCGATTAACCAGCCTCGGTTGTTTAGCAGCTAGTTTTTCCATCATGGTTTGCAGTTGTTGACAATAGACATCTGCCGTAATCGTCTGGCCAGATTTAAGAAAGCTGTCGTGAACGACACCAGCACTAGTCCACCAAACGCTCACAAGTAACTTTTTTGGAGTCAATTTTCGCTTGGGGCATGGTTTGGCTGGTTCGGCAGGGTTCAGCCATTGCGATGAGCGCTTCCGATTATCATACAGGATCCACTTTTCATCACAGGTAATGATTCGATTCAAAATCCTTTCATTATTGTTCCGGTTGAGTAATGCAACGCAGCAGTCAACGCACGTTTGTTGATTTGCTTCACTCAATTCGTGAGGTACCCACCTTTTAAGCTTTTTCACCTTCCCAATTTGCTTCAAGTGGATTAAAACAGTTTTATCACTTAACACCGCAGCCTGCAGCTAACTCGGACGTGGTTTGCGATGGATCCGCTTCCACAATAGCTTTCAATTCTTCATTATCAACTTTGGTCTCCGGCCGTCCACGGGGCTTGTTCTGCAGGTCGAAATTTTCAGAACGAAAACGTTAGAACCAAAAACGCACTGTGTTTTCTTTCACATCATTAATCCTTCGAGCCGTTTCTGCAGCACTGGTGCCACGGTGGAACTCGTACTCGTAAATAACGCGATATTTCAAGTTTTCCGTTTAGTAAACTGAGTGACGCAAAGAAAAAAAAAATTGAGGAAAAAACAAATGAATTATAATTTTCGAAACACAAATACTTGAGTAAATAGCTGTATAAATTTGAATTTGGAATTCCTAACCAAAGAGAAGATATTTCAGATCAAAGTTGCCAGTACGGCAAAACGCCAATTTCATATGTAAGGACCTAATATTATTTATTTTTTTTATAAATAACTACGGAAATTTTAAACAATGGTCTATGTTTGTTTGTAAATGATAATATGGATTCATAATGATAATTATTTGTATTGAATATTTTAAGTATTATTTTAGTCTTATTTGTATTTAAATAATAAGACTACACATAATAAAATAGAATTGTGATAAAAAAAAGGGTTATAAAGTCCCTTCCTCGGAACCAACTTGCTCATCACATACTATGGAAGAAGAAATGACCCGATGCCACTTGCCACCCACTCACAAAATAATATGATGTGCCTTTTAAAACAATTTTACTTACGTACATTGTCAAGATATTCCATTATGTCATTGGATATAAAAAATAAAATAAAACTTCTTAATCATATTTTTCTTGAAATCTCGCCTGAATTGAGGATTTTTTTATTAATAAAAATTACCAAATCAAGGCCTCTAGAATTTTTTATGGTTTCTTTAATAAAGATGTAAAACTCCATATTAAATAATTAATACAAATGAAATTATATGTTTTCTTTCACCTTGCTTAGGCATTGACGACCTTCGTGGCAGAGTGGTAAGAGCTCTGATTCCCATTCCGAAGGTTCTGGGTTCGATTCCCGGCGATGGCAGTGTGATTGTCACACTGTCTTTGGTCTGGCATAGTATTCTCGTGACAATAAAATGGCGATAGATTGGCTACCTGTCACATGTCACGAGAATCAATATATCAGCTTAAACAAATTGTATACTGTAATTGGGTTCAAGCGACCTGTTGTATACGTAAAAAAAAAAAAAAAAAAAAAAAAATAATAATAATATATGATTAACAAAGTAGACGTTGAACGATCGAAGTGTGCGCGGGATATGCCTTTTGGTGGCGATGAGGTTCGCAACCCATCACACCGCGTCTTTCGCGATGGCGAAAAGAGAAGGATGGAGTGCCGCATCGATTAAAGTGTGGCTGTCCATTCTTTCTGCCTACCCTTTCGGGGAGACGGCGTGATGGTTAGTTAGTTAGTTAATTAGTTTATAACTAAAAAGTATTCTGTTTCTGAAAATTGGGTTTGGTTTATGTAGTGCTCCCGTAAATTTTGAGATATTTCGTTTATAAGTGAATTATTTTGGTCAATTTGATTTTTGCCGCACTTTATTATATTAGTTAGTTAGCGCGGAAAGAAAAGCTGAAGGAGGAAGAAGGGCTCAAAATGACAAACAACTTCCAAGCAAATTTAAAAATGTTTTGGAAAGAAGTAAAAAAGCCCGAAATCCTCCTGATAGTGGATATGTGAAAGCAATTTTAGACAACGAGGGAAGAATGTTAACGGAGAGTAAGATCATACAAGAAAGATGGATGGAATATTTTAAGGAGATGTATGGTGATGATACAAGCGTGATCGAAAGTATGGCAACTAGTGCGAGTGCGGGACCTATGAATGATACTATTGAGAAAATAAGTACGAATGAGATGAAAAGATCCGTGAGTGCAATGAAAAGTGGAAAAGCTGTTGGGTTTGATTGTATTGCCATAGACTTTATCAAAAGAGGTGGCGAAGTGGTTTCTGCATGGTTATGTAAGTTATTTAACCAGTGCTTGGAGGAAGGATATACGCCGCTAGACTGGAGGAGAGCAATAATTATGCCCCTGTACAAAGGAAAAGGATCGCGTATGGAATGTGGAAACCACAGAGCTATTAGTCTTTTGAGTGTCGTTGGTTAAGTCTATGGCAGAATTTTAATAGAAAGAGTAAGAAAATTGACAAGTGACAAAGTTTGGGATGTGCAAGGTGCCTTTATGAATGGCAGAGGACGTATGGATCAAATTTTTGGACTTCGTACATTGACAGAGAAGTTTCTGGCCAAAAACCGCAAACTTTTCTGTGCGTTTGTCGACTTGCAAAAAGCATATGATTACGTTAATAGAGAAAAGTTGTGGAAAATATTGTCTGAATATGGATTAAGCACAAACCTGATCACGGCAATTAAGTCGCTATACACGGAAAGCACTGCAAGTGTCAGAGTAAATGGAGATCTTACGGCCCGGTATCAAACCAATCAAAAAAGGTGTCAACCAGGGTGGTGTAATGTCCCCGTGGTTATTTAATCTGTACATGGACAATTGTATAAAAGAGCTGAAAGGGTTGGATGTAGGTGCCAAAATGAGCGGAGTGTCAGTAAGCTGTCTCTTGTATGCGGATGACGCTGTCCTACTTGCAGACAACGAGCATGAACTACAAGTCCTGGTGAATTGTATGTATGAGGTTTGCATGCGAAATGATCTGATGATGAATGTTAATAAGTCCAAGGTAATGATTTTTGAAAAGGAAGAAACCATGACAGTCTGCAACATTAGCGTGAATGGTGAAAATTTGGAGCAAGTAGTTGAGTTCGTGTATTTAGGTAGTATGTTTACAAGAGATGGGCGAGTGGAGAGGGATATTGAAAGAAGGGTTGGGGCAGGCAACAAAGTGAATGGTGCACTTAAAGTTGTCATCGCTAGAATGGCAGTGCACAATGGTGTTCTTCTACCGACCCTTATGTATGGAAGCGAAGCATGGAACTGGCAAAGGAAGGATGAAAGTAGAATAAATGCAGTAGAAATGAGATCTCTTAGACGAATGTGTGGATACTCTGTGTATGATAGAGTGTCGAATGAAAATATAAGAAGTGAATGCGGTGCGAATGATGGTGTCATGAACAAAATAATGAAAGGATCATTAAGATGGTTTGTACATATGGAAAGAATGGTAAAAAATTATATGTTAATGATGTAAATGGAACCAGAAATAGAGGAAGACCGAGGAAAACGTGGCACGATCAAATAAATCAAATATTGAATGTCGGCCATGTGAGGAGTCAGAGAAATCGACGCGCGTGCATGACACGATGTACGAATGTTAAGGAATCGAGAGAAATATGTCAGGAAAGAAAGGTGTGGCAGTCCCTTCTCTCTGCATACCCCTTCGGGGAGACGGCGTGATGGTTAGTTAGTTAGTTTAATTAGTTGTGACACGTTATACGTTTGTTCTGCTTTGATATAAAATTATATTGTATTATATAAGTTTTTTCGTTGATATAAATAATTTTGACAGGTGTAAAAATAATTTTTCATTTGTTCCAATGACAATTTGAATAATTTCTTCAATATTATTTTAAAGTTCTTACTGGTGTTGGTTTGTTTTATGTGTCCAATTACAGCAAATTAAAACAACGGTGGATACGTGGACATAAATTAAATTAACAATGCGTGCATCATCTAAAAAGGATTTTATATTATTTGTTTTAGATTTATTTTGTGGATGCTGGACGATGGATGCCTATTCGCAACCCATCACGCCGCGTCTCTCGCGGGGGCGAAAAGAGAAGGATGGAGTGCCGCATCGGTTAAAGTGTGGCTGCCCATCCTTTCTGCCTACCCCTTCGGGGAGATAGCGTGATGGTTAGTTATTTAGTTTATAACTATTTTTTGTTTATTGTTTCTTTCAATGTTTGTATATCAAAAACTACAAAAATAAAATTGTCTTTCGTATTATATTTAAAAAAAAAAAAAACTTTTATAGTGTTTTTTGTAAACGCACTGTCACTCACACTATAGCAAACAATCTCCCTGCTCTCTCTTAGCATGTTAGTTTTTGTAAAAGCCCTTAAGGCGTTTTTGTCAAAATAAATAAATAAATATTAACTATACGAAAACACAATCGTGAACCATCATTAACATTTTGTCTTATAGTGTCTACCACCTGTTTCAATCAAGGACGAATACTTTGTTTTATTATAGTGAAATATTTACTTTTAAATCATATGAAATATATATATATTTTGTACACATAAAATGCAATAAATAATGCATATCTGCATTTGTTATTTAACTAAGAAGCATTCAGCAAAATACCAGAGAAAATTTTCCACTTGTGATCAAACAATGGGTACTTGTCCTCACCAAATGTGTAAATAGATTTAAAAAAATCTAGTAAGGTTTCTTTCAACATTTTTAATGTATACAAATACTTGTAGCGTATGTATAGCATAGTACACCAACCAATGACAGGTCATAAGTCCTGTAAACACCTTGATCAACCATATTCTGTTTCCAAATTGCATCTTCGTCTCTATTGAGATACAATTGATTCTAGTATGGTTTCTATTCATGATTCTCAATGCTGTAAAAGATAGCGCACTTACAGACATTGAAGTGCAATTTATTACTGTGACTCCAGTTAACAATATTATCAATGTCCGACTGGAGGCGAAGACAGTCGTCAGGATTGTTAATTTCTAGGAATAATTTCAAATCATCGGCAAATAAAAGAAATCGCGAGAAGTTTATCACCTTCGCAAAATCATTATGAAGATGGTGAAGAGGAGTGGTCCTAGGTTTTAACCTTGTGGCACCCCTGAATTTACAAGAAAAGGTTACGTACTAACCAACTAACCATCACGCCGTCTCCCCGAAGGGGTAGGCGGAAAGAATGGACTGCCACACTTTTCTTTCCTGACATATTTCTCTCGCTTCCTCAACATTCATACATCGTGTCACGCACGCGCTTCGATTTCTCTGACTCCTCATATGGCCGACATTCAATATTTGATTCATTTGATCGTGCCACGTTTTCCTCGGTCTTTCTCTTTTTCTGGTTCCATTTACATCGTTAAAATATAATTTTTTTACCATTATTTCTTCATTCATTCTTTCCATATGTCCAAACCATCTTAATGATCCTTTCATTATTTTGTTCATGACACCATCATTCGCACCGCATTCACTTCTTATATTTTCATTCAACACTTCTATCATACACAGAATATCCACACATTCGTCTAAGAGATCTCATTTCTACTGTATTTATCCTAATTTCATCCTTCTTTTGCCAGTTCCATGCTTCGCTTCCATACATAAGGGTCACACTAGCCATTCTAGCTTTTTTGGATAGGGGTTTGATTACGATGACAACTTTAAGAGCACCATTCACTTTGTTGCCCGCCCCAACCCTTCTTTCAATATCCCTCTCCACTCGCCCATCTCTTAAACATACTACCTAAATACACGAACTCATCTACTTGCTCCAAATTTTCACCTTTCACGCTAATGTTGCAGACTGTCATGATTTCTTATTTTTCAAAAATCATTACCTTGGACTTATTAACATTCATCATCAGGTCATTTCGCATGCATACTATAACATTAATATTGTTACGTTATTTTCATTTTATTATTTTATTTTATATCATTATTATTTGTTAAAGATTTAGTTTGAGGACGTTGAACGATCGAAATGTGCGCGGGAGATGCCTATTGGTGGCGATGAGGTTCGCAATCTTTCACACCGCGTCTCCCGTGGGGGCGAATAGAGAAGGATGGAGTGTCGCATCGGTTAAAGTGTGGCAGTCCGTTCATTCTGCCTATCCTTTGGCGTGATGGTTAGTTAGTTAGTTAGATATCTATTCGGTGGTAAAGGCTGTGGAGAACAGAAATGATTGGAGGTCTCCCTTGTTGTAGACCTATGTGGTATGTTCTCCAGAGTGTTACTCCTCCTGTAAGGAGGACTCCCAGCTGTCCTTCCATTTTTTAAGAGGTCTTCCACAAGGACAAGTCCCATGAGGCTGATTATGCAATGCATTATGGAAGAGTCTGGTGGTGTCCATTATTTGAACATGACCGTATCAGTCCCTTTTTCGGTGTCTGCTCCATCTTATAATATCCTCAACCTCACATATCTCTCTTATTCTCAGTGTCTTGACTGCTATCGACAAAGATATTCATTACAATTTTTATTTTATTTTTATTATTTATTTATGGAATTGGATAGGCTAAAAAAAATTTAAATGAGCGAAATATATCCACAGAAGCAAAAATGGCAGTACACAATGGAGTTCTAGTGCCAACCCTCATGTATGGAAGTGAAGCTTGGAGCTGGCAAAAAAAGGATGAAAACAGGATAAACGCCGTAGAAATGAGATCACTAAGAAGAATGTGCGAGAAAACGTTGTATGATAGAATACCGAACGATGAAATAAGAGAGAAATGTAAGGCAGATGACTGCATCATTGATAAAATTCAAAAATGATCTTTGAGATGGTTTGGAAATATGGAACGAATGGATGAGAGAAGAATGGTTAAAAAGTTGTACACAAGCAGCGTGAGTGGAAAAAGAAGCCGAGGACGGTCGAGGAAAACATGGAATGACCAAATTAATCAATTACTAAAAGGCGGCCACATTCGAAGTCGGAATAATCGACGTGCGTGCATGCTTGCGTGCTTTCATTATTTTGTTCATAACACCATCATTTGTAACACTATCATACACATAGTATGAACACTGAACACATTCGTCTAAGAGATCTCAATTCTACTGTATTTATTCTACTTTTATCCTTCTTTTGCCAGTTCCATGCTTCGCTTCCATACATAATGGTCGGTAGAAGAACACCATTGTGCACTGCCATTCTAGCTTTTTGGATAGGTTTTGATTGCGATTCACTTTGTTGCCTGCCCCAACCCTTCTTTCAGCCCGAAGAGCCGAAAGCCCGAAAGCCCGAGAGGTATGCCAGGACAGATCATTGTGGCGATCCATCCTCTCTGCCTACCCCTCCGGGGAAATGGCGTGATGTTTAGTTAGTTTAGTTAGTTATGAGCGAAATCTTCACGCAAGGGTAGGCGGAAAGAATGGACCACCACACCATTCTCGATTCCTGAATATGCATACATTTTTACCATCCTTCTATTGTGTATCTTTGAATATGTACTTTCATATCAAATACTGTAAATTAAATGTATTATATTTGCACACATCTTAATGAATTATACACACCTGTATTTAACATGAAACAATGAAGCATTGCAAACCAAATACAACAGAAATATTGGGTTTATGTTTTCACCAAGTGTGTAAATAATGGCAACACTGGTGGAGGCGACTTCGTGGCGACGATATCTGGATGTTGAGCCTTTGAAAATAAGATAGAAAGAATTTTTTTGGTCTATGATATTGTGGGTTTCAAGTCTTTCATATACAAAGATAGCAATCTGTCTTACTTATTTTTTGGAAGTTGTATATATGTTGATATGTAACACCAAACATCACATGTTACTTTCAATCTACACACTTAATGCTGATCTTCATAGATGGCGCTAGCTGCTTTAACCTCGTCCTGCAGGGCTCTTCTCTAGGTGGCTCTTGGTCTATTGCGCTCTGAGCGATGCAGGCTGGGTTACGTATTAGAGTGTGACCGATCCACTGCCATTTGCGTCCAGCGATTTGTTCTCTAAATGGCTGCCATGATCCAGAGAACGGCATTCGACACTGTTAGGGGCCAATAGATCTTGAATATTGAGCAAAGGCACCAATTTATAAACATCTGAAGTTTTCCAATAACGTCTTAGTATACGCACATATCAAAATAGTTAAACCTTTCCCCCAATTGAGAGAACTAAAAAAAAAGCTAACTAACTAACCATCACGCCGTCTCCCCGAATTAATTATATGTTAACGATGTAAATGGAACCAGAAATAGAGGAAGACCGAGGAAAACGTGGCACGATCAAATAAATCAAATATTGAATGTCGGCCATGTGGGGAGTCAGAGAAATCGACGCGCGTGCATGACACGATGTATGAATGTTGAGGAAGCGAGAGAAAAATGTGAGGAAATAAAGGTGTGGCATTCCATTCTTTCTGCTTACCTCTTCGGGGAGACGGCGTGACGGTTAGTTAGTTAGTTAAGATAAGAACAGTCCTTACATATGCCTCGGAGACTTGGACGCTCACTAAATGGGATGAAAACGAAGAAAGGAAGATCCTCTGCAGAATCTTCAGACCCATTAAGGATGGTCAGACGTGGAGAAGGAGATACAACACAGAGCTCTACGATCTATACCAGGACGTCAGCGTGGTCAAGTTTATAAAAATTAACAGACTGCGCTGGCTAAGGCACTTGCACCGCATGGGAGATCTGGAGTCCTCCAAAAGAGTGTTGTATGACAATCCAGCAGGGCGAAGAAGCATTGGTAGGCCGAGACTGCGATGGCTGGATGGTGCCGTGGCAGATTGTCGGGTCCTGGAGCAGCAAGACTGGGAGGTGGCGGCCAGAGACAGGACGGGATGGAGACGTTTTTTGGAGGAGGCCAAGACCCACCAAGAGGAGAAGAAGAAGAAGAAGAAGAAAATTTATTAAAGTATAAGGTATGCAAGTCAAACGGTTTAATGATGAATGTCGGAGAGTCAAAGGTGATATCATCATCAAATTAAATCAAATCAGTTTATTAACTCAAAAGACATTACAAACAGCAAAATGGCATCAATTGAGTACAGGTAAAATATTTTAAAAATACATCATAATACCAGAAACGCATTAGAGATGCACCGGACAGGTATGCTCGCGCTATAAGACACGATCTGTTGTGCATACCGCATCACATAACAAATGTCATGGCGCAGCATACAATGACCCGGGGTATGGTGCTCTTGAATGAGGTGTCAGTCGATGTGGACATTCTCCAAATGACCTATGAGTCCTTTAAGTATCATATAGGTACATTCCACAATTGCTTATATTATATGTGTTTTATTTTAACCCTTAACGTACCGTGTTCAAAACAAAACGCTCGCTCCCATGTGGTAAATTCAGTTTACCGCTAACTTTATCTAAATATCAAGCATATGACTCGATGAATCAAAATTTAATTTATGTCATCTTGTAGGGAATTTCATTAGGAATAGATCGATATCTATAACATACATGGATTATTTGAAAAACATATCATTATTAATTTTTTTCTGGAACCATGCGATTTCTGATATGGAATGCGTCACAGCATACGAGCGACTGACATCAAGTATAAACTTGTCCGCTCCGCCACGCCCGCCCGCTGCCGGCGGGGCGAGACTTTACGAGATTTTACGTATGATAAAGGCACCTAGGCAAAATGTACAGTACGTTCAAGACAACGAGTACGTATTAATATTTGTCCCTTTTGGTAAAGTGTTAATATTTTCACAGTTCTGATATTATTAAGTTGCGTCCTGCGTTTCCGTCCACAGTCGGTATTATTACGTACATATTGAAAAAGCCAAAGATATAATTTATAATACGTTCAAAACAGGATTACAAAATTTTTATATAATATTAGGGTCCATAGGTTTTAAGAAAATCAACTTTAAATTGGCAGTGGAAACTCAATTTACCATATGGCAACGCGACGGTTAACATGTGTGTCTGTGTTATTTTTGTAAATGTAAAATGTGTACAGTAATTGGGTTCTAAAGACCTGTCGTATACAATAAAAATAAAAATAAAATAATAAAAAATTAGGCTACAATGGAAGGATGGAGTTGGGAGAGTTGCAGTAGAATTAGAAGAAGATAGTCGAAGCAGAGGACAGGAGGAGTTCAAGGCGAAGAATAATGGAAGCTAGGACTCTATATGGGCTGCTGTAAGGCCATCGAAGTAGAAAATCAAGTGTGAAAAAATCACATGTTTCGTTCGTGATCAATTATAATACTTTGTTTAATTAAATGTTTACTTATAAATCAAATGATTTATATAGTTTGCACTCAAAACAGGCGATAAATCATGCACATCTGCATCTGAATAATCAAAAAGCATTCGATAAAATATCTGGGCAAATTTTACTCCCGAGATCAAACAACGTTCTGAAAAAGTGTGCAAATAATAAATAAAGAACTGGTATGAGTCTTTCCTCAGCGCCAACATCTTCTAGATTCTAAGTCGAGAAAAAAAGTAATCTCACCTTCGATGTCGAGTGGTGGTCTAGGGAACAGAACGCTTTACTCCTGATCCAGGGGACTTGGGTTAAATCCTGGACACGACCAGATTCCTTCTTCTTGATTAAACTAAAGAGACATTGTAGCATATACTCGTATACCATCCTCCAAAAATTTTTCAGACGTAAGGAGGTCGGAATGGGGATGTTGTTAACATAAAGCGATCGCTTAACCCAACCAATTCACAAGTCCTGTAAGCGCCTCGACCACCATATTCTGTTTCTAGAAAACAATTTACATCTTCGTCTCTATTGAGATACAATTAATCCTTATAAAAAAATAATTTACCCGCAATGTGTGAAATCCAGTATTTGTCTACAAGTATTTGTATACATTCAAAATGCCCTATTTTCTGATCACGTTGAAGATTACGATTATTATTTAGATTAAAAGCCCAAGTAAACAAGACAGCTGCAATCTCTGGTGCTCTGAAGTCCACAATATGGAAGAACAAAGACATGCCCATTAAGAGTAAGATGAGAATCTATGAAGCATGCGTAAGACCAATAATAACATATGGCGTCGAAGCAAGGGCAGACACAGTAAGGACTACACAAGTTTTGAGGACTTCCGGGACGAAGATACTGAGAGATCGCGTGAGGAATATCAGAATAAGAGAGATATGTGAGGTTGAGGATATTATAAGATGTAGCAGACAGTGAAAAAGGGACTGGTACGGTCATGTTCAAAGGATGGACACTACCAGACTCCCCTATATTTACATAATCAGCCTCATGGGACTCGTCCTCGTGGAAGACCTCTTAAAAGATGGAAGGACAGCTGTGAGTCTACCTCACAAGGGGAGAAACACTCTGGATAACAGACCACATAGGTCTACAACAAGGAAAAAGAAGGTGAAGAAGATTGAAGATTTCCATAAGATTAGGTACGAGCTGCTGCACTTGTTTAAAGAAGGCAAAATGGAGGGTCGTCGAGGTGTGAGGAAAAAGAGGATCTCTTGGCTCCGGAACATTCGTGACTGGACTTGGATTGGAACAGTTGAGACACAATTTAGAACAGCGCAAGACAAGAACATGCATTCTTAAGTGATAGCCGATGAATATTCCAATTTATGCACTCGAGCTCTTTTTCAAGTCTGATCCTATCTACCTCTTGTCTCATGGTTCTATTATTGTATATAATAATAATTTGGCTAATTTGTATAGTCAACAAACCAAGGTGACTTAGGTGACTCTGCGGATGAGCGGGCTGAAGTGGCAATCGGCTGGCCATATCTGTCGAGAACCGACGGCCGATGGGGGAGATGGGTTCTGAAGTGGAGATCGCGTACAGGATTCCGCAGAGTTGGACGTCCCCCTGCTCGATGGACCGACGATCTGAAAAAAATTGCTGGACATAGATGGATGGGAGCAGCAATGGATATGGGGCGGTTGCGTGCTTTGGGAGAGGCCTCCATTCAGCAGTAGATGACAGACGGCTGATGATGTATAGCGCTGTTTTAGTTAATAAATCACCTCAAGGGCGCTTTGACAATGTTTTCAGTCATGATAGCTGCATTTGACACCAGCAATCAGATAATAGTTGTTTATATTTTATATGATAATTTGAAAAGGAGGGTTTTCGTGTTAGATTTAAACTTAGGCGGGTTGTCAAAGCATCTGAGATTTCAATGTGTATGTCGCCATTTTATAAGTTTTTTTTTCCTTTGCTTGAGTTTTTGGCTCACCCAGAATCCTCGAGGCTGACCGATTTAGGGTCGATGTGGGTTTTTGCGTTTTTGCTCTACTCACCTGGGGTAGTGTTTTGTTTGAATGTTTTTGGCGTTTAAAACATCACGTATGCCAGATATATTGATGAGCTCTATGTTCAGCGGCCCCAACATGGAAACAGACGCTTTTGGTCAAACGCTTCCTACCTCTTTGTCCACTATTTAAATTTCCTTCTAACCTGCATATCTGCCGTGCTTTCCTCAATTCGCTACTTGAGGACGCGCCATATGCCGGTTACAGCTCGTTCCCACTTGTCGGGTGTCGGATCCGTTTATTTATCGGATGTCGGCGCCTTCTGTTCACACTAACCGATTATTAATCGGTTGTCGGCCACGGTCGAAACTGAACACTCTACGCGAGACGACTGTGTACGGTGGACGTCGACGAAGTTGTTGTGATGTACTATTATTTAAGAAGAAAACAAATAAAGACAGGTAAGGAAAGAAAATATCGAGTGCATCCGATCCCAAGGAAAGATTTAGTTCGGGTACATTTCAGAACTTAATAACAGAATTGAAAAGTGACGAAATTAAGTTTTTCAATTATTTTAGTATGTCATTAACTACATTCAACAATCTACTGACTCGAATATCAGACAGACTGCTTGAATCTCCAGCGCGATATACAAAGCATCATGCAATGGAGTAAACATAATAAATTATTCTTCAACATCTCCAAGTGTTTTGTAATGTCGTTTACACGAGCAACTAAAACAATTTACTTCAGATATCTAATGGATGAAGCCCAGCTCGAAAGAGCGTCGACGTCCATGGATCTAGGGGTGTTGTTCGATGCTCGCTTGTCGTTTAGTCTTCACATAACTTCACTATGTAATAGCTCCCTCAAAATGCTTGGTTTTGTCATTAGGAACGCCAAGATCTTTCGTAATATTCAGGTGCTGAAGCTGCTGTATGACTCTCTGGTGAGAGGTCGGTTGGAGTTTAGTTCCATTATCTGGGCGCCGCATGAGGTTCGATATTCCCTGATGGTGGAGAGGGTGCAGAAAAAATTTCTGCGATACCTCTATCTTAGGGAGTATGGATATTACCCGTGGCTCTTTCCAACTGATTTCTTGCTAGGGATGCTAGGCTACCAGTCACTCGAGAGGAGACGAGACATTCACTTGGGTGTCCATTTCTTTCGACTGATAGGCGGTTGTATACACAACTCAGAAATCCTGAGTGATGTAGGTCTGTTCGTCCCTGATATTATCTTATTATCTTCGACAAAGGGGCCATAGATTGTTTTATCTCCCACGATGCAGAACCAACCTGCCAATGGTTATGCCGGTAGGTAGAGCATTATCTTTGCTTAATCGTATCACCTCGGAGTTTGACATATTTTGTGATAGTTTGGCTCATCTGAGGGAAGTACTATCTTTATTATAATTGTATGGAATATTTATTTTATTAATTTGTCATGCATCTTATGTTTCTCGCTCTTTTTATTAATCTATTATGTATTACTTATTATTGTGTATCTCTAACTTGTATCTTTAGTGTATTGGAAAAAATTCTGTAATGCTTTAGATATGTTTAAAATAAATAAATGAAATGAAATGAAATCAGTGAGCATAAACTACCGAAATACAAGATTTAGAGATTGCATTTGTACTGAAGAAAGCTTGTCGATATTTCTATGATAAGATAATTATACCAATTAATTTGTTTAAAGGGAAATATAAAAAAGTCATATTTAGTTCACATGTATTTATTTAAAGAAATAACGTACGCACGGGCGGAATATGGGGTAGCGGGGAGAGGATTGTCGGCCCCGACATCCGGCAAGTGTGAACAGCTCCATACTTACTCATAGGCGAGCGAGATCCGACACGATTTTTTTCCGGACGTAGAAGGCTGACAAAACACCCGACATTTCTTGTCGGCGCCGACAAAAAATCGGTTTCCGAGTGTGAATAGCTTCATATAAAATGTTCTGCCACTGGAACATCCGATTAAAAGCCGGACCCGACACCCGACAAGTGGGAACGGGCTCTAAGAGCAGGTTCCGCCAAGGACATTGTGTTTTATTTAATACGAAATATAGATGGCCCATAAAACAGTCATGTTTAATTTATAGCACTTGAACACAATATATACAATGTGCATTTAAATAAATAATTTCAAATAAAGATTTATTTAATTACACAAACAATTAATACATTTTATTTTATTTATACAATTCATTGTGCGATAAAATCGCTTTACGCAGTCTATTGATAATGACGATGTTGATGATTCATATAGCCCCATTTTTCGTCCCCAAGAATGTTTTGAGACAGCTTCTGAAAACTCCTTCGTTGTCTCTATTGCGAATATTTCAGGGCATCTTGTTCCTGTCCCGCGCTGAAAGCACGATTCGCGAAATTTGAAGCTCCGTGGAGACGCGGGACAAGAAGTTCGTGTGCTGCTTCTTCCTTGAAAGATCGTAGAGTTGATCATATATGTATTCTTCTTCTTCTTCAAGTGCCCTTTCAGGTCTCCCCAACGTTGGCAATCACCTCGGCGAACCTGTCCCTGTCCTGCGCCGCTCGGAACAGCTCCTCAACACTTGCCGGTCCACTCCCTCACGTTTCGCAGCCAGGACATTTGTCTCCTTCCGGGCCCTCGGCGTCCCTAAATTTTTCCCTCCAATATCAGTTGGAGAAGGTGGTACTTTTCCCCCCGCAGTATACGACCCAGATATGAGATCTTTCGAACTTTGATAGTTGATAACAATTCCCTGTCAACTCTAGCTCGCCTCAGGACTTCGGTATTGGTTACCATGTCTGTCCAGGAAATTCTGAGCATTCGGCGATGGAGCCACATTTCAAATGCTTCCAGTCTGTTCATTGAGTTAACTTTCAGGGTCCAAGTTTCACACCCGTACAATAAAACAGACCACACATAGCATTTGATCATTCTCTGGCGGAGTTTCAAGTTTACGTTATCATTGCAGAATAGTGTTTTCATTTTATTAAACGTAGCTCTTGCTGCCTCAATTCTGCATTTTATCTCTACATCTGGGTCAAGAGATTGCGTTAGTATGCTGCCGAGGTATTTAAATTTTTCCACCCTTTCAACGTTACGGCCGTTCAAATGCAATACTGACCCACTGTAGTCAAGCCGTCCGAAAGTCATCCATTTGATTTTGCTGACATTTATTGTTAGCCCCAATCATTCACCGGACTCGTCAACAAGATTAAGGAGGTCCTAAAGACACTTTCAGCTAATAAAACAGTGTCGTCGGCATATCTTATATATGTATTGGAAACTGTTATTGACAGCCAATACTATCACAAATGGGTGCCGCGCGAAAAGAGACCAAGAGGCAGACCGTAGAAGTTTACTTACCGCTTACCCGAAGCTGCTATAGGACGCAGCGACACCCTTTCGTTAGCTTCTCTAACACCATCTGTAGGCCCGCCCCCGTCCACGCGCACGCGCGTTAACTGGGAAATGCAACATAAAAAAGGAAAAGGTAAAAGGGTTTTCAGGCCATATTTAATCTTGAATAATATCAATTAATTTCTATGTCCCACTTTTACAAAAAAGGGCAAAATATGGTACATGATTTTATATTCAATTATAACATTATTTCAAAACTAACCATCACATCATTTCCCCGTAAGGGTAGGCAGAGAGGATGGATCGCCACAATTGACGACCTTCGTGGCAGAGTGGTTACAAGCTCTGACTTCCATGCCGAAGGTCCTGGGTTCGATTCCCGGTGATGGCAGTGTGATTGTCACACTGTCTTTGGTCTGGTGTAGAATTCAAGTGACAATAAAATGGCGATAGATTGGCTACCTATCACATGTCACGAGAATCAATATAATAGCTAAAATAATAATAATTGTATACAGTAATTGGGTCCAAACGACCTGTTGTGTACATAAAAAAAAAAAAAAAATGCTCTGTCCTGACATACCTCTCGGGCCTCCTCCACATTCATATATCGTACCATGTACGTACGTCGATTATTCCGACTTCGGATGTGACCGCCTTTTAGTAATTGATTAATTTTAAGAAAGTTAATATCCGGCATAAATAAATCGCAAGATGTAGATCTCTAGAAGAAGAAGAAGAAGAAGACGGGGAAGAAGAAAACGAAGAAGAATTGAAGAGGAAGACGAAGAAGAAGAAGAATAATAATAAGAAGAATAAGAAGAAGAAGAAGAAGAAGAAGAAGAGAAGAAGAAGAAGTGGAAGAAGAGGAGGAAGAAGAGGAACAAGAAAAAGAGCAGTGCAGAGATGACGTGTTCAAATGTGGCCGCCTTTAAGTAATTGATTAATTTGGTCATACCATGTTTTCCTCGGTCGTCCTCGGCTTCTTTTTCCACTCGCGCTGCTTGTGTACAACTTTTTGACCATTTTACTCTCATACATTCGTTCCATATGTCCAAACCATCTCCACTTCTTCTTACAGTGCCCTGTCAGGTCCCCCCGACATTGGCAATCACTCTGGTAAACTCTTCCCTATCCTGCGCTCTCCGGAATAGCACAGTTTCGATTCCCGTCCATTCCCTCACATTGCGCAACCAAGAGATCTGCCTTCTCCCTGCCCCCCTGCGGCCCTCTATTTTTCCCTTAAATATTAGCTGCAGCAGGCGATACTTCTCTCCTCGCAGAACGTGACCCAGATATGAAATCTTGCGGACTTTGATTAATGTCAGCAGCTGCACGATTCAGAACTTCTGTGTTCGTCACTCTGTCTGTCCATGGGATCCTGAACATCTCCACTTATATCATTTTACCCACTAATAATAACATTGCACTAATAATGCACTTATAATAATATGACTGCTGCTGACTGTAGGCTGAACGCAACATCAGATGAGAGTAGTGATGTCAGGAGTTCCACTAAAGAACACCAAGGAGTTTGTCTACCTCGGGAGCAAAATAACATGGGACGGTCGGTTTAAGAGCGAGGTCGACAGCCGTATACATCAGGCTAGGCTTGCATTTAATAAAAGGTCGAAAATAATAGAGTCAAATAATATAGACCTAAAACTGAGAATACTCCTCATCAAGACCTATGTATGGAGTGTCTTGATGTACGGCTGCGAGACATGGTGCCTATCCGAAAGGGATAAGCGGAGACTAGAGGCTTTTGAGGTGTGGTCTTATAGAAGACTCTTTGGAATTTCCTGGAGAGACCACATCACGAATGAGGAAGTTCTTCAAGGAATCGAAGGAGGAAGGCACCTGCTCAGGACCTTGTCCGAAAGGCGTGCAAAATGGATCGGCCATGTAATACGTAAAGAAGGTCTCTTGCATGCCATAATGGAGGGTATGATCGAGGGGACAAAGTCTAGGGGACGCCCACGCCGAGAGTACCTGGAGGACCTGTTGGTGGACGTACGCTGCTCATCATATGCAGATTTCAAAAGAGCCGCACAAGACAGGAAAAAATGGAAGAGAATAATGGAGGAAATTGCTGCAAACCAATCCCAGGATTGAAACCAGAGAAGAAGAATAATATTCAATGATTAATTGTATCTCAATAGAGACGAAGATGCAAATTGGAAACAGAATATGGTGATCGAAGTGTTTACAGGACTTATGACCTGTCATTGGTTGGTTTAAGCGCACGCTTTATGTAATACAACATTCCCCATTCCACCTTTTTCTTATGACAACCATGTCTGACAAATTTTTGGAATTTGTTTATACGTTAATCGTAAGGCAGTTTCAATCTACACACTAGCGCCATCTATGAAGATTGGGTTTTAAGCATTATGCAGAAGATCTTTTTATTGACACAATGTGAAAGGCTACCGCCATTATCGTTTTGCTAGATGACGCCTGGAGATGTCACTTCAATTTAAATGCTATTTTCAACTTGGACCAGTTTTTCTTTTTACAACATTTTGAATGTATATAAATACTTGTAGACGAATACTGGATTTTACCCATTGCGGGTTATCAATTCAAGGATTAATTGTATCTCAATAGAGAAGAATATGCAAATTGGAAACAGAATATGGCGATCGAGGTGTTTACAGGACTTATGACCTGTCTTTGTTTGGGTTAAGCGCACGCTTTATGTAATACAACAATCCCCATTCCACCTTTTCTTATGACCACCATGTCTGACAAAGTAAAATCCAGTATTCGCCTACAAGTATTTGTATACATTCAAAATGTTGTAATAATAATATTGTTAATGTTATTGTAAGTTTATGCATCAAATATTCAGATGGTTATTTGAAGTTCGATTAACGAGTATATTTTTTTCTTCTGTATACGATTTGTTCGTAAGAATTTCTCATAAAACGTAAGTCGAAATGACACGCATCAAATAACACTTGCTTAATTATATACATATTTATTTAATGACGTTTAATAGAGTTTATAAATCGAGAATCAGAACCCATTTTAACCAACACGTCTAGGCAGTATCATTCTTTGGTGTCTTTATCTCCTGCAATCAAGATGTTCTTCAAATTCTATATTGGCGTCTTTGCCATATTCGCTCTTCTCTTTGTGGTAACTAAACAATTTCTTATTTCAAATATGTTTATCATTTAGTTCTGGTTCCATCCATTATGTGCTGAAGCGAAAGGTGTATCAATAAGGAAGAAAACTATTTCAACTAACTAACTAACCATCACGCCGTCTCCCCGAAGGAGTTTAGTTAGAGTGTAGAATCCTGGGATTGGTTTGCAGCAATTTCTTCTATTCTTCTCTTCCATTCTTCCCTGTCTTGTGTGGCTCTTTTGAAATCTGCATATGATGAGCAGCGCACGTCCACCAACAGGTCTTCCAGGTACTCTCGGCAAGGGCGTCCCCTAGAGTTTGTCCCCTCGGGCATGCAAGAGACCTTCTTTACGTATTACATGGCCTATCCATCTTGCACGCCTTTCGGACAAAGTCCTGAGCAGGTGCCTTCCTTCTTCGATTCCTTGAAGGACTTCCTCATTCGTGATGTGGTCTCTCCAGGAAATTCCCAAAGTCTTCTATAGGCAGGGTAGGCAGAAATAATGGACTTCCACAATTTTATTTCCTGACATATTTCTCTCGCTTCCTCAACATTCATACATCGTGTCATGCACGCACGTCGATTTCTTTGACTCCTCACATGGCGGACATTCAATATTTGATTTATTGGATCGTGCCACGTTTTCCTCGGTCTTCCTCTATTTCTGTTTCCATTTACATCGTTAACATATAATTTTTTTACCATCCTTTCTTCATTCATTCTTTCCATGTGTCCAAACCATCAAAACGACCCTTTCATTATTTTGTTCATAACGTTTTCATTCGCACCGCATTCACTTCTTATATTTGCATTTGACTCTCTATCATATAACACTTAGAGATCTCATTTCTACTGCGTTAACTCTACTTTCATCCTTCTTTTCCCAGTTCTATGCTCTTCTTTCATAGGTAAGGGTCGGCACAAGAACACCATATCTGTGTATTTGTAAGCATTTAAAAATACATATTTATTTATTTATTTATTATTATGATGATTTGTATTTTAAGTGCGCCGTTTTGTAAAATCAATTACTCCAAGGGCGCACTAGGAAATGACTGACCGAACAGTGCAGTCTTCAGATGTTTCTTAAATTTAACGTCACTATCCTCATACTTAATACTAACATGGAGGCTATTCCACGCCAACGGACCCGCAACGCTAATATTCTCTGATATAACGAGCAAATTCTGACTCCTCACATGGCCGACATTCAATATTTGATTTATTGGATCGTGCCACGTTTTCCTCGGTTTTCCTCTATTTCTGGTTCCATTTACATCGTTAACATATATTTTTTTACCATTCTTTCTTCATTTATTCTTTTCCATATGTCCAAACCATCTTAATGATTCGTTATTTTGTTCATAACACCATCATTCGCACCGCATTCACTCCTTATATTTTCATTCGACACTCTATTATACACAGAGTATCCACACATTCGTCTAAGAGATCTCATATCTACTGCATTTATTCTACTTCCTTCCTTTTTTTGCCAGTTCCATGCTTAGCTTCCATACATAAGGGTCGGTAGAAGAACACCATTGTGCACTGCCATCCTAGCTTTTTGTTTTGTTTTATTATAATTTTTAAACTTTCGTATGAAGAACTTAATTTATGGTGTGACATTAGTAAATAAAATAATAATACACTTTCAGTAATTTGTATTAACACCACTTTATTTGTTAACACCAACCGGTTTCGCTCCCGCCGGAGCTTCGTCAGAATGCCCTTAAGGGGTTAGGTGGGTTTCAGAGGTTCAAAAAAAGGGTATTTTTACTATTTTTTTTAAATATATACAATCATAATTAATAAATTGTTTTTATTAATAATTAAAAACTAATTAACCATCACGCCGTCTCCCCGAAAGGGTAGGCAGAAAGAATGGACTGTCACACTTTTACTGATGCGGCACTCCATCCTTCTCTTTTCGCCCCGCGGGAGACCCTGTGTGATGGGTTGCGAACCTCATCGCCACCAATAGGCATCTCCCGCGCACACTTCGATCGTCCAACACCCACAAAATAAATCTAAAACAAATAATATTTGTTTTTTTTAATACCCCTATATCGGTTTCATTTTGGTTCATGCGTTTCGCAAACTAATCTACGTGTTAAAAAAATATATATATATATATATATATATATATATATATATATATATATATATATATATATATATATATTATATATATTATTATTATATATATATATATATATATATATTATATATATATATATATATATATTATATATATATATATATATATATATATATATATATATATATATATATATATATATATATATATATATATATATATATATATATATATATATATATATATACTCGTATATGTTTTTTTTAAATACCCCTCATTTACGTTTTCCCTCCATTTACGTTTTTTTTCTGTCTCTTAAAAAACGTAAAATAGGGGTTTCACTGTAGTTTATAATATTTTGTAGTTTATACTGTAGTTTATACAATCATATATTTTATTTTAAAAATTCAGCATATCAAAGATACATATTTAAACAGTATTTTGTGAAACTTTTATTTAAAAATTCCGAAAACTCAGCCGTTGGTACTTCATCTCCCTTGACGTCTCAAAAAAAAAGGCTCTTGCCGTGGACAGCATAACTCATTATTGGTTCATCTAAAATCAAAAAACCAAAAATATTTCGTTAGTACATGGATAAATCTCGCTATAGAAAGAAGGAAAAAAATAAAAATTATAATTTGAATTTTTGACAGGCTTTGAACAAAAAAACACAATTTTTGGTTAAATTTTCGCCATGTATTGGCTCGAAAAAATTAGTTGTAATTAAAATAATAAAAAATCCTTCGTTCAAAAACTAGATAATGTTATTCCCAAGAAGTGTGCAAAATTTGAACAAAATCGCTTAATAACTTTTCGAGAAATCGTGTCCACCGACTTAAAAAATTGAGTTTTTATTTATTATTAGAATTTTACTCGGATCGATTTGAAATTTTAGGAGAATATTTCGAACATATTGTACTATTTAATAAGACCACTTAACCCCTTAAAAATAATCTAAAACTAACTCACTAACCATCACGCCGTTTCCCCAAAAGGGTAGGCAGAAATAATGGACTGTCACACTTTTACTGATGCGGCACTCTATCCTTTTCTTTTCGCCCCGCGGGAGACGCGATGTGATGGGTTGCGAACTTCATCGCCACCAATAGGCATCTCCATAGTCCAACACCCACAAAATAAATCTAAAACAAATAATATAAAATACAATTATGTAAAATAAAATAACAAAATAAAAATAATTTATCACAAAATGTTTTTTTTAGATGGTGCACATATTGTCTATTTAATTTATGTTCCACGTATCCACCGTTTTTTTTATATTTAGCACATAATGTAAAAACACGTAATGTTTTTTTCGATGTTGCACATGTTGTCATGGACGATCCGGACTTTTTTGTTTATTTAATTTAACAATAATCTACCTTTATTTAATAATCAAACTAATCTTTCCATTCTTCTTCTTTGCTAGCCTTCTTCCCTCCACTCCTGGATATAGGCATCTTCCAATTATTTTTGGAAGGTTTTTGGCAGTTTAGAGACCACGCTTGCCAGACGGGTTGGTATCTTTTAATTCAGCCGCCTCTAACATGAGGAACAGACGCTGTTTGTACTCGCCCCTAACATGATACATACGCTACTACCTGTTGGTCCACGGGAGGTATTTAATTTCCCTCCTACCCTGCATATCTGCCGACCTTTCCCCTATCCGCCACCTGGGGATGCGGATATCTTTATTAGTTATCATTATAGAAATGTTCCCCATTGAAAATAATTTAAGGTACCTATTCCTTCAAATAATTAATATTTTCAATTGAAATTTCTTTGGTATAAGTTCATTTTAAATAATGAAAAAAAAAATTACGCAAAATTTATTTATTATGTATTTTTAGTATGCTTCCACTTGTGTTTATCTTCAACCGGTTTCGGCAGCTTGCTACCATCTTCTGGTTGAACCAGAAGATGACAGCAAGCTGCCGAAACCAGTCGACGATAAACACAAGTGGAAGCACACTAAATATATAATAATAAATAAATTTTGTATTAATTTTTTTTTGATTTTATTATTTTAACTATTCGCATAAAAAAAATTACTCCCCTATCCGCCACTAAAATCTGAATAAGAAATTCTCCATAATCTCTAATTCAGATTTTATTTTCATATTTCATTTTCCTTAATGAGCAAGACTCACCGTTTTAACAGTTTATACGTCCGCGTTCACTTTCTCCCCTTCCCCCACCTTTTCTCCGCTCCACATTATATTTTTTTCTTCAAAGGTTGTTCTCTGATTTTATATTTACTCTCTCACCCTGACGAAGCTACGGCGGGAGCGAAACCGGTTGGTGTTACCTAATAAGTGGTGTTAATACAAATTACTAAAAGTGTATTTATAATTGATGGGACTTTCAGATAAACTTAAGTCGTAAACACTGGAATTTCACAATGACGAGTTTTTTTATGAATTAAAACTATGTTTATTTCCACCGTTGGATTTTTTTTCACAAGACGTTTAAAAGGCTTAAATCGGGAGAACGATATAAAACGTTCCTCCGATGATGAAGGTGTGTTTGAATTCATAAAAAAAATCGTTGATGAGAATATATATATATAGAGACTATATATATATATATATATATATATATATATATTATATATATATATATATATATATATATATATATATATATATATATATATATATATATATATATATATATATATATATATATATATATATATATATATATATATATATATATATATATATATATATATATATATATATATATATATATATATATATATATATATATATATATATATATATATATATATATATATATATATATATATAGTATATATATATATATATATATATATATATATATATATATATGGAATAAGTACAAAACTGATCACGGCCATTAAGTCGCTATACACGAAAAGCACTGCTAGTGTCAGAGTAAATGGAGATCTTACAGCCTGGTTTGATATCAATAAAGGTGTCAAATAAGGTTGCGTAATGTCCCCGTGGTTATTTAATCTGTATATGGACAATTGTATGAGAGAGCTGAAAGGGTTGGATGTAGGTGCCAAAATGAGCGGAGTGTCAGTAAGCTGTCTCTTGTATGCGGATGACGCTGTCCTACTTGCTGACAACGAGCATGAACTACAAGTCCCGGTGAATTGTATGTATGAGGTATGCATGCGAAATGATCTGATGATGAATGTTAATAAGTCCAAGGTAATGATTTTTGAAAAGGAAGAAACCACGACAGTCTGCAACATTAGCGTGAATGGTGAAAACTTGGAGCAAGTAGTTGAGTTTGTGTATTTAGGTAGTATTTTTACAAGAGATGGGAGAGTGGAGAGGGACATTGAAAGAAGGGTTGGGGCAGGCAACAAAGTGAATGGTGCACTTAAAGTTGTCATCGCAAACAAAAAACCTATCCAAAAAAGCTAGAATGGCAGTGCACAATGGTGTTCTTCTACCGACCCTTATGTATGGAAGCGAAGCATGGAACTGGCAAAAGAAGGATGAAAGTAGAATAAATGCAGTAGAAATGAGATCTCTTAGACGAATGTGTGGATACTCTGTGTATGATAGAGTGTCGAATGAAAATATAAGAAGTGAATGCGGTGCGAATGATGGTGTCATGAACAAAATAATGAAAGGATCATTAAGATGGTTTGGACATATGGAAAGAATGAATGAAGAAAGAATGGTAAAAAAATTATATGTTAATGATGTAAATGGTACCAGAAATAGAGGAAGACCGAGGAAAACGTGGCACGATCAAATAAATCAAATATTGAATGTCGGCCATGTGAGGAGTCAGAGAAATCGACGCGCGTGCATGACACGATGTATGAATGTTGAGGAAGCGAGAGAAATATGTCAGGAAAGAAAAGTGTGGCAGTCCATTCTTTCTGCCTACCCCTTCGGGGAGACGGCGTGATGGTTAGTTAGTTAGTTAGTTATATATATATATATATATATATATATATATATATATATAGTATATATATATATATATATATATATATATATATATATATATATATATATATATATATATATATATATATATATATATATATATATATATATATATATATATATATATATATATATATATATAACTAAAATATTTTTTCTTCTATGTTTGCCATACTTTGTGTTCTAGATGTTTTCTTTTTCTTTTTTAAATGCTTTGTTTACAACATTAACTTTTTTTATTATATATGGCTATAACATTTACCGTTGCGATAGAGCAAACGACTCTAGGGGAGGTGGTGTCATGATATGCGTAAAGAACACATACCCATGTCTCGTACTGGAGATGCATAATGAGGATTATGAACTTATAATACTTAGTATCACAGTCGGTTCGAAAAAGATCACCGTCGGTTGTGTGTACATACCCCCATCTTCCTCCTTAGTGATTTATCAATCATACACATTAGTCGTAGATAAAGCACTGCAAAACAAACACGACTCCTCGGTTATGTGCGGTGACTTCAACCTCCCAAACACATCTTGGTCAAATGACGACAAAGGTGCCACAATATCCGGACAGCAATCAACCCAAGCAACACTCATATCTAATTTCTTTGCCTATATGAACATGTTCCAATTAAATTTCATTCCCAACATTCTTCGATCATATCTTGACTTGATCTTTAGTAACATGCCTTCAATCCAAGTGCACGAAGCTGACGAAACACTTGTGCCAATAGATAAATATCACCCACCCCTTTTTTTTATATTTCGAACATCATCTAAAATTGAATCTCTTAGCTCAAAAAACACTTCTTATAAAAAATATACCGATGGTAATTATTTCGAAATGAATAAGTTCCTCGAACAAGTAGATTGGAATTCCCACTTCAAAACAGATGATATTAATGAAAGCCTTCTATATTTTAATTCTATCCTCACCCAGGCTATTGAAAAATTTATTCCTACTAGGATTTTCTCTCCACCTAAATTTCCCAAATGGTTCAATTCAAAACTTAAAACATTAATATTCGAGAAAAAAAAAGTCCACAAATTGTACAAATCTACTGGCCGTTTAACTTATTATAAACAATTTTCTCATCTTCGATCGCAATGTAAAATTGAATCCATGTTATGTCATAATTCCTATATAGAGGAAACAGAAAAAACATTAAGCTCTAATCCTAAAAAGTTTTGGCACTATGTTGCCGAAAAAAGAACCGACAATAATCTACCCTCAAATATGTTTCTTAATGATACTAAAGCATCCAATGGTCAAGATATATCCAACCTTCTTGCATCTCATTTTTCTTCTGTGTATTCCATCAATACAAACAACCATAACCGTGTAATAAACTATAATAAAACAGTTGACTTAAACCACCTTCAGTTACAACCCTCTGATGTTCTCATCAAATTAAACTCACTCAAAGGTAAATCCTGCTCAGGACCGGATTTGATTCCCGAAATAATTCTCAAAAAATGTAAAAGCACTCTATGTAAACCTCTCTGTACTTTGTTCAATTACTCTCTCACAAGCGGAACATTTCCCGAAAAATGGAAGCTATCTTATATTCAACCCATATTCAAAACTGGCAACAAAGCGGATATCCAAAACTATCGACCTATTTCTATCTTGTCACATATCCCGAAATTATTTGAATCTATTGTAACGGCCAAAATAACACCACTTTTCACTCACATTCTTATCAATCAACAACACGGCTTCAGATCCAAGAAATCGACAACAACAAATCTTCTTTCTTTTACTGATAATATCGTAAAAGGTCTTGAACAAAGTCAACAACTTGATGTAATTTACACTGACTTTTCCAAGGCCTTCGATACAGTCAATCACCATATTCTTCTCTCTAAATTACATGCGCTCGGTATAAGAGACCCATTTCTTTCACTTATCAAATCTTACCTCAACAACAGAAAACAAATTGTACGAATCAACAACTTCCTGTCTAATCCTATAATTGTAACTTCTGGCGTACCTCAAGGAGCCCACCTTGCTCCCTTACTATTTAATCTATTTATTAATGATGTACATGAGTCAATCAATAATTCCTCATTCTGGTTATTTGCGGATGACAACAAAATTCTTAAAGTCATAAATACTTCCGAAGATTGTCTACTTCTTCAAGCTGACTTAATCTCATTTTATGAGTGGTGTGTACATAATGACCTGAAATTAAACACAAGCAAATGTAAAATTATGAGATTTTTTCGGAAAAATGTTCCAATTAACTACCCTTACAGCATTGACAATATACAGCTCTCAAGTGAAACCTGCATACGCGACCTAGGAATTACACTAGACTCCAAATTATCTTTCACTGCACATATTGAGTTAGCTGTCAACAAATCCTATAAACTTCTTGGCTTTATTAATAGAATTTCTTCCGACTTCAAAAACATATCCACTCTTAAATCACTCTATTGTGCCTTAGTTCGTCCTCACTTAGAATATGCATCAGTAGTCTGGTCTCCATACTATGAAATTCACATCTCCAATATTGAGTCCGTACAGCATCGTTTTCTTAGGAAAATTGGTCGAATGCTAAGACTTGATAGAGAAGACTATTCCTACTCCGACCTGGAAAGACTACTGAATATTTCACCACTAGTTAATCGCAGAAGTAATTATGACTTAATCTCCTTTTTCAAAATTATAAACTCACACTTTGATGCACCCTGCCTACTCGACAGTATAAAATTTAATATACCAACCCGAAATTTAAGGAATTTTAAACTTTTCCGCGAAAATCTACATAAAACCAACTATGGATATAATGCACCTATACCGAGAATGACTAGACTGGCAAATTCTTGTCATGACTTAGATTTTTTTGGAATAAATCTAAATTCCTTTATTTCTTCACTTAAAAAGTATCGACCTCTACCAAACCCTTAATTTATTTTTGTTTTTAAACTAGTTCATAGTATTAATGAACGTGATTTTTCGAATCTTCTGTTTCTATGTCGATTTGAATGAGTCCTTTGTAATCTTTTTGTAGTCCTTAAATAATCTATATACCTACCTGTAGTCTTAGTTTTATAATTGTACTTCTCCGTTAATAATCTTATACCTGTATTCTTAATTTTAACTATGTCCTATCTTTAATACCTGTATTCTCATTTATAATAGTGTCCTTTTTTCATCAAAAACCTATTACAATACTTACCTGCATAGACGCACAGACTTAACTTGTCCTAGGCTTAATTTTTACCGTTGCTCTTAAAATGTTCATAGATTTAAGTAAATTGTCTGTAAGAAAATAATGTATTGGAATTTATTCCGTTTATAACAATAAATAAAATAAAATAAAAAAAACCCGGTCCTTCCTCAGTGTTATTATAAAGATATTTTACCTGCGTAAGGCCTATACTGACATAAAGCATTGAGACCAGAGCGGATACCACAAGAACGAAAGCTAAAGTACGGGTGGCAGAGATGAGGACGCTGAGGATGATAGCAGGAAGGACTATTCACGATAGGGTGAGGAACACGGCCATCCGCGAGATCTGCAAGGTGGAAGATGTCGTGAGAGGGGCAGGCGACGCAGAAGATACTGGAATGCGCACGTGCAGAGGATGGATCCCACCAGAATCCCACACGCTGTGGCGCATCAGATTACTGCCGGCTGCCGTCCCCCCGGAAGACCTCCGAAGAGATGGAGAGGTAGCTGGATGTCAACCTCCCAAGAGAGGCCAGCCTGATTTCAGGAACAGACCAAAGGTCTTTAAGGAGAAGAAGAAGAAAAAGAAGACTGAGGAAGGACTGCGTTGTCCGAAACATGTCGGATATGTATATATTTTTATGGTGTTTTAAACAAAGTACATAAAAAAGATGAAGACAAATAGAGCTTACACATAATATGTAACCAATGACAGGTCATAAGTCCTGTAAACGCCTCGGCCACCGCCTTCTGTTCCCAGAAAGCAATTTACATCTTCGTCTCTATTGAGATACAATTAATCCTTATTACATAATATGTGTTTTGTTACGAGTATTTTATTTTATATCATTGTAATTATTTTAGATATAATATATTTTGTAGGCGTTTCAGTTAACTAACTGTGCGCGGGAGATGCCTATTGGTGGCGATGAGGTTTGAACCCAGGATGAAACATGTCATTCCCATAAACAATAATTAAAGATCTAGACGAAATACGTTTCAACAACAGCAACAACAAACCATCACGCCGTTTCCGCAGGGGTACACCGAAGGTCCCGGGTTCGATTCCTGGCGATGGCAGTGTGATTGTCACACTGTCATTGCTCCAGTGTCGAATTCACGTGACAATAAAATGGCGAAATCGATAGTTATTTCATCATTTATAAAAAAAAAATGTGGTTAGACCGTTTCAATCAAATAATAATAATAATGTTGAATGCATGGATGAAGGAAGAATGGTTAAGAAAGTATACGTTATCGATGTAAATGGAGTACGAAGTCGAGGTAGACATGGTATAACCAAATTAATCAACTTATTAAGGTCGGCCATGCTAGAAGTCGGAAGAATCGACGTGCCTTTTTGACTCACTGTATGAATGTGGAGAAATCCAGAGAGGTGTGTGAGAATCGGATAATGTGGCGGTCCGTTATCTATGCCTACCCTTTCGGGAAAATGGCGTAATGGTTTATTTTACTTTGTTTTTAAAAATAATCAGAATCCTGAAACGTTCTAGGGCATGTGCGTTGTGCGCATTTCGAATTGCTTTCCGAGAGAATCGAAGTATTCCTCTCTCGCTCTCTTGTTTTCGAAATTCAATTCTCGTATTATTTCTCTAACGACAACCGTACGGATCTTTGTTTATTTATATTATGATTTCTGTCACAAAAATCCTGGCAGACCACCACCAAGATGATCTGATGACGTCAAGAGAGTGGCAAGAGGACAATGGCACAGAGAGGCGAGGGATAGAGAATTGTGGATGTCGGGAAGAGAGGCCTATGTCCAGCACTGGACGACTCAAGGCTGACAATGATGATAATGATTATGATAATTATTTTGTTTTGCAGCAATCAGGTGGCGAGATTCCGTCTCCGCCCCCGTACGTGACGACGACGGTAGCTCCGGAAACCACCCAAGCTCCCTATGTGCCAACGGCACCAGCTCCTACCACCCCTGTACCGACAGCAGCTCCAGCAACAACAGTCGCACCAACCCCAGTACCAACCACAACCACCAGGACAACTACAAAGAAACCTGCAAAGACCACTACAACGCCCACTACAAAGACCAAAAAGACCACTACAACGCCCACTACAAAGCCCACAAAGACCACTACAACGCCCACTACAAAGACCACGAAGACCACTACAACGCCCACTACAAAGACCACAAGAACAAAACCGCCCACACCCACTAAACCACCCAAAAAAACAACCCCGGCCCCAACCACAACGACAACAACAAAAGCAACCACCCCAGCACCGAGAACAAAAAGACCCACCACCCCAAGACCGACTTTTAAACCATACACAAGGCCACCAAAGAAATAAATAATATACAGTAAAACTCCTCTTAACCAATGACCTGGATAGATACCCGTTTGGCCAATTGAATCCTACATATTTCATCAGATGTCATGAATAAAAAACAAATTTCAGATGTTATTGCAACTTATTTTATATCTCCTTCTTCTCCATCAGACTTCATCGGTCCACTGCTGGACATAGGCCTCTTCCCTTCCTTTCCACTCGTCTCTATTTTCTGCCAGCTGCAGCCACATTTCCCTTCACATGGCAGCAATGTCGTCGGCCCACCTTTTTTGCGGCCTGCCGACGCTTCTCCTATTTTCCCATGGTCTCCACCTTATTATTTTATGGGTCCATCTATCCTCACTTTGTCTCGCCACATGACACGCCCATTTCCACTTCAGTCTCGCTAGTCGTTCCATGATGTCCGTTATGTTTGTTCGGCGTCTAATCCCTTTCTGATTTTATCTCGAAGACTGACGCCAAACATATGTCTTTCCATGGAACGTTGCGTGACTCTTAATCTCTCTACTTTCCCTTGGTGAGGGTCATAGTCTCAATCCCATATATAAACCTTAAAAACTAAATGTACATAATGTATCATTTAAAAATAAAATCAGCTAATATCTTTTTTTAAGCCAGGTCTCTCTTTACTGCTCGACACCTTTCAATAGGCTGCAGTTTTTTTTGCTTCGACGTGACCTTTTTTTTGTACTGTCTCCGAATTCGCAGTCATCCTTACTGGCGGTATCAATTATACCCTAGTCTTTAAAATAATCGTTTTAGAGTCCATCGTCTTCCATTCCTCCACGTCCAAAAACTGCATTTGGTTCCAACCAGGACTGTTAATCTTCAGATATGATAGGCTGGTTGATCCGACTAACCTTATTGAAAAACTTCCAATTATAAATCATCTCTAAACTGTTCATATTTGTAACAATAAATAAAAGTAAATTGATTTGTATTTTTTGAACTTGATGTCTTTCAATCAATTTCCGATGTTGATGATAATGTAAAAAGCATTTTATCTAGAGAGCTCTTCTCAAAATGCAATAAATATCTAACTTACTAGCCATCACGCCATGCTCGGTGGGTGGGAAGAGAGGATGGACCACCATAGTACTCTATCCGGACATACCTCTCATGCACCCACTGCATTCATGCATCGTAACATGCAGGCTCCTCATTTTTTCATTAATTTGGTTAATTTGGTCCTGCCATGGTTTAAAAATTATCGAGGATACTGTTAAATGTTGGCTTATTATGGCAGCACATATCCAACGCATTGAAAGACTCCAAAATATGTTTATTAAACATACTGATTTTATAAAACTTTTTCAATTGTTTGTCGATTTGCAAAAAGCATATGATTACGGGATTCAGAAGGGTAGTAGGGCTACGATGGGGTATGTTTTGCTGGAAAGATGCCTCTACAAAATGTTGTAAGGCGCCATGTTGCATTTACAACAGCAACACTACTATCAAGTCCAACTCTCTAGCGTCCACGAGAGGTCACATATTACTTAGTGCCATAGAAGATAGAGGGAGGACGAATGGCGAGCTTCCAGCGCCATAAAACTGGATACACCCAGCTAAGGGTAGGTAACCCCGACAGAAAATCCTCCAGAGATGGCAATGGGATACCACTCTGGATATTTTTCCCCAGGTAATCACTATGAAAGGGTGATAGTCAACGTTAAGGAGATCTGGCAGGAGATCTGGAAAGAAGAAGATCTGATTACGTTAATAGAGTAAAATTGTGGAAAATAATGTCTGAATATGGAATAAGTACAAAACTGATCACGGCAATTAAGTCGCTATACACGGAAAGCACTAGCGTCAGAGTAAATGGAGATCTTACAGCCTGGTTTGATATGAATAAAGGTGTCAAACAGGGTTGCGTAATGTCCCCGTGGTTATTTAATCTACATATGGACAAGTGTATGAAAGAGCTGAAAGGGTATTGGATGTAGGTGCCAAAATGAGCGGAGTGTCAGTAAGCTGTCTCTTATATGCGGATGACGCTGTCCTACTTGCAGATAACGAGCATGAAATACAAGTCCTGATGAATAGTATATATGAGGCATGCATGCGAAATGATCTGATGATGAATGTTAATAAGTCCAAGGTAATAAATCTTGACAGTCTGCAACATTAGCGTGAATGGCGAAAATTTGGAGCAAGTAGATGAGTTCGTGTATTTAGGTAGTATGTTTACAAGAGATTGGCAAGTAGAGAGGGATATTGAAAGAAGGGTTGGGGCAGGCAACAAAATGAATGGTGCACTTAAAGTTGTCATCACAAACAAAAACCTATCCAAAAAAGCTAAAATGGCAGTGCACAATGGTGTTCTTCTACCGACCCCTATGTATGGAAGCAAAGCATGGAACTGGCAAAAAAGGATGAAAGTATAATAAATGAGATCTCTTAGACGAATGTGTGGATACTCTGTGTATGATAGAGTGTCGAATCAAAATATAAGAAGTGAATGCGGTGTTATGAACAAAATAATGAAAGGATCGTTAAGATGGTTTGGAAACATGGATAGAATGAATGAAGAAAGAATGGTAAAAAAAAAATATATGTTAACGATGTAAATGGAACCAGAAATAGAGGAAGATCTAGGAAAACGTGGCACGATCAGATGAATCAAACATTGAATGTCTTAACTATTATATTTTTGGTAGCATGTAATTGGCCTTATGGTTTGTGAGCATTGGACAGATGTGATATTTTTGAAATCTTTTTTTAAAAATGGAGATCGACGTCTTTCGTATTAGTGAAAGTACGTTCAATTAATCCTTATAAAACAAAAAATATTTTTATTTTGTTATTTTATTTTATATCATTGTATTTTATATTATTAATTTGTGGATATTAGACTATCGACGTGCGCGGGAGATGCCTATTGGTGGCGATGAGGTTCGCAACCCATCACACCGCGTCTCCCGCGGGGCGAAAAGAGTAGGATGGAGTGCCGCATCGGTTAAAGTGTGACAGTCCATTCTTTCTGGCTACCCTTTCGGGGAGACGGCGTGATGGTTAGTTCGTTAGTTTTTTTTTTAAATTTAATTCTGAATTGATTATGTGCGATCGCAAAATATTCTTCTTCTTCTTCTTCTTCTTTTAATAGATCTGACGATCTGTGACACAGAAATCATATCTCGTCGGATGATGAGATCCAGCTGTCCCTCCATCTCTTAGGCGGTCTTCCAGGTGGGCGGTGTCCGGTGGGGATTTCATAAGCGGCTGTATATGCGAGTCTGTCACCGTCCATTCGGGCTACATGGTCCCTCCAGTATCTTCTTCTGGATCTACTCCACTGAACGATATCCTCTATTTCGCAGGTTTTTCTTATATCTACGTTGCGAACACGATCTCGGAGGGTTTTTCCAGTAATTGATCTTAGGACCTTCATCTCCGATGTTCTTAGTAGTCCCTTGGTTCGCACAGTGTCAGCCCGCGTCTCTACAGCATACGTCATGATAGGTCGCACGCATGTTTTATAGATTCTGATCTTGCTGTCGATACGCATGTGCTTGTTCTTCCAGACCAGATTCCTTAGGCATCCTGACACGGCAGAGGCTTTACTGACTTGTTCACGTACTTCAGTATAAAGGTCACTTTGGCTGCAGATCTCCACTCCCAAATACCTGAAACTCATCACTTGCTCCACAGGTATATCATCAACAGTCAGCTTACATCTTGTAGGTTGCCTAGATAAAGGGATACTTTTTGTTTTGTTGACTGATATAGCCATATTTAGCTTTTGTGATACTGTGTGGAATTTGTACAAAATTCTTTGCAGGTCATCTTCAGACTCTGCTATTAATGCGGCATCGTCTGCATAGCAAATGACGTTCACAGTTTTACTGCCCATTTTATAACCTAGTCCCAGGCCAGCTACCTCTTCTATGATTTCGTCCATAATAAGATATTAAAATATTATATTTTTTTATTGCTAAATAAATCATCAGTCCTTTCACGACGACTATTGTTTTAGTAATTTATAGTTAATATTCAAATTAGTACTAATGCATTTCATGTCACGATGTTTCATATACTTGAAGTACGAACAAGTTCGTTTACTAGGTAAATCTTCTTCTTCCTCTTATTGTAGATCTCGCGATAGTTTATACAGGATATCAAATTTCTTCCTATGATGAAGACTCTCCATCTCTTTGGTTGTCATTCTGGTAGACAGCCCTCTGGAGTCTCGTGCATCAAATCTTTTCAAGATATTAAAAATAAAAATGATAGTTTGAGGCATCTATTGAAAACAGGTAAAATATAATATTATATTTAATACTAGAAACGCATGAGAGATGGTCCGACTTTAGGAATACAAGATACTCTTTAAAGTCAAGAGTATTTGTCTTCTGAATGCACTTTCACTAATATGAAAGACTTCGATCTCTGAAGCGATCATGTTCAGCAGTTTGATTGTGCACCCTATCAGCATCACCGGAGGCAGGTTGGTTCTGATAAAATAATCTGTGCTGACTCTGTCGAAGATTACCATCGGAAACATGAAGATGACGAAATTATCAGAGAATTCCCTGATAAGTCTGAAGAAATGGATATGTGTGGACCCATTTCTTCTTATCTGTAGACTATTGGTCCCAAGCATACCCAAGAGGAATGCGGTGAGATAAAGCCACGGATAGCTAACAAACTTCCTCATGTAGAAATATCTATCATGTTTATCATATCTATCACATCTATCATACCTATCATTTATATATCATAACCATCATATCTATCATAACTATCATATCTATCACATCTGTCACATCTGCCATACCTGTCATACCTGTCATACCTGTCATACCCGTCATACCCGTCATACCTTTCATACCTGTCATACCTGTCATACCTTTCATACCTGTCATACCTGTCATACCTGTCATACCTGTCATACCTGTCATACCTGTCATACCTGTCATACCTCTCATACCTGTCATACATGTCATACCTGTCACAATTGTCATACCTGTCATACCTTTGATACCTGTCATACCGGTCATACCCGACATACCCGTCATAGACCTCGTCTTCCTCCTCCTTAGTTCAATTGCATTATTTTTCTTTTCTTAAATATATATAGTATAAACTTTCTATGTTACCTTCCCTAGTCCACATATTAAATAAATTTCCTTATTTCCCCCATCATCTCCTCCCTCCTTCCTGTGCCTTCTGCTGTGCATTATTTATTTTTTATTCTTTCTCTAACATATGTTATTTATGTATCAATTGTGTATTTTCTTTTGCTGTTGTATTGCAATGTGTGTACGGGGGGACATCGAGGGATAGTAGCGTAGCTTAAATGTGGCCTGGGTCCCCCATGGTTGCAAATATACATATATTATTATTATTATTATTATTTTACGTAAGTCCCACATGGACGGGGGACGGGCCTAAGGAGTGCACGAGTGAAGCTGACGAAAGGCGCCGCTGCGCCTATAACAGCTTCGGGAAAGCGGAGGGAGCCCTCTATGGCTCGGCCATAATTTAATGGAATGTTTCCATGCATAAAGTTTCACATTACGAAGATCTTATCAACGTAATACGTACATCGAGTTATCGTAAGATGGAATACATAAATATAAGCAATAAAATTATTACTAAGTGGCTACTTTTCTAATATGTTTTAAAAGTATATTTCTAATTAAAATACGAGCAGTTAGTTTTGAAAATCTATTGAAATAACAAATCATGTACTTTACACCATGGCTCTATACCATATTGATTATGGCCATTTATCTGGTAAATTGAAAAAATAATCAACTAACTAACTAACTAACCATCACGCAGTCTCCCAGAAGGAGTAGACAGAAAGAATGGACTGCCATACATTAACTTTCTCTTTTCGCCCCCGCGGGAGACGCGATGTGTTGGGTTGCAAACCTCATTTTGAATACTCATTTTAACTTAATAAATAACTGAATTTAATTCAACTAATAAGTTAACACGGCATGATTCTGAGGCGGTACGAAGTTTGCCGGGTCAACTAGTGCATAGTAAATGTATATGATCTGAACAAAATTGACAGATATATGACCCTTAGTGGCTGGCTGTAAACTGTTCATTTTTACGCCACCAATAGGCATCTCCCGTGCACAATTAGCAACTAAAACGTCAAAAAAAAATCCGAAATAAATACAATCATATTAAAAAAAAATAACAAAATAAAAATAGCATAACACGTAATATAGTTCTGTTCGATGGTGCACATGCTGTCATCTGGGCGATACGATGTTTCTTCTTCTTCAAGTGCCATGTCAAGTCCCTTGATGTCGGCTAACACCCTGGCGTAGACCTCTCTATCCTATCCCAGACGGAACCATTCACCCACCCCCCCGAATTTCGGTCCACTCCTTGATATTCTCGAGCCAGAACATCTGGGGTCTTCCCACACCGCGCTTCCCCTTATCTTCCCTTTCATGATGATGTGCAGCAGATCGTATTTCTCATTGCGAAGAATGTGTCCCAAATATGCAATCTTTCTAGACTTCACATTAGACAACAATTCTATTCCTACTCTGGGTCTATGTAGCACCTCATTGTTGGTGACCATATCAGTCCATGCGATCATTTCAAGTGCTTATTCAATCGGCTTCAATCGGCTTTCGCTTCACTAGCGAGTAACAATCTCTTGACCTAAATTTAGAGATAAAATGCAGAATTGAGGCAGCAAGAGCTACGTTTAATAAAATGAAATCACTATTCTACAATGATAACGTAAACTTGAAACTCCGCCAGAGAATGATCAAACGCTATGTGTGGTCTGTTTTGTTGTACGGATATGAAACGTGGACCTTGAAAGTTAACTCAATGAACAGACTAGAAGCATTTGAAAAGTGGCTCCATCGCCGAATGTTCGGAATTCCCTGGACAGACATGGTTACCAATCCCGAATTCCTGAGGCGAGCTATAGTTGACAGAGAACTGTTATCAACTATCAAGGTTCGAAAGATCTCACATCTGCGTGGGGAAAAGTACCACCATCTCCAACTGATATTGGAGGGGAAAATTGAGGGATGCCGAGGGCCCGGAAGGAGACAAATGTCCTGTCTGCGAAACGTGAGGGAGTGGACCGGCATCCGAAGTGTGGAGGAGCTGTTCCAAGCGGCGCAGGACAGGGAGTGGTTCGCCGAGGTGATCGCCAACGTTGGGGGGATCCGACAGGGCACTTGAAGAAGAAGCGAGTAGTGTCGAATCCGATGGATTGAACCCATAATTTATAAAAGAATCATATACGTTTTAGACAGAGTGTGAAGGAGTGAGTCGGTGATATATTTGCTGATCGGAACCGTTCAGCTCAGATCCCTTAAAGATCTCACAAAAGAGTCGACTCTTTTGCGATAATTTACGATTCACCCAGCAAATCATTGAGCTGCCGCTCTTTTTTTATGAATCATCGCTCACTCGCTCACCAAAGTGAGTTAACTCGTGAGTGGATCGCAAATCCCTAGTTAAATAATTAGTTTGAATCGAATACTATAGACCTAAAACTGAGAATACTCCTCATCAAGACCTATGTATGGAGTATCTTGATGAACGGCTGCGAGACATGGTGCCTATCCGAAAGAGATAAACGGAGACTAGAGGCTTTTGAGATGTGGTCCAATAGAAGACTATTAGGAATTTCCTGGAGAGACCACATTACAAATGAGGAGGTTCACCCAAGAATCGAAGGAGGGAGGCACCTGCTCAGGACCTTGTCCGAAAGGCGTGTAAGATGGATCGGCCATGTAATACGACAAGAAGACCTCTTGCATTCCATAATGGAGGGTATGACCGAGGGGACAAACTCTAGGGACGCCCACGTCGAGAGTACCTGGAGCACCTGTCGGTGGACGGTTTTAGACAGAGTGTGAAGGAGTGAGTCAGTGCTATATTTGAATATAGTTTTTAATAAAAAAAATATATATTTATAATTTAAAATTTCATTAAATGTAAAAAAAAAGTTATGTTATTTTATAGTTAATGGGCACAGCGTAAAAATGAACAGTGTACAGCCAGCTCTTAAGGGTCTCATGTCTGTTGATTTCGATTAGATCACGTACATTTACTATGCACTAGCTGACCCGGCAAACTTCGTACCGCCTCAGAATCAATAAATGTTGTGTTAACTTATTATTTGAATTGAATTCAGTTATTTATAAAGTGCAAAAATGTGCAAAAATCAAAATGAAACGTATGTGAATTACATTGATATGAATGTTATTCACATGGCACCAAGGGATTTGCTGAAGCAATCAATAAATTATTAGAAATTATTCACGTAGCATTGTTGCACTACTTTCTGTTAAACTATTATCAAACAAATCCAACAAATCAAAGATCATCAAAATTGGTCCAGCCGTTCTTGAGTTATAAAAGGTATAACAAACACGACTTTGTTTTATATCAAGCCGCTCCATACAAAATGTATGAGAAAATTAATTTTCTTCATAATTTATTTTTCGATGTTTTAATAGTTATTCTGCTATTCATGGCGAAGACAAATTCAACAAATCAAAGATAATCAAAATCGGTCCAGCCGTTTTGAGTTATAAACGGTGTAACTAACACCACTTTGTTTTAAATACATTTATATGGATTACTCGTAATGTCTAGACTCGGCTGGGAATACTTTTTGCACGCCGATATAAAACTAAATTAATGGCAAGGGTTAAAAATTTGACGGTGGTCGTATACATGGTAGCTGCTGGCTGTGCACTTTTTTACACCGTGCGTACGAAACTACAGTAGTAAGTTTTTGTGTCGCTCTCGCCCCAGAAATTCATGAACACGCGCTAGTTGCAGGTTATGTTGCATCAACAATACCGACAAAATATAAAAAAATTATATGATTGTTTTAATTTCGATAAATTGATAGATTTATTGCACAAGCTGTTTGTAAATTATATTCTTCTTCTTTTGGTGCAGTGTCAGGTCCCCCCAACGTTGGAGATCACTGCAGCAAAGGCATCTCAGTCCTGCTCCACTTGGAACAGGTTCTGAACTCTTGTTATTCCTGTCCACTTTAATGTTCCGCAGCCAGGACAGCTGCCTTCTACCAACTCCCCGACGTCCCTCCACTTAACCCATTGATATCAGTCGAAGGAGGTGGTATTTTTCTCCCCTTAGCACGCAACCCAAATATGAGACCTTTTTAATTTTCACACTCGACGACAGCTTTCTATTGGTTCAGGCTCTCTGTAGTACGTCTGCATTACTGACCCTATCGGTCCACGGTATACGGAGCATTCTGCGGAAATTATGTAACACATTTTAATATTAAATTTCTTTCTGTAATATCGCGGCTATTTTGGCATATTAATCTCAAAAGTGCCGGAAGCTCAAGGGTTAAAAGAGCTTTAATTTATGTTTTAATGTATTCTTTTTTCAGGTCCCAAGCGAAGGTGCCACATTGCCTGACACCACAACATCATCCACAACTCGCTGGCTCTTGGACGAGCATACTTTAACTCCAGTTGCAACTGAGTCCACTTTAATCCCTTACAAATCGACCACAAACGTTGTTGAATCGACTGCACCTGTGTCACAACTAACGACTACAGAAATTACCACTACAAAATCAGCTTCCACTCCAACTCAAACAACCAAAACAACTTCAGAAATCACTACTACAAAATCAGCTTCCACTCCAACTCAAACAACCAAAACAACTTCAGAAATCACCACTACAAAATCAGCTTCCACTCCAACTCAAACAACCAAAACAACTTCAGAAATCACTACTACAAAATCAGCTTCCACTCCAACTCAAACAACCAAAACAACTTCAGAAATCACCACTACAAAATCAGCTTCCACTCCAACTCAAACAACCAAAACAACTTCAGAAATCACTACTACAAAATCAGCTTCCACTCCAACTCAAACAACCAAAACAACTTCAGAAATCACCACTACAAAATCAGCTTCCACTCCAAGTCAAACAACCAAGACAACTTCAAAAATCACAACTACAAAATCTTCAGAAATCACAACTCAAAATCAGCTTCCACTCCAACTCAAACAACCAAGACAACTTCAGAAATCACAACTACAAAATCAGCTTCCACTCCAAATCAAATAACCAAAACAATTTCAGAAATCACAACTACAAAATCATCTTCCACTCCAACTCAAACAACCAAAACAACTTCAGAAATCACCACTACAGGAAAAACCTCAACTCCAACGACAAAGAAAACAACGCCCAACACCAACACCACAATTACAACTTCCAATCCAAGAACTACAGAAACCAATTCTGCTCGAGCTACAAGAGCCATAACAATTCCAGAAACCAACATTACTAAGCAACCTCTATTTCAACTACAGAATCTAATACTAAAAATACAATATCTACTCCAACTTCAACAACAAATACAACGACAAAAACTACAACAACTTCTACTCCAAATGCAACAACCGCAACAACCACTACTAAATCAATTTCTACTCCAACTAAAACAACCAAAACCACTAGAGAACCAACCACAAAAATCAATTCCACTCAAACACCTTCTACTAGAAAATCAACAATTAAAACAATTACAAATACCACCATTACTAAAACAACTTCTACTACAACTATTCCGAAAACAACAACCAAACTCTCTACAGAATATACCACTACAAAACCAACCACAGAAATCAATTCTACTCCAACAACTACTAGGCAAACAACAACAGCTTAACCCTTAACGTACCGTGTTCAAAACAAAACGCTCGCTCCCATGTGGTCAATTCAGTTTACCGCTAACTTTATCTAAATATCAAGCATATGACTCGATGAATCAAATTTAATTTATGTCATCTTGTAGGGAATTTCATTAGGAATAGATCGATATCTATAACATACATGGATTATTTGAAAAACATATCATTATTAATTTTTTCTGGAACCATGCGATTTCTGATATGGAATGCGTCACAGCATACGAGCAACTGACACCAAGTATAAACTTGTATTGCCCCGCCGCGCCGCGCCGCGGCCGGCGGGGCGAGACTTTACGAGATTTTACGTATGATAAAGGCACCTAGGCAAAATGTATAGTACGTTCAAGACAACGAGTACGTATTAATATTTGTCCCTTTTGGTAAAGTGTTAATATTTTCACAGTTCTGATATTATTAAGTTGCGTGCTGCGTTTCCGTCCACAGTCGGTATTATTACGTACCTATGAAAAGGCCAAAGATATAATTTATAATACGTTCAAAACAGCGAGTAAGTATTTGTCACTTTTGATAAAGTTGTAAATATTAGCAAAACAAATTCTACCTTAACACGAATGAAGGTGAGGGCAGTCTTAGAAAATATTTTTTTTTGGGATGAAGGAAGTAATTTTTTGCTTTTTTTTATTACGAAATATTGAGAACACTTCAATGGAGGATCACAATTTTTTTATAATATTAGGGTCCATAGGTTTTAAGAAAATCAACTTTAAATTGGCAGTGGAAACTCAATTGACCACATGGCAACGCGACGGTTAAGAGTAGCAGAAATGAGAACTTTGCGACCTATTGTGGGAAGAACCCTTAGAGACAGGATACCCAATGAAAAAAAATCGCAAATCCTGCAAAATTAAAGACATGTCGAGATGGAGTAGGCAAAGAAGACGATTCTGGAGGGACCACATCGAGAGAATGGAACTAACTAACTAACTAACCATCACGCCGTCTCCCCGAAGGCGTAGGCAGAAAGAATGGACTGCCACACCTTTCTTTCCTGACATATTTCTCTCGCTTCCTCAACATTCATACATCGTGTCATGCACGCGCGTCGATTTCTCTGACTCCTCACATGGCCGACATTCAATATTTGATTTATTTGATCGTGCCACGTTTTCCTCGGTCTTCCTCTATTTCTGGTACCATTTACATCATTAACATATAATTTTTTTACCATTCTTTCTTCATTCATTCTTTCCATATGTCCAAACCATCTTAATGATCCTTTCATTATTTTGTTCATGACACCATCATTCGCACCGCATTCACTTCTTATATTTTCATTCGACACTCTATCATACACAGAATATCCACACATTCGTCTAAGAGATCTCATTTCTACTGCATTTATTCTACTTTCATCCTTCTTTTGCCAGTTCCATGCTTCGCTTCCATACATAAGGGTCGGTAGAAGAACACCATTGTGCACTGCCATTCTAGCTTTTTTGGATAGGTTTTTGTTTGCGATGACAACTTTAAGTGCACCATTCACTTTGTTGCCTGCCCCAACCCTTCTTTCAATATCCCTCTCCACTCGCCCATCTCTTGTAAACATACTACCTAAATACACGAACTCAACTACTTGCTCCAAATTTTCACCATTCACGCTAATGTTACAGACTGTCGTGGTTTCTTCCTTTTCAAAAATCATTACCTTGGACTTATTAACATTCATCATCAGATCATTTCGCATGCATACCTCATACATACAATTCACCAGGACTTGTAGTTCATGCTCGTTGTCAGCAAGTAGGACAGCGTCATCCGCATACAAGAGACAGCTTACTGACACTCCGCTCATTTTGGCACCTACATCCAACCCTTTCAGCTCTCTCATACAATTGTCCATATACAGATTAAATAACCACGGGGACATTACGCAACCTTGTTTGACACCTTTATTGATATCAAACCAGGCTGTAAGATCTCCATTTACTCTGACACTAGCAGTGCTTTCTGTGTATAGCGACTTAATGGCCGTGATCAGTTTTGTACTTATTCCATATTCAGACAATATTTTCCACAACTTTTCTCTATTAACGTAATCATATGCTTTTTGTAAGTCGACAAATGCACAGAAAAGTTTGCGATTTTTGGCCAGAAACTTCTCTGTCAACGTACGAAGTCCAAAAATTTGATCCATACATCCTCTGCCATTCATAAAGGCACCTTGCACATCCCAAACTTTGTCACTCGTCAATTTTCTTACTCTTTCTATTAAAATTCTGCCATAGACTTTACCAACGACACTCAAAAGACTAATAGCTCTGTGGTTTCCACATTCCATACGCGATCCTTTTCCTTTGTACAGGGGCATAATTACTGCTCTCCTCCAGTCTAGCGGCGTATATCCCTCCTCCAAGCACTGGTTAAATAACTTACATAACCATGTAGAAACCACTTCGCCACCGCTTTTAATAAAGTCTATGGCAATACAATCAAACCCAACAGCTTTTCCACTTTTCATTGCACTCACGGATCTTTTCATCTCATTCGTACTTATTTTTTCAATATTATCATTCATAGGTCCCGCACTCGCACTAGCTGTCATATTTTCGATCACGCTTGTATCACCACCATACATCTCCTTAAAATATTCCATCCATCTTTCTTGTATGATCTTACTCTCCGTTAACATTCTTCCCTCGTTGTCTAAAATTGCTTTCACACATCCACTATCAGGAGGATTTCGGGTTTTTTTAACTTCTTTCCAAAACATTTTAAATTTGCTTGGAAGTTGTTTGTCATTTTGAGCCCTTCTTCCTCCTTCAGCTTTTCTTTCCGCGCTTTCACTACTGACTTCACTCTCTTCTTGCATACCTTATACAAATCTTTTGCTCTTTCATACTTAACTCTGTCATTCTTATTTATCGACAACATATTCAACCAAGCATCTTTCTTCTCTTTAACAGCAATCTTTACGTCATCATTCCACCATGCATCCCCTTTCCTTCTTCCTTGTACACACACCACACGATTCTTTCGCTGATTCACACAAACTCTCCTTCAAGTATTTCCAGGTCTCGTCAATACTCAACTCACTTACATCCCGCTCACTCAATCTATCTTTCACTTTTCTTACGAAATTATTTCTTACGTCATTGTTTTGCAGTTTTTCAACTTTGACTCTAGTCGGTGCGGCTACTGTTTTGCTTCTTCTGGTTCGCCATCCCCTGAATAAGATCACTTTTGCCACTACTAAAAAATGATCCGTTTCCAGTTCGGCTCCCCTGAAGACCCTTGAATCAACAGTATCCGCCCGTAATCTAGAGTCTACAATGACGTAATCTATAATGGACCTTTCAAATCCTCTTTCCCAAGTATAGAGATGGATTCTCTTATGATCGAAGATGGTATTTGATACAAAGAGACCCCATTCTATACACAATTCAAGCAGTCTCCTTCCATTATCATTTATTCGTCTATCACCAAACGTACCCAGACATTCCTCATACCCACTCCTACGGATTCCCACCCAACCGTTCATATCACCTGCTATTATCAATCTTTCGTTTTCACTCTTACACACCAATGTCTCTCTCACTTTGTCCCAAAACTCTTCTTTACTCGCCTCATTTTCGTTGTTACCAGGGGCGTATCCAATTAAAAGGAAAACTCTTGTTAACCCGATCTTGAAGCGAATCCACATGAGTCTTGGGCTAACACATTTATAACCTTTCATACATTCTACCATCCTTGGAGCTAGCACCGCCGCCACGCCTTGGCATGCTCTGTGGTCATTCGGCACACCCGACCACAGAACAAGCTTATCCGCATGCTCCATGGAACCACACTCTTTCATCATACATTCAGTCACACATAAAACATCTAAACACTTATTATCCATTTCTGCACACATCTCATTCAACTTTCCTTCCATACCTCCCCTTATATTCCATGTACCGATGCGGCACTCCACCCTTCTCTGTTCGCCCCTGCGGGAGATGCGGTGTGATGGGTTGCGGACCTCATCGCCACCAGTAGGCATCACCTGCACACACTTAAATGCTAAAACATTTACAAACTATATCTAAAATAAAATTCAATTATATAAAATAAATAAATAAAATAAAATAAAATAAATCATAAAATAAAAATAACAAAATATAACACATAAAAAAAAGTTATAACACATAAGCTATTTTCTAAGATAATATCCTTTCATTAAAAGTTTGTTTTTCCCGTTACCACCGTTATATTAATAAAATTTTAGTTAGTTAGGCACTTTAAATAGTTTAATTTCCAGCAAGCACTTCAATATGAATCAAAAGAATTTTTCAAATAGACATCGGAACAAATGTACATAAACGTTCGAAAAATAAATTATGAAAACCAATTTGGCACCTGTCAAAACACTTCACATAAACAATGTAATTATATTTTTCACCACCAAAACAGCACAAAGGTATAAATTTTCACAATCAAATATTATTTTGGGATGGCAAGATGCGTATTGGCCAGGATTATTCTCACATGGATCATTTATATATAAATTTTGTCCACTAGTTGACGATGTTTTAAAAAAAGGTCAATATTACAATTTGCTCATCCAACAGGACACACCCAACACGTATACGAGGTAACGAACCACAAAGTACTGTTTTAAACATATAAACATTTTTAAAAAATCACTTATACGCCTAAAAACTCCAGTTTTATTGGAGAAGCCCGCGACCAAACCACACTCAACCAACTGTCAATATCCACTTTAGAGAATGGATCCAGCAAGAATTCCTAATCTCGTGATGCACGAGACTCCAGAGGGCCGTCGAGCACCAGGACGACCACCAAAGAGATGGAGAGAAGGCTGGTCGTCTTCATCACAGGAAAAAATTGATATCCTGCATAAACAGATCGCAAGATCTACAATCAGAAGAAGAAGAAGAAGAATGAAATAAATAAATAAAATTATACAAAATTTCTTTATTATTATGTACTAGCTGACCCGGCAACGCTTCGCTATTGCTATATTAGAGTATATAAATACACCCAATATATATTAAAGAAATACAATTAAGTTCAATATCAATTATTTTATTGGATAAAATGACATGTGTATAGGTGTAAGAATGTGTGTATCCTAATTCAGTTCATATCTTTAAAACATTTGTTTAATCCAAGCAAACTTGCTGTGAACTTGAATAATACTAATGTGAATTGAAGAATTGAAGGCTGGGCATTACCAAGGTGGCAAGTTTACAAAAAGTCTGAAATGAGGTTTTGATGCCAATTGGTCTAAAACATAGCTGTGCAAAAGCGCGTTATGATTTAATAATATAGTGTAGTTAAAACGTTACCCTAAAGATGCCACCCAAAAAAAAGTTAATATTTATCTTTTTCAGCTTTATTTTTAAACCATTTTTGTAACGTCCAGTCTTAATTTTTTCCTTAATATTTTAAGTGAAATTAAAAAACAAATAAATATACTATATCACATTTGCATAAAACATTCATACATATACCATTCAAGGTCATAATAATGCTCTTAGAAATACAATGTTTAGAGAAACAAAACTCTTGATTTTGATGTCCATTAGATGAAGCTAATAATGCACATTCACTTAACCAATGACGAAATTTGTAAATTTGTGTGATGTCTGGAAATATACATTGAATCAATTCTCCTTTGGAGTGTGATTTTACAGAAATCAGTTGATAATTTAAAGCATTCATTCCATACAATGAACTTTCATTGTTGCAGAATTTTACCCATTCCAGAAATATTTAAAATGTTGAATGTAGGTGTTTCAATGTTTTGTATCATCATCATCATGAGTCTATATCCGTTCACTCCTGGGCGTAGGCCTCCTCCATCTGATTCAATGTCTGTCGATCCTGGGCAACACGCATCCAATGTCGTCCCTCCATCGAAGTTGAGGACGTCCTGGGTTTCGGGTTACAGTTCATCTATCATCAGGGCTACGAGCGGCATGCCATTTTAGCGCTGCCACTCTTCCGATGATGTCCGACACTCCTGTTCTGCCTCTAATAGTGGAATTAAACCAATTAATCCAACCTGTACATACCATTTCAAAATTAGTTCATAAATATAACAATCTGTCTTGCACATATCGAGGTGTGGGATCAATCTATGCCAGTATCTTGCGTTGCGTTCCCCATCTCACGACATCTTCCACCTTGGAGATATCGTGGATAGCCGTGTTCCTCACCCTATCTCAAAGAGTCTTTCCTGGTATCATCCTTAGCGTCGGCATCTCTGCAAAAATCAAATAATTATATTAAAATGAGCAGTATATTAAAAAAACACTCGAGGCTCTTGATCGATCATTGTAAGATTGGCGTGGGAACATCAGACCATTTGGAAATGTTATATTACTGGATTTTTCCAACTGAGGCAGCTAATGCTGTATGTAAGGATATGTTTACCTATCACAGCATTTTTTTTTTTCAGAGAAAAACTAAAACAGCTGAAGTAAATCGTCTAATCCAAAAGATATAGGTTATCGCCCTGCCAGAACAATTTTACATTAAAATAACATTATTAAAATAGATTATACCAATTCATAGAATTGTTACTTAGAATTTAACGTTTTTCCATGTAGAGTCATAACATAACCTAAAATAATACGTAAGTAAAACGATACATAATTTCATTTCTATTCGATATAATTTGGAACTACAACTTTGAAATATGTAATGCGGAAATATAATCTGTATTCATTTCAATGGCAAAATAGAATAAACTGAAGATATATATGAATTAGAAATATAAATATTTTACTTACCAAACGTAACAAGCAAATCATTTTTTTGACAGATCAGAGATAAGGATGGGCAATCCGCTCACGAGTCGACTCAAAGATTCGAATCTTTTTGGTGAGCGGGTGAGCGATGATCCATAAAAAAAAGAGCGGCAGCTCAATGATCCGCTAGGTCAGGGGGGTCGGCAAACTTATTAGGCAAAGAGCCAAATGCGTACTTTACAACGATTTAAAAAAAAATTGAGAGCCAAATATGTTTATTGATTTAGATAACCTTTATTATAATTTTTGCACTTCATTCAATTACGGGTACACTGAATAAAACATTATTTCATACTTCTTCCTGTGATGAAGGCGACCAGCCTTCTCTCCATCTCTTTGGTGGTCATCCTGGTGGTCGACGGCCCTCTGGAGTCTCTTGCATCACGATATTAGGAATTCTTGCTGGATCCATTCTCTCGATGTCTCTGCCTACTCCATCTCACTATGTTTTCAATGTTGCAGGATTTGCGAATTTATTCGTTGGGTATCCTATCTCTAACGGTTCTCCCCACAATAGGTCGCAGTCTGGTTCTGACAGTGTCTGCTCTTGCTTTGATTCCGTATGTTATTATGGGCCTGATGCATGTTTGTTTGTTGTTATTCTTAATTTTAGGCACAATTCCAGGTTCTCATCAATAAGACGACTTCGTAGTTTACTCTTGTTAAAATTCCGGTGAATCGTATATTATTGCAAAAGAGTCGACTATTTTTAAGGGATCTGAGCTGAATGGTTCCGCTCAGTAAAGTGAGCCGATTCTTCTTGATAATTATCGAGTCGTTTGTCAAAAAAGTTGTTTGTCGTTGTGATTTTTTTTTTTAGCTCATCGACAAAAAATTTATCCTGGTGAATTTTTTTTTTTTTACCGGAATCAACTTTTTTGGTCGAGGAGCAAAAAAAAGGTCACTAAAATAATTTCAAACTTTGAACGACTCAAAATGGTGAACCGTGGATCGTTAAAAAGAGTCGGCTCACTTTGCTGAGCGGAACCGTTCAGATCAGATCCCTGAGATGAGTCGTTTTGCCCATCCCTATACGTGCGTATATTTTTCAGTTCAAAAGAGCGACTAATTTCATATCTGACCACGCAAAGAGTCAAAAAAGCCACTAATTTGCATCTTATCACGCCAAGCGAATATAGACTCTAAAGATCGATACTCAGGTGATACGAACATGAAGGTCTATACTCGCTCGCACTACGAAAATTTATAAATTTAAAAGTTAATTAGAGCTCGATTAATAACAAAAATATGCCTATGACCACCGCCGTCTATCTATTAATGAAGTGTATCAATTTGAAAACGATCTGCTCAGGAATAACCCCGGAATCAGTCCACACACAGAGCGAAACTGCCTTTTATTTATATAGAAGATTTAGTATGCTTCCACTTGTGTTTATGTTCGACCGGTTTCGGCAGCTTGCTGCCATCTTCTGGTACCTATATCAAAATTTATTTGGTTTATATAATAAATGATAGTGGTGGGGGTAAAACATTTTTTCCCGATTCTATAATAAAATAATGTATTAAGTTGTAGTTGAAATGATTCTATATAATGTAAATTTTGGGTTAATTTGTGAACTATATAATTAAAAAGCAATCACTAGGGTGGCTTATTCTCGAAATAATTCTATATACTGTGATTTTTGTGTTTGATAAAATTAAGTTTAAAATGGCGCATTCAAAGCCAATACTGCAAATATAAATATATCCACAGAAGCAAAGATGGCTGTACACAATGGAGTTCTAGTGTCAACCCTCATGTATGGAAGTGAAGCTTGGAGCTGGCAAAAGAAGGATGAAAGCAGGATAAACGCCGTAGAAATTAGATCTTTAAGAAGGATGAACGGGAAAACGTTGTATGATAGAATACCAAACGATGAAATAAGAAAGAAATGTAAGGCAGATGACTGCATCATGGATAAAATTAAAAAAGCATCCCTGAGATGGTTTGGACATATGGAACGAATGGATTGGAAAGAGTAGAATGGTTAAAAAGTTGTACACAAGCAGCGTGAGTGGAAAAAGTAGCCGAGGACGACCAAGAAAAACATGGCATGACCAAATTAATCAATCACTAAAAGGCGGTCACATTCGAAGTCGGAATCAAATCAGTTTATTTTCTCAAAAGACATTACAAACATTTTATAAAGTTTAAGGCATCTATTGAGAACAGGTAAAACATAATAAAAATATAATACCAGGAACGCATGAGAGATGGTTCGACATTAGGAATACAAGATACTCTCCAAAGTCAAGAGTATTTGTCTTCTGAACGTACTTTCACGAATATGCAAGACATCGATCTCCGAAGCGATCATGTTCAGCAGTTTGATTGCTCTCCCCACCGGCATCACCAGAGGCAGGTTGGATCTGCATATTGGGAGATAAAACAGTCTGTGCTGACGCTGTCTAAGATAACCATCCGGAACATAAAGATGGATAGCTTCCAAGATGACGGAATTCTCAAAGAATCCCCTGATAAGTCTGAAGAAATGGGTAAGTGTGCACCCATCTCTTCTTATCTGTAAACTATTGGTCCCCAGCATGCCCAAGAGGAATGCAGTGGGATAAATAATCGACGTGCGTGCATGGTACGATGTATGAATGTAGAGGAAGCCCGAGAGGTATGCCAGGACAGAGCATTGTGTGTATTGACAGAGCATCCTCTCTGCCTACCCCTCCAGGAAAATGACGTGATGGTTAGGTAGGTAGGTAGGTAAGTTTAAATATTTCAAATGTCTTGTGGCTCGGCTACTGCTATCTTGGAATTTCCCTCTATAAACTTAATAACAGTAATACATTATTTTGAACCAGGAAAAAAAATGTTTAACCCCCACCATCATTTATTATATAAACCAAATAATTTTGATGTAGGTACCAGAAGATGGCAGCAAGCTGCCGAAACCGGTCGAACATAAACACAAGTAGAAGCACACTAAATATTATACATATAGATGGTGGAGGACTTCACTTACCTGGGCTCGTCTATAATAAAAGAAAAAGAAAATCACAAGGAAATCGAAAGAAAAATCACAATTGGCAACAAAACAATCTTCTCTCTACTACCAGCGCTCAAATCAAAAAACGTTCACTGAAAACCAAAATCATCCTGTATAAAACAATCATCCGAACAGTAGTGACCTATGGGTGTGAGACGTGGACAATGACAGCGAAATCCGCAGAGCGACTGGATACTTTTGAGAGAAGGGTGCTGCGAAGAATTCTGGGACCTGTGAATGACGGTGAAGGCTAGAAGTGCGGCATAATGACGAGCTTTACCATATTTACAAAGCTCCCAGTCTCTCCACACAGGTCAGACTGAATAGACTGAGATGGGCCGGTCACGTGCAGAGGATGCCGTCATCGCGAACCCCAAAAAGATTGCTGGAGTGGCACCCAGGTGGCAGAAGACCAATTGGACGACCAATGTTGCGATGGCAGGATGAAGTTGAGAGAGCTGGGGCGAAATTGTTGCGAGTGTCAGATTGGAGGGTCAAAGCGGAGAACAGGAGGAATTGGAGGCGAAGAATACTGTAAGCTAAAGCTCTTTATGGGCTGTAGGGCTCTGGTGACACCGGTGGGAAGAGCAATTAGTCTGCTGAACGCGGTCTCCTCGGAGATCGACGTCTTTCATGTTAGTAAAAGTACGTCCAGAAGGTAAATACTCTTAATTCTGTAGAGTATCCTGTCTTCCTAATGTTGAACCATCTCTCATGCGTTTCTGGTAGTATGCTATTCACAATATATTATTTTACCTGTTCTCAATAGATGCCTTGAAGATAAATTTTGTAATGTCTGTTGATGAAATAAACTGATTTGATTTGATCGAAGAATAATAATAATAAAGAAATTTTGTATAATTTTTTTCTGTTTTTATTTTTTTAAATGAACTTCTACCAAGAAATTTCAATTAAATTTTTTTTTTTTTTAAACTTATTAGAAAACTAGCCACTTAGTTATCATTTAATTGCTTACATTTATATGTATTCTATATCTCGAAGTACGTATTACGTTGAAAAGATCTTCGTAATGCGAAACTTCACTCATGGAAAGTTTTCCTTTCTTCTTATCATTCTTCTTTGGCATTACAACCCTTGGTGGGTCTAAGCCTCCTCCAAGAAACATCTCAGTCATATTTTTATTTATTTAAAAATATCAAAAGCATCAAAGAACAACATTCCAAGACCATGAAAGAGCCATGTTAAGAATAAGCCTAAGAAGCTCAGATGAAAAGTGGACAAGAAGACTGCTAACTTGGAGACCGTGGACGGCAAAGAGAAGTTCAAGGCGACCGCAACTACGGTTTAACAACTACGGTTTCACATTGTGTTAAAAAGATGTTCTGCTTAATGCTTAATAAACATAAATCTCCATAGATGGCGTTAGTATGTAGATTATATATAGAGCAATCATAAAAATATTAACATATGTAATCAAAATCTTCATAGATGGCACATTGAAACTGACATATGAAATCTGGCATAGGACTTTAACGTATATACAACTTCCAAAAATTTGTCTTACATGGTCATAAAGAAAAAAGTGGAATGGGGAATGTTGTAATTACATAAAGCGTGCGCTTAACCCAACCAATGACAGGTCATAAGTCCTTTAAACACCTTGATCAACCATATTCAGTTTCCAATTAGCATCTCCGTCTCTATTGAGATACAATTAAATCATGAATTGATAACCCACGTTGGGTAAAATCCAGTATTCGTATACAAGTATAAGTATACATTCACATAAAATATTATTATTATTATTTATTAACTTACTAACTAAGTATCCATCACGCAATTTCCCTGAAGGGGTAGGCAGAGAGGATGGATCGCTACAATGCTCTGTCCTGGCTTATACAGGGATGACGAACCATTTTCGCAAGTGGGTCAAATTTACATAAAAAAGAAAGCGCTGACTAGGGTTTTCATAAAAATTAAAATCATGACACATTTTTATTTAGAAAGAAGTCGATGGCGACCTTTTTTTTAAGCTCATCAGTGACTTCCACCCATGAAAACACTCTTCTGCAACGATAACATAAATTTGAAACTCCGCCAGAGAATGATAAAATGCCGCTGAATTGGAGACCGAGAGACACGAGAAGAAGAGTACGAAGACCACAAATGATGTGGCGGGATGACCAGGAACGATACGCTGGGGCGTTATGGATGCAAACTGCGCAGGCTCTCCTGCGACGTGGAGGGACATGGAGAAGGCTTTCGTCCAAGAGTGGACAGCGATAAGTTTGAAGAAGAAGAATAAGAAGTTAGCTACTCTTGGCATCAGGAAATTGAGATGTACATGTCAGGATAAAGGGAGATGGTAACAATTGTTGGAAGAGACCAGAACCCACAATGGGCTACAGATCAAATGAATGTACTTCTGTTTGCGTCATCTCTCCACGTTGATCGTGTAGGCTCTTGCAAAAATATTTGATTAGGCAAATGATCTTAAGACTGTTTGGAAAGCGTGCGATGCATATTTCGCCGAGTATTCATATTATAATCATAGCTTATTTATGAACAAGTGTTTCGGTCAAATATTGATATAACTTTTGCAATATATTACGCCGATAATTCGATTTGTATCGTCAGATAATAATTAGTCAAAGCCGTTGAGGGAGCATTTTGATCGTTTGAAATCAGCATTCAGTCTTTCGGCCATGTCGAGGAAAATCACGTTTTTATTTCTCATCGCCATCATTTCTTCGGTGAGTCAATGCATATATTTTATGTATTTAAATCTGGTGTGAATGGTGAAAATTACAATGGTGAAAATTTGGAGCAAGTAGTTGAGTTCGTGTATTTAGGTAGTATGTTTACAAGAGATGGACGAGTGGAGAGGGATATTGAAAGAAGGGTTGGGGCAGGCAACAAAGTGAATGGTGCACTTAAAGTTGTCATCGCAAACAAAAACCTATCCAAAAAAGCTAGAATGGCAGTGCACAATGGTGTTCTTCTACCGACCCTTATGTATGGAAGCGAAGCATGGAACTGGCAAAAGAAGGATGAAAGTAGAATAAATGCAGTAGAAATGAGATCTCTTAGACGAATGTGTGGATACTCTGTGTATGATAGAGTGTCGAATGAAAATATAAGAAGTGAATGCGGTGCGAATGATGGTGTCATGAACAAAATAATGAAAGGATCATTAAGATAGTTTGGACATATGGAAAGAATGAATGAAGAAAGAATGGTAAAAAAATTATATGTTAATGATGTAAATGGAATCAGAAATAGAGGAAGACCGAGGAAAACGTGGCACGATCAAATAAATCAAATATTGAATGTCGGCCATGTGAGGAGTCAGAGAAATCGACGCGCGTGCATGACACGTTGAGGAAGCGAGAGAAATATGTCAGGAAAGAAAAGTGCGGCAGTCCATTCTTTCTGCCTACCCCTTCGGGGAGACGGCGTGATGGTTAGTTAGTTAGTTAGTTTAGTTTTGTTCAAGAATCAATTGTATCTCAATACTGACGAAGATGCAAATTGGAAACAGAATATGGTTGATCGAGGTGTTTACAGGACCTGTCATTGGTTGGGTTAAGCGCACGCTTTATGTAATACAACATTCCCCATTCCACATTTTTTTTTATGACCACTATGTTTGACAAATTTTTGGAAGTTGTATATATGTTAATCCGTAAGACCACACTTTGCATGGTAGTTTTTACAATCTACACACTGACGCCATCTATGAAGATTGTATTTTTTAAGCATTAAGCAGAAGATCTTTTTAACGTTAGTTTCGTTAATTATTTATTGAACGATGATTTAAAAATCCATATTAATATATTTAACACAAATGAAAACGTGCGAGCAGAATAAATGCGGTAGAGATGAGGTCCTTAAGACGTACGAGTATGTGTGATAAAACGATGAAGGACAGAATCTCTAATGCTGATATTAGAAAGGAATGTAGAGCGGAAGAAGGTATTATGAACAAAATTATGAAAGGATTGCTGCGTTGGTTCGGACATATGGAGCGCAAGGGTGAAGAATGGTTAAAAAGTATACGTTTACGATGAAAATGGAGTACGGAGTCGAGGTAGACCGAGGAAAACATGGCATGACCAAACTAATCAAAATTTAATGGTTGGTCATGTCAGAAGCCGGAAAAATCGACGTGCGTGTATGACTCGCTGTATGAATGTGTAGAAACCTAGAGAGGTATGTCAGGATAGAGTAGTGTGGCGGTCCATTCTCTCTGCTCTACTCCTGCGGGGAAACGATTTGTTGTTTGTTGTTGTTGAAAACGTTTGTTTTCTAGAAATTTTATGTGAATGACATGTTTTGCCCGTAGAAGGCATTATCAAAAGTTATCATTTTTCTTTTTAAAGTGCCCTGTCAGGTCCCCCCGACGTTGGCGATCACTCTAGTAAACTCTTTCCTATCCTGCGCTGTCCGGAATAGCTCCTCCACAGTTCTGATTCCCATCCAATCCGTCACATTGCGCAGCCAAGAGATTGATTTCTCTCCATGGTGATTTCCTGGGAAAATATATAACCAGAGTGGTTTCCCGTTGCCTTTTCTGGTGGATTTTCTGTTGGGGTTACCTTCCCTTAGCTGCGGTGATCTGGTTTGGAGGCGCCAGAAACTCGCCTTCCATCCTCTCGATACCTGCTATGACTCCTCTGCCAGAGTGAAGCCACATTGCCCGGGGTTCGTGACGGGGACACTAACGAGTAGGACTAGCTAGTAGTTTTTTTATTTTTTGATAAAGGAACATAGAAGTTCCCGCCACATACCTGAGGCTGTTATAGGGCGTAGTGGCGCCCTTTTATCAGCCTCGCTCGTACACTCCCTGGGCCTGTCGCCGGTCCATCCGGGACTTACATTTAAATACGGCAACAACAAGGGGGTGCCAGACCACATTTAATCTACTCAATCTTACTTCTATGCTCCACTGTACTTTATTGAATAAATAAACATAATATAATACATGAACATTTAAGGAACATTATATAAAATATAAAAATAATGATGCCCCACAGGAATATACAGCGGGAAGAACAGGAGAGGCAGAGGAGACAAATGCGGAATGGAAAAAAAAATGTGGAGTACAGTTTTTGGCATGTAGGACAAAGGACGAGATTTAGGAAGCATTTCATAATATTAAATAAATAAATAAAACCACTGCAAAAATTATTATTATGGCCAAGAGGGAGAGGAACGAGGCCCGTCACAGAGCTAGTAGTTTTGCTGGTGTTATGCAAGAGAACGTGTTATAGACTTGAACCCCAAAAGTTTTCATAATATTATTTAAATGTCTAACTACATTGTGAGTGCTAAATATTAAAATTAAATATATTTTTTCTAGACGTTAGCCGCTCCAAGGGAGTCACCGGAAACTGAACCCCCTACGACAGAAATGCCCCCCCAAGAAACCAGCACGTACGCGCCCCCCTCGGAAGAAACGACACCCACGGACCCACCAGCAACTGAAGCGCCAATATCATATTTACCTGAGTCAACAGTTCCCCCTGATTACGCTGCTCCACCATCCGAACCTTCAAGCCCACCAGTCGACCCTCTCAACACCAAAACCAAAACCAACACCAAAAAGAAGAAAAACGGAGTCATAATAACAGAAAGCGAATCCACAGCAGGAGACGAGGACACAGAAATTAAAACAAAAACAATCACAAAAACAAAGAAAAACGGTGACGTCATAACAAAAACAACAAGCAGCGTCCTGGAAAAAGGCGACGACCTGAAGAGCAAGAAGGATGACGTGGCAATAAAGACTGTCACGAAAAACGTGGTTAAAACGAGCAAGACGGGAGACGTGACCACTAGTGGGCTTAGCAGAACCGTGGCCAAGAGCGGATCTGAAGCCGATAACAAAATTACGAACGTGTCCACCAGCGCGGCCACCAGCGCCACGGGGGAAGCCGAAGCCAAGGCGTCGAGCATGGCCACCCTGAAGACGAACAAGAAAGGAGGGACCATTAGTAAGGACGTCACAAAGACAGAGACTAAAGTTAAAGCCGGGACCAACTCCAGCGCGACTGCGACCGCTAGTTCCTCCACGAACATCACAGCTCTAGCGGGATCCACCCAGAAGGCTCCTTCATCTTCAGCCGGCGCCACTGCAGCCAGTACCGGAAACGCATCGGCCGGGAGCGACGCTTCTACCGATACCAATAAGTATGGCGCACTTAGCAAGCGTCGTCAAAGAAGAAATAAAAATAACTAACTAACTAACCATCTGCCACACTTTTATTTCTTGAAATATTTCTCTCGCTTCCTCAACATTCATACATCGCGTCATGCACGCGTCGATTTCCCTGATTCCTCACGTGGCCGACATTCAATATTTGATTAATTTAGTCTTCCTCTATTTCCAGTTCCATTTACATCGTTAATATAAACTTTTATTTACCGTTCTTTCTTCATTCATTATTTTCATGTATCCAAACCATCTTAATGATCCTTTCATTATTTTGTACATAACACCATCATTCGCACCGCATTCACTTATAAAATATTTTCATTCGACATTCTATCATACACAGAGTACCATCACATTCGTCTAAGAGATCTCATTTCTATTCCATTTATTCTACTTTTTTCTTTCTTTTGCCAGTTCTATGCTTCGCTTCCATACATAAGGGTCGGTATAAGAACACCATTGTGCACTGCCATTTTTGCTTTATGGATAGGTTTTTGTTTGCGATGACAACTTTGTTGCCTGCTCCAACCCTCCTATCAATATCCCTCTACACTCGCCCATCTTTTGTAAACATACTACCCAAATACACGAATTTCTTATCATTTTAATTGGATAAGAAATAAATATATTTTTAATTCCAGGTGAGTTCTTTATCCCTAGAACTACGCTTATATTGAGATGAAAATTCTAATGTACTCGTATGAGCATACTCGTATATGGCTTCTGTGATGCCACTTTACTTCAAATTAAAAATTAATTTTTTTTTTATAAAAACGAATAATTTGTTTATTTAATATTAGCCGTAACCCTTAGGATGCAGGTTATACTTAAATGACAGAATGCTGGAACAGGTTGCAATGTTTAGATATCTTGGAGTGGATATGCTCAGTCAAAATGATCTTGTCAGTGAACAATAGGACAAGTCAACAAGGCTTCGGCGGTATCAGGTTGTCTCAAGGATATAATATGGAAAAACAGGTATATGAGAACTGACAGTAAGGTCAGAATTTATATAAAACCTGCGAAAGGCCTATACTGACATACCAATCCACAAGAATAAAGGCTAAAGTACGCAGGACGGCAGGACGCTGAGGATGATAGCAGGAAGGACTATTTGAGATAGGGTGAGGAACACGGCCATCCGCGAGATCTGCAAGGTGGAGTATGTCGTGAGATGGGGCAGACAACGCAGAAGATACTGGAATGCGCACGTGCAGAGGATGGATCCCACCAGAATCCCACACGCTGTGGCGCATCAGATTCCTGCCGGCTGCCGTCCCCCCGGAAGACTGCCGAAGAGATGGAGAGATAGTTGGGAGTCAACCTCCCAAGAGAGGCCAGCCTGATTTCAGGAACAGACCAAAGGTCTATAAGGAGATGAAGAAGAAGAATAAGAATATAAGCTGTACCCAGCCACGCATTGCTGTGGCTCAGTCTTGTTTAACCGTCGCACATAGGTTGATTTGAATGATTTAGGCGGTCAAAATTATTTTACGGTGTATTTCGACTTCAAATCATAAATATTATCGTAAAAAATTGTCCCTAGACAAAAAAATATTTTTTCCCAGCCAAAAATATAAAAAAATACTAAATCTGGAGGAAATATTTTTTTTATTACAAATTTTACAAACAAACAAAAAAAATCTAGTTACAGATTAATAATTTTGGTGCAAATAAGTATTTTAAATATGTTTATACATTTATGGACAAATTTTAATCCATGTCTGAAATATCGGATTCGGTATTAGGGTCAGCTGGTAGTAACATATTCATTGTTTCAGGGCAAAATGAACCTGGTTTGATCGTTTTTTTTTTGTTTGTTTCATGCTACTTAATAGTGGATCTGAACTCGATAATAATCTATTATATATATCAAGGTTGCATTCCTCTCTCGAGAACTTTCTTGCGTAGTTTTCGCGGTATAATCGAAAGTGCTTATTTCTGGCTTCTGTTTCCTCTTCCGACAACTGTCCTATGGGTAATAAGGCATTTTCAATTACAGCTGCACCATGAATCAATATTTTATGCAAGGTCGGAGACATTGGGTGCCAACTATATAACTCGACATACAATTTCGCAGTTGCCATGGCATATTCATCAAATCGTTATATTTCCCGTAGTATTTTCGAAGCATCCCTTTTCCTTCGAGCCTATAATGTTGTTTGCGCTGCATGAACGATTACTTCTTTATTAAGCGAATAACATATTTCCTCCGTTTTTTTTCTTTTAGTCTTCTCACTGGAATCTTCAAATGATTTAGAAGGCCGACCTGGTCGAGTTTGCTTGTTTGCTGAAAGTTCAAATGTTCCTCCTAACCACTTTTCATTAGTTTTAAGAAACATTGCTTGTTTTCTATGGGCTTTCGACTATTTTTCTTTCATTGATGTTTTAAAATATGCAAATATTTGTTTGAAACTGCTTAGATTAACTGGAGTGTCACCACAACAATACAATAAGTGATTTTCTAGATATTTAATTTTTTCATCTAAATTAGGTAAATCTTGCTGCTGCATTTGATCGTAAAGATATTTACGGCTTACGGTTATTGTACCTGATGTACCAGATATACCTAAAATAGAGAAAATCACGTTTTATTACATTTTAAGAAAAAGTTGATAAAAAAAGTGATGCCATCCTTTAAAAAAAAATAACTGTAATTTGGTCAACCGCAGCTATCCGCAGCCAAATTTTATCTCATTAATTAGTCTAACATAAGAAGTATACAGTACAGGAACAAACATTACGCGATAGGACGCGATAATATAACAAAATGTCTTATAAACTTGAAAATTAAGTAAAAATTTCATTACTAGACCACCTTTTTTTGAGGTTCTACAAATAATATAAAATAACTTTTAAAGTATGTTAAACACATCAAGAAATATTGATTCTTACCTGAATTATTCGAATCCAAAACGATAACTTCGAAATATTAGGTGGACAAGGCAAAATTCTCCTTGTTTAATGTTTACACTGAGAGCGCTAAGAACAATGACGACGTGCACTTCGTTAGGCGGGCAAGTTTCAACCACCTGCGCGCGCACACGGTAAAAGGTTCGAGGTTGGGGATGGTCAATTATTGTTACTGGGACATTTCTTTGGATCTAGGATTTTTTTGGTATTTTTAACATCGATTTTGAAATTTGACTTATGACCGGCTAATTCTTAACAATCCACGTAAGTGCGTCGCGTTGCCATGTGGTCAATTGAGTTTCCACTGCCAATTTAAAGTTGATTTTCTTAAAACCTATGGACCCTAATATTATAAAAAAAATTGTAATCCTCCATTGAAGTGTTCTCAATATTTCGTAATAAAAAAAAAAGCAAAAAATTACTTCCTTCATCCCAAAAAAAATATTTTCTAAGACTGCCCTCACCTTCATTCGTGTTAAGGTAGAATTTGTTTTGCTAATATTTACAACTTTATCAAAAGTGACAAATACTTACTCGCTGTTTTGAACGTATTATAAATTATATGTCTGGCCTTTTCAATAGGTACGTAATAATACCGACTGGATGGAAACGCAGCACGCAACTTAATAATATCAGAACTGTGAAAATATTAACACTTTACCAAAAGGGACAAATATTAATACGTACTCGTCGTCTTGAACGTAGTATACATTTTGCCTAGGTGCCTTTATCATACGTAAAATCTCGTAAAGTCTCGCCCCGCCGGCTGCGGCGCGGGGACAAGTTTATACTTGGTGTCCAGTTGCTCGTATGCTGTGACGCATTCCATATCAGAAATCGCATGGTTCCAGAAAAAAATTAATAATGATATGTTTTCAAATAATCCATGTATGTTATAGATATCGATCTATTCCTAATGAAATTCCCTACAAGATGACATAAATTAAATTTTGATTCATCGAGTCATATGCTTGATATTTAGATAAAGTTAGCGGTAAACTGAATTTACCACATGGGAGCGAGCGTTTTGTTTTGAACACGGTACGTTAAGGGTTAACCGGTTAAGTACGGTGATGTTTTAATCTTAGGAACACTCACAAATCGCATGTCTTTAATTATTTAATATAAAATAGGGCTAATGGATTTTACGCACTATATTTAAAGTTTACCTATAAAATGATATACGAGTATATAAAATTTTCAAGTTGCATTATAGATATTTCGTATATTTGATTATTCTTTCAGTTTGAGGATCAAATGTTTGAGGATCTGTGGTTCTGAATATTTTTTTTGTAAAGGCTTAATGTATTGGTGTTCTTTGCTTTACTTATGAATTGCGCATTTAATGTTAAATAATACCAAAATAAATATTCACCAGCAAATACGCTGTTATCAAAAGTCTGTATCAATACTTACTAACAGACCATCCCGACGTCTCTCCGAAGGGGTAGGCAGAAAGAATAAACTGCCACACTTTTCTTTCCTGACATATTTCTCTCGATTCCTCAACATTCATACATCAAATAAAATCTAATCAAATCAGTTCATTTTCTCAAAAGACATTACAAACATTTTTTATAGTTTAAGGCATCTATTGAGAACAGGAGAACATCGTGTGCACGCCCGTCGATTTCTCCGACTCTTCTCTCACGTGGCCGACATTCAATATTTGATTTATTTGATCATGCCACGTTTTCCTCGGTCTTTCTATATTTCTGGTTCCATTTACATCGTTAACATATAATTTTTTTACCATTCTTTCTTCATTCATTCTTTCCATGTGTACCAACCATCTCAACGATACTATTTTTTTTAAATAATAATCAAATAAAACGATTTTATTAAGTACTTCCACTTTTGTCTTTATTTCGACAACGACCTGTTTCTCCAGGCTCGCTGGCATCGACAGACTCGTGACACTATTGTAAACTGAGACCTTTTTATATGCATACAGATTAGATTATAGTACAAAAATAATCTTCAAATAATTTACTGAATTTTAATATTGGTATAACAGGTATTCAAGATGATTCATATTAAATACAATGGATTTAAAATTTAATTATAGCTTACATATTTGTACATTAAGTTTGAAATTAATACTTTTGTTTTTATTTTTACTGAATTAAAATATAATACAATATGTTATAGTTCTTGGTCCAAACAAAAACCTATCCAAAAAAGCTAGAATGGCAGTGCACAATGGTGTTCTTCTACCGACCCTTATGTATGGAAGCGAAGCATGATACTGGCAAAAGAAGGATGAAAGTAGAATAAATGCATTAGAAATGAAATCTCTTAGACGAATGTGTGGATACTCTGTGTACGATAGAGTGTCGAATGAAAATATAAAAAGTGAATGCGGTGCGAATGATGGTGTCATGAACAAAACATTGAAAGGATCATTAAGATGGTTTGGACATTATTATAAAGGCAAGGTATTTAAGAAGATTCCTATTAAATACAACGGATTTTAAATTTAATTATAGCTTAGTTAGTTAAAAAGTTTCAGTTCTGGGACTGATTTGCAGCAATTTCCTCTATTCTTCTCTTCCATTCTTCCCTGTCTTGTGCGGCTCTTTTGAAATCTGCATATGATGAGCAGCGCACGTCTACCAACAGGTCCTCCAGGTACTCTCGGCGTGGGCGTCCTCTAGAGTTGGTCCCCTCGGTCATACCCTCCATTTTGGCATGCAAGAGACCTTCTTGACGTATTACATAGAATCTTGCACGCCTTTTGGACAAGGTCCTGAGCAGGTGCCTTCCTCCTTCGATTCCTTGAAGAACTTCCTCATTCGTGATGTGGTCTCTCAGGAAATTCCTAATAGTCTTCTATAGGACCACATCTCAAAAGCCTCTAGTCTGCGCTTATCTCTTTCGGATAGGCACCATGTCTCGCAGCCATATATCAAGATACTCCATACATAAGTCTCGATGAGGAGTATTCTCAGTTTTAGGTCTATATTATTTGATTCTATTATTTTCGACCTTTTATTAAATGCAAGCCTAGCCTGATGCATTTAAAAAAATGTATACGGCGGTCGACCTCGCTCTTAGACCGACCTTCCCATGTTATTTTGCTCCCGAGGTAGATAAACTCCTTGGTGTTATTTAGTGGAACTCCTGACATCACTACTCTCATCTGATGTTGCGTTCGGCCTACAGTCAGCAGCTTTGTTTTGTCTTTATTTATCTTCATGTTGTAGCTATCTTGAAGAATGCCTTGCAAAGTTGCTAAGGCCTCCTGCAGTTCCTTCTCACTTTCAGCAACCATAGCAATATCGTCAGCAAACCTTATCATGTCTATCTATTATAGCTAACATATTTGTATACAACGTTTGAAAAAATTTACCTTAATATGTTATAGTTTATGTTATACTCGTACTACTTGGTCCATAAGGTTGGCGTCGCCTTATTCGGTTTTCACCATCCATTATAGCTGTTAAGGTCTGGAATCAATAAAACATTTTTTCAGCAGTTATCGATTCGAGGAATATTTTTTATTTGTTGGAGTAAGCAAACAAAAATTGGTCAATTAGGACTACTTGATCAGGGTTCGGTATTTGTATTGACTCAAATACAACAACAAAAACCATCACGCCGTTTCCCCGCAGGGGTAGGCAGAGAGAATGGACCACCACACTACTCTATCCTGACATACTTCTCTAGCTTCCTCCACATTCATACATCGAGACATACACGCACGTCGATTCTTCCGGCTTCTGACATGACCAACCTGATCAATTTGGTCATGCCATGTTTTTCTCGGTCTACCTAGACTCCTTACTCCACTTACATCGTTAACGTATACTTTTTTAACCATTCTTTCTTCACCCATGCGCTCAATATGTCCGAACCAACGCAGCGATCCTTTCATAATTTTGTTCATAATACGTTCTTCCACTCTACATTCCTTCCTAATATCAGCATTTGAGATTCTGTCGTACATCGTTCTACCACACATACGTCTTAGGGACCTCATTTCTACCGCATTTATTCTGCTCTCATCTTTCTTCTGCCAGTTCCATGGTTTGCTTCCATACATAAGGGTTGGTACCAGAACTCCATTGTGAACGGCCATTTTCGCTTTCATTGATAAATTCTTGTTTCCAATAACTACTTTCACTTTGTTACCCGCACCAACCTTTCTTTCAACATCACTGTCCGTTCGGCCACCCGCTGTGAACATGCTACCTAAACTAACTAACTAACCATCACGCCGTTTCCCCGAAAGGGTAGACAGAAAGAATGAACTGCAACACTTTAATCGATGCTGCACTCCATTCTTCTCTTTTCACCAACGCGAGAGACGCGGTGTGATGGGTTGCGAACCTCATCGCTACCTAAATACACAAATTCCCTCACCTGTTCCAAGTTCTCTTAATTTACACTTATATTACAAACTGTCATTTGCTCACCAATACAACAGGTTCAAATCAAGAGATTTTAGTAAAATCATTTGATTATTTTTAATTTGCTTAATTAATACGTATAAAAACGTCAGTTTCTAAAAGTTTTATTATATTTTATGGGAATGACATGTTACGCCCTATTAGGGCATTATCAAATGATAATGTTTTATATTTTAAGGGAATGACATGTTTCGCCTTTCTAATACATTTGATAATGCCTTAGAAGGGCGAAACATTTCATTCCCATAAAATATAATAAAACTTCTACAAAACGGATGTTTTCATTCGTATTAATTATTTAATATGGAGTTTTACATGATTGTTCAAGAAACAATAAATATATATATTTTTTAATTCATAACACTATCATTTGCACCGCATTTACTTCTTATATTTTCATTCGACACTCTATCATATACAGATTTTCCACACATTCATCTAAGAGATCTCATTTATCCTTCTTTTGCCAGTTCCATTCTTCGCCCCCTTATATAAGGGTCGGTACAAGAACACTATTATGCAATGCCATTAATTATCATATAATTTACTCTGAAATACGCGTTAAAATGTATTTTAATAATAACAGTCATTTTACACTTGTGAGAGAAGTATTAAAACTAAATATTATAAAGGGGAGCAAGATTAAAAATGTTTGAGAATCCGTGGATCTGAATTTTTTTTTGTAAAGGCTTAATGTATTGGTGTTATTTGCTTTACTTATGAATTACGCATTTAATATTATTTAATACCAAAATAAATATTCACCAGCAAATACGCTGTTACCGAAAATCTGTATCAATACCGTTTTTTTAAATACAGTTTATTTTTATTTAACTAACCATCACGCCATCTCTCTGAAAGGGTAGGCAGAAAAAATGGACTGTCACACTTTTACTGATGCGGCACTCCATTCTTCTCTTTTTTCTCCGCGGGAGACGCGGTTTTTGTTCTTTGTGTAAAATAGCATAAAAATTAATTATTCTATTTGTCAAACCAAAGGGTGCTCAAAGTTTGGTAGGGTCACGGAGATGCATATTTTGCTGGCAAATATGTGTCACTTAAATACCGTGAAATGCCACAGTTGCATTCCATCAGCAACACTACCAATAGTCCTACTCCTAGCGTCCACGAGTGGTCTCTTAGGCCCCGCGAGCCCCGGGCAATGTGGCCACTGGCAATACCATCCAGCCATAGCAGATAGGAGAGGATGAATGGCGAACTTCTGGCGCCATAAAACCAGAACCACCCAGCTAAGGGAAGGAAATCCCCAACAGAAAAACCCTGGCCCTCCTGGTAGGGGGTTGGGCGAGATGCTAATAACTTCTCCCCATAAAAAAACAACGATTACGAAACCAGACGCAGAGCCTCGGACAAGGACTGGAACTCGGACTAGACCCGGCAAACGAAATATGGACATACGAATTGGCACTTGGAATGTTAGAACGCTGAATAGAAGTGGAGCTCTTAGAGAGCTAACTGCAGAGATGAAGAAGTATAAGGTACAAATAATGGCGGTGCAGGAAACAAGGTGGCTGAACAGTGAGACGTTTGACACCACAACTCACACGGTTCTACACAGCGGTAGCAAGAAGCACCATCAACTCGGGGTTGCGTTTATAGTGGACGAAAATGTGAAAAACAGTATTATTGGTTTCAGGCCTATAAACGAGCGAATATGTGTTCTCCGTATTAAAACCAGATTCTTTAACGTTTCAATGATAAACGTGCATGCAGAGACTGAAGATAAGGATGATGCAATTAAGGACACTTTTTATCATAAATTGGAACATGTTTTTGACTCAATACCCTCGAACGATATAAAAATTGTTATAGGTGATTTCAATGCGAAAATAGGTCGAGACACAGCGCACCAACATATTACAGGAAGACACAGCCTACATGTGGATAGTAATAACAATGGGTTCCGAGTCATAGATTTTGCTGGGTCCAGGAATATGGTCATATCATCCACACAGTTACCTAGGAAAGACATATTCAAGTGGACGTGGACCTCTCCAAATGGCAGACACCATAACCAAATCGATCACTTATTAATAGAAAAAAGAGGGGCCTCAAATATCATGAACGTGAGAACATACAGAGGTGCAAATTGTGATTCAGACCATTACATGGTAGTAGCAACATATAGGAGTCGCATCTCAAATTACAAAACGACAAGACAACAGGATGTAATGAAATTCAATACTGATGCACTCAAAACACCCGAAGGTCTAGAGAGATACCACAATGCGCTCATAGAACATCTCCCAAACGAATTAGACCAAGCGATATCCCAAGAAACCATGGAAGAAGATTGGGATAAGGTTAAAAATGCAGTTTTAAATGCAGCCGAAACAGGTATAGGCAACAGACCTAGGCGAGCCAAAAATCCGTGGTTTGATGATGAATGCAAGGACAAAATAGAAATCAAAAATAAACTTCGAAAAATATACATAGAGCAAGGTACAATACTCAAGAGACAGGCTTACGAAGAAGCCAGAAGGGAGACCAACAAAATACTGAAAACCAAAAAAAGAGCATACATGAATAATATATTGCTGAAAATGGAACAGGACTTTGTTGAAAACAACACAAGAGAAGCCTATAAAGCAGTCAACGTTTTTAAGAAGGGGTTCAAACCAAATACAAGCTTATGTAGGGACGCTGCGGGAGACATCATAGCGGATTCAGAGAAGATCAAAGACAGATGGAAGCAATACTTCCAACATCTACTTAACCCAAACACAAGTTCCGAAAATGAAATAACCGAGGTACCCACAGAAAATGATTACGAAGTAAATCCTCCCACAATCACAGAAGTGAAATTAGTAATTAGGAAATTAAAAAACAATAAAGCACCGGGAGTGGATAATATACCATCTGAGCTACTGAAATATGGAAATGATCATCTCCATAAGTTGATCCACACAATTATAACAAAAATATGGAACCTAGAACATATCCCTGAAGATTGGCAGATGAGTATAATATGTCCAATCCACAAAAAGGGAGACAAGCTGAAATGCGAGAATCACAGAGGCATCTCACTTTTGAGTACATCATACAAAATCTTTACCACAATACTCAAAAACAGAATGGAACACTTTGCAGAAAACATCATCGGAGAGTACCAGGCTGGGTTCAGGAGGAACAGATCAACAAGTGATCAATTGTTCACAGCAAGGCAGATCCTAGCAAAATGCTGGGAATTTGACGTCGATGTATATCAGCTGTTCATTGACTTCAAACAGGCTTATGATAGTATCAGTAGAGAGAAACTGTATGATGTACTCTTGAACTTCAAAATCCCTACGAAGTTAGTAAGACTGGTAAAAGCAACCATGGATAATACAAAATGTAGAGTCAAGATAGGAGGAGAGCTCACAGATGAATTCATGGTATCACAGGGCCTCAAACAAGGTGATGGTTTAGCCCCAACACTTTTTAACCTGAGTTTGGAATATGCCATAAGGAAAACTTACCACCTTAACACGAATCCCAACACATACTTTCATAGCAGCCAGATCATAGGATATGCAGACGACCTTAACATTGTAGGAAGATCCCTAGCAGCCATACACGAAGTATTTGAGCCTTTAGAGACAGCAGCCAAGGAGGTGGGTTTAGAGATAAACGAAGAAAAGACACAAATAATGAAACAAACCAGGAATGCAACCCATAACTCAAGGCGAACCATCAGATTCAAGGACAGATACGACTTTAAGATGGTGGAGGACTTCACTTACCTAGGCTCGTCTATAACAAAAGAAAACGAAGATCACAAGGAAATCGAAAGAAGAATCACAATTGGTAACAAAACATTCTTCTCTCTACTACCAGCGCTCAAATCAAGAAACGTACACTGGAAAACCAAAATCACCCTGTATAAAACAATCATCCGAACAGTAGTGACCTATGGGTGTGAGGCGTGGACAATGACAGCGAAATCTGCAGAGCGACTGGATACTTTTGAGAGAAGGGTGCTGCGCAGAATTCTGGGGCCTGTGAATGACGGTGAAGGCTGGAGAGTGCGGCATAATGACGAGCTGTACAATATTTACAAAGCTCCCAGTCTCTCCACACAGGTCAGACTGAATAGACTGAGATGGGCCGGTCACGTGCAGAGGATGCCGTCATCGCGAACCCCAAAAAGATTGCTGGAGTGGCACCCAGGTGGTAGAAGACCAATTGGACGACCAAGGCTGCGATGGGAGGATGAAGTTGGGAGAGATGGAACAAGATTGTTAAGAGTGTCAGATTGGAGGGTCGAAGCGGAGGACAGGAGGAGTTGGAGGCGAAGAATACTGGAGGCTAAGGCTCGATATGGGCTGTAGGGCCATCGAAGATTTGTCAAACCAACACACAGCATTTGCGCAAATAAAAATTGTTTTCAAATGGAAAATTTTCCATTGTTTAGTGGAATAGCCACTGTGTCGTCCGGAAAATAAATGATTTTCGCAAATTTTTGCCGAAATTTTGGGATCGCGTTTTTTTTTAAATTTTATTAAGTGTATATTTAATATAATTTTTTGTAAATTTTTATTTAAAAATATAACATAGTAACAAAGTTATTAAATCAAATCAAATCAAATAAAATCAAATCAAATCAAATCAAATAAAATGACGACCTTTGTGGCAGAGTGGTTTAAGCTTCGACTTCCATACCGAAGGTCCCAGGTTCGATTCCCGGCGATGGCAGTGTGATTGTCACACTGTGTTTGGTTTGGTGTTGAATTCATGTGACAATAAAATGGCGATAGATTGGCTACCTATCACATGTCACGAGAATCAATATAATAGCTAAAAAAAAAAAAAAATTATACAGTAATAGGGTATACACTACAAACAGCATAAATGTTTAAGTCATCTTTTGACTCTATTGTGTATAGGTTAAATATTATATACATTCAACATTATACCAGGAATGCATTAGAGATGGTTCGACATTAGGAAGACAAGATACTTTCTAAAGTCAAGAGTATTTGTCTCCTGAACGTACCTTCACTAATATGAAAGACGTTGATCTCCAAGTAGACGCGTTCAGCAGACTAATTTATCTTCCCACCGGCGTCACCAGAGGCAGATTGGTTCTGGTGGCCGGTAGATAAAACAATATGTGCTGTTGCTGTTGGAGAAATCTATCAGGGACAAAAAGACCAGCACCCTCTGGCACGGCCGAGTTCTCGAAATATCCCCTGATAAATTTAAAGAAATTGGAAGATGCCCATCTCTTCGAAGCTGTAAAGAATTGGTTCTAAGCATTCCTAAAAGAAATGCCATGGGATAGAGCCACCGATAACTACGATACTACCTCATGTAGAGATACCTCAGAAATTTTTTCTGAACCCTCTCCAGCATAACGGAATATCTCGCCTCGTGAGGACTCCATATCACAGAACCACTTTCGAGTCTGCTCCGAACCAATGTGCGAACCAAATACCAAGTATAAATTATGACAAAAGCTTATATTTCTAAATTTGTTGCACAAAACCAATTTAAAAATATAATTCAATGTCATAAAATATCTGATCTATGAGTCTACGGAGATCATATAACAATATTTCGTCAGTAAGAGGGTTCCAACTAATAAAATTTCACATTTGGCTTGTTTTCGTGAAAATGGTTCTTTCTAACCTTATCTATACGTACAATTAAAAAAAACATGTAATAGTATCGTCATTTTGATGTTACCAAAATAATCAAGTTCCATCTGATCATTCAAAGCACACGATTCACTGAAGAAGGATTCATTTACACTTACAACTTTATTATTCCAACTGTCGCCAGCGAAAATTTACACGCTTCTCGGTAAAAGAGTTTCGTCTGCTTCAGATGGATTCCATTTATTCCAAGATACACACCCGAAACCAACAAAACTTTGACTCCATTTTTCTCAGCTTTTTACTTTTGACAGTTTTTACTTTTGACAGTTATAACTCTCAGGTGACGATTTCCAAAAAGTTATAAATATATTTTTTGTGAATGTATACTTATACTTGTAAACGAATACTGGATTTCACCCACCGTGGGTTATCAATTCATGATTTAATTGTATCTCAATAGAGACGAAGATGCAAATTGGAAACTGAATATGGTACAACTTCCAAAAATTTGTCAGACATGGTCATAAAGAAAGGTGGAATGGGGAATGTTGTAATTACATAAAGCGTGCGCTTAACCCAACCAATGACAGGTCATAAGTCCTTTAAACAGCTTGATCAACCATATTCAGTTTCCAATTTGCTACTTCGTCTCTATTGAGATACAATTAAAGTTATAAATATGTTGTTATTTATTGTTTCTTGAACAATGATGTACAACTCCATATATATAATAATTTATGAGAATAAAAACGCCATTTTGAAGATATTTTATTTTGTTATATTTCAAGTGAATTACATGTTTCACGCGGTCTCTTCGGAGATTGACGTCTTTCATATTAGTGAAAGCAGGTGCGTTCAGAAGCCAAATACTCTTGATTTTGGAGAGTATCTTGTCTTCCTAATGTCGAATCATCTCTCGTACGTTTCTGGTTGTGTAGGTACTATATGCAATATATTATTTTACCAGTTCTCAATAGATGGGTCTGCTAAGAACATCTGAGATGAAAGTCCAAAGATCCATTACGGAAAAACTCTCAGAGATCGTGTCCGTAATACAGACATAAGAAAAACTTGAAAAATTGAGGATACCGCTCGATGGAGTGGATCCGGAAGAAGAAATTGGATGGATCTTGTAGCCAGAATGGATGGTGAAAGACTTGCACATGCAGCCGCATACGAAATCCCCTCCAGAAAACCGTTCACCTGGAAGAACAACTAAGAGATTGTGGGACAGCTGGAGATATGATTTCTGTGCCTCAGATCGTCAAATCTATTAAAATAATCAATCAAATCAAATCAAATCAAATCAGTTTATTTTCTCAAAAGATATTACAAACAACAATTATATTATAGTTTAAGGCATCTATTGAGAACAGGTAAAACATAAAAAATATATAATACTAGAAACGCATGAGAGATGGTTTGACATTAGGAATACAAGATACTCTCCAAAGTTAAGAGAATTTGTCTTCTGAACGTACTTTCACGAATATGAAAGACGTCGATCTCCGAAGCGATCATGTTTAGCAGTTTGGTTGCTCTACCCACCGGCATCACCAGAGATAAAACAGTCTGTGCTGACGCTGTCGAAAAAACCCATCTGGAACATAAAGATGGATAGCCTCCAAGATAACGGAGTTCTCAAAGAATCCCCTGATAAGTCTGAAGAAATGGGTAAGTGTGCACCCGTTTCTTCTTATCTGCAAACTATTGGCCCCCAGCATGTCCAAGAGGAATCCAGTGGACAAGAAAAAGAAGATTATACAATATATTTTTTTGCATTAACAATTTATTTTTTAATTTCTTAGTTTATGGCCCTGATGAGGAAAGAATAGGGGTAGTGCCTCCCGTGGCGATCGCAGTGGAGTCAGTTCCTGGCTTGACGATCGTCTCCGTCGTGGTGATGCCCTTGACCTTCGCGGCACCTTTACCAGTGGTTTTAATGTTGGCAGTGGTGTTGGCTGTTGCCTGAGCATCTCCTGTCACGGCTGTGACCGCATCTGTAGACACCCCGACTATTTTATTATCAGCTTCTGATCCGCTCTTAGCCATGGTTTTTGATACACCAGTTGTTACTATATCTCCAGAGTCGGATGTTGAGACTACGTTCTTGGATACAGTCTTAATAAAAACGTCATCTTTTTTGCTCTTCAAGTCGTCACCTTTCTCTATGACTGTACTAGTTGTTTTTGATACTACATCCCCGTTTTTTTTAGTTTTTGTTGAGGTGATAGTTTTGATTTCTGTATCCTCGTCTCCTTCTGTGGTTACGGTCTTTTGGACGCGGGGTGCTGATGACACCTAAATACAAAAACAAAATTATTAGATACTCCATTGTTTTGGCGGAAACACTTTGATATTTTGACATTGTTAACTGTTTAACCCTTAAATGCATTATGTTGCATATCTGCAAAAAAATATTTAAGCGCTTATAACTCTGTATACATGCAATAAATGAACTCCAATGCAATGTGTTGCGTAAGTGTAACAATACGCCGAGCCATTGTGTTTTTAAATTATTCAAGTAGATGTCTCTGTAAGCAAGAAATTGACATTTTAATAAATAAATAAAAAAAAACGTTGGGTGCAGATGTGTCACATTTCTGAGAGTTTCAACAATTATTTTCATTGGTGCTACTGGATATAAAACGAAATAAAATAAATTTATATTCTCCATAAAGGTGAGTCTACCATTATTTATTAATTTTTGATTTATATATTTTGTAATGATTGCAAAAAGTAAACAAAACACGCAGTGAATAAAATATGAATAAAATCAACAAATAAACTTACAAATAAACTTAAAAAAATATACACTAACGATGTAAATAGAGTAAGGAGTCGAGGTAGACCGAGGAAAACATGACATGACCAAATTAATCAAATATTAAAGGTTGGTCATGTCAGAAGCCCGAAGAATCGACGTGCGTGTATGACTCGATGTATGAATGTGGAGGACGCTAGAGAGGTGTGCCAGGATAGAGTAGCGTGGCGGTCCATTCTCTCTACCTACCCCTGCGGGGAAACGGCGTGATGTTTTTTTTTGTTTGTTGTTGTAAACTTACATATTTTTAAAATTATTTCCCGTTATTTTCAACCTAATTTTAGTATAAAAATATTCTTACTTTTGAATTTGGATAAATCATGCATCTAAGGGTTAACTGAAACACATTGATTCTTTCAAAGTATGGTGCTGGCGAAGAATGCTACGTATACCCTGAACTGCAAAATGAAGAACAGTCAACCATTGACCAGCTGGATATCAAGGTAAGACTCTCGCAGATGTGCTCTCAGAGAGTGTTGAAATCTTTTGGACACATAGCCCGGAGAGATCAGGACAACCTTGAAAAGCTCATCATCATGGGCATAGTGGAGGGAAGGCGTTCACATGGACGACCACCGAGCAGCTGGTCCGATCAAATCAGGGATCTGACTGGTCTCTCATTAGCTGCAGCCTGGAGACTGATGGGTGACAGGAGCGCATGGCGTGCCATGGTCAATAGTTTACAGGATGGACACGACCCTCAATCATGAGGAATACACTGAGAAGAATAAAGAAGTTATGGGAATCTTTAATGAATCTTGAATGTCCCATAGTCTGCCTCTTAGTCTCATTTCGCAACCTGGACATAATTTTCCTGAGAAATAGGGGTTTAGATTTTTTTGTTTTTCAGCCGAGACATACCTGTCTAGATTCCTCTACATTTATACATCGTAACATGCACACTCGTCGATTTTTCCAAGGATCCCTGAGATGCTTTGGACGTATGGTACGAATGGACGAGAGAAGAATGGTTAAAATGTTGTACTCGTATACAAGCAGTGTGAGTGGAAAGAGAAGCCGTGGAAGACCAAGAAAAGCATGGCATAACTATATTAATCAAATAGTTAAAGGCGGCCACATTCGAAATCGGAAAAATCGATCGTGCATGTTTTCAAATCAAATCAAATCAAATCAGTTTATTAACTAAAAATACATTACAAACAGCAAAATGTTTAAGGCACATATTGAGTACAGGTAAAATATTACAAAAATACAACGTAATATCTGGAACGCATTAGAGATGGTTCGACATTAGGAAGACAAGATACTTTCTAAAGTTTTTAAACTATTCATTATTTTTTTAAATATATTATTTATTTAAATCAAATAAACAAAGCGAGAAAAGACGACCTTCGTGGCCGAGTGGTAAAAGCATTGACTGCCACCCCGAAGGTTCCGGCGAGGGCAGTGTGATTGTCACACTGTCTTTGGTCTGGTGTAGAATTCACGTGACAATAAAATGGCGATAGATTAGCTACCTTTCACATGTCACGAGAATCACTATGATAGCTATAATACCCTTTACATCGATTTGGCTCGTGCTGTCATGATGTAAAGAGCGATTCAGCAGAATAATAATAATAATAATAAAAAGCATAAAAGGAAAAAACCGTGTGGGGATTCTTTATTGTTGCCAACGCCTTCGGGGAGACGGTGTGATGGTTAGTTAATTAGTTTTCTTAGTTTTATAAAATACAATTGGTTTACTTACATTTGTAAACACCGCACAGACGATGAGAAAGACGCAAACTTGTTTGATTATCGACATGATATCAATAAAAGACGATCTAGTTTTCGTATGCGACAAATTTACCTGTATAGTTTGATACGTAGTTAGAATCTGTGTAAGAATGACTTCATTTTAAAGACATATAAGTGGGAGAGAACCACTGATCAAATATTGGCAGGCGTACACTTGGACATTTATTTTACTCTGTAAAGCGGCAAACTTTGTACATATAAATTATGTCAAACGCAAGACACTAATGGCCCTATGGAAGAGAATACCTATTTATTATGTTTGCTAAGACTGGTGAAACTAACGGGTGGATTACTCATCTTCTTGTTACTACTTCTTCTTTTTCGTCTATCGCTGTATATCCATCTTCTTTTTCTTTCGGTGCCGTGTCAGGTCCCCCCAACGTTGGCGATCGGTACATATATAAGGTTCCCACCACCACCCGAGACTGTTATAGGACGCAGCGACGCCCTTTCGTCAGTCTCGCTGCACTATCTAGGCCTGTTCCTTGTCCATCCGGGACTTACGTTCATTTCATTTAGCCTTTTCTTGTCAATCAAAAGGGTGACAGACCACATTTAATCTATTTTTTTAACCTTATATATCTCCCGCGCGGCCTCACATCTCTTTATTATGAAATAAAATCAGAAGTAAATATTATATAAAGCACACCTTAAATTAGTAAAAAAAAAACACATTAAAATGATATAAAACACACATTAATTCACAATACACAATAGGACAAATATATAACAAACTAAATTTTAAAACAGGAAGAAGATGGTGTATGAGGGAGGCGGGAAGATGTTAAGTAAGAATGAATAAATTGGGATGGGATGGATGGAGGACAGGTTTAGAAAGAGCAGAAATGAATAATAAAAAAAAACAGTATTTATAAAAGACACATTATAAAGAGAAAAGTAGATCAGAACACACCCACCAAGGGGCAGTGTAGACTTCCGGTCAAAACAAAAGCAATGAACAGGAGCCAGTGGCAACATCCATGAGCAGCAACTCAGGGGCGCAGAAACAGAAAACAAAACTAAAATGCACAAAACTATTGTAACAATCATAGCGAACATACTATTCATAATTATCACAATAATTATAATAACAATAATACCATAATAATAACATAACCAAAGACAAAGACATAATAATAAGTCTTTGGTTATGGCGATCAGTGCAGCAAAGGCATCACTATCCTGCGCTGCGCCACCCGGAACAGGTTCTGAACTCTTGTTATTCCTGTCCACTCTTTGATGTTGTGCACCCAGGACAGCTCGTCACCTGAGAGTAAGAAGGTTCCAACTGACAAAAGTAAAAAGCTGAGAAAAAAGAAGTCAACGTTTCTAAGACTTGTATTTTTGTAACGAACGACGATATTTGAATGAAATTTTCTACAAAACCCAAGAAGTTATATATCTTTAATATACATTTTGAAAAATAACAATTTTTTTAAGTAAACACTGTTTTTTTAATGTCTTAAAAATCAGATAGAACCTTACTCATCTATTTTCATGACAAAACGTTAGTGAATAAGGGTTCAACATCAAATGGAACCCTCTTCACTAACTTGCGTATAACAAACTGCTGCCTTCTACCAACTCCCCAACGTCCCTACACTTTACCCATTAATATCAGTCGAAGGAGGTGGTATTTTTCTCCCCTTAGCACATGACCCAAATATGAGACCTTTCTAATTTTCACACTTGACAACAGCTCTCTATTGGCTCTGGCTCTCCGCAGTACGTCTGCAATACTGATCCTATCAGTCCACGGTATACGGAGCATTTGCGGTATATCCACATTTCGAATGCTTCCAACCGGTACATTACATTCACTTTCAGACTCCAGGTTTCGCAGCCATATAGTCGAACAGACCGTATATAATATTTGATCATTCTTTGTCGGAGTTTCAAGTTAAGATTATCGTTGCAAAATAATGTTCTCATTTTATATAATGCAGCTCGTTCAACTTCAATTCTGAATTTTATTTCAATGTCCGGGTCAAGCGCTTTAGTGATAATACTGCCAAGGTATTTAAATTGGTCGACCATTTCAACATTCGCACCATTCAGTTGCAGAGTGGATGAAGAATAGTTAAGTCACCCAAATGTCTTCCATTTAGTCTTCTTAACGTTGATTTTCAAGCCCAGATGTCTCCTGGTATATCAATTTTATTTAGAAGTTTTTGAAGATCGGGTATACTATCAGCTAAAATAACTGTGTCATCAGCATACCAGATGTTATTAACAATTATATATGTATATCCATAACTTTTTTTATTTCCTTAACAGTGGAACCTCTCATAACGAGAACAACTCGCTCCAGAATCTTACTCGTTAAGGGAAACAATTTTCCCCTTTAATCAATGTAAAATACGAAAATGTGTTCCATGCTGAAAAAAATACGTTAACAAACTATATTTTTAACGTTTAACGTTTTATAAAACATAAAAACAAGTTTCTTCTTCTTCTTCTGGTAGCGTATCAGGGCCCCCAGCGTTGGCGATTACTTCAAGGAGTATTCCCCATGACACTTTCAAAACTCTTGTAAATTCCTTCGTTGTGTCACGACTTGATTATTGTAATGGAATTTATGCAAACATTCCAAAACATCAAATAAACAAACTTCAATCTGCGTTCAATGCAGCAGCAAGACTCATTAAAGGCATTCAAAAAAAGTCCCATATAACACAACATCTCAAAGAACTTCACTGGCTTAAAAGTCCAGAAGAAATCCAGTATAAACTCTGCTGGACAGTCTTCAAAGCGCTACATGGAATGGCACCAAGTTACATATCTGAAATCTGTATAACGGACAGCCTAAATACAAGGAAATCCACACTTCGCTCGGCGAACTCCTCGGCGATAGGAAGATTAGTTGAGCCGAAGCGTTGCCCCAGTACAAATTTCGGGGATCGAGCGTTCGCGGTAGCCGGTCCATCAGCTTGGAACAATCTCCCTTCACACCTCAGATGCATAAATGATCCGACAGATTTCAGAACTAAACTGAAAACCCATCTTTTTCATATTTCATACCCAATTTAAACATTTGTACTCTGTTCTACTATGCTTTTTAACCGATCGCGAAAATCAGATGCAGCGTTTACGTTTAGATTTTTAGATTTAAAACACGTCTTAATGCGCCTTTGAGGTGATTACATCACAAAAACGGCGCTTTAAAAGTTAGCATATTATTATTATATTATCTCTGTCCAGCGCCACTTAGTACAGGTTTTAGAACCAGAGTAAGAGGAAAATAGGAGTAGATTAAATGTGGCCTGGATCTTTCTTGATTTGATCATTGATCGATCATTTATTTACCAAGTACATGGTTTTAATACCTCCCAACTGGGGTAACCTGTTCTAGGGAGGCATTCCTAGCACTCTATATAATTTCAGCAACACATATCGTAAAGAGTATAACTTTAAATTAATTGTCTTATATAATATACAATATTATAACACTATTTAAACTATTTACTTATTTTTAAAAATTACACTACATTCAATCCGCCCTTTTTTTAATGTCTCCGTAGTTAAATTTTTTTTGTAATTGTGCATTGTCATTTTTTATGGGTCGTTTATTGTTTTGTTTATTAGGTTATATAGTTTGGGTCCAAGATAGTATAAATGTCTTTGCGCATAAGAAGTTTTAGTTTTTGGTACAGAATGGCTATGTTTGTTGCGTGTGTTGTACGTTTGTTGTCCTTTTATGTGTCTATCGGTGTCCTCGTGGTAGTGCACAACTAAATTTCTTATATATAGTTGTATTATGTCCGGATTTCCTAAATATAATTTTTCTAACATAAGTCCCGCATGGACGAGGGTCGGACGGGCCTAGGGGTTGAATGAGAGAAGCTGACGAAACCCGCCTTTAGCCTATAACAGCTTCTGACTTTCTCTGACTTCTCACATGGCCGACATTCAATATTTGATTTATTTGATCGTACCACGTTTTCCCCGATCTTCCTCTATTTCTGGTTCCATTTACATCATAAACAAATAATTTTTTTACCATTCTTTCTTCATACATTCTTTCCATATGTCAAAACCATCTTAATGATCCTTTCATTATTTAGTTCATGACACCATCATTCGCACCGCATTCATTTCTTATATTTTTATTCGACACTCTATCATACATAGAGTATCCACACATTCTTCTAAGAGATCTCATTTCAACTGCATTTATTCTACTTTCATCCTTCTTTTGCCAGTTCCATGCTTCGCTTCCATACATAAGGGTCGGTAGAAGAACACCATTGTGCACTGCCATTCTAGCTTTTTTTTATAGGTTTTTGTTTGCGATGACAACTTTAAGTGCACCATTCACTTTGTTGTCTGCCCCAACCCTTCTTTCAATATCCCTCTCCACTCGCCCATCTCTTGTAAACATACTACCTAAATACACGAACTCAACTACTTGCTCCAAATTTTCACCATTTACGCTAATGTTGCAGACTGTCGTGGTTTCTTCCTTTTCAAAAATCATTCCCTTGGACTTATTAACATAAAAACACATAAATATACTAATTTAATGTTTAATAATAAACACGATTGTTTAATGATTTAACTTGGATTTAATTTATATATTAAATTATAAGAAAAGTGTTGACAAATGTGTTTCGCCTTGCGAGGGCATTCTCAAACTCTTTGAGATATCCCTCGCAAGGTGAAACTTATTTGCCACTACAATAGGGTGTATTATTTAGAGATATACAATACATATACAAAATGAAAAATAAAACAGTAAACCGTAGTTTTCTGCTTGTGTGTTTAGGGCCATCTGTTTTTGTCTTAAATATAAACTATTCCACCACTAAATCAATAGGTTTAGGGTAATAAATCTCTCTCAACTCAATATATGTGTTAACCATAATTCTTGTTATTGTGTGTTTTTTAGCTTTTTAGATACATTTAGGTACTTGCCCTATTATATTACCAAAATTTCTTTGTTTGTAAAGATCTTAACCCGCCAGATATAAAATTTATGTAACGGCTTTTGGCCTATTGTGTATAGGGGCATAAAGTTAATGTACTTTGGGAATTAATTAAACATTGTTTAGACCACTTTAAAAAAATATATATATTAAAATACACTACATGTTTCAGAGGATACCTCCTCCATCCGGTGTAAAAAATATAACAAAAACAAAACAAAGAAAGACTAATAAAAACCGCATTTAAAATTCGATACAAAAATTAAAAATTAAAAATTAAGTTGGCCTATTTGTTATAAGTAGGTGCTTACAATTATTTTTTAACAGTAAAATAATAAATAACATTAAATAATAATAATATAAGATGATGATATAATTTAGAAAAAACATTTAATTTAATTAATATAATAGCTTAAAAATAAAATTGGATTCAGTAATTGGGTCCAAACGACCTGTTGTGTAAATAAAAAATATATAAAAAAACTTTAGCAAGAACTTAAACATTTTATAAAATTTGAATTTCTTGCTATGTTTAATAAACAGTGTTTCAATTAAACAGTTTTTTTTAAATATTTATTTATTTGACACATTCACCATGGAGTGTTTTGTGTCATACAAGTAATAATACCTTAAGGTTACATATTTATATACAAACAATTAGTACATTTAAAAATAATATCATTGACTACCATAATTGAACAGTATAAATTAACAAATAATCATTATATTCTTAATAATTATGTGAAAAAGGAATAAAGAAAACTAACTTATAGATTAATTACATTATAAAATCGGTAAATTCCTATAATTTTAAATTATTAACTGAGAGAAAATGATTTAATGATATAATTACAAGTTTTGATTGTGATGACAATAATACTTCTATGGTGATGAGAAATGTGAAAAATACACAAATGATTTCTTTGAGGAAGTTTTCCCACCCTACTGGTTCTGATTTAAAAAAAATGGTTTGATTCATGTGGTGCTCCTGTCAATTTGGAGATATTTCTTGCATAAGTGAATTGTTTTGGTCAATTTGTTGTTGCCGCACTTTGTGATAGTTATTTGTGACACGAAATACATTTTCACTCTTCTGATGTTAAAATAATACAAGTTTTTTCGTTTATAAAAATAATTTTGACAGGTGTAAAAATAAATTTTTCATTTGTTCCAATGACAATTTGAATAAATTCTTCAATCAAATTTTCAAGTTTTTGCTGGTGTTGGATTGTTTTAAGTGCCTAATTAAAATTAAAACGGTGGAATAAAAAATTAAATAAACACAAATGTCCGGATCGTCCAGCTGACGACAAGTGCACCATCTAAAAGAACATTATGTGTTAAATTATTTTTATGTGTTATTTTATTTTATATCATTGTATTTTGTATAATTTGTTTTAGATTTATTATGTAGACGTTGAATGATTGAAGTGTGCGCGGGAGATGCCTATTCGCAAACCATCACACCGCGTCTCTCGCGTTGGCGAAAAGAGAAGAATGGAGTGCAGCATCGATTAAAGTGTTGCAGTCCATTATTTATGTCTACCCTTTCGGGGAAACGGCGTGATGGTTAGTTAGTTAGTTAGTTCATTTAATTTTAATATAATTTGGTATTAACTTACTCACTTTGCAGCACTGGTTGAAATACATTTTAGGGAAATAAATCTTTCTTTAATTTTAATTTTTTGTATAATTTTGCCCTGTAAGCCGTACTGGCATTAATCAACTTATTGAAATAATATCAGTATGTGATTATAATAAAAAAAGTTACACAATTTTTAGACAATGATAAATTTATTCAACTCAAGAAAGACCCAACACCGAAGTTTCAAAACTAACTAACTAACTAACCATCACGCCGTCTCCCCGAAAGGGTAGGCAGAAAGAATGGACTGTCACACTTTTACTGATGCGGCACTCCATCCTTCTCTTTTCGCTCCGCGGGAGACGCGGTGTGATGGGTTGCGAACCTCATCGCCACCAATAGGCGTCTCCCGCGCACACTTTGATCGTCCTCACCCACAAAATAAATCTAAAACAAATAATATAAAATACGATGATATACAATAAAATAACAAAATAAAAATAATTTAACACAAAATATTATTTTTAGATGGTGCATATATTGTCTATTTAATTTATGTTCCACGAATCCACCGTTTTTTAATTTAGCACATAATGTAATAACACATAATGTTTTTTTTTCGATGTTGCACATGTTGACATGGACGATCCGGACTTTTGTGTTTATTTAATTTATGTTACACGTATCCACCGTTTTTTAATATAGCTGTAATTAGGCACTTAACCGGCAAGTTTCAAGATTCAGTAAAATCCAAAATCAAAGAATGCAATCATCTCATTGCAGATAAAAACAAGAAATATTTATCTGTGATGAACCCTCAAATCCCCCAACTCTATGGACTGCCCAAAATCCACAAAGAAGATATACCAATTCGACCAGTTGTTTCGTTTATTCAATCACCAACATTTTTCTTGTCAAAATTTTTGTGTAAGAAATTTTCAAAACTTACTAGTTTTAAACCTTTTCATACAATTAAAAATTCCTATGAGTTGATTAAAAAATTAAAAAATGTTATTTTACCTATAAATGCCAGACTGGTGTCGTTTGATGTAATTAATCTTTTTCCAAGTGTTCCTACAAATGAAACACTAATGATCTTCTTCTTTCTTCTTCTTCGATGGCCCTACAGCCCATATCGAGCCTTAGCCTCCAGTATTCTTCGCCTCCAACTCCTCCTGTCCTCCGCTTCGACCCTCCAATCTGACACTCCTAACAATCTTGCTCCATCTCTCCCAACTTCATCCTCCCATCGCAGCCTTGGTCGTCCAATTGGTCTTCTACCACCTGGGTGCCACTCCAGCAATCTTTTTGGGGTTCGCGATGAAGGCATCCTCTGCACGTGACCGGCCCATCTCAGTCTATTCAGTCTGACCTGTGTAGAGAGACTGGGAGCTTTGTAAATATTGTACAGCTCGTCATTATGCCGCAGTCTCCAGCCTTCACCGTCATTCACAGGCCCCAGAATTCTGCGCAGCACCCTTCTCTAAAGTATCCAGTCGCTCTGCAGATTTCGCTGTCATTGTCCACGCCTCACACCCATAGGTCACTACTGTTCGGATGATTGTTTTATACAGGGTGATTTTGGTTTTCCAGTGTACGTTTCTTGATTTGAGCGCTGGTAGAAGAGAGAAGAATGTTTTGTTAGAAACACTAATGATAGTAAAACAGTTTACAGTAAACAGTTTTAGTAGTTTGAAACACTAATGATAGTAAATAATATTTTGTTAAATTGCCATTTGGAGAATAATCTGATTAATGAATTCATGAGTTTACTTTCGGCGTGTGTTAACCAAAATTATTTTTCTTTTAATGGTAATTTTTTCAAACAAGATTGTGGCCTTGCTATGGACTCTCCTTTATCACCTATCCTATCTGATGTTTTCCTTGATCACTTAGAAGAAATATTGTTTATGTCTAACAATCCAATTTTAAAACATATATTACTTTACTACAGATACGTAGATGATGTTTTTTTGCATTTGGTCGGGAACAGACCGCCAATTAGATATTTAAAAAAAAAATTTAATTCGCTACATAATAATATAAATTTAACAATAGAGTTAGATGTTAACAGTTCCCTCGATTTCCTCGATATGACAATTTCTATAATTGACAACGTTCTTGACTACAAAATTTACAGAAAACCTACACACACACACAGACACAGTCATACATTCATCTTCACATCACCCAATTAATCATAAATTAGCAGCGTTTCACTCGATGATACACCGAGCTTTAATTATTCCAATGACAGATATTAATTTCAAATATGAAATTAATATCATCAAACAAATTGCTTTTAATAATGGATACAGCCCTGAAATTATTGATTCCCTGCTTTTGAAAAAACAAAAAAAGAATCTCACCAATACGTACATATATTCACAACCTCAAAACACCAGTTTCTCATATAGACGTTTTTTTATATATTGATGGCTCATCCAACAAAATCAAAAAAAATTCTCGCCACATCAAACCAGTATATTATACATAAAATAACCTTGGCCTTGGAGTCAACTTCGAAGCAGATCTCTCATTAAAAACCCAAATAAATAAGACAGTGAGCGCCAGCTTCTTTCACCTAAGGCAGCTCATAGCAATCAAAATAAATTTTCCCACTGATGCATTAAAAACACTTGTTAATTTCTTCGTGGTATCTCGACTCGACTATTGCAACGGCATATATGCCAATATACCCAAGAAACAAACGAACAAACTTCAATCCGTTTTCAATGCGGCAGCACGACTTATAAAAGGTGTTCCAAAAAACTCGCATATTTCACAACATCTAAAAGATCTTCACTGGCTCAAGTGTCCTGAAAGAATCCAGTATAAACTATGCTAGACGGTTTTTAAAGCGCTTCACGGAATGGCACCAGCCTATATATCTGAACTTTGTGTTGCTGATAGCCCTAACTTGCGGCAATCTACGCTTCGATCAGCAAATTCTTCGGCAATAGGCAGATTAGTTGAGCCAAAGCGCAAACCCCGGACAAATTTCGGAGATCGGGCCTTCGCAGTGGCAGGTCCGTCCGATACTCAATATTTCCATCTAAAAATCATTTAAAAAATTTAACCCATTGATATGTCTTACCTCCCTAGACTAGCCAAGGTAAAACGAACTAACTATCTAACCATCACGCCGTCTCTCCGAAGGAGTGGGCAGAAATAATGGACAGTCACACTTTTCTTTCCTTCTTCGCTTCCTCAACGTTCATACATCGTGTCATGCACGCGCGTCGATTTCTCTGACTCTTCAGGTGGCCGACATTCAATATTTGATTTATTTGATCGTGCCACGTTTTCCTCGGTCTTACTCTTTTTCTGGTTCCATTTACATCGTTAACATATAATTTTTTTTACCATTCTCTCTTCATTCATTCTTTCCATGTGTCCAAACCATCTTAATGATACTTTCATTATTTTGTTCAAGACACCATCATTCGCACCGCATTCACTTCTTATATTTTCATTCGACTTTCTATCATACACAGAGTATCCACACATTCGTCTAAACTCATCTTGCACTCGGTTTGTAATAATTTTGGTTAGTATATATCGTTCTCTCGATGATGAAGGTGTAAACCTTCGAAACATGTCGAGAAAAACAAACTAAAAAGTGGGAAAAAACGGTGTTTTAATTCGTAAAAATTAGTCAAGAAGTTTCTAATATGCCTTGTAACGATACAGCTGAAAATTGAGATATTTTATGGAGGGATTATAAATAAATTCAAGAGAAAAACCTTATTATTTATTGTTTTAACAATCACATAAATCACAATACAATATTTAATAATTAAAGAAAACTAATTTTTATTATTAAATATATCTATTCGAACACATTTTTAAAAACTATGTTTTAATTTCTTCTGTATTCGCCATCACTTTGTGTTGTGTTTTGTAAATTCCACACATTCCAGACAGTATCACAAAGACAATGACAAACAAAAAGTCTCACTATATCCAGACAATATATTTACAAGACGAATGAAGACAATAAAGCCTCCGCCATATCAGGTTATCTGAAGAATATGGAAGAACAAGCACATGCGTATTGACTGGAAGGTCAGAATTTACAAGACATGTATGCGACTTATCATTACGTATGATGTAGGGATGCAGACTTACACTGTATGAACCATGAGTCTGCTAAGAATATCTGAGATGAAGGACCTAAGATCCATCACGGGAAAAACTATCTGAGATCGTGTCCGTAATGCAGACACGAGAAATTTTTGAGAAATTGAGGATATCGGTCGATAGAGTAGATCCAGAAGAAGATATCGGGCGGATCATGTATCGGGTGGATCATTTCCCACCATCGCTTTGAAGACGACATTGTCATTCTGGCGGATACTATGGAAGAACTCGAAGGCATGCTTAATGAACTGAACACTGCATCCAGAAGAGTGAGTCTCGGGATGAATTTGGACAAGACGAAAGTCATGTATAATGAACCTATTATCCCAAAATCAATAACAATCGATGGGTCGGCTCTCGAAGTGGTACAATAATACGCATATCTTGGCCAAATCGTTCAATTAGGTAGAAACAATTTCGAGAAAGAAGCCGACCGAAGAATTCAGTTGGGCTGGGCGGTCTTTGGAAAATTACGTCATGTTCTCACCTCTAAAATACCACAATAGCTCAAGGCTAAAGTCTTCAACCAGTTCGTCTTGCCAGTCATGACGTACGGAGCCAAGACGTGGACATTGACAAAAGGTCTAGTCTACAGATTGAAAGTCGCCCAGCGCGCCATCGAAAGAGCCATGCTTGGAATAACCTTGAGGGACAGATTAAGACTTTTCGTCAACAAACCAAGGTGACTGAGGTGGCTCTGCGGATGGGCGGCCTGAAGTGGCGATGGGCTGGATATATCTGTCGGAAAACCGACGGCCGATGGGGGAGACGGGTTCTGGATTGGAGACCGCGTACAGGATTAAGCAGAGTTGGACGTCCCCCTGCCCGATGGACCGAAGATCTGAAGAGGATTGCTGGACATAGTTGGATGGAAGCGGCAATGGACAGGGGGCAGTGGCGAGCTTTGGAAGAGGCCTACATTCAGCAGTGGATGGCAGACGGCCGATGATGATGATGATAATGATGTAGCCAGAATAAATGGTGACAGAATCGCACATGCAGCCGCTTACGAAATCCCCTCCGGACACCATCCACCTAGAAAACCAACTAAGAGATTGTGGGACAGCTGGTCCTTATCATCCGAAGAGACATGATTTATGTGCCACAGATCGTCAGATCTATTAAAAGAAAAAGAATGCCAATAAGATTATACAATATATTATACATTAGAAATATATATATTTTTTTCCATTAACCAAAATGAATCTTTTTTTAATTTCTTAGTTTATGGCCCTGAAGAGGAAATAACGGGGATGATGCCGCCTGTGACGACTGCAGTGGAGCCGGTTCCTGGATTGACGATCGTCTCTGACGTGGATCTGCCCTTGACCATCGCGGCACCATTACCGGTGTATTTCATGTTGGCAGCAGCGGTGGCTGTTGCCTCACCATCTCCTGTGACGGCTACGATCGAATCGGCAGACACTCCGATTAATTTATTATCAGCTTCAGCACCGCTCTTTGCCATGGTTCTTGATGCATCAGTTGTTATTATATCTCCAGAGTCGGTTGTTGAGACTACGTTCTTGGATACAGTCCTAATAACTAAGTCATCCTTTTTGCTCTGCAAGTCATCACCTTGCTCTACGAGTGTACTAGTTGTTCTTGATACTACGTCCCCGTTATTTTTAGTTTTTGTTAAGGTGGTGGTTTGGATAGCTGTGTCCGCGTCTCCTGTTGAGGTAACGGTCCTTGTGACGCCGGGTGCTGATGACACCTAAATAAAAGATAAGGTTAATTTGTAAAAAGAAAAAAACAATGTTACGAAATTAGGGGGTGCTTACTACAATTTTTTTTTTTTTTAAAAAAGACTAATATCAAGGATTTACATCAGTGATATTAGAATTTATTTTACAATCTTCAATGTGACCAGAAAATAGCTCATTATTACGAAGAAGGAATCTGGTCATGTCCAGACTTGAACCCATGTCCCCTGGATCAGGAGCCAAGCGCTCTATCCCCTAGACCACCACCCGGTTCAATTCTTCTTTTTAGCTCTGCGGTTTAGTTATGTTTGTTTATCTTATAAGAAGAATTGGACTAAGCTTTCGGAAACATGAGTTAAACATACTTAAAACCGGAAAATACCGATCAACCTGAAAAGAAAAATCTATGAAGCCTGCGTTCTGCCAGTTGGTACTTATGGTCTTGAAACGGTTACATTGTCCAAACAAAGTGCCGAGAAACTACGAGTGACCCAAAGAGACATGGAAAGAGCCATGTTAGGAGTAAGCCTAAGAGACAGTGTCAGAAACGATACGGTGAGAGAAATAACAAAGGTCACACCAAACACAATACGGTGAGATCATCCACCGGGTGTCGATTCTAAAATGGCAATGGGCAGGTCACGTAGCCAGAAGCTCAGATGAAAAGTGGACAAGAAGACTGCTGACTTGGAGACCGTGGACGGCAAAGAGAAGTGCAGGGCGACCGCAACTACGGTGGAAGGATGATCTGAACAGACACAGTGACAGACAGGGGTCTGCCCAGAAAAAAAAAATCAGCAAGAATGACCTGCCACACTTTTTTTTCCTTACATATTTTTCTGGATTCCTCAACATTCATACATCGTGTCATGCACGCGCTTTTTTTTCTCTGACTCTTCATATGGCCGATATTCAATATTTGATTTATGTTGATCGTGCCACGTTTTCTTCGGTCTTCCCCTTTTTCTGGTTCCATTTACATCGTTAACATATAATTTTTTTACCATTCTTTTTTCATTCGTTCTTTCCATATGTCTAAACCAACTTAATGATCCTTTCATTATTTTGTTCATAACATTATCATTCGCACCGCATTCACTTCTTATATTTATTCTACTTTAATCCTTCTTTTGCCAGTTCCATACATAAGGGTTGGTAGAAGAACACCATTGTGGACTGCCATGTATTTATTAAGCTTAACAAATCCTATATCATTATCTTTATTCATGATCCTATAATTTTTTTTATAAAAATGGCCTTTAACCCTTAACGTACCGTGTTCAAAACAAAACGCTCGCTCCCATGTGGTCAATTCAGTTTACCGCTAACTTTATCTAAATATCAAGCATATGACTCGATGAATCAAAATTTAATTTATGTCATCTTGTAGGGAATTTCATTAGAAATAGATCGATATCTATAACATACATGGATTATTTGAAAAACATATCATTATTAATTTTTTTCTGGAACCATGCGATTTCTGATATGGAATGCGTCACAGCATACGAGCAACTGGACACCAGGTATAAACTTGTCTGCGCGCCGCGGCCGGCGGGGCGAGACTTTACGAGATTTTACGTATGATAAAGGCACCTAGGCAAAACGTATAGTACGTTCAAGACAACGAGTACGTATTAATATTTGTCCCTTTTGGTAAAGTGTTAATATTTTCACAGTTCTGATATTATTAAGTTGCGTGCTGCGTTTCCGTCCACAGTCGGTATTATTACGTACCTATGAAAAGGCCAAAGATATAATTTATAATATGTTCAAAACAGCGAGTAAGTATTTGTCACTTTTGATAAAGTTGTAAATATTAGCAAAACAAATTCTACCTTAACACGAATGAAGGTGAGGGCAGTCTTAGAAAATATTTTTTTTTGGGATGAAGGAAGTAATTTTTTGCTTTTTTTTATTACGAAATATTGAGAACACTTCAATGGAGGATTACAATTTTTTTTATAATATTAGGTTCCATAGGTTTTAAGAAAATCAACTTTAAATTGGCAGTGGAAACTCAATTGACCACATGGCAACGCGACGGTTAATTCGAGGGCCCAAAGTAGAATCCTGCCTCAATCTTGTCGAAATTTAATACTTGATCCATTGTTCAGTTAGTTAATTTTAAGTAATTTTACAGGTACATTTTTTTTATAACTTGAAAAATTTTTTATTAAAATAAATGAAAACGTGTGTCTTTTAGGAGTTTTTTCAATTTTTTTTTATGAAATGACATGTTTCGCTCTTTTAAGGAAATATAAAATGTTTAATGACATCATTTTATAATGCCTTAGAAGGGCGAAACATGTCATTCCATAAAAAAAATAATAAAAAATTACTAGAAGACGGAAGACAGAAGATCTCTTAGACGAATGTGTGGATACTCTTTGTATGATAGAGTGTCGAATGAAAATATAAGAAGTGAATGCGGTGCGAATGATGGTGTTATGAACAAAATAAGAAAAGACTCGTTAAGATGGTTTGGACACATTAAAATAATGAGTGAAGACAGAATGGTAAAAAAATATCTGTTAACGATGTAAATGGAACCAGAAATAGAGAAAGACCGAGGAAAACGTGGCACGATCAAATAAATCAAATATTGAATGTCGGCCGTGTGACGAGTCAGAGAAATCAACGCGCGTGCATGACACGATGTATGATTGTTGAGGAATCGAGAGAAATATGTCAGGAAAGAAAAGTGTGGCAGTCTATTCTTTCTGCCTACCCCTTCGGAGAGAAGACAGACGTTTTTATTTATATTAATTATTTAAAATTAAGTTTTACATCATTATTCAAGAAACAATAAATGAAAAAGTATATTCTATGGATCCAAAAATATTCAAAAGACAAATTCATTTCGTAAATAATGGGGTAACAATAATGAGATTCCTCTCACGATACTCCCTTAATAAATCTAATAATAATAATAATAATAATAATAATAAATAAATGTTATTAGAAATTTCATTGTAGAAGTTCTGTGTAAATAATGAAAATAAAAATAAAATGTATAACATCTTTTCAAAACGTATATTTAGTTAAAATCCATGCTTGTTTGTGTCTTCAATCGGTTTCGGCAGCTCGCTGCCATCTTCTGGTGAGCGAGCTGCCGAAACCGGTCGAAAACACACACAGTGGATTTTGACTGTTTAATTTAAAAGATTTAAAAATATATATTTACGTTGTTTATAATAATAATAATTAGAATGAATGAAACCATCTGTTTAATGCAAGTCTTATAATAATTTACGGCAATGTCGTGTTTCCCATTAAGGATTATTAAATATTACAAAATAAAACAGGCGTTTAAATAAGAATTTATTATTTCTTCTAAAATCTCGAAATTTTAGAAATTAAATAAGCCCTTAAAAATAAAGGAAATATTATGAAAAATCAAATAAATTTAACGTCAAGTCGAATCTTTGATTTATTTCCTTTGTTGTGAATAATTACCTGAACCCCGATGAGAACTTTAAATTATTATTTAAAATTGAATCGTAATATTTGTTATAACAAAAGCATAAATTTTCCGAAATAATATAGGGTCAAAGCACCAATGACCGTTTAAGGTTCAGCTTGTACTGAAATCCACATTACAGGCATTAATTTCATTGTTTCAGTGTACAAAATAAAATAAAACAGTAAAAAACACACTGACTCTCTAAATTCTCTAACTTTTTTTATTGAAATATGAGTATTATTATTAAAATTAATATTTCTTTAAAAAAATAGCACAATCACCAGTAAATGACTACTTCAGGTTATATTGATACAATACATAGATTTTGTTACATTGTCACATTATGTACGAGTATATGTCCTATGTATATATAATATTTGTATCTTTATAATATCACTAAGGAAGGACCGGTTGTCCGAAACATGTCTGATATGTAATTATTTTTAAAGTACGTGTTGTATATACAAAGTATATAAAAAAGAAAAAGATAAAAAGCAGTATTTATTATTTTTTCAAATATATTTATTAAAATCAAATATACAAAGCGAGAAAAGCATATAAGAAAAAAACAGTGTGTGGGCTCTTTGTTTTGCCAATCCCTTCGGGTAGACGAGGTGGTGGTTAGTAAATAGGTTTGCTTAGTTTTATAAAATACAATTGTTTTACTTACATTTGTAAACACCGCACAGACGATGAGAAAGACGCAAACTTGTTTGATTATCGACATGATTTGATAAAAGGCGATCTAGTTTTCGTATGCGACAAATTTACCTCTATCGGTTGATACGCAATTAGAATCTGTGTAGGAATGACTTCATTTTAAAGAAATATAAGTGGGATTGAATCACTGGTCAAATATTGGCAGGCGTACACTTGCACATTTATTTTACTCTGTATAGCGGCAAACTTCGTATAAATTATGTCAAACGCTAGACATTAATGGCCGAGAGAATATTATATGTTTGCTAAGACTGATGAAACTCACGGATGGATTACTAATCTTCTTGTTACTTCTTATACTTTTTCGTTTATTGCTCTATATCCAAAACTTCTCTTTTTTTCTTAACAGTGGAACCTCTCATAACGAGAACAAATCGTTCCAGAATCTTACTAGTTAAGCGAAACAATTTTCCCTTTAAATCAATAACTAACTAACTAACTAACTAACTAACCATCACGCCATTTCTCTGGAGGTGTAGGCAGAGAGAATGAACCGCCACACTCCTATATCCTGGCCAACCTCTCTAGATTCCTCCACATTCATACAAAGAGTCATACACGCACGTCGATTCCTCCGACTTCTAACATGGCCAACCTTCAAAATTCGATTAATTTGGTCATGCCATGTTTTCTTCGGTCTGCCTCGACTCCGAACTCCATTTACATCATTAACGTATACTTTCTTAACCATTCTTTCTCCATCGTATGCGTTCCATTTTTCCGAAACATCGCAGCGATCCTTTCATAATTTTGTTCATAATACCTTCTTCCGCTCTACATTCCTTTCTTATACCAGCATTTGAGATTCTGCCGTGTATTGTTCTACCACATATACGTCTTAGGGACCTCATGTCTACCGCATTTATTCTGCTGTCATCCTTTATCTGCCAGTTCCATGCTTCGCTTCCATACATTAGGGATGGGACTAGAACTCCATTGTGAACGGCCGTTTTCGCTTTCATTGATAAATTATTGTTTCCAATAACTTTTCTTAAAGCTCCATTCACTTTGTTACCTGCACCAACCCTTCTTACGACGTCACTATCCGTTCGGCCATCTGCTGTGAACATGCTACCTAAATACACAAATCAATAAATTTAAAATACGATAATATGTTCCATGCTGTAAGAAAAATACATTAACAAAACATATGTTTAACGTTTAACGTTTCCCGAAGGACAAAACATAAAAACAAGTCTCTTCTTCTTCTTCTGGTAGCGTGTCAGGTCCCCCCGCGTTGGCGATCACTGCAGCGCAAGTATCTCTGTCCAGCGCCACTTGGAACAGATAAATTTTATAAAATTCGCTATGTTAGTCTAATCAAATCAAATCAAATTAATTTACTCAACAGACATTACAAACAGCATAAATGTTTAAGACATCTATTGAGTACAGGTAAAATATTATTAATATACAACATAATACCAGGATCGCATTAGTGATGGTTCGACATTAGGAAGACAAGATACTTTATAATGTCAAGAGTAATTGTCTCCTGAACGTACCTTCACTAATATAAACGACGTCGATCTCCGAGGAGACCGCGTTCAGCAGACTAATTGCTTTTCCCACCGGTGTCACCAGAGGCAGACTGGTTCTGGTGGCCGGTATGTAAAACCATCTGTGCTGTCCCTGTCGGAGAAATTTATCAGGGACAAAAAGACCAACACCCTCTAGCACGGCCGAGTTCTCGAAATATCCCCTGATTAACCCTTATGTATGGAAGCGAAGCATGGAACTGGCAAAAGAAGGATGAAAGTAGAATAAATGCAGTTGAATTGAGATCTCTTAGAAGAATGTGTGGATACTCTGTGTATGATAGAGTGCCGAATGAAAATATAAGAAGTGAATGCGGTGCAAATGATGGCGTCATTAAGATGGCGATCATTAAGATGGTTTGGACATATGGAAAGAATGAATGATGAAAGAATGGTAAAAAAAGTATATGTTAACGATGTAAATGACGATCTTAGTGGCCCAGTAGTAAGTGCATTGACTGCCACCCCGAAGGTTCCGGGTTCGATACCCGGCGAGGGCGTTGTGATTATCACACTGTCTTTGGTCTGGTGCAGAAATCACGTGACAATAAAATGGCGATAAATTAGCTTCCTATCACATGTCACGAGAATCACTATGATAACTATAATAACACTTTTTACATCGATTTGGCTCATGCTGTCATTATGTAAAAAGCGATTCAACAAAATAATAATAATAACAGAGTATCCACAGATTCGTCTTAGAGATCTCATTTCTACTGCATTTATTCTATTTTCATCCTTCTTTTGCCAGTTCCGTGATTCACTTCCAAACATAAGAGTCGGCAGAAGAACACCTTATTTGGATATGTTTTTGTTTGCGATGACAACTGATGATTTGACAGTTTATAATATTATTATATTTAAGAATTTCAACTTTATGAGAGTGTTGTGTTGAGTGAGGCCATGATTACAACACGTGCTACTTTTAAAGTTTACACACGTGTAATTTGCGGGTGCTAGATTAGTGACATGTATGCTTAAGCTATCAATCACAATATTAGCACCTGTTTCAATACAAATGAATATTTTGCACCGACATAAAGCGTCTCTCTCTTGATTAATTTCAAAGTTCTGTTGTCTCACGATGTTTACATAATTAGTTCATTTTATAATCTCTGGCGCACCTGTTCTTTATTTAAATAAACAGGTTATCTCGCCTCTATTGTTTCGTTGCTATGGACACAATGATATATGTCTACATTCTTCATCTTTTTAACACATTTTGTGTTAAATTATTTTGTTATTTTATTTTATATCATTGTATTTTATATTATGTATGGAAGCGAAGCATGGAACTGGCAGAAGAAAGATGAGAGCAGAATAAATGCGGTAGAGATGAGGTTCCTAAGACGTATGTGTGGTAGAACGATGTACGACAGAATCTCAAATGCTGATATTAGGAAGGAGTGTAGAGCGAAAGAAGGTATTATGAACAAAATTATTAAAGGTTCGCTTCGTTGGTTCGGACATATGGAGCGCATGGGTGAAGAAAGAATGGTTAAAAAAGTATACGTTAACAATGTAAATGGAGTAAGGAGTCGAGGTAGACCGAGGAAAACATGGCATGACCAAATTAATCAAATATTTAAAGTTGGTCATGTCAGAAGCCGGAAGAATCGACGTGCGTGTATGACTCGATGTATGAATGTGGAGGAAGCTAGAGAGGTGTGCCAGGATAGAGTAGTGTGGCGGTCCATTCTCTCTGCCTACCCCTGCGGGGAAACGGCGTGATGGTGTTGTTGTTGTTGTATTTTATATTATTTGTTTTAGGTTTATTTTGTGGGTGTTGGACGATTGAAGTATGCGTGGGAGATGCCTATTGGTGGCGATGAGGTTCGAAACCCATCCACCACCACCTTCTGTTCCCAGAAAACAATTTACATCTTTGTCTCTATTGAGATACAATTAATCCTTATAAAATAAAAAGAATCCCTATGTTTTGCGAATTTTGTATAACCCATTGGTTCGGAGCCGGCTCGAGTGTGGCTCGGTGATATGGAGTCCCCACGAGGCGAGATACTCGCTCATGTTAGAGAGGGTTCAGAAAAGATTTCTGAGATAACTCTACACGAGGGAGTTTGGTAGCTATCCGTGGCTTTATCCCACTGCATTCCTCTTGGGCATGCTGGGGACCAATAGCTTACAGATAAGAAGGGATGGGTGCACACATACCCATTTCTTCAGACTACTCAGGGGATTCTTTGAGAATTCCGTCATCTTGGAGGCTATCCGTCTTTATGTTCCGGATGGTTATCTTCGACAGCGTCAGCACAGACTGTTTTATCACCCAGCATGCAGAACCAATCTGCCTCTGGTGATGCCGGTGGGGAGAGCAATAAAATTGCTGAACATGATCGCTTCGGAGATCGATGTCTTTCATATTCGTGAAATTATGTTCAGTGTTCAGTGTTCGTGAAGACAAATACTTTGTAGAGTATCCTGTATTCCTAATGTCGAACCATCTCTCGTGCGTTCCTGGTATTATATATTTATTATATTTTACCTGTTCTCAATAGATGTCTTAAACTATAATATAAAAATTGTTTGTAATATATTTTGAGAAAATAAACTGATTTGATTTGATTTGGTTTGATCTGTGGATCAGACACAGAACGTCAACTGTCTCGCCATCTCTTCGCAGGTCTTCCGGGTTGGTGAGTTCCCATTGGCACGTTGTTTGCGGCTGCTTGGGGGAGTCTATCGTCGCTCATTCGTTCTACGTGGTCGCGCCAGAAGCGTCTTCTTTTCCTGCCCCATCGGACAATATCTTCGGTATCGCAGGTCTCACGTATTACTGTGTTTCTGATTCTGTCCCTCAGTGTTTTGCCCAGAATAGCGCGGAGTGTCTTCATTTCTACATTACACCATCCTTATCTCAACAAACTCATCACGCAAACTTTCTTCTTCTTCTTCTTGTCCTGTCACACCTCCGTGGTGCATAGGGCCTCAAGAAACCTTCTCCACCCGACTCTATTGCATGCTTGTTGGCTAACATCATCCCAAGTGAGGCCTGCTGCTTTGACCTTATCTTGCAAGACTCATTTCCAGATCTGCCTCGCTTCCTCTTTCCCCCGTAGGGGACATGTCTAGAGCGCCCTGAGTGATGCAGGCTGGGTTCCGTTTCAGAGTGTGACCGATCCACAGCCATTCGCGTCTAGTGACTTGTTCTCTAATTGGCTTTTCGCCTGCCGTGGTCCAGAGAACGGCATTTGACACTGCTTGGGTCCAATCGAACTTGAATATCCAAGAAAGGATGGACCGACGATCTGAAGAGGATTGCTGGACATGGATGGATGGGAGCGGCAATGGATAGGGGGCGGTGGCGTGGACAGAAGGCTGATGATGATGATGTAAGCCAGGAATGCACCTCACAGTAGGAGTAAGCCTGTAGACAATAGGCTACATATTTTCTGCATAACACACATTCTGCATAATTTTATTGTAAAGTTGTTTGACCCAAACGCACAAATATTTACCGCGCATTCTTCAAAGGCAGTGATTCTCAAAGTGGACTATGGGATTGTCTTGAAGGGCGATCAGGAATCATAAAGATCCTATGCTTTAAGAAAACCTAGTTGTATCATCCAGCTAAACAAGTTCATCCAGCTTACTCCGGGTGCTCTCATTTGGACCAGGATACACATCTACACCAATTACGAATTTCAGGAATCTAGCTTTTGCAGTAGCTGGCCCAATACCTTGGAACCTTCTTCCTTACATATGTAATACATATTTTTTAATGAAAGCAAATTATTATGTGCGATTGAAAAATCCAAACACCCAAAACATGTAACCTGGTTATAGAAAATCAACCCATAGAACAGGTCAGGACCTTCAAGTATCTAGGCATAGACCTGGTGGGGGGAGCTGATCTGCGGGAAGAAATACAAGCCCAAGTGAACAAGGCAGATGCAATCTATGGGGCTCTAAAATCTACAATATGGAAAAACAAAGTCATGGCCATTAAGAGTAAGATGAGAATCTATAAAGAGACTTCCGAAATGAAGGCACTGAGGACGATAGCAGGCAAGACACTGAGGGATCGCGCGAGGAACACCAGAATAAGAGAGATATGTGAGGTTGAGAATATTATAAGATAGAGCAGACAGCGAAAAAAGGCATGTTCAAAGAATGGACTCCACCAGACTCCCCTATATTGAATTGCATAATCAACCTCATGGGACTCGTCCTCGTGGAAGACCTCCTAAAAGATGGAAGGACAGCTGGGAATCTACCTCACAGGAGGAGCAACACTCTTGAGTACAGACCACATAGGTCTACAATAAGGAAGAAGAAAAAGAAGAAGAAGATTGAAAATATTACACTTCAAAGGGGTAATGGCATAAATAAAGTTGGAAACGGGTGGTCTAAAACATATTCGGTGATCTAAAAATATATACGACGTATTAATAGTAGGTATGTACAATATTTTAAAGTATACAAGGCATTTAGAAAATTTAATAATATAAAAAAAATGTTTTTCTACATATACCATGTAGCGATATTTCTTCAAAGCTTTGCACTTACCGGTCGCGTCGCAAGATGTCGGTATAAAAAATAATATATATTTAAAAAAATAAAATTAACCCTTTGCACACCTAATTTTTGTATTACGTGCCACGAACTGCGTAATTAATTTACAAAAATGATGTAAAGAAGCTGTTTCAATCAAAGTCCTATTTGAATATTTTAATTTTATTGTAGGGTAACATACAATGATTGTTAATACAAATGCAAATTAAGTAAATATTATATAAAGCACACCTTAAATTAATAAAAAAAAAAACATTAAAATTACATAAAACACGCATTAATTCACAATACACAATAGGACAAATATATAACAAACTAAAATTTAAAACAGGAAGAAGATGGTGTATGAGGGAGGCGGGAAGATGTTAAGTAAGAATGAATAAATTGGGATAGGATGGATGGAGGACAGGTTTTAGAAAGAGCAGAAATGAATAAAAAAAACAGTATTTATAAAAGACACATTATAAACAGAAAAGTAGATCAGAACACACTCACCAAGGGGCAGTGTAGACTTCCGGTCAAAACAAAACCAATGAACAGGAGCCAGTGGCAACATCCATGAGCAGCAACTCAGGTGCGCAGAAACAGAAAACAAAACTAAAATGCACAAAACTATTGTAACAATCATAGCGAACATACTATTCATAATTATCACCCCCGAAGAGTTAGACAGAAATAATAACCCCCACATTATCCTTTCCTGACATACTTCACTCAAAATTGTCATTGTGATATCTCCCGCCAAGTAGCTCAGGATATTTCCATTTCTCATATTGACGAAAATGACGTTTTTATGTCAATTTCAAGTCTTAAAAATACCACATCTCAGGGTCCGGATTACGTTCCCATATTTATTCTCTAAGGTTGTAATCACATACTTCAAAATCCATTGTCGCTAATTTTTAATATGTCTCTGCAAAAAGGTGTATTGCCTGAACTCTGAAAAACTTCGGAAATTTCCCCAGTTTTCAAAAAAGGTATCAAATCATCTGTGGAAAACTACAGACCAGTCGCAATATTGTCAGCTGCTGCTAAGGCATTCGAATCATTAATCCATTATTTGTGAAATGTATACTTATATCTGTATACGAATCCTGGATTTTCACCTGTGGGTGGTTAATTTAAATTTTTAATTGTATCTCAATAGAGACGAAGAAACAAACTGGAAACTGAATATGGATGATCAAGGTGTTTACAGGACTTATGACCTGTCATTGGTTGGGTTAAGCGCACGCTTTATGTAATTCTGGTCAATTCGCTTCTGGTCAATTCTTTGGCGTATAAAATAGGAGTGATACTCCAGGCGACTTCTAAAACAGTGCGCTAGGAGGCGGTAGCCTCTTCGCATTGTGTTAATAAAGTAGTTTGCTAAATGCTAAACAATCATTCTTTATAGATGGCGTTAGTGGGTGGATTGTATAGATTAATCTTAAAAAATTAATTAGTACAATCAAATCTACATAGATGGCTAACTGGAACTGACACGTGAAGATAGGTATGGATTTGGAGTATATATACAACTTCCAAAATGTATCATGCATGATTATAATAACAATGGTGGAATGGGGAATGTTGTAATTACATAAAGCGTGCGCTTAACCCAACCAATGACAGGTCATAAGTCCTGTAAACACCTTGATCATCCATATTCAGTTTCCAGTTTGTTTCTTCGTCTCTATTGAGATACAATTAAAAATTTACATTAATCCATTCACTTATTAATCCAAAAGTCGAACCTTGTGATTACAGAGCAACATGGTTTTGGACAATACAAATCTTATGGTGTTCACAAACTTCGTCTCAAAATCCTTGGATAAAGGTTTTCAAGTTGACTCTGCATACTTTCTCAAAAGCTTTTGACAAAGTTGATCATTCAATTATTTTAGTAAAACTTCGTAAAATTGGTCTAAGTGACACCTTAGTCTAAATTTTTTAATTAGTATCTTTCCAAAAGACAACAGTTCGTAACTTATGGACTCTTTCAATCCAGTAAGTTCTTCACACCATCTGGAGTTCCTCAGGGTTCCATCCTAGGGTCGTTATTATTTACAATTTTTATAAATGATATTAGTTATTGGAAACAAGAATTTATCAATGAAAGCGAAAATGGCCGTTCACAATGGAGTTCTGGTTCCAACCCTTATGTATGGAAGCGAAGCATGGAACTGGCAGAAGAAAGATGAGAGCAGAATAAATGCGGTAGAGATGAGGTCCCTAAGACGTATGTGTGGTAGAACGATTATCGTGGATATTAAATTATGAAAGGTTCGCTTCGTTGTTTCGGACATATGGAGCGCATGGGTGAAGAAAGAATGGTTAAAAAAGTATACGTTAACAATGTAAATGGAGTAAGGAGTCGAGGTAGACCGAGGAAAACATGGCATGACCAGATTAATCAAATATTAAAAGTTGGTCATGTCAGATGCCGGAAGAATCGACGTGCGTGTATGACTCGATGTATGAATGTGGAGGAAGCTAGAGAGGTGTGCCAGGATAGAGTAGTGTGGCGGTCCATTCTTTCTGCCTACCCCTGCGGGGAAACGGCGTGATGGTTTTGTTGTTGTTGTTGTTATAAATGATATTAC